>JALGQZ010000004.1:27798815-28998815 GCA_023105745.1 Austropuccinia psidii | reverse complement strand
CAGGAATCATTTTCCCACTTGGTTATTATTTCATTTTTCCACCAAGACCTGGTATTTTTGCCATTTGTTTGTCTTATGCCATAATATTATCTTTTTTTCAGATTTTTCAAATAATGAATGTAATTTGGAATTGATTAATTCATCTGGTATGGAATAATCTTCTTGTAAAATTTCAATTGTTTTGATAAATGAAATATGGTCATATTCACCTTCACCTGTCAATGTTGGCCATTATTTTAATTGAGGTTCTTCTTTCATTAAGACTTGGTTATTGTCTTGATGGCTCCAGTCTGCTATGAATGGCTTTATCATTTCCTCTTTTGGCTTAATGGAACTTCTGAAAGAGAAAATGGGGTTCATAACTTTGGCATATTTAAGTTAGCCTGATTTATTTAATCGATTCTTTCAGTTGAAAGTCTTATTTCACTTTGAATGTCATCTTTTGGATTCATTATTGCTGCATCACTTTTTCCTACCTTGTCTAGGAGTACTTTCTGATGTGATGAAGTCTTTTCCTGAAATTTTGCAACAGAAATACTTAATTTGTTTAATTTTTTCGTAATATTATCAATACTCACATCATAATTAATTTTCAACGTTTTTTCTTTGAGATCCTTTAGGTATCTATACAATTCTTGTTTTCCTTGTATCAATTTTTGGGGATTGTCAATTACAACTTTTGGTTTATTATTTTCAACCATAAATTTAATGTTATCACTTTATTTTTTATTTTGTACAACAATTTTTGTTAAAGATGATTAATTCTTATTTATTTCTTTTAAGGACAATAAACTATTTTTAATGTCTTGAAGAGCTAAAATACTCTTTTTAATTTCTATCAAAGTACTTACTACATCAGGAGACAAAGTTATTACTCTAGATAATGAATTTGTCTCATTCTTTGTTCTTCTTTTTCCTTGAATTCCATCAAGGTTCTGCATATGTTGAGGACATTTTTCATGGCATCTTTTTGGATTTCTAGGATCCCGTAGCTTGGGGAATATGGTTTCCTCCAGTTCTTTTTCTTGTTCTTCTTCCCTTCTTGGGGAAGCTGGTTGGCTTGAGGATTGCTGGTAGAAGCTACTGGGGCTTCTTCCTTGCTTTCCTCCCTCTTTTTGGCATGGTAATCCTTTATCTTTTTTGTTTGAGGCTTGGATGATAATGGATTCCATCTATTGGAGTATCTCACTATTTCCTCCTCTTTAAGGAATGTTTTCAGGATCTGCCAGGAATTCATCACTCCTTGGTGGATATGTGGAAACATTTTCCAATCCTTGTCCTTGTATGCTGTGTAGTACTATTTGTACTGGCTCATATAAATGTCTATTTGAGACCTCTGAATGTGATTTATATCTGTTGGAGTTACTCATACTTAGCTCTAACTCTTTGCCAGATATTATGGGAATTTCTGGGACTTGCCTTTGGGATATGGCACTTTCTTTTGTGGATTCTGTTCCACTGGTGATTTTTCCCTTTCTTTACCCTTTTGAGGGAACAACTCTACTTCAAGGCCAGCTCCATCTGATTGGATGGAGTATTGGGATTCTCCTCTAGTACTCATAATTGAGAAGATAAAAATATTTCAGGACACTACAAATGCTTTTTATGGCAATTTAAAGAGAGGTACTTACCTTCAGAGTCCTGAATAGTTGGTTCTTCAAAGAATAATTTCTCAGCTTTCTTTTTTCTTACTGACAATAGGCGTGGGAGAGCTTAGAAAGGTTTCTTCACCAACTTCTCAAAAGTGGTTTGATTGTCCTCTGTTGAGTTGTTGGCAAACACTAAAAAAGACAAATATGTATAAGTCTTTTTTCTAAAAGTATTTATTTGATAAGATATTGAAATTAAAAGATAAAAGTTGCTTTTATATCTTTGAATGAATAAAATGAATAAAAGAAATGAGGAAAAAAGAATAAAAATAACTTTATTTATTGGTTTTTTCTTTTTTTACTTTTTCTATTTGTATTTTTAAAGAATAAAATGAAATTAAGATGATTCTTTTTGAAATTAATATATAGTATAAACTTATATTTAACTTATAAATATGTTTCTTGATTATTAGAGTCACTCAAAGAAAGTTCTTAAAAGTATAAGGATGTGAAAAACCATGTGTAAGACAACACAATTGCTTTCCAAATGCCTCAATACATTTTGAAATGAATAAATATACAATTATTATATGATTTTATAATTGAAAATATGATTAACTATTGAATAAGCACAATTTGAATTTTTCTTAAAGTTCTTTAAAGTAAACATCATGCTCAGGCCCCCAAATGTAAGGTTTTACTATGAAAAAATAAGTAAAAATTACTAATATTTTATTTATTTTACTCTGAATGTCTTGATGAAATTTAAATGATGGGAGAAAAAATAATTATAATAATCAATAATTATTATCATTATGACATAAAATATCCATATTATGAAATGGATATAATGATATACATTATATATTAAAAAGATCAATATGATAAAATAAATATCTTAATATATGATAATTAATATATTTACAGCACTTTATTATTGTTGAAAACAAATAATAAAGGCTTAAAAAATTGTTTTTTAATAATAAAAAACAATTATAACAACAATATTACTGATATTAGATCTATTAATTAATATAAATACTTTTGATATTAATTTAACACTTATTAAAAAGTAATAATAAAGAGAAATTATTATAAAAGGAGAAAATAACCTAGCTTTAACACTTAATATAATAGTTTTGAACAATTTTACTCCAAAAAAATATAGTTAGAACTTATTTTAGTTGTATCTACAATACAAATTAAAAGAAATTACAAATATTCTTGTTTTTACATGGAATTGGAGATTTTTAGAGAAATTTAACAAAAAAACAATTAGAAATTGATTGAATCACATCAAAATTTATTATTATAATAAAGATGAACTTAAATATTTGAATATATAATGGCTTTATATTAAAATAAGACAGCTCTTACTTTTGGTTTAATAATTTCATGTGTTTGTTGCGTCTGAGGTGGAAATAGAGTAAAAAGCACTCTATTTATAGTAAAATATTCCCTCCTAGAGTCCAGAAGTCTTCTAGTAGACGTGTATTGAAAGTATTCACCAGAATAGTTCAGCATTCTAATGCTTAGTGATGATTAAATCATAAGTAAACCATCTTACCTCATTATTACCGCATTATTTAGAGTTATAACTATAACTCTACATTTGATGACATAATAGGCTTGGAAGAAGCCTAGGATTTGGGTATTTTATTAGTATTAATCATAAACTAGTAGTATTAACAAGTCTTATCACTGATATAACTGTTAAACTTAAACTAAGATTACAGTGAATGATCATAAGCAATCAATTATAAGCGGAATCTTTGTTCATTGTTAGCTTTCAGGTTATACACGCTAAAGCCAATTATATAGTGGATTCTGATAGCTCAGCATATCCTGAATGAACCTACAAGAGCAATTTATTACATCATAAAAACTCTATTTTTGATGATTTTTCTTGTAGCTCATCTTTTCTGTCAAAATTTACTATTTTAAAATTCAAATCACAATTTCAGGGGGTTGTACCTTTAATATAATGAAAAAAACATCACTATTCATGTATGAGCTAGTAGAAAACTAATATATACTTTGTTTTAAGTTTGTATTACTTTCACAACACAGTGGTCAACAGCTATAGCAATTTTATTCAATAAACCCTTACAGGTTATAACCTTGTTTATAACTTGTCAAATAAAGCTCATATATTCATTAATAAATCTGGTATGTGGTAACTTTATTTCTGGTTCAACTTCCTATGCTTTTTATTTTGGGAGATATGAGCTGAAAACCATTAATATACACACTGACCATAAAAGTGCATATATTCAGGTTATTTCCTTAAGTATTCCATTTAAAAATATGACATAAAATTGTTATATTTACAGCTCTTCATGAGGAATTCAATTGTGAAGTTGATGTTAGATTTTGCTCCATTGGCTTCTGAGATAAATAAGAATTTATGTCTTTTTTATGGTAGTTTTACTTATTATTCATTAATTATTGACTTTACCGATATGCTATAAAAATGTGTCACAGGCGCTCTTCTAAAATGAAGAGGGCCTGGCACTCAGTGAACAGACTTACTTATGGAGGGCTCAGAAGAAAATACTCAAAATTATAAGAGTAATGGAGTAAGAGGATAAATTCCTATTCATAAAATAATAAGCATAAAAGATAAGAGAGACAAAACAAAAGCAATAATAAAGAGCCAACCACAAATAATCCTGTACCACTGTTTCAACCTGTTCAGAAAAGAGAAAAGGAATTAATAAGGATATGGCCACCAGGACTCTACTGAACAGGTGAGGGAAGGCTAAGACTAACTTAATAAGTAATAAAATAATATTCCAAAAGTGAGAATAAAATAATATTAAATAATAAATCAACTATTTTAATTAACTGGGGGAAAAACCCCCAGGTGGGTGAAGAGGGGCTGGTATATGTGAGAAATGCCAGCCTTGGAGTTTGAGTGTTGAGATACTTGCCTGTATGCTGGAAGAAGTTGGATGTGGGATTGAATCCTGTATTGGTGAATCCAATACAGGTGATACAGTCAATACAGGTATTTGCGCCTGTATTGATGACAGGCCTGTATTTGGTGAATCCTGTATTTGAGTCTTGCCTGTATGGAACTGTATTGAGGTATGAAACTGTATTGGGTGAATTGTTGAATGAAACCCCCTTGCTGATTGGGTTTTGAAGGGTATCCATGATATAATGATTTGCTGATGATGATTGGAAATGCCCCTGCCTCCTTGGCTGTGACATTATCCCCCTCTTGAAAGTGGTGAGCTCTGAGCACCATAAGTATAGTGAGTCTTGATGAGCTTGCAATCAATTCAAACAGTTCTTTCCCCCAATTCCTTAAGATTTCCCCTCAAAACTTTTTCTTCAATCAATACTCAAACCACTCTTCATTTGACTATTTGTAGGTATCTTCCCCTTGATTTTAATTCTGAATTTCCTCTGTTTCATTCAAACTGCCTTCAATCTTCATAAAAATTTCTTTAATCTTGTCTTGAGTGTTGTCATCAACTTTTCTTGAGTCCTCATGGCTTTTGAAAGGTGGTTGATTTGGGTTTTTTGTCCCAAGACCACTTGAAATCATCATAATTTTGAATTTTAGAGTGTTGGCATAAGGTGGCCAACAATTGAAATTTTGGACCAAATGAGTAGTCCTGGCCAAAATCCCTGAAAGTGTGAATAAATGGGTTTTTGGCCAATTTGCGCAAAAATGCGCAAAATGCGCAAATGCGCAAATATGCCATATGTGGCATAAATTGGTGAAAATACTGAAAAAACTGAATTCTTGTGAAAAAATGGCCTAAAGGTGGGTTTTGGCCATTTTGCGCATTTTTGCGCAAAGTGCGCAAAAGTGCGCAAATGCACAAATATGCCATATTTGGCATAAATTGGTGAAAATGATGAAAAAACTGATTTATTGTGAAAAAATGGCCTAAAAGTGGGTTTTGGCCATTTTGCGCATTTTTGGGCAAAATGCGCAAAAATGCGCAAAGTGCGCAAATGCGCAATTATAATGATTTTGGCCAAAAAGGCCTTTTGAAGGCTTTTGACAAGAAAAAAGGCCCTTTTGCGCAAAAGTGTGCAAATGCGCAAAAATGCGCAAAATGCGCAAATTTGCCAATATGCCTAATTAAGCATATTATGATAAGAATTGATGAAAAATGGCTGTTTTGATGTTTTGAGGTCTGATGTGGCCAATTGTGCCAAAGTGCACATCTTGATGAAATTGGCCAATTGGGCCATTTGAACAAATTTCTTCTATGAACTTGATTTTTTTTCTTGCATATCTTCTTCTTATCCCCTCCTTGATTGGTCAATTTCCATAAACACCTTGCTGATTGGGTTTTGGCTTTCAATTTTGATCTTAAGGAATGAGTTTAAGGCTGACTTGAAGAAGTTTTGATGAGGGTTATCTGTAGGTGGTCTTTACCATTACTAGTGTTTTGCTCTTTGATTATTGAATGAATTGACTCCCCAAACGTGATATGGGAGTGATGACTACTGCTTTTTGAAATAAGAAATAAAAATGAAAATAAAAATAAAAATAAAAGATACAAGTAAAAGAAATGAAATAAAAAATAAAAATGAAAAAGAATTGAGAGAAAAAGAGAGGAAAGAAAGAAATAAGAAATTCCTGAGGGTTGTCCTTCTTGTGGTGAGTTTCTTGATTTTGGCCAAAATGTTCTGAAAGATAAAACCAAGCATTTGATGCTCACAGTGTGGCCAAGGTAATGTTTTACAAGAATTAGACCCCTCAGGGATGCATACCAAGAGATGGAACTTACTTTCATAACTTCCACTCCCCACCAAGAACCATAAATGAAAATTGAAATATGCCATAAGATGAATTTGATAATGAATGTCTTGAAAGATAATTTATGGCATGATTAAAGAAAGAAGAGAAAATAAAAGAAAAGATTGGGCCAAATCTTGATGAAAGGTCCAAATCTTGAGGGTATTATGTTGCAAGGCCTTCTGAACCTGTCCAAAAAATTGACAAGTGCTCACAAAGTGGCCAAGGTGATGCTTACAACAAATTTGGGTAGAATACCCCCTTAAAGGTGCATGCCAGGAGAGGAACTTACTTTCATAAGCTCCAATCCCCACCAAGCACCATAATCAAACTCTTGAGGCATTTGGGCCAGGCTTGTCTGGATACAAAGTGTGAAAATCCTTGACAAGGTCTGGGGAGTTGGTCACGTTGGAAGCTGGTTCCCAAGTTGTTCTTTCTGGGTCTTCATTGAATCCTTTCCACTCTACTAAATACCATAATGAACCTCTCTTGAGTTTTGAGTCCAGAACCTGAGCCACTTCCCATTCTTCTTGCTCTTCCACTATTACTGGTGGCGGTGGCAATTGATGTCGATTTGGGATAGTTGATTGCTTCACTGGTTCTAACAAAGAAATATGGAAAACAGGGTGAACTGACTTCCATTGTTGAGGCAACTTGAGGTGATATGCATGGCTGCCAATCTTCTTCAGAACTTCAAAAGGTCCCAACCATCTTTCTGAAAGCTTTTTGGTGGGTCTTGTTGTCTTGATGTTCTTGGAAGCTAGCCATACTTTGTCCCCAGGTTGGAAATCAGGTGGAATTGCTCTATTTCTATCTGCATACTTCTTAAAACGCTTTATTGCTGACTCTAATTCTTCTTTGACAACTTGCTGTACTGATTGGAGTTTTGATGATAACTTTCCAGCAGGTATATCTTGAGAAATGTGAATTGAATCAAAGCTGGGATTTCTTCCATAAATGGTGAAAAAAGGTGATTGTTTTGTTGATGAATGTTCTGCATTATTATAGGCAAATTAAGCCAGAGGGAGCCAGGTGTACCAGTCATCTTGATGATAGCTGACATACATCCAAATTTACTGTTCTAGTATCTGATTTACCCTCTCTGTCTGTCCATCTGTTTCAGGGTGAAATGCAGTTGAAAGATCTCTTGATATCTTGAGCTGCTGACATAATTGGGTCCAGAATGATGAAACAAATAAGGAACCTCTCTCACTAACAATACTGATTGGAAGACCATGTTTGGAAAAGACATGATTAATGAATATTTGAGCTAAGTCCAAAGTAGTGATTGTTGAATAAGTTGGAATAAATATTGCCATTTTTGAAAATCTGTCTACAACTACTAAAATGGAATCAAAGTTGCTTGACAAGGGCAATTGAGTGATAAAGTCCATTGATAAAGAATTCCAAGGACCAGATGGAATTTGAAGAGGCTTGAGTAATCCAAACTTCTTATGGTGGATGTTCTTGTTTCTTGAACATTGCTGACATGAGGACACATAGTCCTTGATGATTTGATTCATGCCAGCCCAATAAAAATCCCTCTTGATGAGCTTGAGGGTCTTCTCCTGGCCAGGATGGCCAGCCAACGGTGAGTCATGACGCTTTTGAAGAATGTCCAATTGAATTTCATGATTGCTTGGAATGACTACTCTATCTTTGAACAATAATAATTTTGCTTGAGGTTCAAGAGAATAGTCTGGGACTGATTCTCCTCTTGCTAATTTCTTGAGGATCTCCTTATAGTCTTTGTCTTGCCATACTTGTCTTTGGATCTGATCAACTAAATCTGAAAACATTTCAACTTTTATGGAAAAGAATCTTGACTCTTGAATTTCATTTTGCTTGAGAACTTGATGAAAGTTTTGAGGATTCTTGCTGATGAAATCCACCCCCCTCTCTGGGTACACGTCGTCCCGACGTGACAAGGCATCTGGTAAAGTGGCCAGCCTGCCTGGGCGGTAAGTGATAACAAAGTGAAATTCAGACAAAAATTCAGCCCAACGGGCTTGACAACGAGTAAGGACTTTAGAGGACATAAAATATTGGAGAGAACAATGGTCTGTCAAGACCTCAAAGGAATCAGAAAGAGAAAGGAGAAAGGCTCTCCAGCGCTTGAGAGCCCAAACTATGCCAAGGAGTTCCTTGTCATGAATTTCATAGTTGAGTTCAGCTGGTAAGAGCTTGCGACTATCAAATGCAATGGGATGCTTTCCTGAGTCATTCACCTGACTCAGTACAGCACCCAAGGCATAATCAGAGGCATCAGTCTCTACAATAGTTGGGAGAGAAGGATTAAAGTGAGAGAGGATAGGAGCAGTGGTGAAAGCTTCTTTGAGTATCTGAAACTGGCTAAGAGCTTCCTCATTGAAGATGAAGGGAGAATCTTTTTTGAGAAGGGAAGTGAGAGCAGAGATTTTTTTGGAATAATTTTTAATGAAATGACGATAAAAGTTGGCAAAGCCAAGAAAATATTGGAGGGCCTTGATGTTCTTGGGCTGAGGTAAATTGAGTATTTGTTGAACTTTTGAAGAATCCATCTTGAGGCCATCACTTGAAACAACATAGCCCAAGTATTCCACACTTGAGGCATGGAATACACACTTAGAGGCTTTAGCAAACAACTTATTGTCTCTCAGTCTTTGGAGAACAGAGGCCACATGTTTAACATGTTCATCCAAAGAGCTAGAGAAGACCATAATATCATCTAAGTACACTACAACAAAAATATCCAAATAATCTGCAAAGATATCATTCACCAGATTTTGGAATGAAGCTGGAGCATTGGTTAAGCCAAATGGCATAACCAAATACTCATAACTGCCATATTTGGTTCTAAAGGCAGTTAAATGCTCATCCCCCTCTTTAATTCTCAGGAGATTATAAGCACCACGCAGATCTATCTTGGAGAAGATAGTAGCACCGTTAAAGACGGTAAGAAGCTGATTCATTGGAGGAACAGGATACCTGTTCTTCCTAGTGACAGCATTAAGTTTGTGGTAGTCAACACACAAACGAAGACCACCATCCTTTTTCTTAACAAAAAGGACAGGTGCTCCTGTTGAGGAGGAGCTTGGTCTGATGAAACCTTTCTCTACATTCTCTGAAATGTAGGCCTGCAGTGTTTCTGACTCATTCTTTGATAAAGAGTAGATAACACCAACTGGAGGTAGAAGACCCTCCAGTTTGATATGATGATCACAGGCACGGTGTGGAGGAAGTTTCTCTGCTTTCACTTTGGACAATACATCCAAATATTTGTGATAAACAGGAGGGACTACCTTCAGCACAGTTTCAATCTCTTCTGGCTCTTCCTCCTCATCCCACTGCTCCTCCAGGGAGGCATGAAAAGATAAAGGAGGAAGGTCCATATCCCCTTGAAAGAGATGAAGTGAAGATATAGCAACATATTCTCCAACATCTTTTATCTCTTTGAAGACTTCATCTCTTAATGGAAGTAATGACTGAGAGGGAAAAATGGAAGGGATATGGACAGAAGGAGGAAGGGAAGGTGTCTTAAGTTCACCAACCAGAGCAACACTGTTGACAGCAGTGGATAAGTCATTACTAGTAGAAGAAATAATACCACTAGAATCCTTATGACTAGAATCATAGGTGATCAATCCATTTTTCCAATCAATAATGGGATTAAAATGGTAAAGAAAATCATAGCCCAATATTAGGTCTTCTCCCGGGGTGAATCTATGATAAAGAAATCCCATTCAAAGCTTGGGAAGGAAGGTAAATCAACAACCCACTTGGTATAATGGGTGATGAACAGGGAAGTGGATTCATTAGAATCCAGAATGAAAAGAGGAATCTTTTCAGGGAGCTCTGACATGGTCAATGAGTACTTGAGAACAAAATTCTTTGCAATAAAAGAGTTTGTAGCACCAGAATCAATGAGAATACTATAAAAAATATCAGAGATTGAAGAAAAAATAAGAAATTTTAAAGATTTCTTGACACTAGTATTCAGAGTGCACAATTGTGCTCTTGAAGGAAATAAGTGAGAACCATTGAACACATCATGATTCCCACTCAGGCTTTTCTCTGCTTGCTAGGGAAGCCTTTTGATGACCCTTGCCTATTTTCAGGCCTCTTGAAGCATTTTTCGAATGGGTGTTTTCCACCACAATAATTGCACAAGCCTTCTTTAATCCTCCTCTCCTTTTCAGAACCAATTAATTTGTTGTCCTTATTGAGGAGAGCAGCATGAGGCTTGTCTTTGGACACTTGAAAATTCTTCCCCTTCTTATTCTTCTTATGATAAGGCTTCTTGGATGATGAACTTTGAGGAGGCTTGGAGGAGTTGGATCCACTGATTGGAGGCTTCTTCTCTTGATGACTGCCCTTTTCCTTCTGCCTCTCATGGTACCTGGTATCTAATTCCAAGGTGATATCCATGAGTTCTTGAAGGCTATCAAAAGTTCCAGGGTGAGAAGCCAATTGGTCCAACAATCTTGATGCGAAGCCTCTTCTATACACATGAATATAGGCCCTTTCCCCCCAGTCTCCAATTCTTGACATTAAACTTCTGAAATCAGCTATGTACAAGGAAACTTGACCACTTTCCCTCATCCTCAAATTGTCCAACTCTTGTTCAGCTTTTCTGACTTCATTGGGATCACCAAGCAGAGTGAATAACTGGGTTTCAAACAACTGCCAGTTATTGAGGAGGTAAGAAGGGTCTTCATTGGAGATATTTGAGAGGTAAGGTTCAATCCATTTGCCAGCTCTACCAGTAAGAAAAGAAGTTGAATAAAGCACCTTCTTCCTGTCAGAAAAGAAGTTTGCTGGGTCATTATGAAAGATTAATTGACAGGATTGAATGAATCCTCTCAATTTATGAGCTTTAGTACCATCAAAAGAATCAGGTGCCTTCATTGATGGAGTCTTGAATGCAGGGACTTTGGAAGTGTCCCTTGGGGCAACTGCTTGAGTGAGTTGTCCCATAAACTGAGTCATTTGCTCCATCATCTTGAGGAAATTTGGTTCAGCTTGAGAGACAGAAGGTTGATTAGAAAGAGCTAGATTTGGAGCCTCAGGAGCTTCAGTAGCACCTGCCAAGGCAGCTGCCACTTCAGTCTCCTCAGATTCTTCCTCTTCCACAGACTCCTCCCCCTCCTCATCTTCAGCTTCCCCCAATCTACTTCTAGGCCCTTGAGAAACACCAGGATAACCACCCAATAGTCCAGAGAATGATCTTGATCTTCTTGACTTCACACCTCCTCTTCTGGAGGGTGCTGCTCCTTCCATTGGTGGTCCTCTGTCCAGATTTGCACTCAGTTGATGAACTGATGGTGTGCGGTCAAGAGGAGCCCTTGGTGTAGGAGTGAGAACAGCTTGATGTCTCTGGGATCTTGTATTCTTGGCTGGTGGGCTATGCTGAACTGGCATTATGAAAGAAGGATGAATAAAAACTTGATGATACTTTGAATAAATTAAGGCTTGACCAAATCAAATTAAATGAGAATCTTGATGAACTTGAGAAATCAATCAATAGTCTTGAAGTGAATCAATATGAATAAATCTTGAAGAGTGAAGATGACAAAGTCAAATTCTTATGAATAATCAATTTCAATCAATAAGTCAAATCAAGTCAATCAAAATCAAATCAATTAAGTCTTGAGGAATTCAATCAATATCTTCAAAATCAATTCAATTTTCTTGAGGAATCAAATTCAAATCAATCAATTAAATCAAACCTTGAGGATAAATCAGGTATCTTGAAGAATCAAATGAAGTCAATCAAATCAAATCAAATCAAATCAATCAAAGTCAATTCAAAATCTTGAGGTGAAATAAATGTCTTGAGGAATCAATCAATCAATCAATAATCTTGAGAAATTTCAAAACCAAAATCACTGAATACCCCAAGTCAATAAATCCCTGAATGATGAATCAATTAACCCAAATAATTCCACTCAAATAACCTGATAAAAACCTGAATTCAGACAAAATAGAAATTAGAATACTAAAGAATAAAGTGAAATGGTCAGCAGAATTTTTGAAATGAGAAAGAGAATCAATTTTCATTTGAATGAAATGAATTAGATGAAAATTGATGAGAGAGAAAAATCATAAAAATCATAAAAAATCATAAAATCATGAAAAAATCATAATTGAAGAATGAGATAAATGAATGAAATGAATGAAAGAAAAAGAAGAAATTATGAGTTAATTAAAATAATGTCACAGGGGCTCTTCTAAAATGAAGAGGGCCTGGCACTCAGTGAACAGACTTACTTATGGAGGGCTCAGAAGAAAATACTCAAAATGATAAGAGTAATGGAGTAAGAGGATAAATTCCTATTCATAAAATAATAAGCATAAAAGATAAGAGAGACAAAAAAAAAGCAATAATAAAGAGCCAACCACAAATAATCCTGTACCACTGTTTCAACCTGTTCAGAAAAGAGAAAAGGAATTAATAAGGATATGGCCACCAGGACTCTACTGAACAGATGAGGGAAGGCTAAGACTAACTTAATAAGTAATAAAATAATATTCCAAAAGTGAGAATAAAATAATATTAAATAATAAATCAACTATTTTAATTAACTGGGGGAAAAACCCCCAGGTGGGTGAAGAGGGGCTGGTATATGTGAGAAATGCCAGCCTTGGAGTTTGAGTGTTGAGATACTTGCCTGTATGCTGGAAGAAGTTGGATGTGGGATTGAATCCTGTATTGGTGAATCCAATACAGGTGATACAGTCAATACAGGTATTTGCGCCTGTATTGATGACAGGCCTGTATTTGGTGAATCCTGTATTTGAGTCTTGCCTGTATGGAACTGTATTGAGGTATGAAACTGTATTGGGTGAATTGTTGAATGAAACCCCCTTGCTGATTGGGTTTTGAAGGGTATCCATGATATAATGATTTGCTGATGATGATTGGAAATGCCCCTGCCTCCTTGGCTGTGACAAGATGATATATGTGTATTTTATCATGAGCAATCTAATGGTTTAGTTTAGTTGAATTTTTCACCCATTAGTTCCAAGGTAATTAAGAATTTATGCCTATTTATGAAATTTTCACTTATTTTAAGATCAATATTTTAAAAGAATAATCATTGTAAAGTTTCCTTGTAACCTTTTTGGATATGTGGTAATATCTCAAAGCCTCACATTCACTGAATACATGTAATTTGATGGATATCTTCTACAGGGATTGATGTATCTTTGTGATGTTATCATATCTAATAAGATTATATCTTTCTGGATATCAGAATCACTATCAGAGTTGAAAGAAATAATGAACTGCAGTGAATTTAATTTCTGAAGTAAAGGCAGCCATTTAAATGCCTCAGGCAAGGTAAATGGAGAAAAGACCTATAGTGAATGAAATTTCAAATCAAATATGTTAAAAAATTACCAGTGTATTCAGAATTTATGCAAGACAAGGGAAGTTTTATGCAATTTAACATGCCCTTACCATGTTGTGTGTTGTAAAAATGTGCCTTTATGTGAAGTTGAAGGCATTATTTTAGTATTTAAATATGGAATTTGGTACCAAAAAACCTGGGTTTTTGTACCTTAAAATACCACACCTCATGAGATGGGGTATTTCTGGAATCTCAAAATGTTAATGTGGGATTTGGTAAAAGGGATTTTGAGTGTGGGATTTGGTAGCTTTGAAACCCCATATTCTTTGTTTTATCTTGTGGAATTTATAAGAGAAAGCTCTTCTGACTTTATTATCTCATAGTCAAGATTTGACATTCAAACCAGTCCAGTGCAAAGGCATTTAATTACAAAAGAACCCTTCAGAGTTTCATAAGGTGAATTAAAGCTATTTCTTAGTCCAATTTTCTTTAGATTGATTTGAAATGGCTCCTACTAGAAGCTGAAGTAACTACTGCATCCAATCAAATGGATATGAACCAGGAGATTCAAGTCATGAATCCAAAAGAAAAGAATGTCAGCCCAGAGGAGAGGCACAAATGGAGGATTTCAAAGCTTCCACCAGTTTTCAAAGGTTAGCCGGAACCTTTGACACTCTTCTTCAAAGTCCAGACGCTAACATAACTGCTATTCCTGTTGTCATATATGGACAAATTTCAGCAGGCAGAAGTGGAGATATACCAGTCTCAGTACAAGAACTGGTTTATGGCGGCAAAGAAGCAGGAGTGGGAGCCTCTGCCCATATTGTGGATGGGGAAAATGAACTCTTACTTTCAAGTAAAGAAGTTCTTGAGCCCAGAAAATATTCGAAGCCTTCTGAAGGGTTGGACACCCATGTCTTGTGAAGGAAAAGTCCAAAAGATAAAAGATTAACTTAAAAGCCAAGACATTTTGTCAAAGGACCAGAAGGAATAGTTGGCCCAAAAGAAGGAAAACAGCCCTGTGGAAGCTCCTAAAGCCTCCAAAACCAAGAATCTGCCTCAATGAGTGAAAAAAAGGGGCAAGCAAATTACAAAGAGCAATCAGAAGAAAAAGGGAAAAGGAAAAGAAAAACCCAAATGGAACAAGCCTTACTCCCAGAACTACAGAATTCCAAAGAGAGAAAAACCAGCCATGGAAAATGTGTTCAATATGGAAAGAACCTTGATGGAATTCAAAAACAAGAAGGATGAAATAATTAATCAATCCTTTCCAAAGAAATAGATCTTGTAAATCTTTTATTTCACATATGAACTTGTAATAATTTTTTTTTGAGAAAGCTTAACAATTTGAAGTATATCCAACAAAACTTGGGTAGATACGTTTTACAAGTGAAAGATTCACAAAAGATCATTATGTGTCTATAATATGTAAATAAAGACAATATTTCGTCTTTGACACATATTTGTGAGAGAATTGAGTCTAAAGTTACTTTTCTCAATCAAACAGATGATAATTGTATTTCTTTTATTACTAACCAGTGAAAAATTTAAAAATAAAAGTTCAAAACTTGAGAATTCAACTGTTAAAAATGCAGCTCTTTTTCAAGAACAATTGGAAAAATTTAATAAGGCAAGACTTGAATTAAAAGAAGATATTCAATGAAGTATTAGAAATGAATTACTGTGAAATGAGTTTCCAAGACATTCCACACCAATTTTTGATAGAAATGTGTTGAACTTAAATAATGGCTTATCTCATAAAATCTTAATCAATTTAGAAGGGAAATTTCCCTTAACTTCAATGAAATTCCCATATTAAAAGAATGGCAAACCTTCAGTGGTAAAGGAGAATATAATCATATGGAAGTTATGAAAAAAATTGATATGCTGGAGAAGACTTTAAAATACCACATGGATACATAAGTGCCAGATTACACTCATTATTTATAAAATAAGCAAAGAAATGGTATTATAAAAGGAGAAAAGACCATGGTAAACACTGATGGCCTTAGTGGAAAGAAAAAAATTCCAAATTGGAAAATGATTCATGGAGATTTGGAATGAAAAATTATTTTGACGATGCCATTTTTAATATTGAGAGGGACTGGCCCACATCCTGGATTCTTAAAAAGAAGGACATATTAATTGCCCTTCATCCTGATATGTCTGAAACAATGGTACATAGAAGGATATTAAGAAAATGTGACTGTGACCTTGAGCATTCTATAAGAAGAAGATTTATTGAGCCTTTCTCTACAGAAGATTATATCAATTCCATGGAAAACATCACTACACAAAAAAAAGTTGTTAGAAATTGGTATAAATCCCCAATAGACAATAAGACCAATTAGCAACAAATTTCAAGGCCAAACAAGCCACAAGACAGAGATCCTTTGAAATATAATAAATGTGGAATTATATCTAATTTGGCTGATACTTGTCGAATCAAAACAAGGATAAATGAGGTAGAAAGTGAAAAAACTGAAGACACCAAAGAAACAAATTATGTATCTTTAAATTAAAGTAATTTTGATACTTCTGAAGAACAATAATTATCAGAGAAACTGAGTAAAAAGGACATTAATGTATCCTTTGAAGTCACAGAAGTGCATAATCACTTACCACAATATAGTTATTAATGCATGGATTTCATACATGTGCAATATTCTAAAATGCAGAAATCCAGGCCTGCTAGAGGTAAAGGCTATACATCTGGATCATCTTTTATCACTGATATTGTGATAAAAAAAGAGCAAAGCCAGGATACATCCTGACTAAGGTTCTTTCTGCACTTGTTCTGGTATAAATATCTGGACAAAATTCATACCAATTTGCAAGAGAGATTTATGACAATTGAAGGTATAAAATTCAGCCATGCTAGCCAGGATCTTCACCCTTTGGGAATTCTGGAAACAGAAATGACATTTACTCACCCCGCAGGACATATCAGACTGAAAGCTGAATATTTTGTCATGAATAACTGCACTTCACAAAATGTTATACTTGGGAATGATTATCTTAATATTTATGGTATTGATATTAATAATCATAAAGACAGATATTTTACTATAGGGGAAAATAGAAGACAAAATCTTTCTCTTCCTCTAGAGAAAATAAGGATAACTTCTATTAGAGAAGTAAAAATGTTAATAAGGAAGTCCTTGTGGAAAATCAATTGATTGAAGAAAAATTCAGTCCTGAATCAGCATTGGAAATTCAGGAAGACCTTATTCAAATATTATTTCAATATAGAGAATCCTTTGCTTCTGATGATGAACCAATAGGGGCTATTAAAGGCCATGAAGTGGAAATTATGATTAATGTGGCAAGACCTTACCCCCAACCATTAAGAAGACCAGATTACCAAGATATTCCCAAATCCAGATGAGCTTTAGGAGCTCATATTAATGAGCTGATTAAACTGGAAGTTCTCAGAAATGTTGAGCAAAATGAGGAAGTCAAAGTCACAATCCCTGTAATAATTACTTGGAATAATGATAATTCAAGGATGGTTGGTGATTCTAAAGAATTTAATACCTATACAATTACAGAAAGGTATCCAATTCCAAGAATCCATGATAATTTGACTCAATCATCCAAAGCAAGATTCATCACTTCCATGGATTCCCTTAAAGGTTTCCATCAGAATGATTTTGACATGTCATGCTAGGAAATTATTGAGACTAATTGCTCATTGTGGTATTAATGAGTACTTGAGGATGACTTTTTGTATGAAAAATGCACCCTCTTATCATCAAAGAATGAGGAATACTAATTTACCACATGGATTATCAGAGGGATGGTTAATCATTTATATTAATGGCATTATCATTTGTTCAGAAACCTGGCAATTGAATTTGGAGAGACTTTCATTAGTACATGAGAAAATTCTCCAAGTGAGCATAAAAATATCTCTTAAGAAATGTAATGTTGGATTTAATGAGTTGAAAGCTATAGGTAATGTGGTTTCAGGACTAAGCCCTGGGGTTGATAAAAATGAAGCGGCTGAAGTCTTACTGAAAACAATTCTCCAGAGCAAAAAAAAAATGATGTCTTTATTAGGGTTTGATATTTATTACAGGTAACACCTTGAAGATTTTGAAATCCATTCCAGAACATTGTACAGAATTTTGAATCTACAACCTGTCTTTAAAATGACACAAGAAAGGATTCAAGGATATTAGAAGATGAAGTGTGCCTTAACCGATGCACCATTATGATTGATGCCAGACTGCAAACTTCCTTGCAAGTTGTATATTGAGGCATGTGGTGAAGGTTTAGGTTGATTTCTTTGTAAATCTCAAATTGTCAATGAAAAGCCTTAAGAAGGTCCAATTTTTTTTATCTTCAGATAAATAAAACCTACTGAAGCAAGATATGAGGCAAGCCAAATTGAGTGAGTTTTCATTATGTGGGACCTGTAAAAACTTTATTATTATCTTTATGGTAGTGTTTTTGATGTGATTGCTGATTGTGATGCCATGAGATCAATTCTCAACATGTAAACTTCAAATAGACACATGTTAAGATGGCAGACTGCTATACATGACAATAGAGGCAATATAGCCATAGCACAAAATTCTGGAAATATTTGCAAAGGTTTTAATGGCTTTAGTAGATGGGAATTACCCAATACACCTGAAAATCGTGCTGATGTTCCTGCAAATGGAAAAACTCAAATTTCAATTGAAGGAATTAAAGTCATAGATGTGGGAAGAAAATACCTTGAAGAAGCTAGAGAAAGCTATAAGGAAGATAAGAATAACAATATTCTTACATCTATACTTGAGAGAGATTGCAAAGAGGTAGCTTTGGCTAATTCTTTGGATGATATATGGACAAAATTATACGATAATGGAAGATTCCATTTATTTGATGGTATCTTTTATCATACATCTAAACACACATGTGTAATTGTCCTATGTAGGAGAATTTTAATGAACATAATATTACCAGAGTTCTTTGAAAGCATTTAACCTGGAAATCTGTCTTAATACAGAGCAATGGAAAGAATGAAGACTTGTTCTTGGTTGCCATCTTGGACAAAAGATGTCATTGAATATCATCATAGTTGTGACAGGTGTCAAAAGGCCAAAAAAGCTACTGGTAAACCATTTGGGTTTATTATTCATATCAAAGAACCAAGTACCCCATGGGAAGTGGTTCATATGGGTTGTGTAGCTACCTTACCACCTGGTGGTGAGAAAATTTACAATGCATGTCTTGCTATTATAGACATGCACAGAAAAACTCCAATCTTTTTACCATTTCATAAGTATGAAAAACTATGAATAAATCTCTTTTAATTTGAAACAAAGTAATGTCTCATACTGGTCTCTTTAAAAATATCATTAGTGCTAGAGATTCAAAATTTACATCAGCCTTATGGACAACTTTACATAACCTGTTGGGTAAAGAACTATCATTCTCAAAAGCTTACCATCCACAAAATGATTGATAAGG
Organism: Austropuccinia psidii; assembly: GCA_023105745.1. Classification (NCBI taxonomy): domain Eukaryota; kingdom Fungi; phylum Basidiomycota; class Pucciniomycetes; order Pucciniales; family Sphaerophragmiaceae; genus Austropuccinia; species Austropuccinia psidii. Next base: position 28,979,667 of record JALGQZ010000004.1, on the reverse strand, counting down.
AGAAGGAATTCTCCCAAATCTTGAGGAAATGATTGGAAGATTTTGTGCTTATGGCCTTACTGATTATTAGTGTAAACCTATACCAGCATTAGAATTAGCCTACAAGACTTCAATCCAAGCTTCAGAAGGCAAGGCTCCTGTAATGTTAGAAAAAGGATGTAACCACAAACTTCAAGTTGATACCTTGAAGAGATATCTAGTTGATATTCACCCAACTTCATCAAGCTTTAAGTTACTGATTGATAGTTTGAGGAAAAATGCAAATCAAAGCATGACTTATGCCTTCTCATATGCCAAACAAAATTGGAATAAAATTCATAAGACCCCAGACTTCAAAGTAGGGGACTTAGTACTGGTTTTAACCTTGAGCTTTCATAATATCAAAGACCCAAATATAGCTAAAGATTCCTTTTCAGGACCATTTATTATTAAAGTCCTTCATGGGAAAAATGCAGTACAAGTAGAACTGATGGGAGAACTGGAAAATAAACATCCAACTTTCTGTGTTAGTCTAGTAAAGCATTACACTTCAAGTGATAAGGAATTATTTCCTTTAAGAAATGAAACGACCTTAGAATTACCACCACTGGATCAAAGTAAACTGAAAAATATTCTGAAAGTCTTGAAAGAAAGAGTACTTAGGGGAAAAATGAAGGAGAAGACTTAGTCAGGTACAAAGCCACAAAATGATGAGCGGCTTTCAGAAAGGAAAATAACTGATTCCCAAAGGTTTCTCAAAAGAACCAGAAATGATAGGAGACCTATCACTCAATAAAAAGTTTGAATTGTGTGCTTGAAATACTAGAAAGTCTCAGTAGAGAGGTTGGACAGTGGATTATACCCCCCCAATTCAATTGGGGATATACTATTCAATGAAAAATTGTACTGCAATGTTTTTTGATGGTAGGGAATGTGATGCTGTGAGATATGAAAAAAAAAATTAAATTTTGAGACAGTTGATTTACTCTTAAACAGACTTATAAATTTGATGCAAAACAAAAAATAACAAAAAATCAGCATAACTTTCTTTTGGATGAACAAAGCTCTAATTATTATATAATTTTGGATTATACACCCAAAAGAACCTAGCATAAACCCATAGGGTTTTATACCTAAAAATGGATATTCATTATTTCATAAGAAGATTCAAGAGTCCTACAGCACAATTGATAGTTTTTGGAAAAAATTTAACAATTGTTAAATTTAAGCTTAAATAAGTTTAAATTTAAAGCTTCATAAGGTTGATGCAAACTTACCAAAATTTTTGTTAAAATTGAGGTGTTTTATATATTTACTGAATTGGATAAGAATTTCCCATTCAGAATATAAATCCTGTGTGAGCTCACTTACAAGTGTTTTAAGGCTATAGTATTGCTTTAAATAACTAATAAGGAAAAAATCATGTAGAAGGGTGGGACAAAGGAAAAATACCAAATTGAGCCAGGCTACCCAGCTTTTTGGATCTTCATGGAATTACTTAGGGTTTTCCACCTGTATTGAAGGATTTCCAACCCTGTCCATACTTTAAGATTAGACTTTGATCAAACATTAAATTTAAACTGGTTTCATCCCAATTTGGACAGGAATCACAAGCTTCCAAAGGGTGAATCCCAATATGAAAGCTTCTAATCAAGGTTTTTTGAACTCTCAAAGCTGAAATAAGCTCAAGAATTTAAATTGATAAGTTTTAAAACCTCATAAAAAATTATGGTTTGGTGTGTATTTCTATTTTATGTGGCAAAATAGCAACAACTTCAAAAATTCATTAAAAATACAATTCTCAATGGATTTTCTTGAATATTTCACAAATCCTACAATTAAACGTCATCTGTGTATAAATCAAATTTTAATTATTTTATTTTTAAACAGATTTAATTGTTAATTAGCCTTGAAATTAATTTTTTTAATTATTCTTAAAGAAAATTAAGATGTCTTTAAAAATCAATTAAAAATTCAATTTAAGGTATTTCTGCTTAAAACTTTATTTTTAAGCTTTTATGTGATGAAATTAAGTTCAAAGAAATTCTATTATATTTAAAATTCAAATAATGAATCCAAAAATAGTATTAAATATACTTGGAGTTAAGAATAACCAATGTAGCTTTGAATTGGAACTAAAAATAAGTTACCTTAAGTTAAGAACCTTATTTTTAAGACTTGTTTTCTAGTTTGGACCTGAGATCCCCCTCTATATCAATGATGAATCCTGAGAGTTACTCTTCAGCAATAAAAAGAGCATTTACATCACTGTTTTTTCCAAGGACCAATCTTTATTTAAATCAATTAGACATCTCAAACAGGTGATATTTTATTCAATATAGAATCTTATATTATTAAATTGATTCTTACATTAATTTAATCTTAATAAACTAGAAATAAAGAATTGAAATCATAGAGTTTGGATTCTATTTTTGTAACCACAAAGAAAGATTTTATCATATAAAATTGTTCTCTTAAAATATCTTTTAAATACATAAATTCCCTCTAAAAACTCTTCAATTGTATCATATAATAAAAAAGTTCTTTTTATATTTTGAAATATTCATTTTTGGCATGTTTTTAACTTATAAAAATTTCTTAATAATATAGCTGTTATTACTTGACTTATTGTATTAAATAAACATTACAAGTAAGTTTTCTCTAAAATACTATATCTTTTTTATCTAGTATTAGTTTTTAATATGGAATTTCTTTATAAGATCTATCTCTGCACAGTGTGTGCTATATTTATCTTATGAATAATATTTATACTTGGTTAAATATTATTACTTTCCATATATAGTTGTCTCATTCACCATGAGCAAAGTGACTACACCTAACAGCAGGTATTAGATTTGGAATTTGACATGGGGGATAAATTGGATTCAGGATGGAGATAGTAAAGAAATTAAATTTAAGAATAGAGGTTTTGGAAGAAATTAAAGACACAAAGTATCAATTCAGTTGACTCAATGGCAGTGCTTGGTTGGACTTGTCAAAGCTCAGTAATTTAACAATACAGGATCAAAGGAATAATTATCAAAGTTCAGCTTAATTTTCCTTTTTAATTGAAATAATTATATTAGAAAACAAAGCAACATTTGAAGTGTGTTTTGAAATTTCACCATTAATTTTATCTCCATCTAATCTATGGGAGTAAATAGATAGATTATATTTAAATTTGAACCTTTTTTCTTTCAAAGGCATTCTACATGAACCAAAAGTACTTCAAAGTAATTAGCCCTCTTGCAATTATTCACATAATAGAAGATATATATCTCAACATCAAATAGGCTTATCTGATTAACATTTCATTGAAAAAGAGATTATATCCCTGATTTTTCTCCCCTTCTTGCAGTAATATTATATGTTTAAAATTTAATCAAAATCGGAAGTGTAATTACACAGCTTTATGATAAATTTTACCAAAAATACAATAAGTACTAAAAAAATGTCACCAATATTTCAGCCCCTGAACTGCTTTGGGGTATTTTCGGCCACTTTTAGATGGGCTTTGTAAGACTTAATTGAATAATAGTTGGGATTTATGTTATAATCAACAAATTATTTTTATTTTAAGATATCAAGGATTAAATTAATAGTAACTATGAGCTTTAGAGAAAAAGATATCCTAATAACAGCCTGGATACTTCTCATATCTATACAAAATATCTCACTTTGATTCTTTGATTTTTCAAGATGTTTACTCTCTGGCATAAATGCATATATCAATTTTGAGATCAATCTCAACAGATTTTTTTATTATGAGCCACCATCTCTATAAAAAAAATTGTTTTATTATTAGAAAAATAAATATCCTTTTTGAATTACTTTTTATTCTTTGCATCTTAATTTCAATGAAATTGGAGGAATTTGTAAAAAGTAGGGGATTTAATCTCCAATATCTAATATTGCCATATTTAGTATGGGATTTGAAGAAAGGTAGCCTTCATACACAACTCTGGTTCACAGTGATTCATTGAGTTTCCTTTCTTTTTCATTAATTATTTGAATAATTTATACTTTGTTATTTTTTTGAGCTCTTCATATATCCTGTAATTATTTGTATTAATTCAGAGCTATCAAAATACTGAAGAACTAAATATAATAGCTTTTTTTACAGAATTGAAAGCTTTATTATTTGGAATTAATTTTACAAGATTCTCAATAATAAGCAACTAAGAAAATTACACTTTTAAAACATATTGAGGATATTATTTTATCATTTCTCAACCTTACTTTCTTCTCAAAACAGTATGTGGGACACTTGCATAAATTATTATTGATAATTCATAAACAGTTATTGAAATGAATATCCAAAGCCTTCCTTCTGTAAAAGATAAAATTAGTTTTTGGAAATAATTTGTATCCTATGAGTTCTTAAGAAGTAACTAACATAAAGAATTTTTTTCTAAAATTCCTTCCAAAACCGTACTTTCAAAACTACTAAAGAGCTTATGCAATTTCTCTTAACTAAAGAAGATATTCTTATCTTAAAAAATTGATTAAAATTAATTAAATAAGATTATGTTAAAGAGCTAGAAATTGATAATAATCGGCTATTCTTAAAGTTTTGTTCACAAAATTACCCATTCACCTAACTTAAGTATTTTAAATGTCCATAATGGGAAACTTCCTTGCTTGTACTTTTAGTATGTATGAAGAAAAAATGGCATAAATGATTTCTTCCATTAATATTGTTGAGAGAGAGGAAATAGAAATCAGTTGGAATCTTTTGGAAAGTAAGCTTTAAGTGATACACATATCACTTCAGAGAAATGTCAAATTACATTCAATCAATTGTCTCAATAACTTGCTAAGTGTTTTCCTCTGATTACGTAAAGCCTTTCAAGAAATTTAAAAAAATTGTGATATTGGTTTTAAAGGAATTTATGAAAAATTTCCTGTAAAAATTGCTCAAGCCCATTGATGATCTTTTTGCTCATATACTGCATTCATCCTTCATTTAAAAAATAAATCATAGGCTTTTGTAAATCAAATTATGAGGAGATCAGGGAAATTATAAGATTTTGATTTACAAATAATTCTTTCATTTTGATTTTGAAATTATTTGAACAGTATCATGGTCAAATCATTCTTTTAGAATAAGTTTGGATTAATTCAATCAGTAACCTGTGCACATACCTTCAAAATGATGGTTGACTTACACCTCATTTCTCGGAATTTGAACAAACTTTTAAAAATTTGCGCTTAACTGAATAGGACTATATTTATGGATTTATTTCTTATTAGTTCTGATTATGTGTGTCATTTCCAACTGCAAGATATCTTATATTGATCATTCATACAGAAAATATAAACAAACAAAAATAATTCAAATTAATTCAAAATATTCAATAAAAATTTAAAATCATCCTAAAAGTTGGTCATAGAAAAATGCATGGGATATGAGCTGTAGTTTTGTTTTATTAATTAGTAAGTTATATTTTTTTCATTATTATGATGAAATTTTCTTGTAATTTTTGGAATGAAATAAGAAGAAAAAGATATCATCCCAATTTTTAACAACAGGATTTTTCATGTTATTTTCAGCTCTGTTATGTATTTTTTCTACTGGATATGTTAGTCTATATGATTAGTGTTTTTCATGATTTTTTAAAGATTTGATTTTATTATTTATTTTGTTATTTATTTTTATTAGATTAATTTTTTGTTAAAATAACAGTAGAAGGGCTAGTAAGACCTACTCCTGTGAAATTGTTTACAATTGTCGAAAATTTTACAGTTCCAGGATTTACTGTAAATTACTGTAATAAGTGCTTATATTTTGATTTTTTTGCAGTACAACTGCAATACATCTATTCCAAATAGGAAAAACTATGACATATAGATTAAATAAATAAATAATGAATATCAAATAAAATAAGTGAAAAAATCTCATCAAAAAACCAAAAGTCAAGAATTTTATTTTTTAGAAAAATCTATATTACTCTTACTGATGGGAAATGATTTTATTAAAGTATGAGTAATTTCAAGAAGAATTTAAATTGAAAACAATAAAATACAGGAATTGAAAACAATTGATTCAATAAAGTAAGGAAAATATTCTATATTTTTTGATTTTAAAGATTTTTTTGAAAACATCCACAACTCTCATTTTTCTTAATTTGGAATAATTTGTTTATATTGAGAAAATTACATAAATTAGTGATATAGGCGTGAAAGTGAATTTTTTACAGTAAATCTTTTATTAATAAAAATAAAATGATTAATTAAAAGCATTTTCAATTTGTACCAAGATCTTAAAGCATCAAATTTACTGTACTATAGATTTATTCTATCCAATTGAAAGGCTAGAATATCAAGCTTTGAAGTTCTTTAATATTCCAGTGCTTAGAAGTACTTGGGATATTCACAAACAATTGAACCCTGGGAAAAACCTAGTTCAGAGGAAGGGACCGAGCTCATTCTAAGCTAGTCTCAAGCTGATTTCCAAATGCAACACCTGCTTTCAGGTGTAGCCACTTTGCTCATGGTGATTAAGAGATCTATACATTATTATTATTATAAATTTCAGTGACAATAATAATAATAGGATAATTATTAGGATGTTTTTTTCATTATTAAATTACCTAATTATAATTGATTTTTTGTAATAATTATTTTTGATAATTATAATAATTTGTGGTTATAATATTTAATTATATTATATCTTGTACTGAGGAAAGTCATATTAATCTTGATATTTGCTACTATTATGAAGATTTTCATAGACAAACCTAACAGCATTCTTCCTAGCATTGTCTAGCATTATTTGGAATCTAGAAACTGTTGAATGTATCTCAACCATATTTTTTGTCAAATAATCTTGGGGTAATCTGGGGTTCATCCTTTACTAAAATAGGAGGACTTTTATTATTACTGAAATTAAAATATGTGTTTTTTCTAGTTCCAGTGCAGGTAGAAGGGTACACCCATAATTTGTGAATCAATCATAATATTTCAACAGTAATCCATATGTGCAAATGTTTCTGACCATTCCTTCCATGTTATAGATCATTCTTTCAGTTAGGCAATCACTTTGTTGGTGGTAAGCTGTAGAGAAGGATAGTTTTGTCCCAAAACAATAGTAAGGATTTTTCATTAGTACTGAGGTAAATTCGGGATCTCTGTTTCTGAGAACGTTTGTTGATATACCAGCCCATGATACTACTATATTCCATATTAGAAGAGCTGTATCCATGGCTGTATAATCTTTGTGAAATGGTAAAAAGCTTTTAGTCTTACCAAATCTGTCAACAATCACAAGACAGGAATTATACCTTCTTTCAACTCCTGGTGGTAGACCAGTGAGCCAATCCATATGGACAATCTCCCAAGGTCTTCTGGGAGCTTTGATTTTGATCATTTATGAGAAAGTCTTTTATCTTTGGATTTCTTGGCTTTCTGAAATATTTCATAGTTCCTTCAATATTCTGAGACAATGTTTTGTCAAATTTTCCACCATGTGCAGGTCTTAATTTCTTCTCTTATTGATCCCCAGATACATGTCCTGAGAAGGGGCTGTCATGGAATTTGTTCAATACAACATTGATTAGGAACCTGTTGACAACTGTCATTACACATGTGTGTTTTGTCCCATAGTAGATCATCCTATCAAGTAAATGGAATCTTCCTTCATCATATGAATTTTTCCATATTTCATCTAAGGAATTTATCAATGAGTTTTCTTTGTAATATTTAGAAAGTAATTGTCAGAGGATTCTACATTTCATATATTGAGTAGAGCTCTTCCTTAATTCTTCAAAGAAGTTAGTGTTCAAGTCTTGATCACTAATTCCTTCTATTGGTATTTTTGAAGAAGTTTATTCTGGCACATAACAAGATTCTCAATATCATTTGGTGATGGCAATCTTGTTCCAGCTACATTTTTGTGAATATTCCCATCTTTGTGTATGGTGGTATAGCCTCTATATTACTGTAAGGCTATACTTCATCTGAGAGTATTATGTTGGGCATTTTTATGTCCAGAAGTGATTTCACAGCAGTAAAATCTGCTATTACTTCAAAACAATATCCTTCAAGAAAATAACTCAATTTTTACAAGGCCCAAACAAGACATAAACATAGCATTTGAATTGCTCCATATCTGGATTCAGTTGGTTTTATTTTCCTATATATAAAGCATATGGGTCCTTACACAGGTTTGTCATTGATGATTTGAACTTGATGAAGTGCAGCTCCTAGCCCATCTCCTGATTCGTCAGTGTAACACTTAGAGGAAAGCTTAAAATCTGGAATCAGTAGAAGTTGTGCAGTCATTAAGGCCGTCTCAGGTAATCAAAGGGGTTGACTATATCAACAGTAATTTAAAATAATTCATTCTTAATACAGAGTATATAAAGGGGTCTTTGTATGTATTCAAAGTCTTTAGTATTTTGTCTGTAGTATCCTTCAAATCCTAGAAATGACTGTATTTAATTTTTTATGATTTACGATTTTCTAACTCCAAGTTTAGTGGTTATACTTTATTAACTATTATTTTTATTTTAAAATGGAAAAAGGCCAATTTCTGATTCTTATTTTCACCAATAGGAAAGTACCTGTCTTTTTTTCTATGCAGATCTATGCAATAAATGATTGAAGAATAATTTCCCAATATTGCATGGGTACTAGATCAACTTTACATGACAACAAAATCAACAGTTATTCTAAAATTTCCATTAATATGTGGAAATATTACAGTTTTATCAAATATTCCAGATGGCTGCATTGTGTTTCTTGTACTGTTGAATTTTATCCCATCAATTGGTAATAATTGCTATTTAAAATTTGGCACACAATTCTTGAGGAAAGATTTTCCAGCACAACAGAAGAAAGCTCCTGGGTCAAGTCAAGTATTAGTGGATTTGTTATCAATCAAATTTTCTTTCATAGAGGAATTTTTAGAAGTATAACCTTTCCCCTTGTTTGGTTTGGCTTTCATAAGTTGTTCATATTTAACTTTTGATAAACAAAGTTTACTATTACTGAAATGTGGAAAGTGGAAGTAAGATTACATGATCTCAAAGGCGGAATTGATATTTTCTATATCTTTTGAATATTAAGAATATATTTCTGTTCTATCATCTTAATTTTATTCATTGACATCATTTTTTCCTCATGAGATTCTTCAATGTTAATTACATTCATTTTTCCTCTTTTTAGAGAGGTATTGGCCAAATGTGTGGTACTTTGGCAAATATGGCACTTTCTGGTTTTTTCTTACTATTTATGTTTCATTCTACTAGAGTTTTCTTTGGGGATTTTTTCCACAGAATCTTTCCAAGGTGTATTAAACTTTGTTTTGAGATCAATCCTACTAGGACCAATTGTTTCCCTGGTGGTGACTTCTTCTAATATATATATAACATTTTCTGCTGATGATTGTTCATTAGTCCTCCCGCTTACAACATGCTCCAAATCTCCTAAACATTGTCTCAGAAGTTTTCATTTGATCATAAGTTCTTACATATCAGGATAGAATAATGTTAGCCTATATCTTTGTTTGCAAAGCCATGGTAAAGCTCTGTATCTTTCAACATTTCATTTTATATATTAAAAGGATTTTTAGATCTTAAATCTCCAAGCATCATTTTCCCACTTGCTGATTATTTGGGTTTTCCGCCAAGTCCAGCTTTGGTGTCCATGTGCTTGTCTTTACTCGATATACCACCTAAGAGCTGACTTGGTAGACAAGATGTTAAATATTGCTGTTAACAATCTTTCTAGTAATTCAAAGTCCTCTATGATCATGTCTATAGCTCTGATCAGTTCCCTATGGTAATGATCCTATTCACCACTTAATTGTGGCCATTCTCTAAGTTTTGATAGTCCTTTCAAATGTGCTTGGCCCATTGCTGGCTCCAAGTCATGGAAAAAAGTGTGAAATTCATTGATTTTTTGTGAATATTCTACATAAAATCTTGGTGGGCCAGAATTTCTTATACCCTTACTTTGATACAGAGGTGCAGAAATTCTTGGAAAAGTGTTCAGTAATTGTTCAATTTCATTTGTTTCGCTGGTATTACACCTTGAGAATTTCTTACTTCATGTTGAAAAGCTGGTATTAAAGTGATTAACTCAGTTTTATACATGTCTTCTTCAATTTCCACTTCTTGCCATAATTTTGTTTGTCTATTACTATCAGAAATAATTTCATTCAATTTAATTGTTGATTTTGATCATTCTTGTAAGGTATGAAAACAATTTTACAAGGTAATTTTGTTGTTCTTTAATTCAGTGAATGAGTTTCTAAGATCATCCAAGCTCTTCTTATTATATTCTTTGATAAAACTTATGGCTTTGTTTATTCTGTTTGCAATCATAGAATGAATATTCAAGTTAGAATATTTATCTGTTAATTCTTTCATATTGAGACTTTGCTCACTTACTCTTCTCAAAAATGAGGTGTCATTATTTGATTATTTGATTGACGTTGAAACTTTCTCAAAACTAAAGATTGTTTCATTGATTTGGCTTAAACTTAGATTATTGGTCTTAAGAGTGTTACCAATGTTTCAATTCTTCTCATAAATGTGACTTTTTATGTTGTTTTTGGCTATAAACAAGGGTGGAATTTTGTCCAAAGCCCCATCAATCATTTCTGATATTTCAATCTGGCTTCCTCTCTTTTCTGAATTCTCATAATATCTCTGGCCATCCAAAGCAAAATTTCCACAGCATCTTGTTGAATCTTTGGAATTCTGTAGCCCTGGATGTATGGTTTTGTGAGCCTGTGACTCAAAACCAGAACACAGGCATGACAGCCAGATACCATAAATCAATGGTATAGCCAAGATACCACCAAAAAATAGACCTGAGCCAAATCAGCTCAAAAGGTATCAAAAAGATAGGAAACTTACCCCTTTCCAAATATGCAAGTCCCATCACCATTGGACAAATAATAACAAAGTTATTCCTGCTCAAAGTTGTTGCTGAGTATAAACCTTAAATTTCACCTCTCATCTGAAATACAGAGTAAGAGGCCTGACCCCATCAAATGGGTATTAAAAATGAAGCTCTAGGTCAGGGCTATCCAATGGTACCAGCCAAACTGAGCTAGCACAAGTATTACTGAAGTTATGGCCAAATTCAGGCCAAATAAAGGTGACTCAAATATTCACCTCTCATCTAGCTTCTACAGTTTGAGTGTGAGATACCTAAAGTGCAGTCTATTTGAAAAGAGCACAATCAGGGCTATCTGATGGTGCCATTCATTTCCCCAAATCTCATGTAGAACAAAGGCTATAAGGCAAACAAGCCCAATACAGCTTTTGCCTAAAACCACGCATATGTACAAATATCTTGTACATGGAATAGCTTTTCCATATTAAATGAGGTACCATTGTGTATAACACATACAGGCCTACACACGGAACCAATGTTGAGGTTGATATCCCAAAAACTGACAAAGTTATGGCTGTTTCAAGGTCAAAATCCCACAGTTTGGCCAATACAGCCTTCCCATTGGATAATATCCCATAATCATGATTACGAGGTGTCAAACAGACAAAGAAGCTTGTTTTTAATTCAATACTGGGGTCCCATACAGGTTCTGTACAGCATTCTATGTGTCATACACGTCAGAATCAGGCTGTGTAGTCCCCACATGAAAATTTTCACCCTGAATTGGTGAAAACTGCCAAGATGTGGTTTAAAAACCACATCTGATCCCAATACAGGCTATACACACCTTTTGCAAACCACAAGCCTTTTCTGGAGAGTGAAAAAACTTCACTCTCTCTATGTGGAAAGGTCTAGCAGCCTTTCCACCCCATTTCAGGATTTGAAGGGGCCTTTTCACAGCCAGAAAAGGTTTCCTCATCCTGCTCTTGAATTTCTACATAGTACAACTATCAAAAACAGTTATACTCTTGGAAAATAATCAGTTATACTTTAAATTTAAGTATTGTAGTCTTTATTATTGTGATCCAACAGGTAAAGCTGCACCCAGGGCTTTCAACAGTGCTCACCACCACTATTACACAATTGTAAAGCCCTCTTATTTTATTTATAAACCCTTATTCTCATTAAATACCTTTCTTTCAAACCTTTATCACCATGTCACAGTCATGGTTGAGGTTGTAAATAGCTTAATTACTGCTTCATCATAGACTCAGCCTGATAGGTTTGGTGTCTGGTTCTTTTCCTTTGGCCTTGATATTATCTTGTGGCTACATTTTCCTGTTGGAACTCCTTACGCTGGCCACTGAGGTTGGTTTTGGCACTTTTTTGAGTGGTGGAGGGTTGTTTTTTCTCCATTCTGCTGTTGAAAGCATTGTTTTATTCTTTTCCATCAATGGATTCCTGTCAGCCTATGACTCAAAACCAGAGCACAAGCATGACAGCCAAATACCATAAACCAATGGTAAAGCTAAGATACCACCAAAACATGGATCTGAGCTAAATCACCTCAAAAGGTATCAAAAAAAGAGGAAACTCATCTTTCTCCAAATACACATGTACCATCATGATGGGACAAAGAGTAACAAATTTATTCATTTTCAAACTCCTTTCTGAGCATAAAGCTTAATTTTAACCTCAAGAGGCTTAACCCCAACAAATCGGTATTCAAATTCACACTAAAGCTCAGGGCTATCCAATGGCTCTATCCAAGCTGAGCTGGCACCAAAAATACAGAACTTATGACCAAAATAAGGTGAAATAAGGGTGAATAAAATATTCACCTCTCATCTAAATTCTACAGTGTTACTGTGAGATAATTGAAGTGGGATCATTTTGGAAAGAGCAAAATAAGGGCTCTATGATAGTTTCATCTATCTCCCCATATCTCATCCAGAGCTAAATATATGGGGAAAATAATTTCCATACAGGTATCAAGAAAATCATACATCTGAATAACGAAAATTGCACATGGCATAGCTTTGCCAAATTTAATTTAACCCATACAAAATGAGGTACCATTGGGTAGGTCCCATCCAGGGCTACAAAATGAACCAACTTTGAGACCAATATCTCAAACACCGACAGAGGTATAGCAGCTTTAAGGTTAAAATCACACAATTACGCCAATACACCTTTTCTGTGGGATACTATTCCATACCTGTGATTATGATTTGTCAAACAGAAAAAGAAGCTTTTTTCTACCTAAATACCTCATAGTTCATTCAAGCCTGGGGACCCACACAGGTTCTGTACAGATTCTATGCATCATACATGTCAGAAGGGGGCTGTGTGGTCCCCAGATGAAAACTTTCACCCTGTATTGGGGAAAACTGCCCAGGTGTGGTTTAAAAACCACATCTGAGCCCAATACAGAGTACGCAAGCCTAGTGAAGACCACAAGCCACTACTCTGAAGTGAAAAAATCTTCACTTCCTTTACGTGTATGGTCTACAGGGCTGTTCCACCCCTTTTCAGGATAAAAGGAGGCCTTTTCCCTGTCAGAAAAGGATTCCCCCTCCTGTTCTTGAATTCCAATGTAGTACAACTGTCAAAAACAGCTATAATGTTGGAAGGTAATTCAGGTATATTATAAAATTAAGTATTTTAGCTTTTATTATAGTAATCCAACTGATAACACTGCACCCAGGGCTTTCAGAAGGACTTGCCACCACTATTCCACTAATGTTAAAGCCCTTATAGTTTATGTGAAAACCCTTCTTTATTGTTATTATTCATTTCACAGTCATATTTTAGGCTTTAAATACTATTTTTATCACATCTTCATAGACTCAGCCTGACATTTTGGGGACCTGGCCATTTTTTGTTTGAATTTTGGGACCACTTTTACACAAAAAGTGAGTTTTTTCCCTTAAATAATTTATTTCTGACATGATTTTTTGAGGTTTTAGGCGTAAAATATCAAAAAAAGAATAATATAATATATATCTTTATTATTTTTTTGAGTAGTATTACATATATACTACTGTGTTTTTTGTTTTTTATTACTATTTTTGATGTGGTTGATTATGATTTAATTCCCACCAAAACTCATCTTGGGGGTGTTTTCAAATGAAAGCACTTAGAGCTTCTAATCTTGGTTTTTTCTAATTAAAAAAATACCTCCTTTATTGTAAATAACAGTATCAGAGGCATGCTTGGGCATATTGATAATTTTAATTTCCCATTACAGAACCACTTGAGATTACACTTGTTAATTAAAGGTTAATCTGTGAGATACTGGCATATAAACTTTACACAAAAAATCACAAGCCAGTATTTTGGTGTGTAATTGATAATTTGAATTACAACATCATAACACTAAGGCATAATATAGAAATATATTGCCCAGAGGCCATTCGTAGATGTCCAAACAGAATTTTAAGAATTCTTAACTGAAATAAGCCTTCTTTGTTCCTCTTTGATTCAGTGGAAGAAAATTTCATACCACTTGAAACCTGATCACAAGGCAGTACACCAGTGACACCCTCACAACCAGAAGGCAAGGGCAAAGGAAAGAGGCACAGTGAAATCCTCACTACAGCCAGAAGGTGGATGCCAATTGCCACTCAGAGAAGTAAAAACCCCCAAAACTGTGCATCGATACAAGCTAAACCAACCTTGATAACTTGTACAGGAAATATTACCATAGTTAACCCATTTGTAACCTCTAAAGGCATATTGCCCAAAGCAGTAGATAACAAATTTTTACAAGGCACAGTCGAAGGTAAATAACCTAAGAACATTATGTTGTTGAATGCTTGAAAACACTGATATGTCACCTGCACACCTCAGGAACCTTGGAATCCCAAGGAACCAGCCAGAGGACAGACAAGGCCTGTTCAGAACCAGAAGACCTGGAAGAGGACACCTTGGACACAGTGGTGAATGGCAAGACACTGAGCGAAATCAGACCCACTCTGCCATTAACCTTCCAATTCATCAGAAACCTCAAATCATAGGACTGGAGGGATATGGATCAAGTTCTTCAGCTCCACCAACTCCTCAAAGATCATTTACAATGGAACATGGAGAAAAAGAGGTTCACCCTAGCATCCCACTGGGAAGAACTTGGAGCAAGTTTTCAGAAGATATGTCTCAAAGAGCTATCCTTCAAAGATATTATGTTAATCACCAAGTGATGGAATACCACCAGGCATTTCAGACTCCTGGAGCAGAGGGCAGCCAGGATAAGGGAGAATCAAGCCACTATCCAAGCTATAGAAGAGCAGGTGAACCAGCCAGGGCCTACTCTGACTCCTTCAGGCTCACAAGTAGTAGACCAAAGCAACTCTCCAGTGGCTTCCCACCATTCAGGAACCAGCAGATCAGTGGCCAAGAGTCACAATTCTTCACAATCCCAGGTAGTTTCCAGGAGAAGACAAGGATACAAGGGCAAAAAAAGACTTCTTTCAGCCAAATGCAGAGAGAGTCAGACCCAATGATCCAGAAGCTTTTGGACTTGGTGAAAGAAGTACACAAGAGCCATCAATAGCTTTAAATACTTCTAGAATCAGTAGCCCTAATAATGGAAATATTACCCCCACCCAGAATGAACACAATGTTGTCACACCTGAGAGTAGCTTATACAGTGATGAAATGTGGTTACAAATGTCCCAATTTGCAGAGCAAACTCAAAACCAGTTTGCAGAACTCCAAGAAAGCCACATGAGGATGGAAAAATTAACAGCCTCAATGGATAAGATTGTCAAAACTCTTCAAGCAGGCCATGCTCAATTGAGCAAAGCCTCTGAAGAAACCAACAATAGACTTAATCAAATCTTTGAAGAGTGACAGCACTGAAAAAGGGACAGAGATTGTCTGGATAAAGGTTTAAACAAATTGTTTAATGTCTACCAAAACATGAAGCCCCAACCACAAGGCCATGTTTTGGATAATCCATACCATGAAGAAGACATCAAACCAGATTCCTTTGTGGAGAATAAGGAAAGGTCTCCATCTAAATACCAAAATTGAGATAAGATATCTTATTATGAGAAGGGAGCATTAAATCAACTTCCAGAGGCCTCAGGCTGGCCCAATTTCTCTGGAAAAAGAGAATATGATCCTATTGAGCTCATTGATTACATTGATGGACTTTTAATTGATGTACCAAGCATACCAGATTACTGTATGACTGCTAGATTGAATACAGCATTGAACAGACGTGCTAGTATTTGGTACACAGGAATGAAAGAAATCCATCAAAGAAGGAACTGGAAATGGTGGAAGAGTCAAATCATCCAAAAGTGCAGCAATGGTACTGGGATATTGAAGAAGACCATGTCGTTTAAAAATGACAAGTACTCTGTGGAAAAAGACCCATATGAGTGGTTCCCTAGACAGTCTAAAAGAGTTAAAGCCATTGATGCTAAATTGAATATTCAGATAAGGAATTATAAACTCCTGAAAAAAATGCCAGGAGAACCAGAGCATGCAAAAAAATGCAGATGCAACCAAAGTTGCACTCTTGATGACATTGAAAACACCTTACAAGATGTAAGGAAAAGAACAAAAATAGGGAAATATTCCCAATATAAAAGCATTATTTTCACAGAGAAACAACCTTTTGGGGTGTATTTCAAAGATAAACCCAAAGAAAGAGTGGCAGAAGTGACCAAGAAGAAAAACCCTTGTCACAATTGTTGGTCAACAGACCACTATGCAAATAACTGTCCAAAGGCAAAGAAAAGAGTCTATGCCATTGAACAAGTCCCAGAGGAAGAATCACCAACAGAGGATTCTGAATAAGGCTCTATGGGTGATGCCATCAGAGAGAAATCTGATGAAGAGCAAGATCCAAGGGAAGAGTTTCTAGTGGAGTACCAGGAGGAAACACCACTAAAAATTCAGGACATACAGTTAGAAGCAGGCATGCCAAAGGACACTGCAAACAAAAACTTGTGCAAACACACACAAGATGCACAAACATTCCTATTTACACCAACTAAAGGAATGGCATACATACATGGGACAGCCACAAAGATCACTGTTGTTATTCACAATGCTCAATGCCCATTAATCATTGACACTGGGGCACATTGCTCAACAGTGGCCAAAGAGTATCTTGAAAACCTTCCCAAATTAGGAGAAGCAGCTCTTGCCAACCAAGGTGAAGAACTTTAAAGGTGTATCAGGAAAGATGACATCCATTGGGACAATTATAAAAGAGATAATTATACCCCATAGTAAAGGTAACATCAGACTCAACTCAGAATTTGTTGTGCTTGAAGCTGACCACATACAAGGACTTTTAATGGGAACAGACTATTGGAGGATGTATGGCATAGACATTTACAATAGTAAAAACAGGCATATTACCATAGGTACAAACAAGGAAAAAACAATTTCATTTGATATATACCAAATGTCTACCCATGACCCCCTAGAGGAATTACTGAATGAATTCAAAGAGGGCCAAATCAGCACCGACCTCACCAGTAAACAGAAACTTAGTTTGTTGGAAATTCTGAGGGAGAATAGACTAGTATTTGCATTGGTGAAGAACCTTTAGTAAAAATTAGAGGCCATGATATAGAATTATATCTAGATGTGGAAAGACCATATACACCCATGCTGAGGTAACATCCATACTCAGTAAGCCTGGAAACTAGGACAGAAATTGAGAAAAACATCAATGAACTCCTAGAAATGGATTTCATCAAGAAGATAGGACATAATGAAATAGTGGTAATAACCACTCCTGTCCTTATCACCTGGCATGATGGCAAATCTAGGTTGTGTAGGGATTTCAGAGCAATGAATAACTACACAAAAGCTGATACATACCCCATACCAAGGATAACTCATGCCGTAGACAAGCTGAAAAAAGCCAGATATATGACCAAGAGGGATTGTATGAAGGGTTTTATCAGAATGTAGTTAAACCAAACTACATGAAGCTACTCAGAATTATATGCTATATGGGTATATATGAGTATACCAGGATGCCATTTGGTGTCAAAAATGCACCAGCCCACTTCCAAAGGATAATGGTAAAAGTAATTCAGGAAATATTGGAAGGCTGGATGGTAGTATATATTGATGACCTCATTATATACTCAGAGACATGGGAAGACTATGTGCAGTAAATAGACTGAGTCCTTAGTGAATGCACACCCACCAATCTGAAAATGTCACTCAAGTGCAATTGTGGCCAATAAGAACTATTGGCACTAGGATATAAATTCTCAAGCCTTAGTCTGGCCATAGACCAGAATAATGCAGCATCAGTGCTGCAAAAACCAGTACCAAATAGCATCAAAGAGATTCAATCTTTCCTTGGGTTTGCTAGCTACTACAGAAACCACATCAAAACCTTTGCCCACATAACTAGTAGTATATACAAGTTATGTTCAAAAGATGCAGTTTTTGAAATCAACAAGGAAAAGAGGGATGAATATGAGAGGATCAAAAATGAACTCACCAATGCACCTGCTCTGATACTCCCTGACTTTGAATTACCATTCAAGTTGTACATGAATGCAGCTTGCAGTCAAGGATTAGGAGCTGCCCTGCACCAAAAACAAATTGTAGATGGTGAACCAAGGGAAGGGTTAATATGTTTTATCTCCAGGAAACTGGAAGATTCAGAATCTAGGAATGGGGAAACCCAGACTGAATGCTTGTTCCTAGTCTGGGCCCTAGAGCAACTCTATTATTATCTGGAGGGTGCAGTCTTTGAAGTCTACACAGACTTCACAGCACTCAATTATTTACTCAACATGAATACTACTAATAGACACATTTTGAGGTGGCAAATGACATCCAAGAGTATAGAGGTAATATGAAAATAATATACAAAGAAGTCAAAAGAAACACCAATGCAGATGTCCTCAGTAGATGGCCACTGGACAATGTCAAGAGCAACCCAGATTATGAACCTGAAGTAGCAGCCAACATTCCTATCCATTTTATGGAAATAGATAGGAGGACTAGCTTCAGATTTTCTGAATTGGAACCAGAACATGATACCTCAGACAGTGAAGACACTGAATCAGAGGGAACAGAAACTCCCATATTGGGGATAAGCTCCTCAGAGCTACATGATAAGCTGTTTAGTGCAGCTATTAAGACTTATGCCAAACAAAAACAGTATGAAATATTGTTGCAACTCTTTTAACAGAAATACAGGAGCCCAGAAGTGGAATCCAAGTAAGAGGAACCCTGGTTGAGGGATGATAAGTATAACAAGTGTTTCCTTATAGATGAATTACTCTATCACAGAGAGAAGAACACAAGTGCCCTCATAATGATACACAGGTACCACATATCCCTGATCCTGAAAGAATGTCATGACTGCCCCTATATAGGACACATGAGTGAACACAGGACCAAAGAGAGGGTAGCAAGCACAGCTTGGTGGCCCAAATGGGAACAGGAGGTGTGTGAATATATCACAACTTGTAAAAGATTACAAAAGGAAAACAGAAAGCATGGGAAGCAATATGGCTACTTCAAGACATAGAAGAACCCAAAAGCACATGGGAAACCATCAACATGGACTGGGTCACAGGACTAGTCCCAGGAGACAGAGAAAACTTCAATTATTTCCTGGTCATAGCTGATAGGTATAGTAAAGGTTTCAGGTGCCTACCATGTCACAAGGAGGACACAGCTATGGTTACAGCCTTGTTATTCTGGAATAACATCTAATTCACATGTGGAGTCCAAAAATCAGAATCAGTGATAGGGACCCAAAGTTTGCATCAAAAATTTGGACCAACCTCTATGACATTCTTGGAAGAAAACCTTAATTTTCTACAGCTTACCATCCACAGACAGATGGCTTGGCTGAAAGGATGATTCAAAGAATGGAGAAAAACATCAGAGGATTCTGTGCATATGGAATGGAATAGAAGGACCATGAAGGGTACACCCTTGACTGGGTCACACTACTTCCAAAAATCCAACGGGCTTACACCATCAGACAGCACTCTACCACAGGGAAATCACCCTCACTTGTAGAAAAAGGGTGGAACCCCCTTTTGCCTGTGGATCACTTGAAGAATCTTCTAAATTTCCACCCCACAGCCAAATACCTCCATTAAATGTGGAATAGAGCTTGTTGCACAGCTGTTAAGTGCATAGCTGAAGCTAAAGATTACAACAAACAGAGGTGTGATAAGGCACATGTGAACCCAGACTTTAAAAAAGGGGACCAGGTGTTAGTGTCTACACTCAAATTCAATAATATCAAGGGACAAAAAAAATGAGAGACTCATTTGTGAGACCCTTCACTATCATTGAGCTGATAGGGAAATATGCAGTGGAGGTTATACTCACAGAAGAATTCTCTACAAAACACCCAGTATTCCCAGTGAGTCTAGTCAAACCATACTTTCAGACAGCAGAGGACAATTTCAGCTGCAGGAAGAAGACTTCCACTCCACCAGACATATTGGAAATAAAATACTAGCCTAACCATGTGAAGAAGATCGTGAAGGCCAGGAAAATTGGACTGAATGGTAAAGACCAGAGACAATATTTGGTCAGAATTAAAAACCAGACATCAGACTAAGACAAATCATTGGCAGAAGATGCCATACCAGATGGGAACATTCATCTAAGAACATTAAGGGCCTGTAGGAGGGCTGAACAGTCTAATCAATGATGAGCCTTTTTTAGAGGGAGGGTATGTCAGCTTGTGACTCAAACCCAGACCACAAGCATGACAGCCAAATACCATAAACCAATGGTAAAGCTTAGATACCACCAAAACATTGAGCTGAGCGAAACAAGCTCAAAAGATATCAAAAGAAAGAGGAAACTCACCTGTTTCAAAGTACACAGGTCCCATCATCACAGGACCAATACTAACAAAGTTATTCCTGCTCAAAGTTGTTGCTGAGCATAAACCTGAATTTTCACCTCTTATTTGAAATCCAGAGGAAGAGGCTTAACCCCAACAAATTTGTGTTCAAATTGAAGCTCTAGGTCAGGGCTATAAAATGGTACTAGCCAAACTGAGCTAAAACAAAAACTACGGAGGTTATGACCAAAATAAGGTCAACTAAGGGTGAATAAAATATTCACCTCCCATCCAGCTTCTGCAATTTTAGTGTGGGATACTGAATGTGGGGTTATTTTGGAAAGGAAACAATCAGGGATATCTGATGGTGCCATCTATTTTCCCAAATTTCATCTAGAACAAAATCTTTGGGGAAAACAAGTTCCATACAGATATTGAGAAAATCATATATCTGAATAACAAGAATTCTACATGGTATAGCTTTGCCATATTTGATTTCACCCATACCAAATGAGATCCAGCTTTGTAGGTCTCATCCAGGGCTACCAAATGAACCAGCTTTGATCCCAATATCTCACAAAACAACAGAGTTATAGCAGTTTTAAGGTTGAAATCCCACAATTGGGCCAATACACCTTTTCCTGTGGGTTACTATCCCATAACTATGATTATGAGGTGTCAAACAGACAAAAAAGATTGTTTATACTTCAATGCCTCATAGTTCATTCAATACTGGGGACCCATACAGGTTCTCTACAGCATTCTATGCATCATACACGTCAGAAGAGGGCTGTGCGGTCCCCAGATGAAAACCTTCACCCTGTATTGGTGAAAACTGCCAAGATGTGGTTTCAAAACCACATCTGAGCCAAATCCAGAGTATACACGCCTAGTGAAAACCACAAGCCAGTACTCTGGAGTGAAAAAACCTTAACTCCCTCTACGTTGATGGTCTAGTGGGCCATTCCACCCCTTTTAAGGATAAAAGGGGCCTTTTCATTTCCACAAAAGGAATTCCCATCCTGTTCTTGAGTTCCTACATAGTAAAACTGTAAATAACAGTTATACTCTTTGAAAGCAAGTCAGGTATCCTTTAAAATTAACTATTTTAGCTTTTATTATAGTAACCCAGCTGATATAATTGCACCCAGGGCTTTCTGCAGCACTCACCACCACCATTTCACTAATAGTAAAGCCCTTATACTTTATTTAAAAATCTTTTTCTATCATTGCTATTGGTGTGGCAGTCATAGTTCAGGTTTTAAATACTATTATTATCACCTCTTCATAGACTCATCCTGACACTGAGTCCATACACCATGAGGAAATTGGCTACACCTCAAAGTAGGTGTTGCATTTGGAATTTGAAATTGGAGATATATTGGATTCAGGTTGAAGA
The DNA here is from genome assembly GCA_023105745.1 of Austropuccinia psidii. NCBI lineage: Eukaryota > Fungi > Basidiomycota > Pucciniomycetes > Pucciniales > Sphaerophragmiaceae > Austropuccinia > Austropuccinia psidii. Next base: position 28,957,633 of record JALGQZ010000004.1, on the reverse strand, counting down.
TAGGAAAGAAACTATATTTATAAAGAGAATTTTGGACAAAATTGAATCCACATATGAAAGCCACAAATTCTTAATTTACTTGGCTCAATACCAGTGTTTGGTCAGTACTTATAAAACTCAATAATTCAACAATGCATGATTAACAGAATTATTTTCATTTTCCCTTTGTTAAAATGTTATCTATCAATTCCTTTCACTTTATTTGAAAGATTCAAAGATCTAGGTATTTTCCTATGTATTTTCACATATGTATCACACTTTCAATAGAAACTTTATGTCATTCTTACTCACGAGAAGGATAAATAATATTGAAATTGAAAACCTTTAATTTGAAAATAAGGTTATAATCAAACTTCAAATTTCTTGGGGACTTTGATACTTTCCGATTATATACATATTATGAAAAATATACCATACCATTTATATGTTTTCTCTTATAAAAAGCTGTGTTTTCTGAGGAATGATATTCCTTATTTTCTCTCTCTTTTATAATTAAGGGTTTAATCAAAATTTAATCAATCCCTCAAAATTTATGGTACAGATTAATTTCAAGAAGACGCCAATCAAAAATGTAGGTTACACTGAAATAATCTTACCACTATTTTAGCCCATAAACTGCTTTGAAAGAAACTGATACACTTATACCTAGATGGAATACGTATTTTAAGTTTAATATTGGGCTTTACCTTTATTATTTAGGAATTATTTTAAATACTATTCTATGGTGTAAGCTAAAAACAATTTTCATCTTCATATAGAAAAATGCTTAATGATATAATTTGGAATCTTCATAAAAATTAGAAACATCAGATTATTGTATTTTGTGGAGCAATCAATGTTTGTTCTGTTGATGCCAATTAATCTAGGGCTTGCATATTACAGTAGATAAATTATTACTTTTGAAATTCCTATCTTTAATTCATTTTTTTTGCAAATATGTGAAAATTAAGATCATTTTAATTTCCACTTTGAGGATTATAGGGTAGTATCAGTATAGAAACTTTAGATTAAGCTAAAAGAATTCATTTTTTTGAAATTCGAGAAAAGGTAACCTTCATGTGTCAATATGGACAGCCCTTCTTTTCATTAATTATTTAATTATGCAAAAGAATGTTATGAAGACAACGTTTTACATTTTTTTTGATACTTTTTGATGTAATCTAAGGCCTTTTTAAATTTTAAATTTAATAAAATTGATATTCAGAAAACTCTTAATAATTAGGATACATGGAGAGCTCTGCATCAAAACAAAAAATCCACATCTCAAATGAAATCAATGGGTTTATAACCTTAATCTGCTTGGGACAGATTATTTACTTTAGAAATACTACATAGCTAAAGCTCAAATTATCATGAGTAATTCAGAAAAGTGTTTTTTTATTTCTTGAGTTTAAAATTGCCTCAAACCTATTCAGGAAATCTTCACATGCTATTATTTTTCACTTAACTCAAACTGATGTACAAAGAAAATATATATTGGAAATAATTGAAAACTAAATATTTAAAGATACCTGAGACACCTCATTTAGAGTTCTTTGAAGAAATTGGACCCCTATACAATGTTAAGGAAAAAAGAACTTGTATAAATAACTATTTTTAAATATTTTATTTCTACAAATATATCTATAAAGCTGCTGTGAATTGTTATAATTTTGAACTATGTAAAGAAAACTATAAGCTCTGAAGGGATGTTAAAGTTAGAATAATCAGCTATTTCTAATTGGGAGGTAAAAAAATTATATTAAAAGCTATCTCAAGTGCTTTGAAAAAATAATCCGAGAAAGTTTGGTGTTTTTCTTTGGTATTTCTCTTTGAAAGAAGGCTTAAAGTATTGATGAAACTCACATTTCAAAAAGGGAAGCCACAGAAATAAGGTGAACCCTTTGGGAAATTGAGCTTTTAGTGTGACAATTATTACTTCAGAGCAATTTCCAATCAGAACCAAAAAATTGTGTGAATCATTTCTCAAGAATCTGATTTTACTGATCAAAAATTTATCAAGGAATTTAACAATTCAATCTTATTTTTTGATGAAAATTTATGAACAATGTATTTTCAAAGATTTTAAACCCCATATTTGAAATTTTTTAATAAACAATGGCTTAATTAGTAAGAAGAATAATGAATCATATTCTTTGAGCAATAAAATCATAATAAAAACTTTCCGCTATATGTCTTTGAAAAAAAGAAAAATTCTGTTTAACCTTCAAAAAGTAAAAAAAGATCACAGTCAATTTTTACAATATTTGAACAGGCTTACAGGGATATCAAGATTTTTTATTTTTTTACATAAACCTATTCTGTATTAGCAGATAGCTATTGGATGTTCAGGTAACTCACCCTTTATTCTTAAATAAATGCAAAGAATTCTCATTTTTTATCAGATTTATCAGAGTGCTATTGACCTTACAAGCTCAAATTGATGTTTCCAAAAAAAATTTTATAACATGAATACTCTTCAATTTGATTTTTGAAAGGGAAAAAGAAACAAAAAACCCACAAAAGGTATCTCAAAAAACATTTTTTAGAGAAGATTCTGATCAAAATGACAGAAATTCCTCAAAAAAACAGATAAAAAATCTTAAAAGTCGCAGTGCATTTGTTATTATTATCCAATTCAAGCTTTTTTTGATATTTTTTGAATAAAAGCAATAGTAAAAACTGTTTTTTCTTCTAGGCTAAATCAATTTTGACCATGTTTTCACTTTTTCTAGTGTTTTTATCAATTTCTTATAGTGAGGTGTTATTTTGATTATTTTATCACTCTTTGTTTTTTTTGTTTTTTTTGCTTTTCTCATGTATCTTTAGCTCCTTTTTAAGATTTTCAATTTTGCTTTGATTTTAACTTTATTTATTTGTTTTCAATTGAGATTACAGTAGCAGGCTTTGAAAATCATTCAACTGTAAAATTATTTACAAGTGTCAATTTTGTCACAGTACAAGGAATTTTATAGGTGCTACTGTAGATTTGTCAAAGATCATTGTCAAATTGACAGTAACATCACTTACAGGCCCTGTAATGTAATTTCCTTTGAAAATTTCATTTCTTCCAGTTTTGGGGTCTTGTATTTATAAAGTCAAATATTCTTCTTGTGAATTAAGAGATTATACTTCCAAACCAGCAAGATTAGTGTGTTTTCTCTTGTAAAAAGAGGAATTTATTTCTTGGTAATGAAAATCAATGCAGCTTTTTGAGGCATCAAGGAAATCAGAAAATGAAGAAAGACAATAAGAAACTTGAATTGCAAAGATTAAAATCAATAAAGAAGAAAAAATGTTTTGTTTTTCAAAATAGCTTCATCAAAAAGGCTTTCAAAGCCTTCATATCTTGCTTCTGAGGTTCCAGAAGTTTAGCCATACTTAAAAAGCCACATTCAAAAATCCAGTTTCTTTTGGAAGAGGATTCAGTCTGAAGCAGCTGTCATGAGTATTTGAAATCCATCTTTTGAGATGGAAATAAGAATTGAAATTTTCATCAAGTGATTATAAGTCATAAATAAAGCAAGATGAAAGATTAATTTGCTTTATAAATTGGCTTTTACTTCTTTTGGTCTTAAAAATAATGGAATTATTAAAACTTAGGATATATTTTGAGATTCAATTTTTTAACACAGAGAGTATCAACTTTAAGATTAAGATATAAATGGAAAAAGCTTTTATATAATATACTATATACCAGGTTTATCCCATTACAAAAGGAAGAAAATTCTTGAAATTCTGTAATATTCCAGTGGCTTGGAATAACATGGAATATTAACAAAAATTTTAATCCTGGGTTCAACCCAGTTCACAGGAAGGGTCCAAGGTATTTTCCAAATGCAACATCTGCTTTCAGGTGTAGCCATCTTGCTCATGATGATAATTAATCCAGTTGAGTCATACTTCAGTCATTAAATATTGAAAAGTGATTCTTTAATTTTAAGCTGGCTTCAATCTTGAATCAAAGATATTGCCAAGGTTTTGTTTTTTCCAAAGTTTAATCCAAAGGAATAACTTTCTTTTCTTCCTAAAGAAACTTTTTTTTAGTATTATCAATTGTTCTTCTATTGATAAATCTTTTTCTCAAAGTATTCATTGGTGTCCCTAACTTTTCAAAATCATACAAGTCCTTTGGTACTTCTGTAATTAAAGAATTTCCTGGGATGAAATAAAAAGATGGGAAATGATGATAATAATATCCTTTCAAATCAAGCTTCATGAATCATAACTTTCTTGCCAATAATAATTTTTTTCTTATGGATGAGGGCCCCCCTATCCATTCAAAGATGGATGGTTGGCTTTCAAATTTTGAACAGGGTATACCCTCATTCCTTAAAAACTTCCAATATAAGGAATAGTTTAAAAAACAAGCTTACCTGCTCTTTATTTTTTGAGATTGATTTCAGGAAGAATGATTAATAATAAAGTAAACCAAATGATTTAATTTCAAAGTGGATTCAATAGTATATATTACTTTATTTTAAGTATAAAATAGCCAAAATTTGGAATAGCTGAGTAGCAATCACAATTCAAAGGAGGTAAGCCTCATAAAACAGGTGCTCTCCTAAGTGAAGAGGTCCTGGTACTCAGTAAGCTGAGACTTATTTGCAGAGGGCTAATAATTGTCAAGGGGAAACACTTAAGTAGTGTAAATTGAAGAATATTACAAATAATAGATGGATAAGAGCAGAACCAACAATATGAAGAAGTGAGGAAAAAGGAGTCAACCACAAACAAGCCCAAGTCCACTTTTTACACCTGTCAGAAGTAAAGAGAGGGGTTGAAAAGGATATGGCCACCGCAACTCTACGTAAAAGGTGAGGAAAGATTTAAATAGTAACTTATAAATGATAAATATAATATTCCAATAATTGATAAGAAATACTTACCAATAATAAATCCAATTCATTAATTAACAGGGTACATAGTCCCCAGAGGGAAGAGGGGCTGGCATATGTAAGAATCCACCAGCCCTGATTCAGAAGGCGAATCTTTTCAGGATATTAATTTATTTGAGCAGTACAGGACCTTGATGAATGTACATGGTCTGTACAGGAGCTTTGGTGAAGATGGGTGAACATACAGTTTCAGGCTTGTGAATACAAAACCTTATTTTGTTAACCATGCATATATGAATAGTACAAGGCTGTTTTGGGGAGTCCAGAATGTATTGATTTCGTCATGGAACTTCCTGAATCTGAATTCTTATTGAAAATTAGGATTTTCTGGTCTGGTCAGTATGAGTAAATATATGACTGCATACCATTTCTCCTGATAGTGGCTGTGACAGGCTTACCCTCTTGAAACTGGCGGGCCTCTGAGCACCATAATAAAGAGCCTCTATTTGAGAATTTAACCTTCTTTGCAAATATTTTAGATTTGAATCCTCTATTCTTCATTAATGCCTCCACTTTTCAGCTCCATGAATGCACTTGCCTCTTATCAGATGTCACAAATCTCAATGGTCTTCTGAAATTTTCTTTGAGCTTGGAGCTTCCACTTTCTGTGATTTTGGTCTTTAATAAAAATGAAGGTGAAATAAAAATGAATAAAAGAAATAAAACAACTTGTTGGTCATTATCAACACTGGAAAGAGCTTGAAAGATGGTGCATAAAAAAAATGTAACAAAATTCTCAAATTTATTGCAGTTGAAGCCATGGAAATGTTTGAAGGGTGACCTGAAGACCTTTGAACTTCTCCTTTTGCCATAATTAGTTTTGGCCATAAACCTTGCGCAATTCCTGTCCCCGTGGCCCCCTGAAAACTTAGAAAAAGGCCCCTAGTCCTTGGCCAAATGGACATATATGCCATTTTTGTGTTATTGATGCTTCTTTCCACCTTGTCTGCATTCCTTGATTTTGGGTGTGGGGGTCCAAAATACTCAATTTGGCCCAGTAGGCACCATACTTGTATTTATTGCCTACAGCCTGTATTTATTGTCCATAGGCTGTTTTTTGGTCTGCAGCCTATAGGTTCCCTGAAGGGTTTTAAAGCCCCCTCTAGACCAACATTTCCCATTTTCTAAAGGGGCTTTGAGGACTTTGAGGGATACTTGTGAGGTTTGTCTATGAAACTCTTGATAATAGTATCAAATTTCAAGAGTACTATTACTGTCCTCAGGAGAAAATATAATATAATAATTGAAAATAATTATAAAAAAAGAAAAAATTAATTACTATTAAATCATTTAATGACTAAAAGCATCCTAATAATCATAATAAATTTTAAATATTCTAGTATTATTAAGTTACTGACAGTTCTAATGATAAAAAACATAAAAGCTCTTAGAGAGATAATTCTATGTAGAAGATGATAACATTAACCAATTATCAATGATATATATATTATTCATAAGAGAAATATCACACACACTCTGAACATATATTTCTTATAGAGAAACTATATATAAAAAACTAATACTAGTTAAAAAATATATAGAATTCAAAGAAAAAACTCACTTGCAATATTCATTCAATATTATAATTAAAACAGAAACAGTTATAGTATTAAATAAAGTTTATAAGTTAGAAACACGCCAAAATTCAATATATCAAGAAATAAAATTGCTTTATAAGATAAAATATGATTTTTAAATTTTTTGGAGAAAATTTGTGGATTGAAGAGATATTTTAAGAGAACAATTTTATTTGATAAAATCTATCATTGGTGATTAAAAAATATAATCTAAATTCTATTATTTCAATTCTTTAGTTAGATTTTATAAATAGTCAAGCAAATTAAGAATCACTTTCATGAAATAAGGTTTTATATTGAATAAAATATCACCTGTTTAAAATGTCTTATTTATTGAATGATTGTTGTTATTGACGAAAATGGTTATGTAAAGACTTCTGTTATGCCTTTCAGAGGGCTTGCTCAGGTAACAACTAAAAAAACCATATTAAAAATAAGGCTCTTAACTTGAGGTTAATTATTTTTTATTTCAATTTAAATTTCCCAGTGTTATTCTTAGCTCAAAGTAGCTGTAATCCTCTTTTAGGTTAATTATTTTAAGCTTAAATATAAAATTAATTTATTAATATTACATTTCATTGAATGAAAAGCTTTAAAAAAACTTTAAGTTAAGATATTTTAAGCTAGATTTTTAATAAATTTTGAAAGAAATCTTAGTTTAATTTAAGAATAGTTGAAAGTGCTAATTTCAAGGCTAATTACCAAAGAATCCTTTTCAAAAGGGATACTTGAAATTTTTTTTATACATATCTAAAATTGGATTTTAAGTGTGTGAAAGGTTCAATCAAATTGATTAAAGCTTTAATTTCGAATCAATTTATGAAGTTAGTGGTATTTTTCCATGTAAAATAGCAATACACACCTAATGTTAACTTTTCATAAGCTTGTAGCACCTATCAGTTAAAAATTCAAAATTATTTAGGCTTTTTTTTAGCTTTTTTAAGCTTCGAAAGCTCTTATAACATTTATTACAGGTCTGCATAAGGGAATTTTAATTCCTGTAAAGTTTGAGATAAACCAGCTTAACCTTTAATATGCAATCAAAGTATAATCTTAAAGCTGAAATAAGGTTGAAAATACTTGAATGCAGGTGGACAGCCTTCTTTGGGCTTTTCCAGATTCCAAAAGCTGGATATTCTGGAACCCTTTGCAGGTTTTCCTTTGTCTCACCTTTTTGCTTGAAGTTTGCCCCTTTATTTGTTTAAAGCCATACCATGGCTTCAAAAAAAATTCAATTGAGCCCACACAATATTTACATCCTGTATGGTCAATACTTAGCCAGTTCAGTAAATATACACCACACTTCAATTTGAACCTAATATTTTCAAGTTAACATAAACCTTATGCATCTTTAAATTTCAGCCTAAAATGAACAATTTAAAAAATTCATTAAAAATGTATTAATGGTGAAATTGTACTGTGAAATTCTTAAATCTTCAAATAAGTTCTAGAACAGTCATTTCTGGGCATCAGACCCTATGAGTCTATCCTAAGTTATTTTTGGTGTAGAAGGAGAAAATCATATAATATTTATATCTTTGTTTATCAAAAATGAATGTATATTTCTTTTCTATTATTTCTTTTTTATTATTTCTTTTGTAAATTCATTTGACAAATCAGTTTATGACTAAGCCAAATTTCTAAAATGTTATTTGTGGCCTTATGGGTATGTCATACATACTTCACTGGCTCACAGTAATTCCCCTTTTGATTGTAAGTTGGGAAAGTTTGTGTCCCAATTCCCTGGATCTTCATGCATTCAAGTGGGTGCTTGGGGAGAATTGGAGGAGGATTGGCTTTGCACTAGGGAAAAAGTTGTGTCAATTGTTGGCAATTGATTTCATGTCAAGAAAAATCAAGGGAACATTAAGCCTACACATGATTAGGTCTTGCACCAAACCCTGTGACATGCACCAACATTTGTTCCCCTGTTCCTTTCACTAGGATTACACTCCCTGAACCTCCTTAAAATGAACAATCCCAAGTTTTTCAAAAATAACACAACACCAACATGTTTCACATGCACACCACAAAGAGGTCATTCAACCAGTCTTGATGTAGATTTGTCAATGGAGCACTACAGAAAAGGAGGTTGGAGTGTGACTTCCCCAGGTTATTTATGAATAAACTTGGAACAAGCTGGATTGACAAGCCACATGTGACACATGTGTAGCCAGCCTCACAATTCTTTGGGTGCTCATGTGGGACACATGTTCATGGAGGCCAATGAATTTTCAGGGTTAATTCTGTGAACCTACATGCACACAGCATTTCCTAGGGGCACGTGACCAGCCGCATGCAGATTAAAAACATCCAAAATCCCACAGAAAAAATGTGATTCTGAGGCACATGGGTCTGGTGGGGCTATTTCCCTTGTAGCATGATCATAGCAATGATTTGCCATTTTGAATCCTGTTATATGTGAGGGTACATGTAATATGCTCATTTGAAATGGATTATTCACCCAATTTCATCATTTTAATATTTTTGTAGCCATGTGAACCAAGGATCTTTACTGGTTACAATAGAAAATTAATCTCACAAACTTTTGAGACATTTCTTTTTCAGGAAAACATTCCCATGAAGATGAGGGAATGCCATCAATTTTCTTGCTTAATTATCCCCCAGGATATATACTAGCTATCATTATATAAGGGCTCCATCATTACAGGGATTCCACATGACATCACACTTTTTTATCATACAATCCACACAGACCTTCTATTTTTCTTCAGATATAATAAAGTGTCTATTGTCAAAAACAACAGCTTGAGAAATAATGACATGAGGGAAATCTATCAAGAAATTCAAATCAATCTTCAAAGCTTTCAAGATTTGAAAATTCTGTTTCAGCATGAAAGATGGATAAGAGACTTAATAAATGCTATTATGATACCAAATTTATATGAGTTTCTGCTCATAAAACATATAACACTAGTTTTTGAGACTTTTGGTCTCAATTTGATATATAATTTGAATGACATTAATTTTAGAAACTGGAGAATACAAAGGTGATTTAACTCTTGAATTGGGATGACTTGTGGATTTTACAGGAGTTTCTAAGCTGATCCACAGATTATTTCCCTTGTTGAATGAAACTTTTGTAAGTACTCAACTAGGGAATCATAAATATTTTTGTCATGGAAGAAGGGTTTATTATTTTTATGGTGATTTAACTTGGAAGGAGGTTGTTATTGAAATAGTTTTATACTTCAAATGGGGCAGATGGTTATTTCATGAGAAACAAAAGGTTGGAACATCAAAAGAGATTTTGAAGTAAGGTTTTATCATTGTTATATAGTCAGAGCTACAAGCAGTTACAACTGTTTAGATCATGCGTAAAATCAATATTAATATATTCCTTTCATCTAATAACATCTTATTACTTAGCATTAAAGTTGAATATAGGCCTTGTGTAAAATAGCCCATTCAGAAGCCTTTAAACTACCATGGGAGGGGAACCCATTTTTTAGGGAACTTCTTTCCCTGATTATGTAATTATGATATCAGATATGACTTTCTGTAAAATCTCTAGAGCCTCAGCTTTCATATGGTGATCACTGAGCTCACTGATATGGAACCCAGAGGGAAATTAAGAAGTGGGGATGTAATCTGCATCAACTTAGGGAATATCTGCAGAATCACTAGATGGATGTTGTGTGTGAAGGGGGGACTTTTAAGTAATTTTGTTGTGTGGAAGTAGTAGGGAGTGACTCATTTAATCTTTTTCAGCATCTCTTCCCAGAAAGTGGGTCTCTGTCAATGTGATTTAATAAAGAGATCTGTTGGAAGCCATGAAATTTAAGTCTAAACTTTTTGGTGTTAATGGACTCCTTCCAGGATCTGAGAAATATTTTTGATTTGGCCTCCCAAATACACACCTTGAAAGTCTCATTATCGTTCAAAATTCCAGGTATTAAATTGTGCATTATATCAATTTTAACCATTCTGGATGCCCCAGTAGGGCCAGTCTTCCAAAATTAAATATCCTACTTCTTACTGAGAGAAAATTTTGTGACTTAGTTTTGGGGTTTCCTGAAGCCATTTTGTAATGGTTGATTGATGATTTTGGATTGAGCACGTGTAGTGAAATTGAATACCAATTTCTTCAATTTGAAACTTTTTAATTGGGAAAAATTACAAAAGTAGTTTCTTTAATGTAAAATAAATCCAGTAATCTGTTACATGGAAACCACATCTTCAATAGCTGTGGGGCTGGAAACCCAAATCAAAGATCCTGAAGGACCTGTTGAGGTGGGTCAAAAATGGCAACCTTGACACAGTTCTTTGAGCTCCTTGATGAGTGGAATCAAAAGTGACTTCATTTGAAGGGAAGTCTGCTGCTTTGGTCCAGGGATGATTCCTCAAACATAGACATTCCCCAGCTTCAATATTTAATTTTGGGGGAGCTTAAGACAAATTTTCATGATAGGTCCAATGATGGCCAAGCAACCTGACATTCCATGTGCATCAGACCAATGTACATAAATCAAGAATTCCAATGAACCATAAATAGGAATGAATGGGTTTTTGCTGATATTTCTCCTTCAAGTAAGGCATTGTGATGACTCCTTTTTGTGTGGGATGAAATACAGAAGTACCTTTAGGGAGAAAATTTGGGTAAATGTGTTCTGAATCTGACAATTTTCCAATAATAGTATGTGCTAAGGTGTATTAGCTCCCCATCTACAGAATACTGAATAGTCAGCCTACAGAAAATTACAAAAAAATAAGATTTGTGGCCTTAACAGATAGAGACGGCTTATCAGTAGTCTCCAAGTCAGAACTATCAATAACACTACAGACAAAACTCTGATTTGAAACTATAGTTGTTGATAAAATAAAAAGTAATATCTTATGTTATAAGACTAATAAATTTTTTTTATTTTTATTATGATGACTTTTTAATACTAATTAGAAGACTACTAGATTGAATATTGAGAATAATTCTTTAATAAACCTTTATACTGCTTTTTTTTTGTTTTTTTATGACTACTACTTCTTTTAATAATAGCTAGCTTCTGAGAAAGGCTACTGATCTTTTAAATACATTTATGCTACTATTCTTCACCAATAATAAGCTACTAAGCTTTTAAATATGGTTGTACTACTATGTTCACTAATACTAAGCTACTGTGAAAAGCTATGGAACCTTTCACTACAGCTATAATACTATTCTTCAAAAATATCAAGATACTGTGCAAGGTTAATGAGCTTTTCACAACTAAAAAACTACTACTAATTTAGATACCGTTATAGTTCCAGGATGGCTGTGATCCTCAATAGTGGGAAGTTTTTCCATTGTTTTTGAAAATCTGAGGCAGAGAAGACCTCTATTTATGCCCTTTTGGCCTCCATAGAGCTTCTCAAAACAGGGGACTCAGGAAAATAATAGCTGAAATATTTTAGCTGGTGAGATGTGTAGTTTTGGTGTAGCAATGTGTTTTCTGAGAGACCTTTTCTTGTGGTGTCTTTCTTATCAAAATAATGTGATGTTATTGATATGATTTGGCTGGTGAGTTTATTTTTGCCAAAAAAGTGGAGAAAATAAAGCATCTGACAATTGAAATTTCTTTTAGTAATATGGTATTTTTGAAAGAATTTGGTTGGTGAAATTATTCTTGGAAGTGGAGAAAGTGGGGAAAATAAGGAATTTGCTATTGAGTGCCCTTCCATCACATTGGAAAAAAGGTGGGGAAAGTATTTTTTTCAAAATTGGTATGCAATCTTGAGAAAATATTTCTGGTGATTTAATCTCATCATTGCATCATTTCATGCAAATATTGCATTATTTATATCAGATTTGACCTGTGTTAAGATTACTAAGCAAAAGTTTTCTGTTGGTAAATGCTTTGTAATTTCGTGCATAGCCTTGAGGTGTTTCTTTAAATTTGATTTATGTGGAGAAAATACAGTTCTGATGCTGTGCTCAATATGAATTCAAATATCTTCATTTATTTTATCTCCATTGAATATTGTAATTTTGCTATGGATAATGAAATAAGGTGGAGAAAATGGTATTTGCTATTTTGATTGGAATTCTTCTTGTTGAAACTTTCATATGCACAATTATTCCCTAGGATGTCTTTACAGTTTCATTTACCTAGATTCAGACTTGTGAAATTTGATTTCCTTCTCCAAAGTTATTCCACATCTATTTTGAAATTCTTCTTTTCTACGTCCATCTCTGGAATTATTCCGCATTTTTATTTTCTTCAGCAAATTCATTCCATAATGCTGTCTCTGGAGCTATTTTGTAATTCGTATTTTCATCTCTGAAATTATTTCAAATTTTCATTTTCTTTCCCAGAGTTATTCTGGTATTTGTTTATAATTCTGCAATCATATTTTTATTCTCTGGAATTATTCTTCATTTTTCTCTCAATCACTGGATTTATTCCACAATATTTTCCATAATTCCTGCCAATTTCTTTGAGAATTCTGGAATTTTATTCCCATTTCTTCTCTGAAATTCCACAATTTTATTCCTATCTCCACATTCATTCTGCAACTTTATTCCAAAATGTGTTTCTTGAGTTATTTCCTACGTCCTATTTCAATCTCTGAAATAATTCTGCATTCTCATTTTCTTGTCCAAAATTCTGTGATTTTATTCCCATTTCTTCTCCAAAATTCCACAATTTTATTCCTGTATCCAGAGTTATCCCTCACTACCTTCCATAATTCCTTCAAACCTCCTCAATGTTATTCCAATTCCTTCTCCAAAATTCTTTGATTTTATTTCCTTCTTTGCAGCTTTCCTGGGACTTGTCCATAATTCCCCAATTTCTTTTAAATTATTTTGTAAGCTTTAGACTTGTATATTTGGTGGGGAATACCACAGCATCTTCAGAAAAATCCATCCCATATTTCAAATTTTGGTGAATCTTCAGGTTTTTGGGATTTTTGATGTTGATTCAGAATTTCCATCATGCCAGTAAGATGGAGAAATCTTGCTATCCAATGTCTGAAAGATTGATAAATAAAATGTTTTTTGGTATGATTTTTTGCTTCATTGGGGTTGTGTTTTGGGTTTGGGGTTCAACCAAATTGATTAAATGCCCTAATGGTTGTGTGTAAGGGGGTCATAATCAGTTTGTTAATGATGGTTCTGACAGTGGGGTTGGTAATTTGTGACAGATTCAGTAAGTGTAAGGTGTGGATATGGAGCTTTGATAAAAAACCAGTACCTTTCCTGTCCTCAAAATTTGTATAAGCTAAAATATGATTAAAAATAGTAATATTTAAGATTTTTAAGAGAAATAACAACAAATTTATTTTTTTAACTTTTTAGGTAGAAAAAATGATATTATAAAGATTTATTGTTTTACCAATGCTAAACAGTGATCCCAAAATACTCTACAAGAGATATTTAAGGCTACAAAATAAATATCTTTATGAGAAATTACAATTTGAATTAATTGAGCAAAGAAATTCAGGTAATTGATATATGAACAAAGTCTTCAAAGAATATATCAAATCAAAACATGCCCAAAAGTGACCATAGTGAATTTGGAAACAAAGTGACAAAGTTAACAGTGATGCAAGATACTTTAATTCACTTATGGGGTGGTTCATGTTAAAGTATTACAACTGGGTCAGTCGTCACTTAGGCCAAAACAGTCCTCAGTCTTTCTTTCATATGGTCTGGTTTTTGCACCCTGCCATGTTTCTCCTAGTGTATATTATTTGATGTATCTAGTCAATTTCTTGTTTAATTACGTTTTAACTACTACCTCCTCAGAAGAGGTTGGGAGTAATATGTCGTTATTATAAATAGAGATCATTCCTCCATTTCTGTGATCTCTATCTTATTTTACCGACGTATTACTTTCTCCTTACCCAAAGCTTCTCAGGTAAGGGTTTTCTATTTTTCTCTCTCTTGCGCAATCATATTGATCTTATTTTACTGACGTATTACTTTATCCTTACCCAAAACCTCTCAGGTTATGGGCCCAGTGTTCTTCTGAATTTCCATATATATCAAAGATTATTTAAATCAATATTATTATCATGAATCAAGTCGACTCAGAATCCTCTTGAGATGAGTCACCTATCCTTCAGGTTCCCTCAAGCCCAATGCAACAAGAATCATCCAATCATCTTTGGTTAAGAACTCCAACTCCTTCATATAAATTACTAAAATCGAATCTTCAAAGAGATATTACTACTAGAAGTCCTTCTGAAACTCTAGACAAAACAAATATTGACCCTTTGACTTCTCAAAATTATGCTAAATGCAGCAATAAGGTGAAAATGGCACTCACAATCAAAAATATTGACATATTCTTAAAACCCGACTGGATTAGTTCTCTGCCCAATGACGCACCAGAGGAAGAAGTAGAGTTCTTCCACAACAGTTGCCAACAGATTTACTTCTGGCTAGGTAACACTCTTGATCAAGAGAACTATGACAAGCTCTTTGATGATGATCAAGAGAATTACAATCCAGCCGCTCTTTGGCTCAATATTTGTGATTTTTATGCTGATTCATCAGTTGAAAACTGTGATACGGTTATGACCAAGCTTTTTGGAATGAAAATAGAAGGTGGAATGTTATCAAATTCCATTATAGAGATTCAGAATCTCACTAAGCTCCTTAAATCTATGGGATAGGATCTATTTGAAGGAAAGACTATGTCTTGTATGTTGGCTTTTTACTATCTTAGAGACATTCCTACTTCTTTTTCTTTGTAAAGAACAATATATATCAAGATATCAAGATATCAAAGCATGTTTCCACACCTGAAAGTTTATTATCAGATATAGAACTAGCTCTTGCGAGAAATCAAGAATTATCTATACCCCATGGACAGGCTCTTTGTTTTGGTCAAAGAAGGGTAAAATGTAAAAATGCGAAGCATTCTCCTTAAGCTTCTCATTCAGAAGATCAATGTTTTCAAATTCATCCACACCTTCTTAAGGAGTTTAGAGAAAGAAGAAATCAAGATAAACACTCAAAGGTCAACTCCAGCGCTACTGAAAGTACTGGACTAAAACCAATTTCCTCTCCTAGAGTATATTGCATCAGTACTGAATCAAAAATGATATCATTTATTAAGGAAGAATGTGCTATTCTTGACAGAAGTGCTTCTCATTTTCTTTTCAAATACTCAGAGAGATCTGTCTCATTCACCAACACTAGAGTGGCCTTAAACCAGGCCGATGGCACTATAATCTATGCTGAAAGATTTGGCACCACAGCCATCACAGGTTACAAATTCTCAATAATTCACCTTAAAAACTCACCCATCTTTCACAAAATTACTACTCCTTTGATTTCTTTATCAC
This sequence comes from Austropuccinia psidii, assembly GCA_023105745.1. Lineage (NCBI taxonomy): Eukaryota > Fungi > Basidiomycota > Pucciniomycetes > Pucciniales > Sphaerophragmiaceae > Austropuccinia > Austropuccinia psidii. The sequence goes on along the minus strand of JALGQZ010000004.1, from coordinate 28,941,888 downwards.
CCTTTCTGCAAAAAGGCTGTTCTCTCTCTGGCAAAGGGGAAGGTTTTCAAGTTTTTGATGAAGACAAAAAAATTATACTTGAAGGAAAGCTGGTAGACAATGTCATCTCAATCCTTCTTGGTGATCCAGTTTCTCATTTCACTAAAGAAAGCACTGATGTGTTCATCGTTCACCAAGCTTTGGGACATCCAAGTAATAGATATGCTTCTTATCTCTTCCCATCCTTGGATTTCTGGGGTTTGAGATGTGAAGTGTGTCTAAGTTCTAAGTCTCATCGTCTACCCTTTAATGGAACCTTTCCTAAGACCTCTCAGCCACTACAAATTCTCCACATAGACTTCTGTGGCCCAATCACTCCTGTCTCTAAAGGGGGTAGTTGCTTTATTTTCCAAATAATCAACAGTTATTCTAGGTACCATTTTACTTTATCTATCCCAAACAAGTCCAAATGCTTTGAAGCATTTGTTGAAAAGCAAAATAATTTTCGAATCAAGAATGTTGTATCTTATAATGGTGGAGAGTTTACTGAGGGATCTTTTTGTTGATACCTGCTGGAAGAAGGAATAGAATTCCTACTTACTGCTCCACATAAACCTCAGCAAAATCCCTTCGCTGAATGGGGCAATTGAACTCTGATGGAAAGAATTTGTTGTCTCTTGTTGGACTCCAAAATCTACTTTGATTGGTGAGGAGAGGCTGGGTCTACTGCAAATCGATTGCTAAATAGAACACCAGTATCCTCATTATCATTTAAAACCTCTTTTGAGACAATTTTTAATTATGCTCCTAAGATGGACCATCTCCATCCCTTTGGGTGCCCAGTATACATCCACGTAAATAAGACAAATTTAAAATCAAAACTCCACCCTCATTCCGAAAAAGGGTTCTTCCTTGGCTACTCTGAAAGGCACAAAAACCTTTGTGTCTATAACTCAATTACCACCAAAATACAAATCACACATGACTGCCTCTTTGACGACAAATCTCATGAGACTTCCAGCTCCTGAGAAGAGATTTCATTTCTGGGATCTACCTCTTTTGCTCCTATAAACAATGCTTGCTCAGAAACATCAATTCCTGATCATTCCAGTCCTTTAATAGAAACAGGTCCTCCTCTTGATATCAATAACTCTATCCCTTCTTCATCTTTCCAAACTGCTACTGAATTCAACCAATAATTATTTGATGATTAACAAGAATCTTACAGTTCGGAGGATGTTTCTACTCATCCTTCACAAAATACTTTGCCTATCAAAAGCCTTCCAAAGGGCTGGGTCATGGATAATGTATTGGATAAAGCTCCAAAAGACATATCCAACAACCTTGATACATCAAAAATCCTACCAGAAGGGCAGCACAGGTTTGCTAAGGCTACTACTTACTTCAATTCAAGTACTCCTAAAACCTACTCCCAGGCTATGAATCACCTACAGGCTGACACATGGAAATCATCGATTATTGAGGAAATATCCAGAATTGAGGAGAATGGAGTCTTGCAAGTTGTTCCACTATTTCAAGAAGCCAACCTCCTGGGTTCTACTTGGGTCTTTTATTAAAAAGAAGATCACACCAGCAAGGTTGTTTGATACAAGGCAAGACTTTGCGTTCAAGGGTTCTCACAAATTGAAGGAATAGATTATAATGAAGCTTACACTCCAACCGGAAGACTTGCTTCTCTTTTTTTTTACTTTCTTACTGTGCCATCAATTATTTTGAGCTTCACATAATGGACGTTGGCACTGCTTTCCTGCATGGAATAACCGAGGAAAAGGTTTTTATGAAGTACCCAGAGAGGTATCCTCATGTTATTCAGCCTGAGACTTGTCTGCAACTTATTAAATCACTATATGGGCTTAAACATAGCCCAAGGTGTTGGCATAAAAGACTCAAATATGTGTTCAACACTCTTAGATTTAAGCCATCTCAAGCAGACCCATGTCTGTTTCTTAGCACGGGGAGTAGCTTCTGTGCTGTTTTTGTGCATGTTGATGAAATGCTCATTGAAGGTAAATTAGAGATTGTTGAAAAATTCATAAGTGATATAAAAAAGGTGTTTTTCATGGACAATATGATTCAAGTCCAATTTATCTTGGGAATTAAGACTAATCGAAATAGAAGCAGCAAAACCATTACCCTATCACAAAGACTCTACATAAACAAACTTCTAAAAGAATTTGGAATGAAGAACTGTAAACCTGTCACTACTCCAATGGATCCTAGTGCTAAATTAGTTTTATCCAATGAGACCAATCAAGACCTCACTTCTAGCTATTGAAAAGCTGTTGGTCTCTTAAATTATCTAACATATTGTTCTCTATCAGATTTGGCCTATTCCACTTCTGTTCTATCTCAATTTCTTGATAAACCCTTTGGTTTTCATGTATCTTCCTTTAAAAGAATTCTTTGATATCTTCAAGGTACTAAGAACTACGAATTGACACTAGGTGGAACTGTTAAAATTCCTGAAATGATAGGCTACTCTGACTCTGACTGGGGTAGAAATTATGATGGAAAATCTTTTTATGGCTATGGAATATTATGTGGTGGTCTTATTATCTGGAAAAATAAAAAACAACCAATTGTAGCTCTTTCTAACACTGAAGCTGAGTTGGGCGCTTTAACAGAAGTTACTCGGGACACTTTATGGATTAAGAAATCACTCTATGATTTTAATCTGGAACCTAGCATTTACTTGAAATGTGATAACCAGGGAGCTATTGCTCTCTGCTTAAATCCTTTCTATCAACACAGAACTCGACATATTAACATTTGTATAAACTGTATAAGAGATCTTAGCAACAGAAAATTTGTTCACATTTCCTATATCCCTACCAATCTGATGTGGGAAGACTTATTTACCAAAGGACTGGGAAAACTCAAACATTACAATTTCTGCTCCACTATTCAACTTCTTGCACAGTCAAGCGACAGGGCATGTTAAAGTATTATGACTAAGTCAGTTGTCACTTAGGCAAAAACAGTCCTAAGTCTTTATTTCATCTGGTCTGGTTTTTTCACCCTGTCGTGTTTCTCTTAGTATAGATTATTTCATGTACCTTTTATTTATTCTTGTATCTAGTCACTTTCTTGTTTAATTATGCTGTAACTACTGCCTCTCCTGAGAGAAGCTTGGGAGTAATACATTGTTATTATAAGTAGAGATCATTCCTCCATTTCTGTGATCTCTATCTTATTTTACTGACGTATTAATTTCTCCTTACCCAAAACTTCTCAGGTAAGAATTTTCTATTTTTCTCTCTCTTGCGCAATCATATTGATCTTATTTTACCAACGTATTACTTTCTCCTTAGCCAAAACTTCTCAGTTCAAGGGTAAAAATGATTATAAGAGTTACAAAAAATGATTATCATGATTATTTAAAGTGGTTAAAAGTTTCAATTTGAGATAAAAGGGGTTGTTGAAATATTTGATTTATTGGTTAAAAATTGTTTAAACTGATTATAAAAGGAAAATATTCTAACGTGAGGAGAAAAGAGGGATAAAGAAGACATTCTTGTATATCCATCAATTTTCTTACTTCAATAGTAAAATTTACTTTTCATAGTTGCAGAACACTCTGACAGAAGAAAAACCAATTATGTAGTCATTGAACCCTTGTTTGGACCAAACAAAGGGCTGGTTTTAGCCATTTTATACCCTTAAATCAGCCATTGCTATAGTAATACCTGGTTTAAAGCCTTCAAAACACTTCAGAATGTGTGTAAAAGACCTCAAAGGAAGTTAAAACTTCTTTTACTAAGAAACCTTTAGATCAAGGGTATTTTTACCCTCTTTGTAACAGTTCAAACTGCATTGGTTGGTATCAAAACCTCATCAATTGAATCATAGACCCTGCAACTCAATTCCAGGCCAAAAGTGATGAACTTTTGGGTTAATTTTTATAACCCATGCCTGTCAGCAAGCAATTTGGGGGAGTCTGGCACCCTTGCAGCCAATATTCCTTTTCCCTCCCAGAATTAATCTTTCCAATTCATTCTTTCTTTAATTCCTCATCATGTATTATACTTATAATTTAAAGATGTAATATAATTGAGTTTTTAAGGCACACAGCTGAAATAATTGATACCTCATATGTAAATCAAGGTTCACTTATGTGATACATGCACACCTTTTGACATTTAAATTGAAAATACTTCACTTCTCATAGCTTCTGAGCTACACACCACACCTCAACTTTAACACAAAAATCAATGATTAATACCACATGTGGTGTGAATTAAATTAAGTTTTTTGCGATTTTCAATTTCTATACAGAAAATACTAAAAGCTTAATTAAAGCTTATTTAGAATGGAGCTACAGAAATCTTACCCAGAGGTGACCCCACCTTTTTTTATGAGGAATCCAATGGTTAAATAATTTTGATAAGTTTATCCATTGGATAAAAATCTATGATAATTTTTATTTAACTTTTTTTCCAACCATATTTTGATTTTAAATTCTTTTTTAAAAATTTATTTTTACTCAATTTTTTCAAGTAAAAATATATTTTCACAAATTGAATTTTCAGTAAAATTTCAATTTCTCATTATAGTAAAGATTTAATTTTTTATATAAATTTCATACTTATATTTTGATTTTTTCATCATATAAATAAATTTATTTATTTTTTATGATGAAATAATTTGTGATTTGTGGTCTTTTGGGTATATAAAAATACCTCTAAGGCTCACATTAAGGCCATTAAGAAATAAACATTAAGTAAAACTGTCACAGCCATGGAGAAAGGCAGGACATTACCATGCATTACTAATTGAAGATCTTCCAACACCTAATCAGCAAGGGGGTTCATGTTAGATTCACCAAATACAGTTCAAACCTCAATACAGCTCAATACAGGCAAAGCCCAAATACAGGATTCACCAAATACAGGCCTGTCCTCAATACCAGTGCAAATAGCTGTATTGGATACACCAATACAGTTTCACATCTCAAATACAGGTTCTTCAATAATACATTGATGGTCTCTCAACACTCAATCTCCAGGCTGGCATTTTTTCACAGATACCAGCCCCCTTTCACCCACCTGGGGATTGTTTTCCCAGTTAGTTCAAATATTTGATTTATTATTTAATATTATTTTATTTTCTCATTAAGAAGTATTTTTTATCAATTATTAGGTTAACATTTTCCTTCCCTCATCTGTTCAGTAGAGTCCTGGTGGCCATATCCTTTATTAATCCTTTTCTCTTTTCTGAACAGGTTGAAACAGTGATACATGATTATTTGTGGTTGGCTCTTTATTATTGCTTTTGTTTTTTTATAATGTCTTTTAATGCTTATTATTTTATGACTAGGAATTTATCTCTTCTCTCATTACTCTTATCCTTTGAGTACTTTCTTTGAGCCCTCCATAAGTAAGTCTGTTCACTGAGTGTCAGGCCCTCTTCAATCAGAAGAGCCCCTGTGACATTATTTTAATTAACTCATAATTGCTTCTTTTCTTTCATTCATTCTTATTCATTCCTCTCATTCTTCAATTATGATCTTTATGATCTTATGATTCTTATGATTTCATCATCTCTCATCAATTTCCATCTCATTCATTTCATTCAAATTAAAATCGATTCTCTTTCTCATTTCTTAAATTTTGCTGACAATTTCACTTTATTCTTAATTCTCAGGTTCTTTTATAAGGCTTAATTGATTGAAATTTGGGATTGATTGATTCATCATTTCAGGAGTTTTATTGAATTGGGGATATCATTGTTAATTGAAAATTCTCAAGAATTATTGATTGATTGATCTGATTATTCAAGAAATTTACTTTTCATCAAGATTCTGATTTGATTTCTCAAGTTAGCTGATTAATCCTCAAGATTTTATTTAATTTCTTGACTTGAGGTTTATTCCTCAAGAAATTGAATTTATTTTTGAAGATATTGATTAAATTCCTCAAAACATAATTGATTTGATTTTGAATTGACTTGATTTATTTTATTTTATTTATTGATTGAATTGATTTGACTTATTGATTGAAATTGATTATTCATAAGAATTTGACTTTGTTGTCTTCATCCTTCAAGATTGATTCATATTGATTCACTTCAAGACTTTTGATTGATTACTCAAGTTCATCAAGATTCTCATTTGATTTATTTGGTCAAGCCTTGTTTTGTTCTCAAGTATAATCAAATTTTGTTTTCTTTCTTCAATAATTCCAGTTCAGCATAGGCCTCCAGCCAAGAATACAAGATCTCAAAGACAGCAAGCTGTTCTCACTCCTACAGCAAGGGCTCCTCTTGACCACACACCATCAGTTAATCAACTGGGTGCAAATTTAGACAGAGGACCACCAATAGAAGGAGCAGCACACCCCAGAAGAGGAGGTGTGAAGTCAAGAAGATGAAGATCATTCTCTGACTTGTTGTGTGGATATCCAAGCATTTCTCAAGGGCCTAGAAGCAGATCAGGGGAAGCTGAAGATGAAGAGGGGGAGGAGTCTGTGGAAGAGGAGGAGTCTGAAGAAACTAAATTAGAAGATGCCTTTGCAGGTGCCCCTGAGGCTTCTGAAGCTCCAAATCTAGCCCCTTTTAATCAACCTCTTGTCTCTCAAGCTGAACCAAATTTTCTCAAAATGATGGAGCAGATAACCCAATTCATGGGACAGATAACTCAAGTAGTTGCCCCAAGGGACGCTTCAAAAGCCCCAGGATTCAAGACTCCATAAATGAAGGACCACTGATTCCTTTGATGGTACTAAAGCTTATAAATTGAGAGGATTTATTCAATCTTGTAAATTGATTTTCCATAATGACCCCACAAACTTCTTCTCTGACATGAAGAAGGTTTTGTACTTGACTTTTTCTCTTACTGGTAGAGCTGGAAAATTGATTGAACCTTACTTCTCAAATATCTCCAATGAAGACCCCTCTTATCTCCTAAGTAACTGGCAGTTATTTGAAACTCAGTTATTCACTCTGTTTTGTAATCCCAATGAAGTCAGGAAAGCTGAACAAGAGTTGGAAAATCTCATGATGAAAGAAAATGGTCAAGCTTCCTTGTACATAGCAGATTTTAGAAGCTTAATGTCAAGAATTGGGGACTGGGGGCAAAGGGCTTATATTCATGTGTACAGAAGAGGCTTGGCACCAAGACTGTTGGACCAATTGGCTTCTTGCCCTGGAAGCTTTGATAGCCTTCAAGAACTCATGGACATCACTTTGGAATTAGATACCAGATACCATGAGAGGAAGAAGGAAAAGGGGAGTCATCAAGAGAAGAAGCCTCCAATTCTTGGATCCAATCCTTCCAAGCCTCCTAAAGGTTCATCTTCAAAAAGAACTTATCCCAGACAGAATAATAAGGACAAGAATTTTCAAGTGTCTAAAGACAAGCCTCATGCTGCTCTCCTCACTGAGGAAAACAAATTAATTGGTTCTGAAAAGGAGAGAAGGATTAAAGAAGGCTTATGAAAATATTGTGGTGGAAAGCACCAATTTGAAAAATGCTGTAAGAGGCCTGAAAATAGTCAAGGTTCATCAAGAGGCTTTACTAGCAAGCAGGGAAAAGCCTGAGTGCAGATCATGATGTGTTCAATGGTTCTCACTTATTTACTTCAAGAGCACAATTGTGCACTATGAATACTAGTGTCGAGAAATATGTAAAATTTCTTATTTTCTCTTCTCTCTCTGATATTTTTTTTAGTATTCTCATTGATCCTGGTGCTACAAACTCTTTTATTGAAAACAATTTTGTTCATAAGTACTCATTTACCATGTCAGAGATCCCTGAAAATATTCCTCTTTTCATTTTGTATTCAAATGAATCCACTTCCCTGTTTATCACCCATTATACCAAGTGGGATTTTGACTTGCCTTCATTCCCAACCTTTGAATGGGATTTCTTTATCATACATTCACCCAAGGGAGAAGACCTATTATTAGGCTATGATTTTCTTTATCATTTTATACCCATTATTGATTGGAAAAATGTTTTGATCACCTATTATTCTAGTCATAAGGATTCTAGTGGTATTACTTCTTCTCCTAGTAATTCCTTTACCACTTCTGTCAAGAGTGTTTCTCTGGTTGGTGAGCTTAAGACACCTTCTCTTCCTCCTTCTGCCCATATCCCTTCCATCATTCCCTCTCAGTCATTACTTCCATCAAGAGATGAAGTCTTCAAAGAGATAAAAGATGTTGGAGAAGATTTTTCTATATCTTCACTTCATCTCTTTCAAGGGGATATGGACCTTCCTCCCTTATTTTTTCATGCCTCCCTGGAAGAGCCAGAAGAGATTGAAATTGTTCTGAAGGTAGTCCCTCCTGCTTATCACCAATATTTGGATGTATTCTCCAAGGTGAAAGCAGAGAAACTTCCTCCACACCACACCTGTTATCATCACATTGAGCTAGAGGGTCTTCTACCTCCAGTTGGTGGTATCTACTCTTTATCAAAGAATGAGTCAGAAACAGTATGGGCCTACATTTCAGAGAATCTAGAGAAGGTTTTCATCAGAACAAGCTCCTCTTCAACAGGAGCACCTGTCCTTTTTGTTAAGAAAAAGCATGGTGGTGTGGGAACTCCTCTTGTGTGGGATTAAAATGAGGCAGTACCTGGAGGGGGAAATAACAGGTAACTAGTTTTGAATTGCTAATAACTCCTGTAACCAAGGGTGGCAAGGGTGTATTGCCTGCCCCTTCTAAAATACTGAACAAAATCTTCCTTGGAGCTCACAAACCAAAATAAAATTAGTAAGTGGCTTTAAAACTGCAGAAGACAAAATTCAGCAGTCTCAGATCAGACCTATTCAATAAATAATATGAAACATAATGTCAGTTATTTTGGTTAAATTTGAGATTTCAATGAAATACTTGTCTGTATAATTTGGTTTTTTGAGTGAAATTAGGGTGAGTGGTTTCTTCTTGGTGATAAATCCTTGGTAAAATGGGTTCTTTAAGGTTTTCTGGAAAATTTGATGAGTTTGATAAAGGTAATTTTGTTAAGTTAAAGTTATAATATAGTAAAATAATTTTATGAAGGTTTGTTATTTTTTTTACGAGTGGTTAATAATAAGATAAAATATCACTTGTTAAGTTTAAGAGGTAAGATTTTTTGATATTTGATTTTAAATGGGTAAGTTAGTTTTAAATCTTGTTAAATGAAGTTAATTTTACTAGTTAAAATATTTTGATAGAGTAGTAACCCTAATCTTGAGTACTGGGTAATTCTTATTTTTATTTTAATAATAATAAGATTCCACTGAGGTTAGCTACTGGGTAATATTCAACACTATACTTCCACTGAGCTTAGCTACTGGCCAAGTAAATTTACTATAATATACTGGACTACCTCCCAGGTGAGGGATAAATTATTCCTATGCTTCCACTGTGCAGGGGATATAATCTGCATGGGGGGATTTAGAAATAGGGGGAGAGAGCCCCTCTATTTATACCTTTTGGGAGCCCAGGGGGCCCTCCATGGGAGCTGTCTTTTTCCACTTTAATTCCTCTTGATTTCATCATGTGACTCCATTTTTGGTGAGGACCTTTCTTGCATGGGTCAGGTGATTTAAGGTTTGGTGATAATTTTCTCTCTGCACAGCCTCCATTTATCACATGATTGTCTTTTGGTGAACTAATTATGATGTGATATTCTTGAATTTTCCTTGCATACATGAGGTGATTCAATTTTGGCTGGGTATTTTTGCTTTGCACAGCCTCTTTCCTGTCACATGATATTCTGTTGGTAGTTGCAGTATCACATGATGACCTTGTAATTCCTTTGCATATGTCCCATTTTAGGTTTGGTAGAAGTGGCTGTGTGATTTTATGCAGGTGTCATGGTTGTTTTTCTTCTTTTTGAACTTTAAAATGAAGTCAGGTGATAATTTCTTGCACTGGTGAATTTACTGTTTTTATGAGATGATGTGATTTTTGATTTTGACACATGCTGTGCATAGTCATGTGGTTGAGATTTATTTGAAGGTGTGTACTGCATACAGCTTGTTGTAACTAGCTTTGGTTTGCATGAGGTGATTAGTGGTCTAAATAAATTTTATTCTGTTTTAAGGTTTCAAGTGGGGTTACTGAGGATATAAGATAAGGTACTCCTGTGGCTGTGTTGTAAATGACTTGCAGGAATTCCATGGAGTTGAGCTTTGCATCATGTGACTTTGAATTCAATTTGGATGTATAACTAATGCATGTGTCATTCTCTTGCTGCATGAGTCCTGTGGCTGTAAGGGGATGTAAAGCTGGGTGGAGTGTGTAATTTAAAGGGTGGTACCTTATTTGTTGTAACTAGTTTACTATATGTGACTTGATTTTTACATATGCATAATGAAATTGAATAATTTATTTAAACACATACACTGCCATTTGGTGGCTGTGCCATGGTTTTATGAGTTAAATCCAGCTTCTTGCTGTAAATTGACCTTTTGGTGTAAAATTTGAGTGTAAGTCTGCCTGTAGGCTGGATTTACTGCTGTTTTGGGGTACTATGAGCTTGAGCCTGGTGAAAAAAAATGGTATGGAATACCACATCCCCCTCTCCATTTAATGCTGTCCCCAGCATTCCAGGTGAGAGCTCTCTATTCTTCATCTGATTCTGTGGTCACCTCAAATACCTCTTCCTCATTTATCGATTCATCTTCTTCACTTTGTTCTTCTTCTGTGTCTTCTTTTTTGTTTATCAACTTTCCTCTTGGGTAGAACCTCTTGACTTGAGATGCTGCAAATCTTCTTGCTAATTCTGTTCCATCAAGTTCCTCAAGTTCATATGGTCCATTGCTTATTTGTATGATTACTCTGTAGGGTCCATTCCATTTGTTTTTGCAAAGTAGTCCCCAATTAGTTTCTATTGCTTTGTTGTAAACCAGGACCAAATCTCCTGGTTTGAGTGGTGATCTCAGTTGATGTGCCATTCTTCTATCCCAATATTTCATAGAGTCTTTCCTAGGTTTTTTTGAGTTTTTCTGCTGCTTTTATTCTCATCTCTTCTTTTCCTTCTAATTGTTTAGCTCTTGCTTCCAATAATTCCTCAGTTGTGGATATTTTGTGCCATTCTACTGCTAAAAAGGTTTTGTTTCAATGTCAATCTGTAATATTGGTAGCTGTCCAAATTGGAGCTCAAATGGTGAGAAACCAGTTGTCCTTTTAGTGGAGATTCTGTCAGCCAATCTCACTAGTGGTAGATATTTTTTCCATTTTCCTCCACTTTCCCCACACATTTTGACTAATGCATCTTTGAGTTGTTTATGGCCCCTTTCCACCATTCCTTGAGACTCTGGGTAATAGGGTGTGGTGACTCTGATCCTTGATCCTGCTTTCTTTACTGCATCTTGCAATTCTTTTCCAAACTCTGGCCCCCCATGAACAGTTACTTCTTTTGGTGAGCCATACCTGCATATCCATTCTGAGGTGAACCATTCTGCAACTGCTTTTGCTGTTAATTTAACTAGTCCAACTGTTTCTGGCCATCCTGAAAAATCATCTCTGGCCGCAACCATATACTTCCATCTTCCAGATTTGATATGGACTGCATCCATACTGACTCTTTCAAAGATTGTTGATGTTTCTGTAGATTTTCCTTGTTCCCTTTGCAAGTTTTGACTTCTCTTTTGGCAGGCTAGGCAAGATTGAACCCATTTCTTGACTTATTTCTTCATTCCTTCCCACCAAAATCTTGATTTAATTCTTCTGTAAGTTTCATTTTCCCCTCTGTGGCCCATGTCTTCATGAAGTGACTTCAAAATGTAGCTTTGAACTTCTTGACTTGATATCACCAGTTGAGGGTTGTTATTGTTTCTTCTTTTAAGCTGGCCATCTTCCAAGAAAAAGTTGGATGACCTTCTTTTTATCCTTCTAAACTCTTCATCTTTGCTTGATTGTGGTTTTTTCATTGTACTTAAGTATTCTTGCATTCTCTTCCAAAATCCTTCTTGTTTTGTTGGTACCTGTATTCCTGAAAAATTGTGTGAATTTATAGTCTTAGCCCCAAATCCAGGGTGTGGCTTGATCCAATCTTCTTCTTCATCAAATTCTGGTGCCTCTTCTTCTTCTTCTTCTGAGTTTTTTGGTCTTCTGGATAGCCCATCTGGCATAGTGAAAGTTTTATCTGGTTTGTGTACCAAATCAAAGGGAAATAGTTGAATGAAAGCCACCCATCTTGTCATGGGGGCATTGGGTAAGCAAGGGGTGTTTATCATTTCAATTAAGGCCTTGGCATCAACCTGTAATTCAAAATGTTGTCCCCAAAGTATTGTTTGAAGTTTCTTGAGAATTCTTGCAACTCCATAGAGTTGCAACTTGGGTTGTGAGTATTTTGATTCTAATTTTGAAAAAGTTATTGATTCATATAGTACTGGTCTGTCTTTTCCTTCTTTATCTTCTTGAGTGAGTACTGCTCCTGCAGCAATTTAGCTTGAATCTACTGCTAGCTTAATCTTTCCTGATCCTTTGTAATAATCCAATTTCTTGAGAGTTATTTCTTCTCCAACTATTCTTCTGAGCTTATGGAAAGCTTCTTCACATTTTTGATCCCAGTCCCAGTCAACATCTTCTCTGGTGAGCCTTCTGAGTGGTGATGCAACTTCTGAGAAGTTTTTAATGAACATCCTTACATAGGCACAAAGTCCAAGAAATCCCCTTATTTCCTTCTTGTTAAGAGGTGCTGGCCAATTTTGAATTTTGTTGATATTTTGTTTTGGGATTGTTCTTCCTTTTAATGATACAACATGCCCTACTATGTCCAAAGCTGGAACACAGCATGCAAACTTTGATCCTGAGATAGTAAGTCCTGCTTCTTCAATCCTGAATAAAATTCTTTCTAATGTTATGGCATATTACCATATAAATCTTCTTATTGAGGTGTTTTCTGGTACTGTTTCTTGATTGTAAAGTGATCTTGGTCCTTTTATTCCCCCATCATCAATAAATATTCCTACACTTTCTGGTATTTCTTCTTGGAGTATCCAGGTCATTTGGGCTTGGTATACTGCTACTGAGTTGGTGGCTCCTTGGGGTAGTCTTGTGAGTTGCATCCTTCCAAGGGGTGTTTCAAAAGTGGTGAGGGGTCTTGTAGTGAAATCTAATTCTCTTTCATAATATCATCCCATGATATCTCCTAGTCCATAGCATGCTCTTCCTGCAAATGCATCTACAAATTCTTCAATATGAGGTGGTAAGCCAGCATCCTTTATGGTAATTTTGTTGAGTTCTTGAAGGTCATGGACAATTCTGAGTTTCCCATTTGATTTGGCCACACAAAAGATTGGGCTTGTGTAGCTTGAGGTGGATTGCTCATAGAGTCCAGTCCTGATTCTTTCTCTGACTAATTCAGTAAACTGAGGTAAAATTGATTTGGGTATAGGAATAGGTTTCTTCTTCCAAGGCTCATTAGGTATTACTGGTATCTTGTAAGGTTTTCCATATGAGTGTTTGAGTAATCCTCTTTCTTCTTCACAGAAAGATATTGCTTTTTCCCTTAAGGTAATGACATTTTTGAGTAAATTGATTTCTTCATTTGATAACCATCCTGGTGGGCCAAAATTGACTGCTTGCAGTCTTTCATGGGTGACCTTGAATGTTTCTTGAAATATAGGTGGGTTTGGTGATAAGGGTGTTTCATAAGGATCTCTTGACAAAGGTGATCTTTCCAAAGGTGGGTTAAGGTCTTGAGGCATTGGCTCATTGACTGGTCTCACCTTCTCCAGGACTGATTTATATTTGGCTGCTAAAATTTGGTGATCCATCTTCAATTAGTGATTTTTTTTTCTTCCTTTTTCTTTTCTTTTCTCTTTCTATTCTTTTTTTTAATGATTTCTAAGAATTTGCTAGTGTCCTGAAATCTTGAGGTCTTAACAATTCTTCTTTCTTCTCTCTTCCATAAAAAATGTAGTTTAAGGTCATACAGGACCTACAACTAGGTGTGTAAGCCCTGTATATTAGGTATACAAGTCCTGCAGTTTAAGTCATGCAAGGACCTCCTGGTCTAATCCAAGGGATTATCTTGATTATTGATCTCCTTTGGGCTTGATTTTGGATTCCACTTGACTCTTGTTTTATTCTTCAATCTTCATGATTCCCCCTTGATGCAAGATTCTTCTGGTTGTTTTATTTCTTGATAAGGAATTTTCTTGTCTTAATTGATGGCTTGAGACTTCACTTTGTTCATTTTGGCCAATTTGATAATGCTAAACACCTGTGAAACCCCTTGTTCCTGTTACACAAAGGCAGCAGTTTATTGTCATGCTGAGGACAAAAATGGTCCTTCAGCATTTCTCCTGACTAGGAAAATCCCCTCCAGCTTCTTGGCTGTTATTTTTACAAGTTTCCCTGCCCAAGTCTACAGGGGAAGCAGTTTAGTGTCATGCTGAGGACCTCTTGAGTCTTCAAGCTTCTTTGAAATCCCAAGGGCAATTTGAGTTGAGTGTTTTCATAATCTTGTTGGTCCATCATGTTGAGTGAGTCCTGAGTCAATAATTAATCCAGTGAGTCATCCTTCAGTCCATAAATCCTGGCTAGTGATTCTTGAATTCCAAATGAGTTTCAATCCAAAATCAAAGAAATCTCCAAGGTCTGGTGTTGTCCAAAGGTCAATACATAAGGAACTCCTGCTTTCTTCATAAATAATCTTCTCCACTTTCAGTATTCTGAATAATTTTCCCATAATGATTTGTTTCCTAATTCTCTTGCTATTTCTTCAAAATAATTGATGTCCTTTTGTTCTTTTGTATTCCTGAATTATACCTGTTATAGAGAAATAAAAAATAAAAAATAAAAATAAAAAATAAAAAATTGTAATAACAAGATGATTTGAAATTTATTTTAATTTTAATTTATTGATATTTTTTAATAATATTTGTTTTGGATAAGGCCCCCCCTCTCCATTTAAAAATCTTGAGTTGGTTTTCAAATTTTGAAGAGGATATGTTCTCATTCCCCCAAAACTTCCACTATAAGGGATAGTGCAAGAAGTAAGCTTACCCACCCCTTATTTTCTATAGTGATTTTGATGAGGATAAATAATGATACAGTAAATATACATAATTTTATTTTAATGATGATTCAATAAATTTATTTTTTTTATTTTTATTTTTATTTTTTTTTATTTTTTTTTTTACTGTAAATATAAAATACCCATTAACTGAGATATCTGAGTAAAAAGCACAATTCAAATGAAATTAACCTGAATCACAATTAAGATCATGGAACTGTTTGGTTGAAGGTGTTAATCTGTGTCATTTAGCAAAAATTGGTGCTCTTGAGAGTATTTATGACTAATATTACATAGTTGAATGATCATAATTTGGGTCCTTTATTCATATAATGACCCTTATGATGCCACAACTCTTCCTTTTTGGAATCATCATTGTGACTCAGACTTTATTTCCAGTCCATCCCTTTTATGGTTCAGATTTTCTGTTACCCATAACTGCATTTGAGTTGTTAAAAAATATAAACAGTGAAATAAAAAATTTGTACAGTTGAAAAAAACTCTTGTTTGCTTTTTGGGGGGCTTTCAAATTCCTTTAGGAATAAATCGCACATTGAGGTGTTATTAATATGTAAATTCCCCAAATTATGTCATCAATTTATGAGTTTTTAATATAAATAACTCCTTCAGAGTTCAATTAATGCCTTCATGGCACAAATACTTCTTTTCAAACAAGTTTCAATCACTTTCTTGTCATTGAATAAATATTTCAAATAAATTGATTGTTTTTTTTAATTATTATTATTATTGTGTTGAAAAATTAAGCCAATTTAATGGCTTTTGTTGTGATAGTAGGAGAAGTATAATAAAGATAATAAATAAATGGAATATTCTTGAGATCATGAATGGGATATGCCCCTAATTCTTAGGGAAAATAAATTAGTAGTTGAATTTTGGGATAAAGAAAATAAACAAAAAATATGTTCAAAAGCTTAAGTCAGTACATCTTTCCAATTCTTTTTTATAATGACATAAATCAGAAGGTAGAAAAAATAAAGTAAAATAAAACCTCAGGTAGCTTATAGTCTTTCCTAGGACTTATCCTTTCTTGTTAGTCCTTGTTCAATCTTTTTGAATATTTTAAATAGGCAGTTTATGGTCTTGCCAAGGACCATTGGTTTATTGTGTTTTAGCTTTGAGTCCTTGTTGATAATTTGGCTGATTTATTGTTGATATTTGAAGGGGAAGTTTATGGTCTTTCCAAGGACCATTGGTTGATTGTTTTTTATTTTTTGAGTCCTTGTTGAGAATCTTAGTGGTGGGCAGTTTATGGTCTTGCCAAGGACCATTGGTTATTTATTTTTGTTGATATTCTTGATGATATCCTGAGGAATTTCTTGATCCTTGAAGGGGCAGTTTATGGTCTTGCCAAGGACCATTGACTTATTTTTTTGTTGATAATTACTTGATTCCTTGTTGATACTTTTTGTTATTGAGTTATCTTCAAAGTCAAGTTGTAAATTGAATTGAACAGTTTATAGTCTTATTTAGGACTCATTTTCACTTTGAAAAATACTTTTAAGGTTATAAAATCAGAGACCTATTTTCATTATGAACACCTGTAGCATTCAAAATAAAATATGTCAGTATCATGTAATATTAAGGGGAAAATCAAAAAAATCCAGCAGTTTAATATCATGCTGAGGACATATCTGTATATTGAAGACCTGTAGCACAATTAAATTTGTCAGCTCCATTTTATATCCAAGATAAATTAAGAATTAAAGAAAGAAATAAGTAGTTTAAAGCCTTCCTGAGGGTCCTTTTTGTTTTCCAACCCTCATTCCAGGGCCTTTTTATTTGTTCAAATTCTTAGCCATTATAAAAAAAACGAAAGGAAAGGAAAACAAGCAGTTTAAAGCCATTCTGAGGGCTCTTTGATTTTCAGCCCTCATTCTATAATAAAAACATGGTTAGTCAACTAATTGAATCATAAAAATAAAATAAGCAGCTTATAGCCATACTGAGGGCTCTTTTTTTTGTTGTATTTTAACCTTCTGAAGTCATTAAATATATATATATATACTATTTTTGTTTTGTTTTTAAATATTCCTGTATCAAAAATAGAAAAATAATGTTAGAGTTGAAAAAAGAAAGAACCAAGAATTAAATATAAAACCAAGCAGTCTTGAGCCATGCTGAGGGCTCTAGTTTTTTATAGCCCTGCAGCCCATCAAAAATGAAATATGTCAGTTTAATTTAATGTCCAAAAATAAAGTGATAATAAAAATGAAATAAAATAAAAAGCAGTTTATAGCCATACTGAGGGCTTAATAAGTGCTCTCTCATTCTCATACAGCTTTGGGTGAGCTCTTGTCTGATATTCTTTTGTAAAAAAAAGAAAAAACTTTTATAGTACTTTTAAATCACTTTGCATTGATTTTTTAGTTTCACCAATCTTTTAAAAGTAGATTGGGTGAATCGTTTTGGGCTGTATGGTGCTCTAAATGGGGTCGGGTGGCTTGTTTTAGCCTCAACAGGTTCCTTGGAGTTTGATATGCCTTTAATTATGCTTCAAATTTCTTTGGTTGGTGGTCGAGATTATTACTTCCTCCTTGTAAGGCTTTGGCGTTCTTTAACACAATTTGGGTGGCTTCTTATACAGTGTATTTGTACACCAACGCGCTTTAGGGTGTTTGAAATTGATCAGGTGAGCTTATATCAGTCGGGTTTGGCTCCTAGGTTTGTGAAGATAATTGTTTGACTTGGCAACCGTCCAAATGCCTTTTGGAGAGGGTTTCATCACTTCCTGACCTTCAAGAGGTCTTTGGATGTGATCATAACCACATCGACTATCAGTGGTTGGTTTTCAAACTTTCCTCCGATCTAAATACACTGTTTTGATAGTACAGCTTGTTTTTTGGCTAGTTTCATCGTTACTTGCAGCCAGCTTCCTCGGCTTTCATCTTTATTCCATTTCTTAATCGACTTCATGCAGTGCAGTAGCATTATTCTTCTAGCATGGTTTTAAGTGAGTGCACTGACATTGAAAGTTGAAAGGCTGCTTGATGAGGTGCCAATGAAAGATCTCGTGTATAATCTCTTTTATTTTTTTATATTGTGCATTGCTTTAGTGAAGTGGCGATTGGTGTCAGACACCCATCTCCTTGCTTATACGTGATTCAAGTCTGGTTACCAGGCACACGTGATCCTACTAGATTGATTGGTATTGGTAGGAAGCAAATATTTTCCCCGAGCTAAATCCACTTTTCAAATGAGCCCTGTCACATTATGCCTTAGTTGAATTTTATTGTTTTATTTTAGCTGTCATATACTGCCTGTTGTTGTCAAAATCCTTCTTGCTTCAACGTATCCATGCAATGCATCACTTGAATTCTTCTATGATTGTATTAAGGTGCTGAATCAATTTCAAATCGCTAGAGGGGGTATTAATCCAAGATTGCCTTGCTCCTATGTCAGTTATTTTGTGATGAAATCCTTTTCATTCTTCCTGCCATGCAAGGAACATTGTTTCTTTTCATTGCGTTAGCACTACCTCGTTCAATAGCTTCATTAGACTTAGTGGAAGAGCCAATTGGATTGGTCCGTTGTTGTCTGTAAAGCCTTTGTGTCAGAGGAGTTTAGCTATCAAGTCCTGCACAACTTGGTGTTCTGTGGTTATGGCCTTAAACCGTGCATTATTCTAATGTTTTAAATGTGCTAAGTTGATCCATTAAAGTTGGAATCTCAACAAATTTACTTAAATACAGTATACTACTGCTTGAGGCAGTGTGTTACTGAAAGGTAAGTTGGTCAATGGATCTCCCTGTTTATTTTTTCTCGCTTTGTGTTGAGAATCTTCCTATTGGTCAAAGGCAGGCTCTCCCAGTCTGTGAGCAACAACAGAATATTTTGAATCATGCATAGCCCATACACAATCGTCAACAATAGTCGTGTATTGTCTATCTAGCACCTATCAGTTTTGTTACTAATGTCATAACTTCAATCTTTCTCCCCTCCTTTAGTTGATTCCCCTGGTATGTATGTTGGAGGAGGCCAAGAAGCTGTCGTAACTGTTCTTAGACTACAAATTATCAATTATACACTGGAAAAGAAGGTTTTTAGTACTTCTATGTGCTTGATTTAAATATGCTACTGTCAGAAGTCTAAGCCATGCATGGCTTATTTGTTAAACTCAGGTAGGGTCTTGGTAAGCTTGTTAATATGTGCTACTGTCAATAGTAGAATTCAACAGTTCCTAAACTGTAAGACCTATAGTATCCTGCAATTTTGGTTGTGGGGCTAAGGACGAATATATTGATATTTGGAAGTACTGTACAGTTAGTCTACATCATTCTGTTAAGCTGGAATTAGTATGCCAGGGGTTTTGACCATGACTATAAATAGCCCTCCCTTCTTTGAGCATTTGTTTGCTTTCCTCCCAGTTCTGGTTTCATCTTGTTGTCATCAGCTGTATTGATTGAATTTCAAGGTCCTATAATGTAACTTCTACAATTGTAGCTGAAAAAAAATAGACTTTAAGACCACCTCCACCTGATCATTTTTTTTAGCTTGAAGAATGTCTAGTAAGCTCGTTTGCAAATATAAACGTATTTGCATATTTGAGAGCTAGAGGTTTGTGTCGTTCTGTGTATTTCTGATTTGAGGTTGTATAAAGTATTTGTTGATGATTCCTTAATCTCCTGATACTAAAAAAACAAACCAAGCTTTTTTCCTGCATCTCCTACAAAAAAAATAACACATGATCTAAATTAAACATTAAGTCTGATTCTTTAATTGAATTGTAAATCTCCAAAGAAAGAAAAATGAGATAAAATAAGCAAATAGAATTATAATAAAAAAAACAATAATCAGTGATTAATTTTTGCTTTATCAAACAAACTAGATATATATCATTTTATTATCATTTTTTAGCATTTCTTTAGGAAAAGATAACCAAATTTATCTAGGATATACTTCAATTCAATTGAATTTTTATTGAAGAAATAAGAAACAAATAAGGTTAAAATAAGCTAATGATAATTTTGAAGTTATATTCTATAGTAAACCTCAATGATGTTTATAAAGAATGTTTTATATTCTTAGAAAATATAAATATACTGGTTTGCTAAATATGTTTAATATTTAAAACATTAATCCTGAATAATATCCAAGGTATTTGGATATTAATATATGTTGTTTCACTGATGATATAGGGATTTGACATTCAATATCATGTAAGTTGTATTATATTTTAGTTCCTCCTAAGCTTATTATATAAAGCTTATTTTTAAATTTTAAATTATTTTTTTTATTTCCTGTCCCTTTTTTTTGCTTTTTATGAAAAGATCAAAATCAAAAGAGGAAAGATAAAAGTAGTAAAAAGATGGAGAATGGAAGAAATAAAATGATAATAAAATGGAAATAGGATGAATCAAAGAATTGGGAACTTAGCAGCTGAGATTTATTTCAATTCCTTTGACCAAGTATTTTCTTTACTAATTGATTCTTGATGAATTTTCCTCCCCTGCATTTTTCTCTTTTCAGACTTTTAAACAAATATTCTTTACAGAAAGATTTGAAATATTCTGTATTCATTTCAGTTCTATCATTTTTGATTCTGAGTATTACTGGTATAAGTGCTTATTCCCAATGACAATCCTATGTGGCATTTTTACAATATAATTTCCTGACATTTTGCTGATTGTTGCATTTTTAATTTGAAAATCCTGGAGGTTGAACCAGTCTTGGCAAGCGCAGGTCCTCCAAAATAGTGATTTTCTGAGGGGTTCATCCATGTCAAATATTTCATTCCAATATTGGTTCCCAAGGTTGCCATCAACTCCATCCCAGGTCAGTAACTCTAAGAATTCATACTTTGTAAGGTTGAATCCAGGTAATTCTTTCCATGGATGAGATATGACAGTTTCTGATGGTGATTTTTCTTTTTCAAAGATGTCCTCAAACTCAATATATGCAAGGAAAATGGTGGAAATATCAGGACAGGGTTCTGGCTTTACTTTCAAGAACCAGTCAGGATTTTCAATGAATTCTTGTGGATTGATGTAATTGGCCCAGACTTCTCTTTCTTCTATGCAGATGGTTTGTGTGTCCAATGACCAGGGATTTTCTTCAAGTAATGGCCATGATTGCATTTTAGAGGATTTGGTGGATTCTTCTCTTTTTTTTTTTGAAGTGTCAGAAGGAAATAATATTTGAAAGTTTTATCAGATTTATTTAGAAAAAAGTTTGAAGGTAGGTTTATTGGGTTTTGGATGGTAATTTTGGGTAAGAATTTGGATATTCCTCTTTGATAAGGCAGGAGGTCACTGCCTAATGATGCTTGATTTGGGTGAGACAAATTGGTTATTTTTGGTTGAAAATTGAATTTCCTCTTTGATAAGGCAGGAGGTCACTGCCTAGTGATGATTGATTTTGGGTGAGACAAATTGGTTATTTTGGTTGATAAAAATTTTGGATTTTCCTCTTTGATAAGGCAGGAGGTCACTGCCTAGTGATTTTTGATTTGTGTGAGTGAAATTGATGATTTTTATTGATAAGAAATTATTTCCCTCTTTGATAAGGCAGGAGGTCACTGCCTAGTGCTTTTTTGGGTTTTCAATATTGAGGGAGTATCCTTAAAGTGCCAAAAGGGTTTTCTTTATTGATATCTTTATATTCTGGCTTCCAAATTGAATATTAAGTGATAATTTAGTCTCTTTTGTATGAATTCTTCCCCAATAGGAGCCCAAAGCTGGTGAATTGGCCATGGTGGAGGTGATTGATATATATTTTTAAATGTAAGGTTTTTTTTTAATTTTTGAGGGATAATTTGTTGATGAATTTCTTATTTGTTAAGGCAGGAAGTCACTGCCATAAAAGATAAAATGAAAAAAGAAACTAATGATACATTGTATGGATGATACTGATACATTTTAGAGGGAAAAAAATCTTGATTTTGTTGGTTTTATTCAAAGTTGAGCTCCCCCAAGTGGGAAGGGTGAGTGTCTGTTGAGCAATCTGGCCAAAATAAGGTCTTTGAGGGCTTCCACAAAGTTATTTCTTTCCTCAATCTCTGGTTCTGATGGAAATTCTGACCACCATAAGTCTTCATAAATGAATATATATCCATCTCCAATCCATTTTATTCTTCCAGTTTGATATGTTGATCCATTTAATCCAAGGTACCACTGGGCCCAAATTTGATTGAAGTAGAGACCTCTTCTTGGTAAAATTCGCATTGAAAATGTTTTATCCCATATTTGATTTGAGAGGTTTCCTTTAATTCCTTCTTCAGTTAATAGCTCTAAGAATTGTATTTTGTTCAAGTTTGTTCCTGGAAGGTGACATAAATATTTGTCTTCACATAAACTTTCTTGAGCTTCATCCCCATAAATTTCTTCAAAGGTAATATATGGCAAGTAAAGGTAGTTGTATTCATTTTCTAAGATGGATTCTGTTTCATCATCTTCATTGGGAGGTTGCTGGATGAATTCAGGGTTTTCCAGTTGCCATTCATAAGTTTCTTCTTGGTTGTTCAATGGTCTGTCCAAGAAGTTGATATGGTATGTGTCTTTTAAGTTTTTGTCTCTTTCTTCCATAATTTTGAGGTCTTTTTCAATTTCATTTATAATTTCTTCATCTGAAAGCTCATGATGTTCACTCAATCTGACTTTCTTCTTTTTGGGTTTAGGTTTGAAAGGGTTTCCATGTATTTTCTCATTTCCATTCACCAAGATTTGGAATGTTTCTTCATTATTGTTAATTGGCTTGTAACTTATATTGGGTAATTCATCTTCAGAGGTTGAGTCTTCAAGTTGTCATTTGAGGTTTTTTGGCCATTGGGTATTTTGTAAATCTTGACCAAATTCATCACTTTTTGCAGATATGGATACATTTTGGGTCTTCTGGGTCAAATTGATTATGGTATTGTCTCTTTTTGCATTTTGAAACTTCTTTCCTGCATTATTTCTGACCAATTTTGCCATATTGCATAAATCCATTCCTCTAGGTGGACCAGTTTGCCATACAAGTGCTTGAGGTTTGCATATTGGCATGCATAACCTTCTTCCATCAGGTTCTTGATAACTGAGTATCTCTCCTTGTTTATGGGAGAATTCTAGTCTGATATTGTTGTCTGCCAAGAAAGGCCTTCCAAGTACTGTATGGACAGATCCTTTTGCAATGAAGAAGTGAATTAGAGTTTCCTCACCTGAAGCCAAAATTATTGGAGTAAATTCTGATAGTGCCACCAATGAAGTAGTATGGCCTCCAATTCCTCTGAGGTTCATGTTAAGATTTCTTGTTGTGAGTGAGGCTTTTATTGCTATTTCCTCTGGTATGATGTTTAGTTCTGCCCCAGTGTCCACTAATGCTTTGATGGATATTCTTCCTTTCCAATGAAGATTTCCATAAATCCCAAAGGACAGGCATAGTGAATCTTGGGCTTTGGTATTTCTTTGAATCCAAATGATAATAGTCTTTCTTGAAGATCCATTGAGTTGAGTGATTTAATTTTCTCTTTGTCTTTTTCTGATAATTCTTGTAATTTATGGACAAAATTTGGTGACATCCTCAAGATTTCTTCAATGGTAAGGTTGATCTTTTGTTGAATAATTTTCTTGATGATTTTGTCAATTTACAATTTGGTTTCAACTGGCTTCTTTGGAGGTTTTATGAACTTCTTTTCTTCTTTGGGAATTTCATCATCTTCATTCTCATTGGCAATATTTTCAATTTCCTCCTCAGGTTGGTCTGGTTTTGGAATATTTGAATTTTGGAATTTGGTGGGAATTATTACTCTTTCTTCCTCTTCTTCTTCTTCAATGTAAGTTCCTGGAATAGCTGCTTTCTTCTTTATCTCTTGACTTTGGGATTGTCTTTCCATTCTTTGCTTGGTATGCCTTAGTCCAATGTGTGATTAAAAAGGGTCATTGTCTGAGGAAATGGTAGGTGGTTTCCAATTTGACCAATCTTCAACATGAGCAATTGAGGTTGTTTTATCATCTGATTTCTTTTCAGTGGGCTTAACCTCTTCTTCTGGTTTTGGCTTGACAGTAGGTTTTTCCATAAATTTCTTGTTTAGTTCTGCTTGTTCTTTTCCAAAAGCCCTGACTATGTCTTTGGAACTTTCATTTCCTTCCATAGGTACTCTCTGATAGTTGGAGAAGAGGTAAGATGCTCCTTGGGTTCTGACAATTCTTCTGTCTAGATCTTCAGCAAGGTGAGTGCATCTAGTTTCTGTATGACGTTCTTCCTTGCAGTAAGAACACTTCAATGGTGGTCTTGGAGCCATTTGAGCTGGTATTTATGGTTGATAACTGGATGAAAATGGTGGCAAAGGATCCCTTTGCCTGTATGGCTGATTATTTTGAGGTAATCTTTGCTCTTGATTATTGTTCCAGTTCCTTCTTGGTGGATTGACTTTTTCTAATAAGGTTTTGAGTTGATTTAAAACCTCTTTAACTGATTCTCTCCCCTCATTTCTTGGCTGAGGTTCTGGTTGTGGAGGATTCTTGATTTTATGGGTAAGTTCTTTTACTTGTTTTAAAATTTCATCCCAGCTTTCATCCTCAAATCTTGTTTTCTTTTCTGGAGGTTTTGGTTTAGAAAATTCTTTTTGTTGAATGAGTACCTTGTCCTCCAAGTCCTGTTCAATGTATAATCTCAAAATATCCAATCTTGGAATGATGTAACCTCCATCCAAGGCTTGAACCATAGCTCTGTCTTTAATCATTTCTTTGTAAATTGATTCTTGAACACTTGTGGAAAGGCTGGCCAATATTTCCTGGTTATGATTGATATCACCTTGGATATATTGGTATCTTTTGAGGTAAGTGATGATTGCTTCATATTCCCCAATGAATTTTCTGTATTGAGTCATGTTTCTTATTCCACCTTCTTGTTGAGGTTTTGTGAATAATTCAGTGATTGAAGATAATGTGTATCTTCTTTCAGGTGAGACTTTTCCCCATCTTCTTTTCATATCCACTTTTAATTGATCCCAATCAGCTGTTTCATATTCTGGCATTCCTTCAATATGATAACTGATTTCTTCATCTTTGGTCCAAAACGCTATTTGTCTTGAAATGTCTCTTTCACTTGCTCCTTCAATTTCTGAAATATTTTCAGCTTTCTTGATGAATCTTTCAACATACTTTCCATCAAACCACAAGCTATAGTCCTTGGCTCTGATTTTTACTATTGGAGTAGTTTTTCTTGGAATTTCTTGATGTAATGGAGTTGGCATTTGGGAAGAAATGTTGACTCTTATTGGTACGGTACTTGGTCTTTGTTCTGTATAAGGTGTTGATGTGGCCATGGGTCTTGGATAAGGTGAAGGTGATCCATGTGGCCTGAATAATTTTGGAAGGGTGGTCTGTTCTTCAAGTGGACTATTTTGTGGAGTATAACTTGATGATTTATTTTTTCCTTCTTTTTTGATTAGTGCTAGTAATTCTGCTTGCATTTCTAGCATCTTCTGCTGAAGTATCTCTGTTGAAGACATTTCTTCCTGTCCTTCAACAGTTTCTTCATTAAATTCTTCTTCCTGGATTTCTTCAATACTACCAGGTAATTTTGATGATGAAGGTTTATCCATTTTTGATTGGTTAATTTCCTCTTTTGAGATTGATTTATTGAGTTTCTTTCTTTCAAGGAGATCAAGGAAGAATTTCTCCACAACCTTCAAGTCCCTTTTATTGGTTCTTGGTGTTGCGATTGGGAAATTGGAATATTTATTTGATTCCTCCCCTAGTTCTGTTTCTTGTTTTGGTGGATAATAGTAATGGTCAGAGTGAGTTGATGATTCAGATTCTTGAGATGATGGTTTTGGCTGATTTTGATTATTTGACTCCAGTTTTTCTTATAGTAGTAATATTATTATTTTTTTATGTAAATTTTTTTTTTGATTTATTGGAATTTTATTTATATGTTATTGAGATTTGAGGTTGACTGGGCCACTGTTGGGACACCAGATGTGGGAACTCCTCTTGTGTGGGATTAAAATGAGGCAGTACCTGGAGGGGGAAATCACAGGTAACTAGTTTTGCATTGCTAATAACTCCTGTAACCAAGGGTGGCAAGGGTGTATTGCCTGCCCCTCCTAAAATACTGAACAAAATCTTCCTTGGAGCTCACAAACCAAAATAAAATTAGTAAGTGGCTTTAAAACTGCAGAAGACAAAATTCAGCAGTCTCAGGTCAGATCTATTCAATAAATAATATGAAAAATAATGTCAGTTATTTTGGTTAAATTTGAGATTTCAATGAAATACTTGTCTTTATAATTTGGTTTTTTTAGTGAAATTAGGGTGAGTGGTTTCTTCTTGGTGATAAATCCTTGGGAAGATGGGTTATTTAAGGTTTTCTGGAAACCTTTATGAGTTTGATAAAGGTAATTTTGTTAAGTTAAAGTTATAATATAGTAAAATAATTTTTTAAAGGTTTGTTATTTTCTTTTAAGAGTGGTTAATAATAAGATAAAATATCACTTGTTAAGTTTAAGAGGTAAGATTTTTTGATATTTGATTTTAAATGGGTAAGTTAGTTTTAAATATTGTTAAATGAAGTTCATTTTACTAGCTAAAATATTTTAATAGAGTAGTAACCCTAATCTTGGGTACTGGGTAATTTTTATTTTTATTTTAATAATAATAAGATTCCACTGAGCTTAGCTACTGGGTAATCTTCAACACTATACTTCCACTGAGC
This sequence comes from Austropuccinia psidii, assembly GCA_023105745.1. NCBI lineage: Eukaryota > Fungi > Basidiomycota > Pucciniomycetes > Pucciniales > Sphaerophragmiaceae > Austropuccinia > Austropuccinia psidii. The sequence goes on along the minus strand of JALGQZ010000004.1, from coordinate 28,915,277 downwards.
TTAGCTACTGGGCAAGTAAATTTACTATAATATACTGGACTACCTCCCAGGTGAGGAATGAATTATTCCTATGCTTCCACTGTGCAGGGGATATAATTTGCATGGGATATAATTTGCATGGGGGGGATTCTGAAATTTGGGGGAGAGAGCCCCTCTATTTATACCTTTTGGGAGCCCAGGGGGCCCTCCATGGGAGCTGTCTTTTTCCACTTTAATTCCTCTTGATTTCATCATGTGACTCCATTTTTGGTGAGGACCTTTCTTGCATGGGTCAGGTGATTTAAGGTTTGGTGATAATTTTCTCTCTGCACAGCCTCCATTTATCACATGATTGTCTTTTGGTGAACTAATTATGATGTGATATTCTTGAATTTTCCTTGCATACATGAGGTGATTCAATTTTGCCTGGGGATTTTTGTTTTGCACAGCCTCTTTCCTGTCACATGATATTCTGTTGGTGTATGCAGTATCACATGATGACCTTGTAATTCCTTTGCATATGTCCTATTTTAGGTTTGGTAGAAGTGGCTGTGTGATTTTATGCAGGTGTCATGGTTGTTTTTCTTCTTTTTGAACTTTAAAATGAAGTCAGGTGATAATATCTTGCACTGGTGAATTTACTGTTTTTATGAGATAATGTGATTTTTGATTTTGACACATGCTGTGCATAGTCATGTGGTTGAGATTTATTTGAAGGTGTGTACTGCATACAGCTTGTTGTAACTAGCTTTGGTTTGCATGAGGTGATGAGTGGTGTAAATAAATTTTATTCTGCTTTAAGGTTTCAAGTGGGGTTAATGAGGATATAAGATAAGGTACTCCTGTGGCTGTGTTGTAAATGACTTGCAGGAATTCCATGGAGTTGAGCTTTGCATCATTTGACTTTGAATGCAAGTTGGCTGTATAACTAATGCATGTGTCATTTTCTTGCTGCATGAGTCCTGTGGCTGTAAGGGGGTGTAAAGCTGGGTGCGGTGTGTAATTTAAAGGGTGGTACCTTATTTGTTGTAACTAGTTTAGTATATGTAACTTGATTTTTACATATGCATAATGAAATTGAATAATTTATTTAAACACATACACTGCCATTTGGTGCCTGTGCCATGGTTTTATGAGTTAAATCCAGCTTCTTGCTGTAAATTGACCTTTTGGTGTAAAATTTGAGTGTAAGTCTGCCTGTAGGCTGGATTTACTGCTGTTTTGGGGTACTATGAGCTTGAGCCTGGTGGAAAAAAAGGGTATGGAATACCACAGTCGCCTTTGTTTGTGTGTTGACTACCACAAACTTAATTCTGTCACTAGGAAGAACAGGTATCCTTTTCCTCCAATGAATCAGCTCCTTACTGTCTTCAATGGTTCTGCTATCTTCTCCAAGATAGATTTGTGTGGTGCTTAGAATATCTTGAGAATCAAATAGGGGGGAGTGCAATTAACCGCCTTTAGAGCTAAATATGGAAGTTATGAATATTTGTTCATGCCATTTGGCTTGACCAACGCTCCTGCTTCATTCCAGAATCTTGTGAATGATATCTTTGCAGATTTCTTGGATATTTTTGCTGTAGTCTACTTGGATGATATTATGGGCATCTCTTGTTCTGAGGAGGAGCATGTCAAACATTTGGCCTCTGTTCTCCAAAGACTGAGGGACAATAATTTGTTTTCTAAAGCCTCAAAGTGTGTATTCTATGCCTCAAGTGTGGAATAGTTGGGCTATGTTGTTTCATGTGAAGGCCTCAAGATGATTTCTTCCAAAGCTCAGCAAATCCTCAATTGGACTCAGCCAAAGAAAATCAAAGCACTTCAGTATTTTCTTGCCTTTTCCAGCTTCTATTGTTGTTTCATTAAGAATTATTCAGAAAATGTCTGCTCTCCCTTCCCTCCTTAAAAAAGATTCTTCCTTTATCTTCAATGAGGAAGCTCTTAGTCAGTTTCAAATTTTCAGGCTGAGTATATGAAGAGGTGATAATAAATAGTATTTACAACCCCAATTATGACTTTTACACCAAAAATAATGTTAAAAATATGTTTTAATAAAAATATAAGGGCTTTACTAAAGATTATCAGTGGTGGTGAGTGATGTTGAAAGCCCTGGGTGCAGCTTTACCTGTTGGGTTACAATAATAAAGTGTTGAATACTAAATTTTATAGTATAACATGGTTTTTTTTGACAGTTTCTCTACATAGGAATGGAAGAGAAGGATGAGGAAACCTTTTCTGGTGAAGAAAAGGTCCCTTTTTAACCTAAAATTGGGTGGAAAAGGCTTGTAGACCTTTCCACATAGAGGAAGTGGAGATTTCTCACTTCCAGATACTGGCTTGTGGCTTTCATAGTTCCTGTGTGCTCTGTATTGAGCTCAGATGTGGTTTTGAAACCACATCTGGGCAGTTTTCACCAATACATCATGAAACGTTTCAACTGGGGACCACATGGCCCTCTTCTGACGTGTATGAAATGTAAGATGTTGTACAAAACCTGTAAAGGGCCATATTATTGACCAAACTATGAGGTATTGAAGTATAAACAAGCTCCTTTGTCTGTTTGACACCTCATAATCATACATATGGGAGAATATCCCACAGTCAGACTGTGTTGGTCTAACTGTGGGAGTTTGAGCTTAAAACTGCCATACCTTTGTCAGTTTTTGAGATATAAAGCTCAAACTTGGATCATTTTGTATCCCCACATGTGTTCTACACAACAATGCCTCATTTGATATGGTTATACATAATTATTGCAAAGTCATTCCATGTACAAGACTTTTTGTACATATACATGTTTTGCTTAAAAGCTGTATGGAGCTTGTTTGGCCCATAACCTTTGTTCTAGATGAGATATGGGGAAATTGATGGCACCATCAGATAGCCCTGATTGCTTTCTTTCCAAAATGACCCCACTTTGAATATTTCTTACTATAACTGTACAAGTTAGATGGGTGTTGAATATTTTATGCACCCTTTTTTGACCTTATTTTGGTCATAACTTCTGTAATTCTGGTGCTAGCTCAATTTGTCTAGTACCATTGGATAGCCATGAGTTAGAGATTAAATTTAATACCCATTTGATGGGGTTAAGCCTCTTCCTCTGGATTTCAGATGAGAGGTGAAAATTAAGGTTTATGCTCAGCAACAGCTTTGAGCAGGAGTAACTTTGTTATTATTTGTCCTAAGATGCTGGGACTTTGATATTTGGAAAGGTACAAGCTTCCTCTTTCTTTTGATACTTTTTGAGCTGATTTGTCCCAGCTCTATTTTTTGGTGGTATCTTGGCTATACCATTTCTTTATGGTATTTGGCTGTCATGCTTGTGCTCTGGGTTTGAGTAACTGGCTGACACACCCTCCCTCTAAAAAGAGTCTCATCATTTATGAGACTTTTCAGTCCTACTACAGGCCCTGAATCTCCCTAAATGAAGGTTGCCATCTGGTATGGCATCCTCAGCTAACCATTTGTCTTTATCTGCTGTCTGGTTTATATATCTGACTAAGTACTGCCCTTGGGCTTTACCATTCAGTCTAATCTTCCTGGCCTTGATGATTTTCTTCATAGGGCCGGGGGAGTCCTCTACTTCCATGATTTCTGGTGGAGTGGGATTCTTTGCCTGGAAGGGAACTTATCCTCCTCTGTCTGGAAGTATGGTTCAACCAGACTCACTGGGAATACTGGGTGTTTCCTATAAAATTCCTCTGTGAGTATGACTTCCACTGCATTTTTCCCTATCAGCTAAATGATAGTGAAGGGCCCTACAAATGAGTCTCTCATCTTCTTTGGCCCCTTGAGATTGTTGATGTTTAGTGTAGACACTAACACTTGGTCCCCCTCTTTAAAGTCAGGTTCCATGTGTGATTTGTCCCACCTCTGTTTGTTGTATTCATTTGCCTCAGCTATGAATTTGGAAGCTGTGTTGCAAGCCTTCTTCCACATATCATGGAAGTCCTTGGATGTGGGGTGGATAGTTAGAACATTCTTTTTTAATTGATCCACAGGCAATAGGGGGTTCCACCCTTTTTCTACCAGTGAAGGTCATTTCCCTGTGGTAGAATTCTGGCTACTATTATAAGCCAGTTGGACTGCTGATAGAATGGTAACCCAGTCACTGGTGTATCCTTCATGGTCCTTGTATTCCATGCCATATGCACAGAACCTCCTAAGGATAACCTCCATGGTTTGGATCATCCTTTCAGCTGAACCATCTGCCTTGGGTGGTAAGCTGTGGAGAATGCAAGTTTAGTAACAAGCATGTCATACAAGTTGGTCAAAAATTCTGATGTGAATTTTCGGTCCCTATCACTAATGATAATTTTGGGGACTCCATAGGTGGATATTATGTTCCAAAATAACAGGGCAGTATCCATTGCTGTATCCCCCTTGTGATATGGTAGGCACCTCACACTCTTGCTGAACCTATCAACTATGATCAGGCAAGCATTGAGGCTTTCTTTGCCTCCTGGGACAGGTCCTGTAACCCAGTCCATTTTTATGGTTTCCCATGGGTGTTTGGGTTCTTCTATGTGTTGAAGTCACCCATACTTCTTCTGATGTTTTCTATTTGCCTTCTGGCATCTTTCACAAGTGTTGATATATTCACTAAACTCTTTTTCCCATTTGGGCCACCAAGCTGTTCTTTCTACCCTTTTCTTTGGTCCTGTCTTCACTCATGTGTTCCATATAGGGGCAGTCATGTAATTCCTGCAGGATCAGGGATATATGGTCCCTTTCTACTACTGTGAGTGCACTTGTGTGTTTCTCTATATGGTAGAGAAGGCCATCTATAAGGAAGAATTATTTGTTCTTATAGTCCCTCAACCAGGGTTCCTCTAACTGGGTTTCCAGTTCTGGGCTCCTGTAATTCTGTTGGAGGAGTTGCAACACCATGCCACACTGTTTGTGTTTGCCGTATGTCTTAATTACTGTACTGAAGAATTCATTATGCAGTTGTGAGGAACTTATTACCAATATAAGAGTTTCTGTTCCTTCTGAATCAGTGTCTCCACTGTCTGGGGTACAACTTTCTGGTGCCCATGCAGAAAATCTCAAGTTTTTTCTCATATTTACTTCCATTAAATGTATAGGGATTTTGGCTGCTACTTCAGGGTCGTAAGCTGGATTGCTTTTGACATTGTCCAGTGGCCATCTACTGAGGCCATCTCCATTGGTATGGCTTTTACCTTCCTTGTATATGATGGTCATATTGTCCCTATACTCTTGAATGGCTGTTTGCCACCTCAACATGTATCTGTTGGTAGTCTTCATGTTCAGTAGAGACTTCAAGGCTGTGCAGTCTGTGTAGACTTCAAAGACTGCACCCTCCAAATAATAGCTGTGTTTTTCCAGGGCCCAGACTAAGCATAGGCATTCAGTCTCTCTGGCTCCATACCTTGATTCTGAATCTTTCAGTTGCCTAGAGATGTAGCATATTACTCCCTCTCTTGGTTCACCATCCAAAATTTGTCTCTGGTGAAGGGATGCTCTTAAGCCTTGGCTACATGCTGTATCTATGTATAATATGAATGGTAGTTCAAAGTTGGGTAAGATGAGCACAGGTGCATTTTTTAGTTCATGTTTGATCCTCTCATATGCATTGCTCTTTTCCTTGGTAATTTCAAAAGCTTCATCTTTTGAACACAACTTGTACAGACTACTAGTTATGTGGGCAAACCTTCTGATGTGGTTTCTGTAGTAGCAAGAAAATCCAAGGAAAGATTGCATCTCTTTGATGTTCTTTGGTACTGGTTTTAACAGTACTGCTGCTACTTTGTTCTGGTCAATTGCCAGACTAAGACCTGTGACTGTATGTCCTAGAGCTATTAGCTCTTGTTGGCCAAAATTGCACTTTTTGAGTGAAAGTTTCAGGTTGAAGGGTGTGCATCTACTTAGTACTCTGTCTATGTACTGCACATGGTCTTCCCATGTCTCTGAGTATATAATGATGTCATCAATATATAGTACCATCCAGCCTTCCAATATTTCCTCTTAAAATATTGTGTCCATCATCATTTGGAAGTGGGCTTGTTCATTCTTGATGCCAAATGGAATTCTGGTGTACTCATATATGCCCACATGTGTCAGCCTGTGACTCAAAACAGAGCACTAGCATTACATCCAACATACCATAAATAATGGTATGACAAGTATTGAACAAACATAGTCAATACAGGTAATAAATAAGAGAAAACAATCCTCTTAAATTAAACACCAACCTTATCCAAACAGAAGAAGGAAACCTAGAGGAGAATAAACAGGTCAAAACCCTTATTTTCACCTCTCATCTAACTTATGCATATTTAAGTTATTCTATACCAAAATGGTATTTTTCTTAAAGCTCACATAGAGAGCTACACAATGATATCATCCATGTTGTTGTAACACCACTACAACTGGAGATACCATATGACCTTTATTTCAAAACCAAGACCCCCCTGAAAGTCAAAGAGGTCTTGTACAAAACTGTACAAAAGTATAACCAAATTAAAGATATAAACAAGAGCTTTAATTTGAGATACATTAGACCTCTGTATCTCTTAAATTGACTGAGGGATCTTGGTTCAAAGGTTTAACAACCAAAAATACATATATTCTGAAAACAAGAAAGTAAACAAACCCCTGTATGTTTGGCATACACTCATACAACTGTACAGTGTAATATACCAAACTGTAGAGCTAATCAAGCCCTACAAAACTGTATCATCAGAATACAGATATCTTCCAAATTGAAGAAGATATCTGGCATGGAAGTTTTTGAAGCCTCATACTGATGTACAAAAATACATCCAAAAACTTAAAACCCTTATAACTTTTGCTATTTGAAAGAAGGGTAAACATGAAGCATACCAAATTGAAGAGCTCATTAAGCCCTTCAATTCTGTGCTCTTGGATTCTTGATATCTCAAAAACTGACCAAGATACCTTGGTTGGAAGTATTTTGACCAATACTGGCCTGTACCAAACCTGTACCAACCAGTACTGTCTTGATACTCAAAATAATGGTTGTTCAAAGCTTAAACCTGCCCAGAATGACTAGTATTGATCATACAGACACCAGAACAACGTCATCTAAGTGCTGACGTGGCAGGTGAAAAGTTTTTTCACCCTGTATTGATCCAGAATGATCATTTGTGGTTCCAAAACCACAATTCTGCCTCTACTGACATCAGAATTGAGGATCCAGAACCACAGACTGACCATTGGAGTGAAAATTTTCACTCCTCTGACGTGTGAAGAGCTAACAACTCTTGACAGTCTTTAAAGATATAAAAAGAAGGGTTTTTTTTCCTTCAAAAACCCATCATCATATCTTACTTTTACCTATATTCTTACGTGACAAGACTGTTATCCATCAGTAGTGTCCTTAGAATTATTAAAGATATAATTAGAATATAATTATTGTAGTATTTCTTTACAGTCAAAGATATTAGAGCATTGCAACCCAGGTCCTCAATAGACTCATCACCACTGTTACCACGTAGCAGTAGGACCTGAAGATTTAATTTATTATTTGTTTTTGACGTGTCACAGTCATAATACTAGCTTATATTTACATTTTATAGCTACTATATAGACTCACCCTGACAATATGGCATATGATCCTGAGTAGTTTCATTGATTTTGGTTAAACTAATTTCTTATTTAAGCCTTTTATACAATCCATTTTGGTTATGTACTTGGCTGGTGCCAGTTTTTCTAGGGAATGAGGTATCCTTGGTATAGGGTAGTGTCAGCTTTTGTGTAGTTATTCAGGGATCTGAAATCCCCACACAAGCTAGATTTGCCATCATGCCAGGTGATAAGGATAGGAGGGGTGATTTCCACTATCTCATTATGTCCTATCTTCCTGATGACATCCATTTCTAGGAGTTCATTGATATATTTCTCAATTTCCTTCCTAGTTTCCAGGCTTGCTGGGTATGGATGTCTTCTCAGAATGGGTGGATAGGGTCTTTCCACATCCAGATATAGCTCTATATCATTGCCTCTGATTTTGCCTAATGGCTCTTCACCAATGGCAAATGTTGGTCTATTTTTCCTCAGCATCTCCAGTAAACTAAGTTTCTCCTTACTGGTGAGGGTAGTGCTAAATTGGCCCTCCCTGAATTCATTCAGTAATTCTTCTAGAGGGTCATGGGTACATACTTGGTATATTTCAAGTGAAAATTTCTTCTCCTTGTTTTTACCAATGGTAATGTCCCTTCTTTACTATTGTAAATGTCAATACCATACATCCTCTGGTAATCTGTTCCCAGTAGAAACCCTTTGGTGTGAGCATCTTCAAGCACAACAAACTCTTGGTTGGGTCTGATATTACCTTTCCTATGAGGTATAATTATCTCTTTGATAATTTTCCCAATGGAAGTCATCTTCCCTGATGCACTTTTGAAGTTCTTTGCCTTGGTTGGCAAGAGTTGTTTTTCCCAATTGGGGAAGTGGTGATCCAGATAGTTTTTGGCAACTATTGAGCAGTGTGCTCCACTGTCAATTTTCAATGGGTGTTGAGCATTGTCTATGCAAACAGTCATCTTTGGGGATGTCCTATTTATGTATGCCATTCCTTGAGTTGGTGTAAATAGGAATGTTTGTGCATCTTGTGTGTGTTTGCACAAATTTTTGTTTGCAGTGTCCTGTGGCATGCCTGCTTCTAACTGTATGTCCTGAATTTCTAGTGGTGTTTCCTCTTGGTGCTCCACTAGAGGTTCCTCCCTTAGGTCTTGTTCTTCATCAGATTTTCCTCTGATGGAATCACCCATAGAGTCTGATTCAGAATCCTCTTTGGGGGATTCCTCCTCTGGAACCTTCTCAATGGCATAGACCTTCTTCTTTGCCTTTGGACAGTTATTGGTATAATGGTGTGTTGAACCACAATTGTGACAAGTATTCTTCTTCTTACTCACTTCTGGAACTCTTTCTCTGGGTTTTTCTTTAAACTCTACCCTGAAAGGTTGTTGCTCTTTGAAACCACTTCTTTTATATGGGGAATATTTCCCTATATTTGCTCTTTTCCTTATCTCTTGTAAGGTATTTGAAATGTCATCTAGAGTACAATAATGGTTGCATCTGCATTTCACTGCATTGTCTAGATCTCCTGGCATTTGTGTCAGGAGTTTTTGATTCCTCCTCTCAATATTTACTTTAGGATCAATGGCTTTAAGTCTTTTAGACTGTCTGGGGCACCACTCATATGGGTCTTTGTCCACAGAGTACTTGCCATTTTCAAATGACATGTTCTTCTGCCGTATCCAAGTACCATTGCTGTACTTTTTGGATGATTTGACTCTTCCACAATTGCCATGGATTCCTTTCATCTCTGTGTACCAAATACTAGCATGTCCTTTGAGCTCTGTATTGAGTCTAGGAGTAATCCAGTAGTCTGTTATGCTTGGTACATCAATGCAGAGTCCATCAATATAATCAATGAGCTCCATATGATCATATTCTCCTGTTCCAGAGAATTTGGGCCAGCTTGAGGCCTCTGGAAGCTGTTTTAAGGCTTCCTTCTCAGAATAGGACCTATTGTCTCCATCTTGGTATTGAGACGGAGATCTTGCCTTATTCTCAAAAATGGCACCTGGTATGATGTCTTCTTGGTGATATGGATCATCCATAACATGGCCTTTTGAATGGGGCTTCATGTTATGGTAGATGTTGAATAGTTTGTTTATGTCTTGATCCACAAAATACCTGTCCCTTTTTCTGTGGTTTTGTTCTTAAAAGACTTAATTTAGTCTTCTTTTGGTCTCTTCAGAGGCTTTGCTCAATTTAGCACATCCTTCTTGAAGAGGTTTGAAAACTTTTTCCATAAAGGCTGTTAATGTTTTCATCCTCTCATGGCTTGCCTTGAGGTCTGCAAACTTCTTTTGAGTTTTGTCAGCAAACTTGGATATTTGTAACCACAGTGCATCACTGTTTAAGTTACTCTCAGGTGTATCAACATTATGTTCAATCTCAGTGGGGGTAATATTTCTATTAATGGTGCTAGTGATTCTAGAAGTATGTGCAGCTATTTCTAGCTCTTGTGTACTTCTTGCACAAAGTCCAATAGCTTCTGGATCATTGGGTCTGACTCTCTCTTCCTTTGGTTGAAGGTGGTCTTCTTTTTTCCCTTGTATCCTTGTCTTCTCCTGGAAACTTCCTGGGATTGTGAAGAATGGTGACTCTTAGCCACTGATATGTTGGTTCCTGAATGGTTTGAAGCCACTGGAGAGCTTGTTTGGTCTACTCCTTGTGAGCCTGAAGGAATCTGAGTATTCCTTGTCTGGGTCAGTTGTTCTTTTATAGCTTGGATAGTGGCTTGATTCTCCCTTATCCTGTTTTCCCTCACCTCCAGGAGTCTGAACTTCCTGGTGGGATTCCAACCTTTGGTGATTACCATAAGGTCTCCTTAATCTATCTCTTTGAGACAGATCTTCTGGAAACTTTCTCCAAGCTCTGCCCTGTGGGATGCCAGATTGAACCTCCTGTTGTCCATGCTCCATTGAAAAAGCTCTTTGAGTGGTTGGTGGAGCTGAAAAACTTGATCCATATCCTTCCATTCCTCTGGTTTGAGGTTTCTGTTGAATTGGAATGTGAATGGTAGAGTGGGTATGATTTCCCTCAATGTTTTGCCATCCACCACTGTGTCCAAGGTGTCCTCTTCCAGTTCTTATGTTTCTGGACAAGCCTTCTCTGTCCTCTGGCTGGTGCCTTTGGAAACCAAGGTCTCTGAGGCGTACAGGTGACATATCAGTGTTTGCAAGCAGTCAACAAATTTATGCTCTTAGGGTATTTACCTTTGGCTTTGCCTTGTAAAAATTTGTTGTCTGCTGCTTTTGGCAATTTACCTTTAGAGGTTACAACTGGGTTAATGACTGTAATCTTCCCTGTACAAGCTGTTAAGGTTGGTTTACCTTGTATTGATTCAGAGTTTTGTGGTTTTCTATTCCTCTGATTGGCAATGGGTGTCCACTCTTTAGCTGTGATAAGGCCTTCACTGTGTGTATTTCCTTTTCCCTTGCTTCCCTCTGGTTCTGAGGGTGTCACTGGTATGTTGGCCTGTGACTGGGTCTCTAGTGGGATGTAGTTTTCTTCCACTGAATCAGACAGGAGAAGAGGGCTTATTTTCAGTTAAGACTTCTTAAGATGCTGTTTGAACATCTAAGAATGGCTTCTGGGAGATGTATCTCTATATTATGCCCTTGTACTATGACATTGTAATTGAATTAACAATTCCACATCAGAAATACAGCTTACAGATATCTGACACACTGTTTTTATACCAGTATCTCACAGATTGGCTTGTAATTAGCAAGTATGTAAGAGGGTAATTGAAATTAACAATGTACCCAGCCACACCTCAACTGTTGGTTTTACAGTAAGAGATGTCCTCATTGAATTAAAAAAAGAGCTGTACTAATGGCTTAAAGTGTTTAAATATGCAAAACACGCCAAAAATAAGGGTTTTGTGGTGATTAAATTATAATAAGCCACACAACAAGGCAATGAAAACAGGGAAGCTTAGTGGTATATAGTCATATACCACTTTAAAAATAAATATAAGATATATATTATATTTATTGTAAAAAAAATTCACACCTATAATAGGAAACAAATAGCTGAGTTAAGAACATAAGAGAAAGAACTCACTAATGAGGTCCAAAAAGGTTAAAAAATACAGCCAGGCCCCCAAAATGTCAGGCTGATTCTATGAAGAGGTGATGATAATTAGTATTTCCAACCTAAACTATGACTGTGACATGGATAATAATTTTAAAAATAGGTTTTTATAAGAATAAAAGGGATTTACTAATGCTTATTGGTAGTGGTGAGTGCTGTTGAAATCCCAGAGTGCAGATTTATCTGTTTGGTTACAATAATAAAGTCTACAATACTAAATTTTATAGTTTAACTTGGTTATTCTCCAAGAGTATAACTTTTTTTGACATTTGCACTACATATTAATTCAATAGCAGGATAAGGAAACCTTTTCTCGTGGACAAAAGGTCTGTTTTTATCCTAAAATTGGGTGGAAAAGGCTTGCAGACCTTTCCACATAGAGGAAGTGAATATTTTTCACTTCCAGATACTGGCTTGTGGCTTTAATAGTGCCTGTGTGCTTTGTATTGGGCTCATATGTAGTTTTGAAACCACATATGTGCAGCTTTCACCAATACAGGGTGAATATTTTCATCTGGGGACCACATAGCCCTCTTCTGATATGTATGACACTTAGAATGCTGTACAGAACCTGTATAGGGCCCCAGTATTGACCAAACTGTGAGGTATTTAAGTGTAAACAAGCTCCTTAATCTTTTTGACACCTTATAAGCATACTGATTGGAGAATATCCCACAGTAAGACTGTATTGGTCTAGCTGTGGGATTCTGAGCTTAAAACTGCCATACCTTTGTCAGTTTTTGAGATATTAAGCTCACAATTTGTTCATTGTGTATCCCTGGATGTGTTCTACACAATGGTACCTCATTTGATATGTTTATCATTAAGTATGGCAAATTTAAGCCATGTACAAGATTTTTTGTACATATATATGTTTTGCTTAAAAACTGTATGGAGCTTGTTTGCCCCATAACATTTGTTCTAGATGAGGTATGAGGAAATGGATGGCACCATCAGATAGCCCTGACTTTGCCTTTTACAAATTGAACCCCACTTTAGGTATCTCACATCAAAACTGTAGAAGCTAGCTTAGTGGTAAATATTTTATTCACCCATATTTGACCTTATTTTGGTCATAACTTCTGTAATTCTGCTGCTAGCTCAATTTGGCTAGTACCATTGGATAAACCTGACATAGAGATTCATTTTGAATACCCATTTGATGAGGTTAAGCCTCTTCCTCTGGATTTCAGATGAGAGGTAAAAATTAAAGTTTATGCTCAGCAACAACTTTGAGCAGAAATAACTTTGTTATTCTTTGTCCTATGATTATGGGACTTGTATATTTGGGAAGTGGTGAGTTTCCTCTTTTGTTTGATACATTTTGAGCTGAGTTGGGGAAGCTCCATGGTTTGGTGGTATCTTGGCTATACCATTGATTTATGGTTCTTGGCTGTCATGCTTGTGCTCTGGCTTTGAGTCACAGGCAGGCACAAATACTCAAAGAAGCTTTCACCACTGCTCCTATCCTATCCCATTTCAATCCTTCTCTACCAAGTATTGTAGAGACTGATGCTTCTGATTATGCCTTGGGTGCTGTACTGAGTCAGGTGAATGACTCAGGAAAGCATTCCATTGCATTTGATAGTTGCAAGCTCCTCCCAGCTATGAAATTGATGACAAGGAACTCCTTGGCATAGTTTGGGCTCTTAAGCTCTGGAGAGCCTTTCTTCCTTCTCTCTCTGATTACTTTGAATTCTTGACAGACCACTCTTCCCTTCAATATATTATGTCTTTCAAAGTCCTTACTCGTCATCAAGCCCGTTGGGCAGAGTTTCTCTCTGAATTTCACCTCTCTTCCACTTATTGCCTAGGAAGACTGGCCACTTTACCAGATGCCCTATCATGTCGGGATGATGTGTACCCAGAGAGGGGGTGGACTTCATCAGCAAGAATCCTCAGAATTTTCATCAAGTTCTCAAGCAAAATAAGATTAAGGAGTCAAGATCTTTCTCAATCAAAGTTGAAGTTCTCTCAGATTTAGTTGATCAAATTCAAAAGTCAGTATGGAAAGACAAAGATTATAAGGAAATTCTCAAGCAATTAGCAAGAGGTGAATCAGTCTCAGATTATTCCCTTGAACCTCAAGCCAAATTGTTATTATTCAAAGATAGAGTAGTCATACCAAGCAATAATTAAATTCAATTGGATATCCTTCAAAAGCATCATGACACACCATTGGCTGGCCACCCTGGCCAGGAGAAGACCCTCAAGCCCATCAAGAGGGATTTTTACTGGGCTGGCATGAATCAAATTATCAAGGACTATGTGTCCTCATGTCAGCAATGTTCAAGAAACTAGAACATTCACCATAAGAAGTTTGTATTACTAAAGCCTCTTCAAATTCTATCTGGTCCTTGGAATTTATTATCAATGGAATTAACACTCAATTGCCTCTGTCAAGCAGTTTTGATTCAATTTTAGTAGTTGTAGACAGATTCTCAAAAATAGCAATTTTTTCTTGAGCTTATTCAACAACCACTTCTTTGGACTTAGCTCAAATCTTCATTAGTCATCTCTTTTCCAAATATGGTCTTTGAATCAGTATTGTTAGTGATAGAGGTTCATTATTTTTTTCATCATTTTGGATTCAATTGTGTGGGAAGCTCAAGATATCACAAGATCTTTCAGCTTCCTTTCACCCTGAAACAGATGGACAGACAGAGAGGGTAAATCAGATTCTAGAATAGCATCTTTGGATGTATGTCAGTTACCATCAAGATGACTGGCACACCTTGCTCCCTTTGGCTGAATTTGCCTATAATAATGCAGAACACTTATAAACAAAACAGTCACCATTTTTCACCATTTATGGAACAAATCCCAGCTTTGACTCAACTCAAATTTCTCAAGATACACCTTCTGGAAAGTTATTAACAAAAGTCTAATCAGTACAGCAAGTTTTCAAAGAAGAATTAGAGCCAGAAATAAAGTGTTTTGAGAAGTATGCAGATAGAAATAGAGAAATTCCACCTGATTTCCAACCTGGGGACAAAGTATGGCTATCTTCCAAGATCATCAATATAACAAGACCCACCAAAAAACTTTCAGAAAGATGGTTGGGACCCCTTGAAGTTCTGAAGAAGATTGGCAGCCATGAATATCACCTCAAGTTGCCTCAACAATGGAAGTCATTGCACCCTGTCTTTCATGTGTCGTTATTAGAACCAGTGAAGCAATCAACTATCCCAAATCAAAATCGATTGCCACCATCACCAGCAATAGTGGAAGAAGAAGAAGAATAGAAAGTGGCTCAGTTCTGGACTCAAAACTCAATAGAGGTACATTATGGTATCTAGTGTAGTGGAAAGGATTCAATGAAGACCCAGAAAGAAAAACTTGGGAACCAGCTTTCAATCTTACCGAGATCATCTTCAAATCATGTGAAAAGCCTTCAAAACTTCATTTCATTCAGAAATTCATCAAAATATACCATTTCAGCCATATTGGCATATTTGTGCATTTTGCACATTTCTGGCCAATTCACATCCAAACTCTTCAAAACTTCATTTCATTCAGAAATTCATCAAGATATTCCATTTAAGTCATATTGGCATATTTGGGAAAATTTGCGCATTTTGCACATTTCTGGAAAATTCACTTCCAAACCATTCAAAGCTTCATTTCATTCAGAAACTCATCAAAATATGCTATTTCAGTCATATTGGCATATTGGGACATTTTTGGGCACTTTGTGCAAATTTGCGCATTTTGTGCATTTCTGGCTATTACTTCTTCAAAACAGTCAAAACTGCCAATTCTGTAATTTCAATCATAAATTCATCAAAATCTTCAATATGTTGGCATTTGCACATTTTGCAAATTTGGCCAAATTAGCCAAAAAAACCACAAAACAACAAATTTGGAGGAAATCTTCAATGGATCCTGAAAAGGGCCAGTTTGGCCCAATCTGAGGATGAAGAAAGCTTTATGCAATGGCAGTAGGTTCTTGGGACATGAACCTGAAATCATTGTTTATCATGAGCCATGAGAACTCAAGACAAATTGAGTGAAGAACACTGAGATGAGAAGAAGATCACAAAAATAGAAGGAACAGAAGAAAATGAAGAGAAATTTCAAAGAAGAGAAGATGAAGAAGAATCAAGTCAAAGAAGAAGGACCTACAAGTTGTAAAGATGAAAGAGTTTGAAATTATGATTGATGGAGAAGAATTATGAGGTACGATAATTGGGTAATTGAGGGGAAGAAAGTTTCAATTGACCTCATCAAGATTCACTTACTACTATGGTGCTCAGAGCTCACCACTTTCAAGAGGGGGATAATGTCATAGCCATGGAGACAGGCATGACATTACCATGCATTACTAATTGAAGATCTTCCAACACCTAATCAGCAAGGGGGTTCATGGAAGATTCACCAAATACATCTCAATACAGGCAAAACCCAAATACAGGATTTACCAAATACGGGCCTGTCCTCAATACAGGTGCAAAAATCTGTATTGATTCAAATAACTGTATTGGATACACCAATACAGTTTCACATCTCAAATTTAGGTTCTTCAATCATACAGTCATGGTTTCTCAGCACTCAAACTCCAGGATGGCATTTTTTTACATATACCAGCCCCCTTTCACCCACCTGGGTTTTTTTTCCCCAGTTAATTAAGATATTTGATTTATTATTTAATATTATTTTATTTCTCATTAATAATTATTATTTTATTACTTATTAAGTTAGTCTTTGCCTTCCCTCACCTTTTTAGTAGAGTCCTGGTGGCCATATCCTTTATTAATCCTTTTCTCTTTTCTGAACAGGATGAAAAAGTGATACAGGATTATTTGTGGTTGGCTCTTTATTATTTCTTTTTTTTTTCTTTCATGTCTTTTAATTCTTATTATTTTATGAATAGCAATTTATCCCTTACCTAATTACTCTTCTCCTTTGAGTACTTTCTTTTAGGCCTCCATAAGTAAGTCTGTTCACTGAGTGCCACACCCTCTTCATTTAGAAGAGCCCCTGGGATAAAAACATATATATACATTCAAAAGTGGCTCCAATCAGAGATCTTCAAATATGGTACTTCAATCTTGGGGTATACTGAATATGGGAGTAGGGTGACCTTCTGTGCTTGAGATACTTGACTTAATAAGTATTCTCAGGGAAAGGCTGAGAATGTTTGAAATTTCTGAGAGGTATATTATGACTTAAAGATAGCATTGCAGAGATTATTATTCCAAGGTCTTGTGGGGGAAGGCTTTGACTCTAGCTATATGGTTTCAGTGAAGTTGAATTGACGCCTGCTGGAGTGGAGAATTTGCTTTGGTTTAATTAGGAATTATCATTTGGGAACATTTTATCCAATGTAGTCTTAGGGAACTCAGATTCTGATTTTGAAGGAGGAAGTTTGGAATGGATTTGGCTTCAATTTCCAATTTCTGATTTTTAGTGGTCTTTATCTATTTAAAAGGTGTGAAGGAACCCCCCTGCCCATCACCCTCAGAGGAAGAGTGTGTTTTAGTTGAGCGTGATTTACACATGAATATATGCATTGAGGAATAGTGGTGGGTGGAAATTCTTGTGTGAACTGTAAATATGGTTTAATTCTTTCTCAATATGTATGGTGTATGTGCAATTTCTTAGGAGAGTTATTAATTGTAAAAAATCTGGAATGATTCTTTGTAAAGGGTGAGATGAATTAGCCAGTGGAGGACTTTTTCCCATTTAGGAAAGGTGGTTGAGCTTCATGAGATAAAGCCTAATGTGTCACATGTTGATGGGGGGAGCTTGTTAGGATTCTCCTTGGGTGAAATTCCTTGCTATTGATTTCTTGCACATACTCTAGTGTATTTACTTAAGGGAAAAAGGTAGATTTGGCTGGTGAGTTGGTTTCCATAGTGATGTGTCACAATTGAGCTGAGGGGAATAACATTTAAACCATTTACAATGGCATGCCAGTGTACAGGGTTTAAGCCTCATTCCAGACATAAGCATATAGCTCAATTACATAATTTTTGGAGTGGATTGAATGTGTTGGTATTTTTGAGTGCAGAAGGGCTTTGAATTGGTTAGAATGTGTTTTGGGTATTCAGAAGTTATCACTTGAAAGGCCTTTCCTCTCTTCAAAAGGTGATGTCTCTTTTGTAGGTAAATCCTTCAAAACTATACCATCACACAGGTATATAATACCTTTATATTTTTATGTGTCCAATTTGAATTTGGATAATGATCATAATTTTACAATATTGAGATGGCTTGAATACTTTTTGGAAATGTTCATGGAATCTAATTACCACTTTAAAATAGGCCCCCTTTGAGATAGAGGAAATACCCTATGATATGTTGTGGTCTTTGTATTGTTCCTTTCAACAAAAGCAGAGGAGCTAAAGGTTAGCTTGTGTGAATTCTCCTAAAAATATTCCTATTGAGCTTCAACAAGAGACAGGTTTTACACTATTAATTGAATTTATCTATTATATGTTGAAAAACCTTTAATCTGATATAACTCCATTTCATTATAATTGTAAGTTTTGTCTATGAAACCCTTTATAATAGTAGCAATATCAAGAGTACTATTACTGTCCTCAGTAGAAAAATACATAATATAGTAAAATATTATAATCACAAATTTATATAATTATTTAAAATAACTATATTCAAAGAGCTTTAATTATTATTAAATAATTTAATAATTAAAAGATCTTAATAATTATAATAAATTACAATTATTATATTATTTTTGTAGTCACTGACAATTATAACAATAAGAAGTGTAAAGCTCTTAATGAGACGATTACACCTGAAAAATATATATGCTTAGCCACTTATGAGTAATATAAATCTTATTCATAAGAGAATTATCACACACACTGCTCAGAAATATATATTATAGAAGAATTCTATGTAAAATAACTAATAGTAGATAAAAAATATAGAACTTCAGAGAAAAACTTACTCATAATATATTTTTAATACAACAAGTTAAATACAATGATTATTATATGAAATAATTATTATAAGTTAAAAACATGCCAAAAATCAATTTTTTACAGATAAAACTACTTCTTATAATAAAACAATATTATTAAAAGAGTTTTTAAGAGGAATTTGTGGATTTTAAAAAGATATTTAAGAGGATAATTTTATAAAATGAAATATATTATTGGTGATTACAACAATAATCTGATTTCTATGATCTTAGTTCTTTAATTTAAGATTAATGAAGAATAAAATAACTTAAGAATTACTTTAATAATAAGATTTTATATGTAATAAAACTTACCTGTTTAAATGTCTAATATGATTGGATTGATAATGAATGATGGACAAAAACAGTGATTAATAGACTCTTTTTATGTCTACAGAGCATCTCTAATGATTTATAATAAGTATAGAGGGAGTGCTCAGGTCAAAACTGAAAAGCCATGCTTGAAAACAAGGTTCTTAGCTTAAGGTAACTTATTTTTAAATCCAATTTAAAGTTACCAGTGTTATTCTTAACTCCAATTAACTTTAATCCTCACTTGGGTTAAATATTTTAAGTTTTACTATAAAATAAGTTTTTTTATATTAAAGCTCATCACATGATCCATTTGAAAATAGAGCTCCAAGCAAAAATCTCTTAATCTCAATTTTTAATTAATTTTCAAAGAGATCTTAATGTTCTTTAAGTATAATTAAAATAGTAATTTTCTGGGCTAATTATCAATAAAACCTTTTTATAAAGGATACTTAAAATTTAAATCACACACAGACAACATTAAATTGTAAGCTGTGTGAAAACGTCAGGCAAATCCATTAAGAATTTTCTTTTTAATGAATTTTTGAAGTTATTACTATTTCTTTACATGAAATAGCAATACACACCAAACCTTAACTGTCAATAAGGTTTTAATGCTTGTAAATTTAAAGTTTTAAGCTTATTTAAGCTTTCAAAGCTTTTAAAACCTTAATTTCAATCTTGCATATTGGGATTTAGCTTTTGGAAGCTTGAAATTCCTGTCCAAATTGGGATAAAACCAGCTTAAAATTTAATGTTGGATCAAAGTCTAATCTTAGAGTTTCAATAAGGTTGGAAATCCTCCAGTACAGGTGGAAAGCCTTTATTGAATCCTTTCAGATGCAAAAAGCTGGGTACCCCAGCTCTGTTTGGTCTTTTTCCTTTGTCCCACCTTTTTCCCCTTTTATTTATTCAAATCCATACAATGGCCTTAAACCCTTTTAAATTGATCCCATGCAGGATTTACATCCTTTATGGCAAATCCTTAGCCAATTCAGTAAGTATACACAACACCTTAATTTTAACTAATATTTTGGTATGTTTGCATAAAATTCATGAAACTTTGAGTTTAAGTTTGTTTAATCTTAAATTTAACAGTTTTTAAGAATCTTACAAAAGCTGCAATTTTACTGTGAGATTCTTAAATCTTCTAATAACATAAGTAATAATCATTTTTGGATATAACACCCTGTGGGTGTACCCTTGGTCATTTTTGGTGTAGAATACAAAAATGACATAATAATTATAACTTTGTTTATCCAAAAAAATCTATACCTATTTCTTGTTATTTTTCATTTTGAATCCAATTGAAAAGTCTGTTCAAGAATAAATCAAGTGTATATAAGTTTATTTATGGCCTTATGGGTATGTCATACATACCTCACAGGCTCACAATAATACTGAGCTGTTTTATCAATTTCAAAATATTATTTTAGTATTTAACCCCTTATTGCATCTTCCAAACCATGTTAATCCTGTTTAGGATCAGTTCATGAGTTTGATAGTGAATCTAGCATGAAATATTTTCAAACTCAGTCACCAATGCATCCCAAGGTTCCCCTGAAAACCCCTATTTTATCCTTGAATAATGTATCAGGTCTCAACATTGATGTGGGAACTGCAACATCTTGGACAATAAAAGATATTTCCATCACTCCAATTCCCCCAAATCTCACTCATACACACATTCATGTTTCTGAGGAACCAGGGCATACACCAGCTAATGCACACTCAAACCTTTCAGATGACTTCCTCCTTAATCATGGTGGGAATTCTGCGGAGTACCTGGCACATTTGGGAAAAGTAAATGGAAGAAACTATAATAATGCCAAGAATTTTTATAAAACATGGATCACCATCACCATTTTCAAGGCTCATATCCTCATCAACACCATTTGCTCAACAAAGACAAAATCTATACCAAAGAGGGTTAATATTCATTCACAGGCTTCAACCTTATTACTACATAAAATTCCAAGAAGTTATGGTTTTATGGCAAGACAGTAGAAAGATTTGTTAAAAGTGGGGGAAATATAGTAGAATTTGAAGGAACAAGTGGAAGGTATATAGCAATACCAATATATCTTTGGAATAAAGATCACAATATTAGCCATCATATTGGAGGAATGCATGGATATGAAACTGGGTATTGGGTGCAATTACAATTGGATATGAGGAGAAGATGGGGAGCAGTATCACCTGGAAGAAGATACAAGCTTTCCTCAATAACTCAATTATTTACAAAGATTGAACACATAGGAGGACTTATAAATATGAAAAAATATAGAAAGCTCATTGGTTAATATGAATACATTATTCATTATCTCAAAGGTTATCAGTATATACAAGGAGATATTAATCAAGATCAAGAAATTTTGGCTATTCTTTCCCCAAGTGTTAAGCAATACATTTATACAGAAATGATAAGAGATTAAGCCATGGGGCAAGCTGTGGATGGTGGCTATGTCATTTCAAGATTGGAAATTTCAACACCGTTTATTGAAAATGAATTTGAAGACAAAGCTTCACTTAAACAGAAGGAATTTTCAAATTCAAAGTCACAAGAAAAGAAAGCTAGGTTTGGAGTTGAAAACTGGGAATAATTCTTGAAGAAGATGAAAGATCTGACCCAAAAACCTCAAACTCCTCTGCAACAAAAACATCAATAAAACAATACTTAGAAGCACTAAGTTAAGGAAGTATTGGATCAGATAAAACACTTTTCAGAAATAGTTGAATCTGTAACAAAAACCAAAATCAATCAATCATCCAAGTCAGAGAATTGCACAACCCTCACAGCCATTCAAGCCAAGATATCCTTAATCACCCACATGTTCCAGCTCAAATGGCTCCAAGGCAACCACTAAAGTGTTATTACTGATCAGAAGAAGGAATTTTTGCAATAAGATGTAAGAATCTCACAGAAAACTTGGAGAAACAAATTGTCTTAAAGTTTGGAGGAACATATCCTTTTCCAAATTTTCAGAGAGTACTCAGGGAGGACCCTACATCTGAAAAATAGTTGGTTAGACAGTTTGCTAAAGAACAGGAGGAATTTAAAAACAAAATTATGCAAAAATCTGATCTAGCCCAAAAGAAGAAAGAAACAACAATAATTGAAGAAATAAAAGGTCAGAAGGCAATGGCTAAAGCTCAAATAGAAGAATGGGAAAGCTGGGAACCTCCTCAGATATCACAAAAAAATGAAAATTTTGATATAAATGTTGGCTTTAGGAAGAAAAGAAAGGAAATTCAAAGCCAAACCCAGAAAGAGCATCAAAATGAAACACCAAAAAAATTCAAAAATCATATATGAGGTGCCTGCCACAGGAAAGATGAGGTAGAAGGAGGAATAAGAGTTTGGATTACAAAAAAAAAGAAAAAGCAACAAGGAAATGGGGAAAAAATTACAAGATTGAAATCATTACTCAGGAAAAGAATAAGGAGATATAAAACCACATTCAAAAAAGATGGAATTAGAGAACAAAATAAAATCTACAGTAAATAATCCAAAGTCAATAACTTAACATGTGATGCAGAAAATACTCAATCAAAAGCTCAATCTTACACTTGAAGAAATATTATCCATGTCACCACAATTTATTGATAGGCTACAAAATTTTACTACCCAGAAAAAATATGTGATAGAATTGGTTAATAAATTAAATATTCAAGAAATACTACTTTCATTTAATCTAAGGGACTATAATACACCAACATTAAATTATGCATTTCCACTTCTATCTATGTAGTTACTTATTGGAAAAAGGGGATATCCTACAATGGCATTAGTTGTTTCTGGATCATAAATTAGCATAATACAAGAGGAATTTTAAATCAAAGGATCACTTACAGTTAGAAAACTCAATATGCACCTCAAAGGAATTTGTGGAAATACAAAATCTTTGGTTGGAATCCCAAAATTCACATCAATTACTATGATAACAAATGAAGAAGAATAAGCTCATTTATTCATATAAAAGGGAGCTGTGCACACCATACTTTTTGGTATTCCATACAAGTTCTTCCAAGGTTCAAATCCACAATGTCAAATCTATAACTTTAGTCAATAATAATAATAATAATAATATATATAAGCAGAAAATAAAGACAAAAAGTGAAAGATAAAAGTAAAAGATTGCAAGAGAAAGGAAGATAATTACATCAAAATAACAAAAATGAGTATTCCACTGGAATCTACATCAAATTTTACATATAGTCACATATTTCCTCAACCCCATAATATCAATAATTCTCTAGATATCATGAATTAAAGAAGAGAAATGATACTATACACTCTATACTAGGTACAATAATATGCTTAAAAATAATTCATCTTTTCCAAATATTCAATATGAATAAACATGTGTAATATTACATAAATGATAGCATTACTCTTACAACATCATGTGTTACATGTCTTGAAATAAAAAAACACTTACATATAAGTTAACATAGTGTTAAATTACTCAATCCCCACTTAAACTTCCATAACCAAACATTACAGGTATTATTTACAAATTAAATTTCACATAGAAAAATACTCAACTAAATACAGATCAAGGCTGTGAAGAAGAAAAATAAAGTTAGTAGAAATAAGAATACAGTTTTAAAAAAATGGTGCAATAAACCAAACATATGGTGCAATATCTGTATCAAATGACACCATTCTAAATTTAACCACCAGCAAAACTGTCTCAAGGCTGTGAAGAAGAAAAATAAGGTTAGCAGAGATAAAAATACAGTTTTAAAAAATGGTGCAATCAACCAAACATATGGTGCAATATCTGTATCAAATGACACCATTCCAAATTTAACCAATAGCAAAAATGTCTCAAGGCTGTGCATAATAAGAATAAAGTTTAGTTAAAATATCAGTATAATTCAAAATGTATGGTGCAATCAACCAAACATATGGTGCAATATCCTCAACAAATGACACCATTCCAAATTGAACCACCAGCAAAAATGTCTCAAGGCTGTGCACTGACAATAATAAGGTTCAGAATGGTGCAATAAACCAAACATATGGTTCAATATCTTGATCAAATGACACCATTTTTAATTTACCCACCAGCAAAAATGTCTCAAGGTGGAATTTTTTCTAAGTCCCTTGTTTTTGGAAGGCTCTATTGAGGGCCTAAAAGGTATAAATAAAGGGCCTCTCTCCCTGTTTTCCCCCATGCTTCTGATTCAGACAATAATCTTGAGGATCAATCCATCCCTTCTCTAGTAAGATAATCTAGTATTTATATTGAAAAAGATCAGTAGCAAGGCTCAGTATCTTATAGTATTATATATTATTAATTAATGAAGGATATTCATAATATTAATGAAAGAGTTTAGCATTATTTAATAGTCTTACCATTATATTAGTAGTGTTGAAGTAGTGTTTGAAAATATTATCATTAGTGATCTTATCTACTTTATCAATAACCCTTATTTATAGAAGGGATATCATCTTACCCTTATACCTTATATCATAAACCTTTTAGTTATATTGGATCATATCTATATTGATCCTAATAGTATTATATTACTATTATATTACTTATATCTTACCCTTATATTAACCAGAACTACCCTTATAAAATTATCTTACCCTTAAATTATTATAGCTGTCTTGATAGTATTACTAAGTCACCTTTAAAAATTATTAATTAGCTATCAAAATTATCATTAATATTAATTGTTATCTTGAAAAATATTTTCTAAACATCTCAGGTATTTAAAGAAGGAATCCTAGAAGAATTCATCAAAAAGAATTATAATCAGTAACAAGAAGTTAAGCAAACCCAATCTTTAAACAAATATTAGCTATCACCATTATTATCATAGTGATCTTTTATTTACAGACTGATAGACACTGCTGAAGAAAATTCTCTAATTGAAAAGCCACAAGACTAAATAATTGATTTTTGATCTCATCAAAAAGGGTATCTTTTTCAGTATATTTAGAGGGGCAGCTAATATATCTTAGCACCCATGGTGATTGGCTAATTCTGAATTTCAAAACAGACTCACCAATAATTTCCCCCTCAAGGTACTGCCTATTATTTATCCCACAACAAAAGGAGTTCCACAATGTGAAAGACACTTTTTAGTGGATAATAATGTGAAATTGGACTTTTCACACAAGCAAGGGTACATATTGAGTTATCCAGAGGAAGATTGAAGAAGATTAGGTTTATCATTATGTAATCCTCAAGGTATGGGTTGGACAATTTTGCCACCAGGAGGGATGGAGCTTTGTGTTTCTTCAGTGATTGTAAAATGGTCAATGGATGAAGGAGAATAATCCAAAATAAAAGGAATAGAGGAAGAATAAATTCAATATTTAAAAAGACTGAAGAAAATAGCTTTTTCCCAAGAATTCCCTTTTCCGCTATTTTCAATGCAAAGAATGATTTGAGTATTATCACTCAGGAAAAGTCCATGAAATCAGAATTACACATAAGCCCTTGCACATTCAGATCAACAGATAGCTCTTTCAAGCCAAGTGGCTAAATCAAAAGTGTTGCAGTCACTTTTTGTAATGAAGGAAAAATGTACATGGACTGGCTAGTATTTGAGAAATTTAATCAAATGATAGTTGAAGATAATTCTAAAATATCATGATTATCAAAAGAAAGTATTTCACCTGATACTGATAGAAAATTTAAAGGGAGGAATCCAGAAGAAGATAAACTGAAGTTAGGAGATAGTAAAACATTAAAAAAACTCAAACCGGAACTGAAGAATATGAGAAGAAATTTAGACATTGCCATAGATGACCCAGAAAATGGCTAGCACTTGAGCTAAGTGGAATAAATAAAACATATGAAGGAGGAAGCCCACATATGAATTTCAAAATGGCTCCCAAGCCACCTGAATCAAAGTCTTAATCAATTTCAGAATATTATTTTTATTTATTTAAAGAAGAAACCAGGTACATTAGTGGTGTTGAAAAAGATTTAATGAATCAAGAACCAAAAGACAAAATAAAAAAGCCATTTGAAAAAAGAAAAGTTAATTAATTATACAACTAAAATTCCATGATTATTGAAGATGTAATAGATCAGGTGGAGGGTAGAAATTATTAGAAAGAGGATTGAAGAAAGAATGGAAATATTTCCAGAGATAGGAAATTTGGTAAACTCAGAGAATTACTTGACTTTATATCAACAAATAATGGAAATTGGGAATATAAATATAGATAAGGAAGAAGACTTGAAGACATAGAAGATGGAGAGTTATCATAAAATACACAAAGGCTAGCTGTACTTACCATTCTAGACTCCAATTTGAAAAATGAAATTAGAAATAAATTTCAAGATTCCTATGAAGAATTATGCTGTTTTTCCAATATCTCAATTTCAAACACAGCAGATTTATTTAATCAAAATGAAGAAATGAGATTCAGATTAACAAATAACAACCAAATCAACATGACATATTTCAGGAAGAGTCTATGATTAAGAAGTAATAATAGTATTTACAGCTTGAAATATGACTGTGACACTGATAATTATAATAAAAATAGGTTTAAATAATAATATTAAAGGCTTTACTATTGTAAAATAGTGGTGGTGAACACTGTTGAAAGCCCTGTGTGCAACCCTACCAGTTGGATTACTATAATACGAACTACAATACTCTAATATTAAAGGGATACCTGATTATTTTCCAAAAGTATAACTGTTTTTGACAGCTGTACTATGTGATAGTTCAATATAAGGATGGGGATTCCTTTTCTGGCAAAGAAAACGCCTGCTTTAATCCTGAAATGGGGTGGAAAGATCCTCTAGACCATCCACAAAGAGGGAGTGAAGATCTTTCACTTCTTAGTGCTGGCTTGTGGTTTGCACAAGGCCTGTATAGTATTTATTTGACTCAGATGTAGTTTTGAAACCACATTCGCACATTTTTCTCCAATACAAGGTCAACATTTTCACCTGGGGACCTCACAGCCTTCTTCTGATGTGGGTGGTCGTAGAATGCTGTACAGAACCTATATAAGACACAGAATTGGCTGAAATATGAGGTATTGAAGTCTTTAAAAGCTTATTTCTCTGGTTGACACCTTATAATCATGTTTTTTGGGATAGTATCCCACAGTCAATACGTATTGGTCTAAATGTGGAATTTCAACCTTAAAGCTGCTATAACTCTGTTGGTTTTTATGATATTGAGCTCAAATATGGTTCATTTCTTAGCCCTAGATGGGATCTAAAAAGAATTACCTCATTTGGTATAGTTAAAATTAAATATGGCAAAGTTATGCCATTTTCATCTTAGGTATCCAGATATATGATTTTCTCAAGATCTGTATGGAACTTTTTTTTCCCATAGCTTTTGTTCTACATGAGATATGTGGAAATGGATGGCACCATCAGATATCCCTTATTGTTATTTTTCCAAAATGACCTCACTTTAGGTATCTCACACTAAAACTGCAGAAGTTAGATGAGGGGGGAATATTTTGTTCCTCCTTATTTGGCATTATTTTGGCCATAAGCTCTATAGTCTTGGTGCTTGCTCAATTTGGCTAGTACCATTGGCTAACCCTGTGTTAGAGCTTCAATTTAAATATCCATTTTCTTGGGTTAAGCTTCTATTGATTTCAGGTGGAAGGTGAAAATTAAGGTTTATGCCCAGCAACTCCTTTGAGAAGGAATAACTTTGTTACTCTTTTTCCTATAATGATAGGACTTCAATATTTGGAAACAGGTGAGTTTCCCCTTTTTTTGATACATGTTGAACTGGTTTGGTTCAGCTCCATGTTTTGGTAGCATTTTTCTCTACTGTTGGTTTATAGTATCTGACTGTCATGCTTGTGCTCTGGCTTTGAGTCACTGGCTGACAACATAAAACCAAACATACTGGAGAATGAGGAAAAGGAAAGTTATGAAGTTCCTCTAATGATAAGCATTCAAGAGCTGTATTATTACAAGATATATTCACCAGCAATTACAATCCAACATATTTCACAACTACCTGGATCACATCTTACAAATTTTGATTTATTGGAATTACTAACCACTATTGGAATCAAAGGAAGTTTACAAAATTCCTACTGGAAGAAGCCTGATTAATATTATCAAATGACAATAAAAAGACTTTATCACAAATTTTTATGGGCTCAAGAACACTTGAATTTAGATCATTTTGAAATCTTGGGAGGAACTCGTTACTGGTGTTATTTTGGGCATATGTTTATTAATGAAGTCAGAGGTTTTTTTTCAGAATGAAAAGGAAATACACAAGATATTTGGACAAATATTGAAAGGCATATGTATTTCAGTAATTCACAACATAATTTTTATGATTTTTCAATAATAACTCAAGTAATCCATTTTCAATTACCAATAAAATAAAATAAAACCATAAAAAATAGTAAAAGAATGAAAATTGTTTCTTCTCTGTAGCAGTATTAGGGAAGTAACCTCCTGCCTTTTCAAAGAGGAATTTCAAATCAATCAAATCAACTTATGAGAAAACCTTTTTCAAAACTCTTATTACTCAGTTCAGTGACCTCCTACCTTATCAAAGAGGAATTTCAATTTATTGAAATTCCTTCATTGAAAAAACCTTTATGTAATCTGATCTCATCTTTCAGTGGAAGTGACTTCCTACCATATCACGGAGGAGTTATTCTTTTATCTTAAAACTGACTAATCTCAACAAAACTCTAAAAGGGCCTAGAAATCCACAGTCACCAATCTTACACCTTATAATAAATTGAAATGGAATCTTGGTTGGAATGAAGAAGGATGGACAGATGTAAATTGAAAAATTGAAGAAGTTGAAGAAGAAGTCAATTACTGTGGGGAAACAATTGTTGCAGAAGGAGAGGGTTTGTTTCAAATATGAATTTCATACTTAGAATTTGATGAATTGTTCAATTCTCCAGATAAACTTCAATATATTCAATAATCTCAAAATGGAAAGAGCTTCCAGGATTCTCTCTTTCAGGATTGGAATTTTTAGAATTCCTGACATATGAAGGTATCAAAGGAGATATATGTAAAATCTACTCAAAAGAGGATATATTAACAGCTACATAAGGGAGAATAATTATTCATTTTGGAGATTTGGAAGCCTCAAGAGGACTTTTACTGGATTCATTGGAAATACCAGGAGGAAGGACTTCATGAAAATATGGAAATCATGTGATTGAAAATTCCAATTGGGATGTTTTATGGAAGGATAGATTTTTTTCTGGATTTCTCAGCCTCAATTTCCATAGTTATACCATCAATAAAGGAGATCTTAACTTCATTTGGTAAGAATTCTTTGTATAAAATATCAAAGAAGAAAAAAGAATATTTACCTTCAGACTGGAAAAAAAGGTCATATAAATGATGCAGGAAAATATTATAAAAAAATCAACCCAAAACAAAGAATACTATAATGGCTATAAGTGTTCAAAGATCTCACTAATAATTGGAAGCAAAAAAATTTTAATGATAAATCCAAAACAAAAAGAGATTTCAGGCTACAAAGTAGTATTCAAGAAAATATTTCATACTCTGCATTCTGCAGGGTGGTTTTCAATTTACAAGTATCATTATTTTATTTATAAAAAACAAGGGTAATTATCTGTGATTATGCCAGCTCATACCAAAAATAATGCCACAATTTTGGGTAAGTGTGGGCCCATAGACCTTTATTCTTTATTTTTATTTAAAAAATCCAAACAAACAAGGGTGGTAAGATACATAATAAGAAGATACAGACAGCTCCAAAAGTCCAACTTATGACTTCTGGTCATAATTTGGTTCTTGGATGAAGGAAGAAATAAAAGATGGTTTGAAAAAAAAACATTCAAGGAATAACTTTCAGACACATGAAATGAAAATTAAATAAGTTCAAAATCTCAAAGCTATGACTGACATTCATACTTTGCTCAATTGAATATGGAAAAAGCAAGAAAGCAGTATATTGATAGTAAAAAAACTCATCAAACAAGAAATACTTTCAGATACAGTTAAAGTAGGTACTGGAATATCAAAATATCATACTTATTACCAAAAGTCATATTTTGGTTATTCAAATACAGTTATATCATAAAAAAACCAGAATGTCATTTATAAAAAAATTTGAGAGTCCAACCAAAGATGTTGTATGTTCATCTATTCCTCTGAGGTTCATATTGAGTGTTCTACTTGTAATGAGTTCTTTGATTGTGTCACAGGGGCTCTTGGGGGAAGAAAGAGTGGCCAGGAACTCAGTAACAGTGAATTCACTTGAAATACTCCAAAGCAATGAAGAAAAAATGATAAGTTTATCTAAGAAGATATGCAATTACAAGATGAGTTGCAATAAGAGAAAAGAAGCCAAATGTTTAAACAGCCAACAAAGTAATTACTCAATCACTGTTTCAATCTGCCAGAAAGAGTAATATAATTAGTGAGGTATATGACTACCAATGTCCGCTGACAGGGAAAATAGGAAAAGATGCTCAATGACTGACTTGATAATATCAGTATTCACTTAACAAATAAAAGAGAAATAAAGATAATAAAAAATTAAATTATATTAATGAACTGGGGAAAAACTATGCAGGTTTAATTGGAGGCTGGTATCTATGAAAGTTTGAGAGCTTGAATCCTTCAGGTTGATATCTGGTCTGTCTTTAATCCTTGAAGCTGAATTGATTGCTTTATGAAATGTATACCTTTCCAAATTGGGAAATAAGCTGAGTTTGATGACATTCCCAGAGTCTATGGTTGAAATAAAAGTCTTTTTCTGGTGGAAAAAGGTTCATAATGGTGTATAACACCATTTATGGAACTTTTGGTCATTGAAGGGAAAAATTATTCAAATTTATTTTGAAAGAATTCCAGGACAATAAAGAGCAAAATGGAGATTGGGTGGCTTCAGGGCTGTCAAAGGTGTTTTGGCCAAAACAATTCTATACATCCTTAAAACTGTATTTGCACAAAGTGTTATAAAATGCACAAATCTTTATTTTGAGCCCAAAACACAGAAATGCACAGAATGTGCAAAAATATGCAAAATTTCAAAACTTTATTTAAATATTAAAAATTATAATACAGCCTTTTGGGCTATATTTCCCCTGTTTATTTGGAAATTCACAAAAGTGACCAAAGGCATGAAGTGGGCATGAATTTGGTGATGATGTTGAAGGGGCCAGGATGGTGTCACAGGGGCTCTTCGAAGTGAAGAGGGCCTGGCACTCAGTAAACTGGGACTCACTTATGGAGGGCTCAAGATATGGTAAGAAGGAACACACTGAAGAGTGTTAAAGATAAATTGCTAAAAGAATAATATAAGCAAAAGCAGCAACAAGAATAAGAGTAAGAAATAGAAGAGCCAACCACAAACAAGTCCAATTCCACTGTTTCAACCTGTCAGAATGGAAAGAG
This sequence comes from Austropuccinia psidii, assembly GCA_023105745.1. Taxonomy (NCBI): domain Eukaryota; kingdom Fungi; phylum Basidiomycota; class Pucciniomycetes; order Pucciniales; family Sphaerophragmiaceae; genus Austropuccinia; species Austropuccinia psidii. The sequence continues at coordinate 28,884,026 of JALGQZ010000004.1, read as the reverse complement.
GAGGGTTAATAAGGATATGGCCACCCAACTCATACTGTACAGGCAAAGACTAACTTAAAATTAAATAATTATAATACCCAATTATAAGGATAAGAATAATTATAAAATAATAAATAAACTAAATTAATTAACTGGGGAAAAGTCTCCAGGGGGGAGAAAGAGGGGCTGGTATATGTGAGAATCACCAGCCCTGATCCAGAGGAAGAATTTTCTTGAGAATAATTGATGATTGAATTGAGTCTGGCCAATACAGGTCCTGTACAGCTGTACAGAACCTGTACAAGAGGTGTGGTGTATTTGAGTGATCATACAGCTCCATATTGGTGTATTGAAACTGTATTGGGTGAATCCAACCTGTACAGGTATTGACAGGCTGTATTGATGTACCAAGCTGTATGCATGTTTCAGAATGAAGATTGCTGAAACTGAATGCTGATGCAGATACTGGATTTGCTGGTTTGGGGTGTTTGAGTGGGTGTATGAATGAATACCCTTACCCCTGATGGATGGTTGTTACAGATGGCCCCAGATGATGAAATGGTCATAAAAGGCCAATAAAGTGAAGGCGGGCAATCTGGCCAAAGAATGATGGAGATTTCTGAATTTACATAAATTTGATATTTCATTCAGATTCCATATGAAGGTCCAAGAGGGTTATTGTCTATGGTTGTGACAGTACCCCCCCCCCCCACCTTTGAATTATGAGTTCCTCAGCACCAATACAAGGTAAATCCTTGTGGAGGCTGATTGGAAAGAGTTTTGAGACAGGGATTGAAAGAGTAATTGGAGAGAAAAATTGAAACAGATATTAATATTTTGGCATATGATGTGGGACTTTCTTGATCTTCATTTGACATAGGCTGCAGAATCTATGAAAAAGTTTTTGAATGATTGGTTAATTTTCATGAAAATAAATATTATGTCATAAAAGAAAAATTAAAATAAAAAATGAAATGAAAATAAAAGAAAGAAAAATAATAGAGGGACATGAATCTTGAGGAGATTCAAATCTTGATCACAGAGGTTGGTAATTAATTTGAATTGGAAAAAGTCCTGGAAAGGAAGATTTGATTCTAGGTTCTTCCTGAGTGTCCAAGGTGATGCTTTCACAAACTTTAGACCCCTCAGGAAGTTCACACCAGAAGAGGAACTTACTTTTGGTCATTTCCACAGCTGCCAGTGGCATAAAGAAAAATACTAGATGAAGGAGTGACTTGGAAAACAGCAAAAAGTCAGAAATTGAACTAAGAAAGCCTGGTCCATTTTCTCAAGTGAAAATTGTGATAATTTTTGAATTTAACTTGAACCTTGGCCAAAGATCTGTGTCCTAAACTGGAAGAGTGCTCACAGAGTGGCCCAGGTAATTCTCACCACAAGAAGGGTAGAATACCTCTAAAGGTGCATACCAGGAGTGGAAAATTACTTTCATAAGATTCTCTCCCCACCAAGCACCATACTAATCAAGCTCTTGAATAATTCTTTCCTGGCTTTTAGAGATACAGTACATGGAAATCAATGACAAGTTAAGGAAATATCTTGAGGTTTCAAGAAGTTTCCTAAGTTGATCTTTTGGGGTCTTGACTGAATCCTTTCCATTCGACCATATACCATAATTTTCCCCTCTTGATCTCGGAGTCCAGTATTTAAGACTTCCCATTCCTCTTCTTCTTCAATAATTATTGGAGGGGGAGGCTTTTGATGCCAATTTGGGATTTTTTATTTCTTTACTGGTTCAAGGAGGGAAATATGGAAAACTGGGTGGATGTATTTACATTGAGATGGAAGCTTGAGGTAGTAGTCATGAGTATTGACTTTCTTTAAGATGGGAAAATGACCCAACCATCTTTCTGAAAGTTCTTTAGTGGGTTTAGTTCATTTGATGTTCTTGGAGGGAAGCCATACCATTTCACCAGGGCTGAAAAAGGTGGATTTTCTCTACTTTTATCTGCATCCCTCTTAAAACGTTTTAGTGAAACTTCTAGTTCTCTTGTGATATCTTTCTGTACTGATCTTTTCTTTGAAGATAACTTTCTAGAAGGAGTGTCTTGAGTGATTTTAACTGACTCAAATTGAGGATCTCTTCCATAAACACTGAAAAATGGTGATTTTTTTGTTGAAGAGTTGTCAGAGTTATTATAGGAAAATTCAGCCAGAGGGATCCAGGTGTACCAATCATCTTGATGGTAACTGAAATAAATCCAAAGGTAATGCTCTAGTAACTGATTTACCCTCCCTTTCTGTTCATCATTTTCAGAGTTATGAGCAGTTGAAAGATTTCTTCATACCTTGAGCTTCTCACAAAGCTTGGTGCAGGAGGAATAAACAAATATAGAACCTCTATTATTGACAATTATTGAAGTAAGGCCATGATTTGAGAAAATATTTTTGGTAAATAAGCCAAATCCATTGAAGTGATTGAAGACATTGTTGAAAGACAATTTTCATTTTTGATAATCTGTCCACTATGACCATAATTGAGTCAAAAAACTAGACAGTCACAGCTGAGTTATGAAGTCCATTGAGAGACTAATCCAAGGACCCTTTGGAATTGGAAGAGGCTTGAGTAATGCAAACTTCTTGTGATTAATAGTCTTTTTTCTTAAGCACTTTTAACAGGATGAAACATAATTCTTGATAAATTGAGTCATTCCAAACAAGTAGAAATCCCTCTTGACAAGTTTGAGAGTCTTCTTTTGGATAGGATGTCTAGCTAGAGGAGAGTCATGGTCATTTTGAAGTATATTGAGTTGAATTTTGGGGTCATTTGGACCACCACCTCATATTTGAAGAGTAGAAGTTGGAAAGAGGAGTTAAGAGAATAATATTTCACAGATTTACTTTTACTCAAGTCTTGAAGAATACTTCTGTATTGAGAATATTGCCATAATTTCTTCTGAATTTGTTCAACAAAATTTGAAAAGGAATCCCCTTCCAGCGCAAAGAATTTGGGGGCTTGATGTCAGGCTGAGTCTATGATAAAGGTGTAATAAGGCTATTTACAACTTTAACTATGACTATGACACAGATAAAAGTATTTAAAAAGGTTTAATTTAAAGATAAAAAGGGCTTTACTAATAAGAATTAGTGGTGGTGAGCATTATTGAAAGCCCTGGGTTCAGCTTTACCTGTTGGGTTACAGTGATGAAGACTACAATACTAGGATTTATAGTATAACCTTTCCATTTTCCAAAATTATAACTGTTTTTGACAGTTGTACTACATAGGAATTCAAGAGCAGGATGTGTATTCCTTTTCTGGCAGGGAAAAGGCCTCCTGTTGTCCTGAAATGGGGTGAAAAGGCTGCTAGACCTTTTCAAATAGAGTAAATGAAAATTTTTCACGCTCTAGGACAGGCTTGTAGTTTTCAAAAGGCCTTTATAGCCTGTATTGGGCTCAGATGTGGTTTTGAAACCACATCTGGGCAGTTTTCACCAATACAGGATGAAAATGTTCATCTGGAGACCGCATAGCCTGATTCTGACGTGTATGATGCATAGAATGCTGTACAGAACCTGTATGGGACCCCATTATTGAATGAAATATGAGGTTTTGAAGTAAAAACAAGCTTCTTTGTCTATTTGACACCTCATAATAATAGTTATGGGATATTATCCCATGGTAAGGCTGTATTGGCCAAACTGTGGTATCTTGACCTTAAAACAGCCATACCTTTGTCAGTCTTTGAGATATCAACCTCAAAATTGGTTCAGTGTTTAGCCCTGTAGGTCTTATACACAATTGTACCTCATTTGATATGGTTATCATTAAATATGGCAAGGTTATGCCATGTACAAGATTTTTGTACATATACGTGTTTGGGGCAAAAAGCTGTATTAGGCTTGTTTGCCTTATAGATTTTGTTCTGGATGAGATATGGGGAAATGAATGGCACCATCAGATAGCCCTTATTTTTCTCCTTCCAAAAAGGCCCCACTTTAGGTATCTCACACTAAGAAAGTAGAAGTTAGATGAGAGGTGAATATTTTATTCACCCTTATTTGGCCTGAATTTGGCCATAACTTCTGCAATCCTGATGTTATCTCAGCTTGGCTGGTACCATTGGATAGCCTTGACTTGGAGCTTCATTTGTAATACCCATTTGATGGGGTTAAGCCTCATACTCTGTATTTCAGATGAGAGGTGAAAATTAAGGTTTATGCTCAGCAACAACTTTGAGCAGGAATAACTTTGTTATTCTTTGTCCTATGGTGATGGAACTTGTATATTTTGAAAGAGGTGAGTTTCCTCTTTCTTTTGATACCTTTTGAGTTTAATTGGCTCAGCTCCATGCTTTGGTCTTATCTTGGTTATACCATTGATTTATGGTATTTGGCTGTCATGCTTGTGCTCTGGTTTTGAGTCACAGGCTGACACTTGAATTTCATCTTGCTTGATTATTTGTCAATAATTCATGGCATTCTTTCTGGTGAAACCCTTCCCCCTCTCTGGTTAAGCATCATACTGACATGATAAGGCATCTGGGAGGGTTGTGAGGTAGCCAGGGAGGTTGGTGAGAAAAATGAAAATCTTAAAGGAATTAATCCCAGGGGGCTTTATGACAAGTGAGAATCTTGGAGGACGTGAAGTATTGAAGATATGAATTATCAGTGAGAGCTTTGAAAGAAGAAAGGACCTTCAGCGCTGGACAGCTCAGACTAGGCCAAGGAGTTCCTTTTCATGAATCTCATAATTGAGCTCTGCTGAAAGTAATTTGGGACCATTGAATGCAATGGGATGTTTTCCTCAGTCAGTCACCTGACTCAGTACAGCACCCAAGGCATTGGTCTCTATAATGGTGAGTAGGGAAGGGTTGAATTGAGAGAGAACTGGAGCTGTGGTGAAATCCTTTTTGAGTTGTTGAAAGTTTCTGAGAGCTTCCTCATTTAGGGGTAGAACTGAATCTTACTTGAGGAACTTGGTGAGCTAACTGATTTTCTTTGGATAATTCCTGATGAAGTGGCAATAGAATTTGGCAAAGCCAAGGAATGATTGAATAGCCTTGAGGTCTCTTGGAGGATTCCAATTGAGAACTTCCTGGAATTTGTATTTGTACATGTTGAGGCCTTCAGAAAAAAAAATAGCCTGAGTATTAAACACTAGAAGCATGTAAAAGAAACTTGGATGTCTTAACAGAAAGGATATTTTCTCTGAGTCTGGACAGAAAAGTGGAAACATGAATGAAATGTTCTTCCCCAGACTTATAAAGGACCATAATGTCATCCAAACAAACCACAACAGAAAAAACATCAAGAAGATCATAGAAAATATCATTGACAAGATTTTGAAAAGAGGAAGGAGCATTGGTGAGCCAAGATGGCATGACCAAGTACTCATAACTTCCATATTAAGTTCTAAAAGCTGTAAAATGTTCATTACCTTCCTTCATTCTGAGCAGTTTCTATGCACCATGCAGATCAATCTTGGAGAAGATAGAAGAGAAATAAAAAACAGTTAAAAACTGATTCATAGGGTAGTTTGCGATAATCAACACACAGAGGCCTCCATCTTCTTTTTGATGAAAAGAATAGGTGTTCCTGTTGAAGAGGAGCTTAGCCACATGAAACCTTTCTCTACATTCTCTTGAATGTAAGCCCTTAGTTTCTCTGACTCTTGATTAGATAAAGATTAGATTACCCCAACTGGAATTAGAGGACCCTCCAGCTTGACATGATGATAACAAGAATGGTGAGGAGGAATTGTTTATTCTTTCACCCTGGGGAATACTTTCAAATAGTGGTGATAAGCAGAACAAACAACCTTCATTATGGTTTCAATTTCTTCTGGCTCTTCCTCTTCATCCCACAACTGTACCAGGTAGTCATGATAAGATTAGAAAGGAAGGTCCACATTCCCATGGAAGAGATTAAGTAAAGATATAGAATTATCTTCCCCAAAATCTTTGATCTGTTTGAAGACTTCATCTCTAGAGAGTGGTAATTACTGAGGAAAATTAAAGGAAGGAATATGGAAAAAAGATTGGGATGATGGTGTTCTATAATAAACAACCAGAGCTGCACAAGTAGTGGAAGTAGAAAGGAAATTACTGATAGAGATATATAAATCACTAGCGTTCTTATAATCAGGATTAAAGGTGATTGGACCTAACCTCCAATCAATTCATTCATTACAGTGATTAAGAGGTCAAATCCCAATATGAGGTCTTCTTCCCTGGGAGTATCAATGACCAAAACATCTCATTAAAAGATTAGGAAAGAAGGGAGCTCAACCATATATTTAGTATGGTGAGTCAAAAATATGGAAGGAGACTCTTAGGAGCTCAAAATGATAAGAGGCATTTGCTCTTGGAGTTCTGACATGGTCAAAGAATACTTGCAAATAAACCTCTTTGCAACAAATTAGTTGGTATCACTGGGATCAATGAGAATACTGTAAAAAAATTTAGAAAGAAGAAAAAACAAAAGATTCAAGTCATTCTTTGACACCAGTATTCAGAATGCACAATTGTGTTCAGGGTGGAAAAAAGTGAAGACCATTGAACACAACATGATCTTCACTGAGGCTTTTCCTGACTGGGAAATCTGCCTTTTGGTTGGGTAAGCTGGCTTTGAGGCCTTTTGACACAACCCTCAACACTATTCTTCTCACCAAAATAAGGACACAAGCCCACCTATAATCTTTCTTTTTCATAATCTATCAGCTTGTGGTCCTTATTCAAGAGTGAAGAAAGGGGCTTGTCCCCTCTTTGAAAATTAAAATTCTTCTTCTTCTTGTGACTTGAGCTCAAAGAATTCTGAGGATGAGAAGAACTTTAATTTGAGGCTTCATTCTTCTTTTCTTGAAACTTATTCTTCTCATTCTGGATCTCATGATCCTTCATATCAAGATCCAGGGTAACATCCGTTTATTCTTGAAGAGAATCAACAGCTGAAGGATGGGAGGCCAACTTATCCACAATTATAGATGTAAATCCCTTCCTATAATGATTCACAAAAGCCGTTTCCCTGCAATCTCTAGTTCTTGACACCAAACTATTGAAATAAGAAATATAAAGAGAAGCATGACCTCCTTCCTTAATTCTTAGGCCATCCAGCTCTGATTCATCTTTTCTAACTTCATTTGGGTCTCCAAATAAAGTAAAGAGTTGAGATTCAAATAATGCCCAATTATTCACCATTAGAAAAGTCAATAAACCTGATAGCAGCTTTTTCATATGGAATTTTAAATTCCAGATAGACTGAATTCAGGTTGGACATAGGACAGAAATGAAATCTAGAGATAGAATTTTTGGAAGGAATTCAAGCCACATATGCATGCCACAAATTATCCATTCAGTTGACTCAATAGTATTGTTTTTCTGGGCTTTTCAAGGCTCAATAATTGAACAACACCTGATTCAAAGAGTTGTTTCAATTTCCCCCTTGTTATAAGCTTTTTGATTTCTTTTTATCATTTTATTTACAAAAGACTGAACTTTTTGGGTATTTCTTATAGAATTTCATATTTATTCTATTTCAAGATCACTTATGGGAGCCCATAGATAAATTAAATTGAAATTGGAAACCTTTTCATAAATGATAAGATTTCTTGGAGAGTTTGAGACTTTCTTCACATATAAGTATCATGAAAAATATACCCTACCAGGGAACTGTTTACTCTCATTCAAAAGATTTATTTTTTAAGAATTTCCATCCCTTTTTTTCCTTTTTCAAAGTAATATGTTAATAAAAATTGAAACAATCTGTCAAGATTAATGGGTTAAAGTCATTTGAAGCAGAATCTAATAAAGGTTGGTATATATTGAGATACTATACCCCATATTTCAGCCCATCAACTTCTTGATAGGAAGCCTTTAAGCCTATAGCTAGATAATATGAATATTAAAAGTGGAATACGGGGCATTAGTTTCAAAATTTGGGACCTCTTTCTTTTAAAACATCATGGTGTAAAATAACATCTATTCCAATCCTCATAGAAACAATATGATTATTAAAGAATCTCAAATATTTATAAAAATGGAAACATTCATTTGTTAAATTTTTGAGATAATATAATGATTTTATTCATTGATACCAAGTAAGATTCACTTTTTATATTATTTGGGAGAAATTACCAATTATTATTTAACCATCTATATCTGGTGAATTACTTTAATATGTAGTAAACCAAATCATTTGGGGTGTTATTTCAAGTACGTTATTGTAGTGTCTTCATAAAGAAATGAGATAAAGCTTAAATAACTCAAGTATTTGTGTTAATTTTCAGAAAATTCAATATTCATGTATAAATATGGCTAAACCTTAATTTCACAAATTATTTGATCATTTAATAGCACTTGATCACGATATCTTTCTATGTAATTCATTTTTTTGATCATATTGACTGTATTCTATATGCTCTCTACATGTTTACCAAAATCTCCTTCATATTAAGAATATCTTCAAACAATTCAAATATATGAAGAGCTCTCCTTTCACTGGAAAGCTTGAAATTATATCTTACTTTGGTTGTTTGATAACTTTAATTATTTAAAAATGGATTTTTGAATTCATCAAAACTGAAAAATGAAAAATCAATATTATCCAAACTAATTCAGAGAATAATTTTCTGATTTCTCTACAATAACAATTCCTCAAATTTATGGGGGAACGTTTATTTACATCTTTGACTAATGTAATTTGAGCTAATATAAATTTCCAACAGCCATTGAGAAAAATAAAAAACTTCAGATTTTTGAATTAATAGCAAAATTCAATCATTTACTCTCATATAATGGGAATTATATATAATATCAAGGCACAAAAATTGGCAGAAAATGTTTTTTTTTGTAAAAAAGAGTATTTCTCAAAACATATCTATGAAGATTTTTGTAGTATTTTAAATTTTTTATTACTTTGTAAAATTTATAAAGCCCAAAATAATGACAGATTTAGAATAAGAAGATCTTTATAAAGTGTAGTTAGGCAAATTATATATATAGCTCTTTCAAGTTTTTCTGCACCATCATAGGAAGATATTTTTTGTTTTTATTTGCTATATATTCTTTATGAAAGACTCAATAGCTTATTAAGGTGGCACCGAAGCCAGGTATACCACATAATTAAGCTAGCAAGCTTTCGGAAAGAAGCTGGATGTTCAACATATATCACTTAAGTGCGATGTTCACTCATAATCAAAAAAAATTCTGACTCATGTTTCAATTATTAAATTGTATTTATGGATAACTTATAAATAATATGAAACTGTTATTATTAATTTTTGATGGTAATATGTTAAAGGTGCCTATTCAGAAATTCTTAAGCCCAAGAACGCATGTTCTTTACAAAAAACGGATAAATTGTTAAAATTAACCATTAATTATATGCTTTTATAAATGAGACTATGATAAAAACTTTCAAATTTATCTAATTGAAAATTGAATAAGATTATTTGAATGTTTCAAAAGTAAAATCTTATAATCAATATTAATGTTAAACATATTTCAACACTATTGAAGAAAAATCAAGTTTTTTATTTTTTTTGACATAATCATATGCTTTGATCAGAAGAAAACTCTTGGAGATTAGGTAAGCTGTCTTTTCTTATTGAAATAAAAGGATATTTTCATTTCTGAAAGATATCATTGGAATAATATTAAATGCAATATATACTCCTATCGGTATTTCCAATATTTCTTTTCAACATAAATATTATGAATCTTTGCTTTTGAAAGAGAAAACAGAAGCAAAAAAACCACACAAAACATCCTAAAAAGTCTTTTTAACAAATAATTCATAAAAAATGATGGGTTTACTAAAAAACAATGAATTATAAGAGCATTCATGAGAGGTTAATTGCGTTTTCTTTTACTATTACATTCAACCCTCTTTTATATTATTTGGATAAAAGCAATCGCAAAAACTGCCTTTCTGCTACTCCAGAGAATTTTTTTGAAATTCATCTTTTTGAGTTTTTATTCATTTTTCAGGGTAACATGTTATTTTTATTTTTTGATGAATTTTTGCTTTTTTCTGTTTTTTTGCAATTTTCATGAGTTTTTTCTCTTGTATTTGTAAATTTGTTTTTATTTACCTTACCTTTATGTTTTGTTTTTTAATAAAAATTCCAGTGAAAGGTGTTTACAAGAACTGCTACTGTAAAATGTTTCACATCTGTAGATTTTGTTACATTACAGGTGCTATAATAGTTGCTTATGTAATATTATCAACAATGGTCATACATTTTACAGTGGTTTCCATTGCATGACCTTTACTGTAATTCTATTTGAAATTAATCGATTTCCTCCAGTAGCAGGTGCTATATTTCATAGAGACCACTACTTATCTTTTTAAAGAGAGAAACAATACCCTCAAACAAGCCAGAGGGGACTTTCTCTTCAAAAAAAATAAATTTTGGTGTTAATATTAAAACATGATGAAAGGTATTAATTATCAAAAGGAATTAGAAAATGTAAAAATAGAATAAAAACAAAATAACAATCAATTTCTGGGAGATATAATCAATAAATATATATATATATACAATTATTTGTATTTTTGGGGCAATATTTTTATCCAAAAAGAATTGAAATACTTTATCTGTTCCCTCTGAGGTTCTGTAAATTTAAAAAAAAAGTAAAATAAGTTCTCATGAATCCATTCTCTTCAAAAGAGGCTTTATTTTAATGAGCAGATTTTGATATCTTTGAGCCACTTCTTGAAGAAAAAACAAGAATTAGTATCACCACCAAGTAAGAATAGGTCATAAATCAGAACAGATAAAGGCTTTCTTCATTTTTGATAGTGGTTTGTAATTACTTCTTCCCTTAAGAAGACTTGGATTGTTTTAATTCAAAATAGATTTTGAGATTCAATGTTTATATCTTGAAAAGTATTGACTTGATGAGGAAGATAAAAATGGGAAGAATTTCCATATAGTATATCATCTATTTACTCCAACCAGTTGAAAAAAGGAACAAAAACTTAGAAATTATTCAATATTCTAGTGGCTTGGAAGAACTTGGATCATTAACAAACATTCAAAACCTGGTTCTACACTAGTTCACAAGCAGGGTCCCAGATCATTTCAGGATGGGTGCAGGCTTATTTCCAAATGCAACACCTGCTTTCAGGTGTAGCCAGTTTGCTCATGGTGATTGAGGAAGTATGTTGGTTCTGGATTGGTGAGATTGGAAATATAAGGCTCAATCTGTTTTCCATCCCTGTGGATGAGAAATGAAGTGGAATAGAGAAATTTATTCTTGTCTTCAGAGAAATTTGCCTGATCATTGTTAAAGATAAGTTGTTAGGACTGAATAAGACTTCTGAATTTGAATGGTTGATTCCCATAAAGGTGGTATGGTGCCTTCATAGATGTAGTATTGAACGCTTGTGCTTTTGGAGCTTCATGAGATGAAGCTTCTTGAAGATTGGCCATAATATTAGTCATCTGTTAATGATGTCCAATATATATGGGTCAGGCTGATTAGACTGGTCTATAGTTGGCCCTCCAGTACCTTTATATGCCCCGCAGGACCAGGTAAAGCCTCAGTACCATGAGTCCCTTCCTCTGCCACAGAATTCTCCTCCTCATTTTTATCATCTTCACCAAGACTCTTAAAAGTGGTCTTTGAAATTCAAGTAAAAGTTTCAACAACTCCTGAAAAATATATTTATCTTCTTGGCCCTCTTACTTCCTTCCTGGATGGTGCTTCCCCTTCAATAATGGGTCTTCTATCCAAATGGGCCCTGAGTTCAGGAACTTTTGGAGTCCCATCAAAACGCACTCTTTGTGTTGGAGTGAGGAATGCTTGAGGTCTGGCCTGAGATTTTGTCTGTCTTGCAGGAGGTTAATTTCGGACAGGCATGATTTTGAGAATAAAATGACTGAAAATATAATCAAAATCAAAATTTTAAGGTGAAAAACCTGAGGAAAATCAAATTTGAAGGCTTGAAGTCAATATAAAAATTGATAGCTTGAAGAAAAAACAAAAATCAACAATTTCTTGAGGTCAATCAATCAATCAGTTGATCCTTGAGAATTCAATCAACAGCTCTTGAGTATAATAAATCAGATCAATGAATATTTGAGGTAAATCAATCATATTAATTCTTGAAGAAAATCAATAAATACTCAAATCCAATCAGTAGAATGTTCAGGTAAATAAATTTCTTGAGGTCAAAGTCAAAATTACTTCAAATAAAGATGAAAATCTTTCTGCAAATCAAGATTCTTAAAAAATATTTCAAAATCAATCTTGATGAATGAAAATTTGTGTGGGAAATGAATTTTCAATTAATATGAGAATAAAAATTAATGTCAGGCTGAGTCTATGATGAGAGTATTCAAAAGTATTTACAACTCTTAACTATGACTGTGACACGGTAAATAAAGATTTTAAAGATTTTATAAGAGTTAAAGATGGTTTAATTTAATAATAAGAGGGATTTACTATAAGGAATATAGTGGTGGTGAGCGCTGTTGAAAGCCCTGGGTGCAGCTTTACCTGTTGGGTTACAATGATAAAGACTACAATACTTTAAATTAAGATTATACGTGGTTATTACCCCAGAGTAAAACTGCTTTTGACAGTTTACTACATAGGGTATTCAAGAGCAGGATGAGGAGACAATTCTGGCTGTGAAAAGTCTCCTTTTTATCCTGAAATGGGGTGGAAAGGGTGCTAGACCTTTCCATGTAGAGGAAGTGAAGATTTTTTCACTCTCTAGTACTTTATTGTGGTTTGTAAACAGCCTGTATAATCTGTATTGGGCTCAGATGTGGTTTTGAAACCACATCTGGGAAGTTTTCACCAATACAGGGTGAAAATGTTCATCTGGGGACCTCACAGCCTGATTCTGACGTGTATGACGTGTAGAATGCTGTACAGAACCTGTATGGGACCCCAGTATTGACTTACATATGAGGTATTGAAGTAAAAACAAGCTTCTTCGTCTATTTGACACCTCATATTCATGGTTGTAGGATATTATCCCATGGTAAGGCTGTATATGACAGCAGGTGGGAATCTGACCTTAAAACAGCCATACCTTTGTCAATTCTTGAGATATCAGCCTCGAAATTGGTTCAGTGTGTAGCCCTGTATGTGCTCTACACAATGGTACCTCATTTGATATGGGTATCTTTAAATATGGCAAAGTTATCCCTTGTACAAGATTTTTGTACATTTGCGTGGTATAGGCAAAAAGCTGTATTGAGCTTGTTTGCTTCATAACTTTGGTTCTAGTTGAGCTATGGGGAAATGAATGACACCATCAGATATTCCTGATTGTGCTCTTCCCAAAAAAACCCCACTTCAAGTATCTAACACTAAAACTGTAGAAGTTAGATGAGAGGTGAATGTTTTGTTCACCCTTATTTGGCCTGAAATTGACCATAACTCCAGTAATATTGGTGCTAGCTTAGTTTGGCTGGTACCATTGGATAGCCCTGGTTTAGAGCTTTTTTTTGAGTACCCATTTGATGGGGTTAAGCCTCTCCTTCTAGATTTTAGATGAGAGGTGAAAATTAAGGTTTATACTCAGCAATAACTTTGAGCAGGAATAACTTTGTTATTTCTTGTCCTATGGTGATGGGACTTATGTTTTCAGAAAGAGGTGAGTTTCCTCTTTCCTTTGATACCTTTTGAGCTGATTTGGCTCAGCTCCATGTCTTGGTGGTATCTTGGCTATACCATTGGTTTATGGTATTTTGGCTGTCATGCTTGTGCTCTGGTTTTGAGTCACAGGCTGACAATTAACCTGTGACCTGGACTAAAATTGAGTGGGATTAAAACTGACTAAAAATGGTCAGCAACACAATTTTAAGAGAGCAGATAATTTTCGATATAGATGGAAGAAATTATTAAAGAGAAGATCAATCTTTGAGAATGAGATAGTGATTGGAAAGTGAGTTAATTGAATAAAATGTTATTTAAGTCATAAAAGTGTCATAATTGATGAATGAATGATTTTGAAGATAAGAAATAAAATAATAAAAAATGAAAGAGCAAATCATGAGTTAGTTGATATAATGTCACAGGGGCTCTTGGGAAAAACAAAAGTGGCCTGGAACTCAGTCATCAGAGAATGCACATGGAAGACTCGAAAGGAATGAATAAATGAAACAAAAAAATTAATTTCCCTAAGAAGATACACATGTACAAGATGAGATGCAATAAGAGAAGATAAACCAAATGGCCAAAGAGGAAACAAAGTAAGTCGTTAATTACTGTTTCAGCCTTTTAGAAAGAGTAATGGGGTTAGTAAGGGATATGACCACCAATATCCGCTGAAAGGCAAAGAAAGAAACAGCTCTAAATGACTTACTTGATAATATCATTATTCACTTAACAGATTAAAGAAAATAAGGATAATAAAGGATCAAAGTATATTATCTTACTTGGGGAAAAAACGTACCAGGGTTGAAAGGGGGCTGGTATACATGAAAAATTGAGAGCTTGACTCCTTCAGGCAGACAGCTGGTCTTTATTGAATCCTTGAAGCTTTATGAACTTATTGATGAAATATATACCTTGCAAAATTGGGAAATTAACTGAGCTTAATGATCTTCCCAGGGTCTATGGCTGAAAACCAAATCTTCATGAAACAAGACTGTATTGAAATGAATGTGGTTTTCAAGGTGGATTGATGGAGCATCGACACTTCACAATTGATTTAGAACTTCCTCTTTAATATCCATTGAGAATGAACTGCCAGTATTCCCTTGCAGGAAGACTATGTTATTGAAAATATTCAATGACCGCTTGATAAAATGATTGGCACTTAGGAATAGCACTTTCACTTGAGCCTTGATGAATCCTCTTTATGACCTGATAAATTTTTCTAATAAACTTCTGATATTGCAACCATTGGATTTCTGGTGGAAGAAATTTCATCATGGTGTATAACACTGTTTATGGCACTTTTGGTTATTTAATGGAAATTCCTCAAAGGTCTTTGAAAGAATGCCAGAAGAATAATGAGAGAAAATGGAGTTTGGGTGGCTTCAGGGCTGGAAGAAGTGTTTTAGCCAAAACAAGCCTATACAGGCTTAAAGCTGTATTTGAGAAAATATTGCATTTAAGCCCCAAATGACCTAATATTTCCACTTGGGCATACTTCCCAAATTACATGGTAAAATGGCATATTATGGATAAATGGGCAAAAATTTATTCAAAGCTTAAAAGGAATAATACGGTATTTTGGGCTATATTCCCCTGTTTACTGGTAAATTTCCAAAAGCTTCCATGAATGGACTGATGATGGTGAAGGGGCCAGGTTGGCCCCAGACAATGAAAATGGCCATAAAAGGCCAATGAATCAAAACTGGCCAATTTGGCCCAAGAAGGATGGATATATCCAAACTACCATAAATTGGATATGACATCAAGATGTCATAAAAAGGTCCAAGAGTTTGATTGTCCATTGTTGTGACAGATTGCAATTTACTCTTTTATTATGCTAATTTCTGATTTTCACAGCGGCTGTTGGGGAAAACAAGAGTGTCCTGGCACTCAGGAATCAAGAGCTCACTTGCAGGGCTCCAAAAGTATAAATAAAATAAATTAAAGATAGATTTTGTTAAGGAAAAATGAGAGCATGTATAAATGCTCCAAAGATAAGAAAGAAGCAGAAGACTAAAGATCATAAAGGAAGGCAAAGGCCAAAAAGTCAACCAAAGGAAGCCTCAATTTACTGTTTCAACCTTTCAGAAATAATAATGGAATTGATAAAGGATATGGCCACCAATAACCACTGAAAGGCAAATAGAATATGCAAATGACTGACTTATGAATATCAGTATTTAATCTCAAGAATGAAAAGAAAATATTAATAAAAATAAATCCAATATATCAATTAATTTGGGAAAAATTCCCCAGGAGTGGAAGAGTGGCCAGTATATGTCAAAAGTTGTAAGACTGATCTTGGAGGGTTGATAACCCTACTGTATTGATGAGCTTGGATCAATACAGATCTTGCCATCTTGAGAATTGAAGTGTGTTCTTGAATTCTCACAATGGAAAGTGGAGTGATTCAAAAGGGTCAAAACCATACAGGTTGCCTGAGTACAGGATTTATGGACCAATGAAGTTTTCCAAGGAGTTCTGGCTCTCTTGATGCCTTGAAAACTGAATTTATAAGAAACCCCTCTTGAAACTTGATTTTAAGAATCCTGGGCCAGTATACCCTTGGGGGAAATACTGTTGAATTGAAATGACCAAAAATCAAAGGTACAGGTGATTTGTGTGCTCAAATGGTCTCCTGGATACTGCCACTCATTTCCAGCTTGAGCATTTTGACATCTTCCCTTGAAATAGATTGACAAACTGAGACATGACTTGAGACAGAAGAATTGGGTCTTGAAAAGTTCACCATTCAATTACTGAGGAAACATGGTGCACAATAGTATATAATACCATATATGTGCCATCCATGGTTCTTGCAGCGTCTGTGTCCAATAAAGGTAAAAATGATTCCCTTTTCTTGAGGAGAAGGACCTGGGAAAAGCTTTCTGATGGCCATTGGTGGATGGTACCAAGACCAAGGCCAAATATGGCCAATTGAGGTTTTGGGACCATAATTGTCTTTTGTGCCTTGTGGCCAAAAATGGGGCCAGTTGGACCAGCTTGTGATTTTGGGGCCAGGGTTCTGGCCCCTTGGCACCTTTTGGCTTCATTGAATTTATGTCAAATGCAGCTGGAAGGTACCATATCTTACGGACTGTGGGCTGTAGAGGCCCCGGGGGCCTAAATGGCCCAAAAAGGCCAAAAAAAACCTAATCAAAGGTGGTGCCCCATAGGCCCTTGAGATTGCTGAAGGGTCCAAAGACCCCTCCAGGCCCAAATTCAGTGGGATTAGCCTGGGGTTTGGTGAGGTGGAATTGGCCAAGAATGCCAATGGATCAGTATATGGCCAGGAAAAGTGGGTGCATCCCAAAAGTCATTTCACACCATCAGGGGCCAATTGGCCATAAATTGGGTCAGACTGTAATTTCCATAAACATCAATTGAGGGGCTCTTTCTCATTGTTGTGACACTGATCAAGTATCAACTAATTCCATTTTAGGATATTCTTCTCTTCCAATTTATACGTGAGATCAGTACATCTTATTGAAGAGTGTACGCCTTCTAAGAAGTAATAAAACTTTAGTTGTCTTCAAAAAATTTGAGCTGGAACATATGGTTGAAAACTTGAATATATGGGTGGTGGTGGATATAATGGCCTTAATGGCTGTGAGGTTTGTGCAGCTTTCTGATCTTTATCATTCCTTAATTGTGTTTTTTTTTAAGATCTAACTAAGTATGAAGGTGTTTGAGCTGATTCAATACTTCCTTAACTTATTCCTCTCCAGTTCCTTTATTGATGCTTTTGTGCCTGAGGATTTTGAATTTTTTGGGTAATATCATTCATTTTCTTCAAGAATTCTTTCCAGTTTTTCTCTTCAGAACTGGATTTCTTTTCTTGTGAAAATTCCCTTTGTTTCATTAAGACTTTTCTTTCTAGGTCTTGTTAAGTATAAATCTTTGAGATTTCCAGTCTTGGAATGATATAGCCACCATCCAAATCTTGCACCATAGCTTTATATTTTCTCATTTCTTTATCAATAGATTCTTCAACACTTGAGGAGAGACTAGCAAAAATTTATTTATTGTGATTTATATCTCCTTTTATAGATTGATAACTTTTGATATAATTGATAATGGATTCATATTTACCAATGAAGCTTTTCTATTTTTCAATATTTATGATTCCTCCTTCTTGTTCAATTTTCTGTAAATTATTGAGTTATTTATGACCGCTTGTATCTTCTTTCAGGTGATACTTTTTCCCATATTCTCTTCATATCCAGTTGCAATTTCTCCCAATACCCAGTCCCATATCCATGCATTACTTCAATATGTTTGATAATATCTTGATCCTAAGTCCAAAGGTATATTGGTCTTTCTATATCTCTTCCACTTTTTCCTTCAACTTATTCTATATTTTCCACAGTTTTAATAAATCTTTCTATTTTCTTTCCATAAAACCATAAATTATAATCTTGAATATGGGTTTACTATTTCTTAGGATCTCCTGTTTTAATGGGCTTGAATCCTGTGCATTAATACTAACCCACTTTGCTAAAGTATTTGGTCTTTGTTCAGTGAATATTGTTGATGAGGTCATGGTCCTTGAAAATGGTCATGGTCATTCTTGTTGTCAGAACATTCTTTGCATGTTTCTAGTTTCTTCCTTGAGTAGCTTTCGCAGTAAAGCTTAATTATTATCTTTTTCATTCTTTCACATAATTGTTTGATGGAGTCTTTCTGCTTCAGACATATCTTCTGGGACTGGTATGACTTGTTCAGTAATATTTTCTTCCTTGCATTTATCAGGATTATGTGTTATCTTTGATGATGATTCTGACTCCATATTGATATCTTTTGTTTCTGTTATTCACTCTCCTTTTTGATTTCAAATAGTTCCTTGAGTAATTATTGAAAATAACCTGTAACTATCTTCTTGACTTTCTTCGTTGTTCTAGGTTTACAAACTGGTATACTATAATCTATGGGTGACTGTGCTCCAGGTGGCATTTCTCCTCCTTTTAGATAGTAATAATTTAATTATTTTTTTGAAAAACATGTTTGTGATAATGGTTTAGAATTTTGTGGGTTTGCTGATTCCATATTCAATTGATAGGCTTGTGAGCTTTACCCATTTGTAAAATGTTTTTTTACCAATTCAATTTAAATATTTTCTTGATGTTTGACTCAATTTTTGATTATTGAATCTTTATGGCCACTGTTGGGACATTGGCAAGCCTTTTTTTGAATTTCAGAATTGTTCAATTAGAATGGGTGCTAAGGTGTATTATCTGCCTCTCAAAATAATACTTAATAGTCAGCCTACAGAAAATCACAAAATAAAATGATATTTCTGTTGTTAACAAATGGAGATGACTTATTATTAGTTACCAAATCAGACCTATCAATAACACTAGTCAAAAACTCTGATGTAACATTATAATTTTAAATAAAGACTAATCATCTTCTTTCTGTAATAATATAATTTTTACATAAGGTAAAGTCTCAGATTTTCTTTGAAATATAGAATATTCAGAGTAAGAGAACATAAATAGAATATAAATATTATTTTTAGCTATATTAATTTTTTAAAATTAATACTAATAATAAGAGTGATTTATTTACAATGATAAGAATAATTCTTCAATTATTTTCTTAAATACTACTTTTTTTTAATAACAATGAGCTCTTATTAAGGCTACTAAGATTTAAACCTTGGTTATACTACTATTCTTTAACAATACTAAGCTACTGAACTATCCACAAGTAAAACATTACTACTACTACAAATATCCTGCTAGTTCAGGGATGTTTGTCATCCTGAACAGTGGGAACTTAATTCATGATGATTTGTAAAGCAAGGGATAGAGGACCTTTCTCTATACCTTTTGGACTTCCATAGATCTTCTCAGAACAGGGTACTTATAGAAAAACTGTAGTTGAGAGGATCTAGCTTGTGAGATGTGTAGTTTTGTATAGCAACATGACATGGGCTCCAAGCTCTGACCAATGAGGTTGAGCTGTCATGTCAATTTTTAATTATAGGTACACATCTGAAATTAATTTGAGCTCTGACCAATCAGATGGTGTTACTTTTTGAGATTTATTTTGGACATGAAATATGACCAATGAGGTTGAGTTGTCACAATAATTTGTAATTATAGGTATTCACTTTCAATTAATTTGAATTTTGACCAATAAGGTGATTTTGTGGTAAGCTTGAAACAATTTTTGGTTTTTATGAAGAAAGTTAGTCAGATTTTATCCAATTTCTGTGCATTTCAATTTCCAACTTGTGGGTTAGGTTAAAATAATTCTGTAAAAGGAAATGTTTTCTGTTTTCTTCATTTTTCAAAGAAATTTTGATTCTTCTGTTGTTTTTCAAGATATTTTCATCCTTCCTGAAGCTTCCAAAAATATTAAAAAATTTGGATTTTCCTTCAATGTGGCTTGAACCCATGACATTTCCTGTGTTTCTTGTAGAGATCCACCCTTCCAAGATATATATCATTCTTATCGATAATTCCAGATTCCTTAATTTTCCAATAGCACTACCTGTGCCTTTATTATGATTCTTTAATATAAATCCTAAAACATTTCTCCTACATTTTTTCTTCAAAATATGACTATCTTCTTTTTTTTCTTGAAGTACCAGCTTAATTAGCTGATATTCCTCTAATTCCATCTTATTCACTAATTCAATTCTTCTTTCTTGGTAATTTTGATAATAAAATATTGTTGGTAAGCTTGAATCTGGTGGTTGAGGTATGGAATACCACATTTTGAAAGGGATTTAATTCATCATTTCAGGAAGGTATTTAACTTGAGGCATCTGGATCAATTTCCCTCTCATTCTTCAACTATTGATCCCTTCCAAGACTGACTGGATATTTCCATTGAGCTTGATACCAAGTAACATGGAGGGAGGGAGGAGAAGAACTTTCATCAACAGAAGAATAAACCCTCAATATAAAGCTATTCACATTATCAATGGTATTCAAAATCTCATCAAAAAAATAAGAACTACAATGTTGGAGGGTTGTACAAGATCTATTCTTCCCTCATGAATAGGGACCACAAGCTTCTTGGTTCTGGAAATAGGAGAAGATGGAGTAGAGGTTTTTCCCTTATTTTTATTAGAATAATAATCATGATTTAAGCTGTGGATTTGAAGCTATTATAGAAATTAAGTAGTTTTCCTGTCCTCAAAAATGATTTTAAGGTACAATTATGTAAAAATAGTAATTTTAAGATTTTTTGAAAGGGAAAAGGCCAAAGTTATTTCTTTCAATATTTCTAGTCCACAAAAATTATATTTTAAAGATTTAATTCTTTTTCCTAACAATAAAAATATAGGCAAAGATACTTTAAAAGGTATATTAATGGCTACAAAAGAAATTTCTTCAAGAGAAATTGTTATTGGGATTAATTGAGGAAAGGACTATAGGAAATTTATATTAAAAAAGAGGCTCTAGAGAAAATATTAATTAAAAGAAAACACACAATAGTGATCAGAATAAATTTGGAAACAAAGTAGAACATTTTACAATGATAAAATATTCTTTGATTAATATTTGGGGTGGTTCAACAGTAAAATGATTATAAAGAGTCATAAACTATGATTATAATTATTTTCTCAAATCCTTTATGGATTTTTGATGATTTAAAATTATTCTTTTAAATCTTATATTGATTTGTTGAGCAATGATTAAGTTAATTATGAAAGGCAAAGAATCTGAAATGAAGATAACAGATGAGAAAAGAAGACATTCTCTTATGGTAACCAATTTTATTCCTCAAAAGGTAAAATTTACTCTTTTAAGTCATTTGAACCACCCTGACAGAATTAAATACAATTTCTGCATGATTGAACCTGGTTTTGGTCCAAAAAAGGGCTGGTTTTTGAAATTTTTAGCCATTTTAGTCCTTTAAAACAGCCATTACTATAGTAATAGTGGGTTTCAAGTCTCAAAAGCATCTCATAATGTGTGTAAGAGCCCTTAGAAGCAGTTAAAACTCATTTTTGTTCTTTTTTTTCAAATTTGGAGTAGCTATACCCTCTTGGTAACAGTTATAACTTCCCTGGTTGGTCTCAAAACCTCATCATTTGAGTCACAGACCATGTAGCTAAACTACAGGACAAAATTAATTATCCTTTGTGTGAATTTTAACATTGAACACATTCTAGAAAGGCACTTGGGGGAGTCTGGGATCCCTGTATCAAAGAATTCTTCTCTCCCAAAAACTTTATCTTTCCAATTCATTTTATTTTAATTCTTCCACTTTTATCATACTTAACTCATTACAAATTTAATTCAATTGCAAAATTGGATCACTAAACTGTAATTATTGATTTTTGACATGTAAATTTAGGTTCACTTATGTAATACACATTCCCATTTTGGCCTTTTTAGCTAAAAATATGTCAATTCCTCATAGCTTCTAAACTACAGACCACACCCCAATTTTAACACAAAAATTGATGGTTAAAACCATGTGTGGTGTTAATTAAATTGGGTTTGGAGTAGTTTCAGATTTATACAGAAAATACTAAGAGCTTAATTTAAGCTTGTTTAGAGTTAATCTACAGAATTTCCACTCAGAAGTGACCCCACCTTATTTTTTATTCTGAATCCAATGATAAAATAGCTTAAATATACTCATTTCTGATATTTTTGATGAAAATTTATTTTGTTTCATTATTTCAAGTGAAAATATTTTTCACATTTTTAAAATTTAATGTAAATTTATTTTCAAATTTTCATTATTAGTTTTATATTTATATTTAAATTTTGTTTTTATAATTATAAATAAAAGTATTATATTCAATTATAGCTGAATTTAAGTTTTTGTGGTCTTCTTGGTATATAAAAATAACTATAAGTCTCACATGAGGAATTGAAAAATCTTTAATTGAAATTTCAAAAGTAGCATGTGTATTAATTGAGTGAACTTAAAGCTGAGTATTTGAGATTAATAATTACACTTGTGTACTGTGATATTTCTATTTATTTACATTTTCAAAATTTAAGAATAGTACATGATGAGGAATGAAATAAAAAACATATTGGAAAGATTAATTTTGGGGGAGAAAGAATCTTAGCTCCAAAGATACTAGACTCCCTCAAATTCCTTTCTGACAGGTGTGGGATGACAAAATCATTGCAAAAGCTCATGAATTTTTGCCTTGAATTGAGGCACAGGGTCTGTGACTCAATTGATGATGTGGTTTTTATACCAACCAGGGCAATTTTAACTGTTACCAACAGGTTAGACCTTGCCTTAAGTCACAAAAACAAAATAAAAGAGGTTTTAACTGGCTTTAAGGTCTCTTTCACACATTATTACTGATTTTCAATGCTATAAACCAAAAATTACTGTAGAAATGGATAATTCAAGGGTCTAAAATGGTTAAAACCAGTTCATCTTTGGTCTAAAACAGGGTTCAATGATCGTATAATTTGTCTTCTTTGTTTAGTCTTTCTTTTACAACTGATTACATTGAATCTTAATTTTCGAGGAAGAGAATTAGTAGCTATAAAAGAATTTCTTCTTTGCCCTACTTTGTTAGAATCTTTTCCTTTTATAAGTACTTTACATACAGTTAAGCCAATCAATTAAATACTTCAACCACAACTTTGTAATAATTTCAAATTTTTAAATGTGTAAAAAATTATTATAATAATTGTTTGCAACTATTATAATAATTTTCACCCTTAAACCACCCCAAAAGTAGATTAAAAAATTTTTTATCACTGTTAAATTTTTCACCTTTTTTTGAAATTCACTTTGGTCACTTCCAAGTTTCTTTTCTCTTTAATATTATTTTCAGGTAATTTTTTCTCTCACATGAATTTCCTGCAGGTTTTTTTCTCAATCAATTTCAATAAAAATTGCTTTTGAAGAAATTTCTTTTGTAGCCTTATATATTTCTTGTAGAGTATTTTTGGATAAATTTTTATTTTTGATAAAACAATAGATCTTTCTAATACTATCTTTTTATACTAAAAAAGATAAAACCAATAGATAAGCTGAATTTTTCTCTTGAAACTCTTAAAATTACTTTTTTTTTGAATAACTTTATCTTAAGCCAATTTTGGGGACAGAAAAACCACTTGATTTTTAATCAAAGTTTTATATCCACACCTTACACATAACATCTTCTGAAATAAATTCCCCACCTCAATTTTAACCCAAATATTGATTCTTAAAACCAAATTTGTGGTGAATAAAGATAAATTTTTGAGGAATCTAAATTTTCATACAAAATCAAATAAAATCTTTAGCTTATTCAGAGTTGACTTATAGAAATTTCAATCAAAGGTGACCCCACCTGCAATCCTATGGGGAATACAATTTCTCAATAATTTCAATTAATTTACTTATCGGAAAAAATCTTTATTAATTTTTATTGATTTTTTCCTAAAAATTATTTCATTTCAATATCTATGTGGTTTTTTTTTTAACTTATTTTTCCCCATTGAAGAGTATTTTTCATTTTTATTGTTGAGTTTTATTCTTATATAGGTTCATTATTATCCAAATTTTATTATGGATTATACTTTTATAATTTGAAAAGAATTCTGTTTTTCATATTATAAATACTATCTTATTCTTTTTGTTGCTTTTGGTATATGAAAATATTGCTAAGGCTCACAACAATAGAGCTCCTTATTTGGAAAGTATTATTCAATTCAAGAGACACTTTATAGCAATATACCACTCAGATGATCTTTGAAAAGGATTCATTGAAGATAATCTCCATTTCAGGATGTATATAAGCACATTTAACATGACATCAGCCAAAATAAGATTTGGAGAATTCTTAGTTTATCTCCTTTTTTCATTTAATCGAGCAATTGATATCTAATCATGAGCTATCTCTTTGGAAACTTCACCATGGTAATCATTATTAAAGTTTTTTAAAACTGAATATGTCAATATATGTTAATTGGAATATGTCTAAAAAGGGGTTTTCCCACCTTGATTTAAAAAAAATGATAAAAAAATATATCAAAAAAAACATTTTTTTTGTAAGAAAAACCATAGAGAAGATCATTAGTAATATATGGTTTATCATTAGATTTTTATCTTAATTTCATAATATTTATATTCTTTTTGAAGTTAAAACACATATTATTGAGATATATATGAGCTTTTCTGGAAGTTTTTTCACAGATATATTATATTTATAAGCTTATATAATGAACTTCTTATTGAAAATGGAATTGGAGATCTAAAACCTTGTGAGATAACCACCTTTAGCTATGAAGTGGCTGAGCTTTGAAAAATCCTGATCATTCAAAATTTCTTTTTGTTAATCTTGTTTTTTTTTGAAAGCTCATAGTTGGAATTTCGATACCATATTGCAGAAATTCTTTGGTAGAAAATATATCATCACAGAATTTTCTTTTGATGAAAATCCTGATTAATTTACACCAATGCCTTGACCATTAGTTTAAAAATCTGAAAATGGATGCTTTCTTTTGATAAAGAAATAAGCAAGAGAAAAATTAGAAAGCCCAGATTAGTAAAGAAATTCTGGAAAATAACAAGGGAATATTAGGGTTTTTAAAAATCCCCTAATATTTAAAAGTAAGAAAAAGAAAAATCAAATAATATTAAAGCAATAAATGGTTGACCTTCAAAATTTGAATCAGGAGAATTTATGACTAGACTTTTTGGGAAATAAAGGTTTTTGAAGAAGTTGATTGAGGTGAAATTGAAAAAAAATGGAACAGGGAGGGCAAGAGGGAAAAAATCATGGCAAGGAGGGTTGAAATCTAGACTTAGATTCTGCACATGCATATGGTTTTTAAAGCTTCTCCAGAAGCATTGAGCTTCAATTGGAGTGGTACTGTGAAAATATAATACATTTTTTGTAAGGTGAAATGATGAATTTAGTTCTTTAAAAGAAATATTATAAAAATTTGGTCAATGAAGGGTTGGGGCTGAATTAAGTGGATAGAAACCTCATGTATTACTAAAATTCTGTTTTTATGGGCTATAAATATCCAAAATGGATGTGTGGATCACCTGATTAATGGTAGATAGTAAGTTATGAATTTACATAAATATGACGTGAGGAACATTTCACTTCATATTTTAAATCACTGGTGAGTAATCTTTCAAGATTAACTAATCAGATTTATGAAATGATTTTGGAATGAGTAATATAATATTAACTAAGCTATAAAATCTTCATTTGTTTCAATTTTCACTATATTTCTCATAGACTAAGCTGTATTTATATGATTATATTGCAATTTTTTTATATACAACTAAAAAGTATAACTAACATATGGTTTTCACTGCAGCTATATGGAGAAATCATATGCTAATTTTTTTCAGGTGACTTGAGAATCATTCTTGCTTGGAATAAATAAACTCATGATCCATTATAGCTACTCTTGTACACTAAAAAAAAATCCTATTTATAGCTTTACTTGTTAAATTTTTAATATAGTTTCAAAAACCTTCCTGATAATACCTTCTAAAAAATACGGAACAAATCTTATTCTTCAGAAATAGTTGAATTTGTAGTTGAAATAATACATTTATTACATTATTTTTATGGCAGATACTTGAAAGATATCATACTTGAGAAACTCAATTAAAGAGTAATTTTGTGACACCTCTATGAAGAGAGGGGAAATGAAATAAATAAGAAAGCCTTTTGGTAAAACAACTTTAAGAAAACTATCAATTTCCTTAAAAAAAAATTAATAAGACACAAAATTCTAAGAAGACTGGAATCATACTTGATCATATAGCTTAAATTGAGGAATATAAAGTTAACACCAATATTCTTACTATGCGTTTGGTCAGTAATATTAAAATAGGGTGCTGGTAAAGTAATATCAACTTCATGTCCCCTTATAGCACCTAATGGTTCATTATAAGAGGCAAATACATTATTGTATGTTTATGACACATTAATAAGTTCATTCCTCATCTTTGGTGACAATGATGGATTAATTTGTGCTTCAACAAGTTGATTAGACACAAATTCCTCCTTATAAGTATCCTTGACAGAGGATACTACAGATATTTGTTTTGGCATATTGGAAAAAGCAATTTTTTGTCTTTTGTTCTCTCCAATTGTGAAATATCTGTCTTTATGGTTATTGATGTCAATACAATAGATATTCAAGTAATCATTCCCAAAAATGATATTATGAGATGTGCAATTGTCCATAACCACAATCTCAGTTTTCACTCGTATGCTTCCTGCTGGGTGTGGAAATACAAGATTAGTGTCTAATATACCCAAGGGGTACATATTGTTACTGGCACTACTAAATTGCACACCTTCTATTGGTAATTCATGGTTTCTCCATTCAGGAAGTATAACTTGGAGATAATCTTTGCCCACATAAGTGCAAAATGCCCTGTATCCAAATTTACTTTGGATTCAATATCACTCATCAAAACTGATGTGATACAGGATGCTCCAGCAGTGTAACGTTTACCTCTAGCAGGTTTTGTTTTACACATTCTGACATCTTGGATATTGATCAGGTTTCAGCAATCCTCACTGTACTGTGGAAAGTGGGTATGGACTTCTGTGACCTCAAAGAAAGCTGTAATGTTTTCAATGGGATAGTCCTCCACTGGTGTATCCTCAGAGACTGCAGAATCTTGATCAGATTCCTCTTTCTCTTCAGTACACTGAATTCCTTCAATGACCTGAACTTCATTTATTTTTTTCTTTTTGGTGCAAGTGTTGGCTAAATGTGAAGTACTTCCACATTTATGAAACTTCAATACAATTCTTTCTGGTCTTTTATCCTCTCTGGGAATCTTTGGGACCATTTTGGATTCCATAGGGATTCTAGTCCAAGTTTTACCAATTCTTGTTCTGGTAATGATATCTTCCATTGCATTAATGTAGTCCTCTGTTGAACAGGGTTCTACACATCTTCTCTTGATAGCATGCTCCAGTTCTCCTCTACATTTTCTTAATATTTTCATATTAATCATAGTGTCAGACATATCTGGGTGTAAAGCAGATAATCTGTCTTTTTGCTTGAAGGACCAAGTAAATGGTTTATCTTTTTCTGAGTTAAAAATGTCACTTTTAAAAGCATTTTCCATTTTAAACCACCAAGAATTATTGGCCCATTTGGTAATCACTTCAGATTTCCACCAAGACCAATCATGTTTACCATGATCCATCCTCATCTTGTAATACCATTTCTTTGCAGTTCTGGTAAATAGATAGTGTAATTTTCCCACTATGATTTCATCAGGTATATGAAAGTCTTCTTGAAATATATCAATAGTCCTGATGAGCTCAATATGGTTATATTCTCCTTCACCAGAGAATGTTGGCCATTCTTCTAATTTGGGAATATCTTTAACAGAGAAAACATTTTCTCCTAAAAGTGGTGTAAAACTTTCTTTAACAGAAATTCTTTCTTCAGTCAAAGGTGTAGAATATTTTGGCATATGTGGTACAGAATTCTTATGAATTTGTTCTACATTTTCAATGATGTCATTTTTTTACTTCTGCCTTTCACTGTCACTTTTTTCTAAATGTTTAGCAAACTGATTGGTATTATCAACTATTTCTAAGACATGATCTTTCAGAATTTTAAGTTTATCATTCATTTCAAAAATGGAAAGATCTTCCATTTCATCATTCTGAACTTGACATGTAATCTCAATTCTGCTACAAGCATTCATAATTGAATCAAATTTGGCATTTGTCAATTCATACCATTCAGTATATTTCTTGTCATGTCTTTTCAAATAATTAATATCCAATGTTATTTTAGTTAACTTTGAATCAAGTTTACCGATTTCTACTCTAATACTTTTTTGTACATGAGTTATTTGCGTGGAAAGGTCCTGTTCATCCTCTCTTGCTCCTTGGCTGTGAGTTCCATTAGAGTTCTGGCCATGGTGAACACACTGTCCACAGCTGAAGGCTCCAATTTGGGGATCCTGTACCCCTGTGGGTAAGGTCTGTTCCAATTGGCTTTGCCTTTGTTCCTGCCTGGATGGTTCTTGGGACCTCTCTGTTTCTTCTGAGGTCCTTTGGGCTTGTCTTTGGATGTTTCTGGAGCTGGTTTGGAGCTGGTAGATGCCACTGGGGCCTCTGTCTCCAAAGCTGGAGTCATTTCCAGTTCCTTCTTCTGGTCTATGGATAAAAGACTTTGGTTCTTCAACCAGTTCTTTATCTTTTTGACCTTGTCTTTGCAAGATAGGGGGCTCCACCCTCCTAAGGGTTATATGGTCTTCTCCTGACCCAGAAAGCTCTTGATGTGTAAGTAGGAGTTCATGGACCCCTGCCAAAGGCTTGGGCATATTTCCCACTCCTCTTCTTTGGCTGCTCTGAACCAATTTTTGTATTGAAATTGATATATTTCTATTGCTACCACTTGAGAATGGTTCAGCCCTGGAAATATTATCATTAATCAGTTCAGGCTCAGAATTCACGTCAAAATATGTGGGTACAGACCTTGGGGAATGGGGGCAACTTTTGGCATCCTCCAAATGTGTCTTTCTTGAGGAAGACTTGGCACTTCTGGATTTGGTCTTGCCTCTTCCTTGTCCACATCCATCTGGTTGGACTGAATAGTTGCTTCCATTTCTGGTATGCACCATTTTTCATGTCAATTTAAAGATAAAAAGTGAAAATATAAGATAAAATACACACCTTTTGGTGGTAATTTTTTTTTTCTGAGTTAAATAAGGTGCCTCTTTTAGCAATTTGCACCTCAATACTGTCCTCAGATTCTGCTTCTGAAGATTCTGGACTGGTAATATATCTCTTACTGAGTTTGTTATCAGCTGCACAGTATTGGATTAAAGACACTAGAAAAAAAATTATAAAAGAGAAAAAATTATTTTTTATACTTTTTTAAAATATTTTTAGAGATTTTTAATAAGTTTTATTTTTTAATATTAAAAAATTATTCTTTTTAAAGAAAAAAAATTAAAATTTGAGATTTTGAATGAAAATTAATTCAGAGTAACTCAAAGAATAATTTTATAAGTTTTTGGATGTGAAACAGCCATGTGTAAAAACAGTATAGAATTAGACCAAATTCCTCAATGGAAAAGATTTTCAAAACAATTTCAACAATGAGAATTATTTTAGCTTCAAAATGAAAGAAAAAAATATTAAATTAATATATTTTAAAACATAAAAATATATTAATTAAGGGTACAAGGTTCAAAAAACATGGCCAGGCCCCCAAAAATGTAAGATGTGTCTATGAAACTGATGATAATATTACTATTAATCAGCAGTACTATGACTGTTCTTATGAAATATAATAACAAAGTGTTATTATAACCACAATTAAATAATTAAAGAATTATTTCTTTCACATGTTAACCACTACTAGTGATCTTAACAGTGAGCAAGTAATTGTCTACAAGAATCAATTACAAGAAGATTTTAATAATAAAACTTCTTTTTATTAAAATAATAAAATTATTTTAATATATAATTATCTTTTTCAAGAATAATTATAATGGTAACTCTTGAAGAAAACTAATTTTAGAGAAAAACTTTAACAATTAAAAATAAATCACTCACTAATATTCCAAAGAGCTTATTGAAAGATAAGATAGAGAGATTTGATGTAGAATTGTGGATTTAAAGTTATCAAAATGAATTTATAAGAGTATTACAGCAATCTTTAGTTGGATTCTATGATTTCACGTCTTTCTGATTGATTCTGAAAGAATTAAAGCACTTAATAATAGTTTTAACTAATACTTACTTGTTAGTAGCAATGATATGAATGATAATAAGATGATGATCTGGAAGAAACAGCAAGAGGAGGCCTCTTTTAAGTCAACAAAAACTCAAAGAGGCATGCCATGGAGCGAACCGAAAAACCAGTGAGTGAGAAAACAATAAAACCTTTTTGATTATTGATTGCATCATCTGTTGTCACATAAGATTATCATAATTACTTAATTGATGCTTTTATGTGACTACCAACCCCAATATGGTTAAGAATAAAAGGAGTAACATCTGTCAATATTCTTTTATTCCAAAATAATCATTAATTTCTCAAAGCTATCAATGTTATTGGCATTTTCATCACAGGTTGTAATTACTGTGAATTTTTGAAGATTCAGTGTTTCACGTAGAATAGTCAAAAATGGACTGTAAGTAAAACATTTCATTTTAATAGTAAAACTGTAACTATTTCTGGTTTTGTCATAGATAATTCAGTCCTTCATTGGTCCTGAAAGTTTCAGAAAGATTCATTAAGAATTGTATTTTTAATGAATTTTTGAAGTTTTTACCTCATTTCTACATAGAATTGCAAATATCAGTGTTTCACTGGTTGCTATGAGGTAAATCAATGTATACAAGTCCAAAAAGGGTTTTAATTACTCTTTTGGGGTTTATCCATGGAAAATCATTAAGAATTGACATGGCTACAGGAGTCTAAGTAGCTTTTTACCTCCTTGGCACATCAGAATAGCAGGTTATTTGCTATTTTCTTAAGATTTACTGTAGTTGTAACATGGTAACCAAGTTCCCAAAAGGTTGTAGTTTACCAATTAGGCCAAGATCAGCCATGGATCCAAGCTTTGGATCTGTCCACGCCTCTGAGGCCTCAGACTTTGGGTACCCTGGCTCTCTTTGATGTCTTTTGTCCCCCTTACTTATTTTTCACGTCAGAATAGAAATTTAAGCTTCAAGTGAGATATCTACTATGGGTGTACCAAAAGTCTATGTAAGAATACCATGATATTAAGTGCTCAAAACATGCATAACACTATTATTAGTGTATATGTATCATGGGATTTTTCACATTGCCATTATTTTGGCGTGAAATTAAGAAAAACAAAAAATTTCATGGATCTTTTATGTGGTATTGAAGTATTTTCCATATTAACACCTCAAAGAGTTAATTTGAGCTTATTCACTCTATTGAGCTACCCTAGTTGAAGTTTTGTGTAGAATCCAAATCTTGCCTTAAATCCATGGATTTACTTACTCAATAAAAAGTTATTCATCTTTTCTGAAATGGAAAATGATGAATTTGGATATATGCATGACTTATGAGTTACACATAATTCAAAGTTTATTTGTAAGATAATTTTGGCCTATTTGGGTATGTAAAATATATCTCAAGGCTCACAAAATTGTTAATAAAATATTAATCATTGAGTAATAATTTCCTAAAGATTTCCCATCTGAATCCAAAAATTTGAATTTTCTGTTTGTCTTAGGGGGAAATAAAAACTTTCTTTTAATGAATGAAATAAAAAAAAGTTCAGTCATGGAATTTTGGAATTAAAGTTATTAGTATTGATATTGAAAAAATTATTTTTAATTTGAATACCATTTTAGGAAAAATAGATTTGCATGAAAGAATTACATGTTTCCATTTGCCAATTCAAATTATCAACTATAAGAGGTCAATTATTTATTAATCAACCAATAATACTTTTTAAAATCAAGCTTTGAAGAAAAAAGAAGATTTTAAGAGTGTTGGTAAAAACACGTAAGCAAATTGGTAAAAACACATAAGAGCTTATGTTTTTTTACTAAAAACTTACGTGTTTTTACCATCAATTGGTAAAAAACATGTAATTTTATGGTAAAAACAGGTAAGGGGTGTTTTTTGCATAAAATTTAGCTATTTTTGTCATTTCTGAAGCCATTGATGCCACTTATGGCATCAGAAAATACATTTATGGAATTAAAAATCCCATAAATGGCATTGGTAAGGCCATAAATGGCATTTTCAAGGCCACAAATGACATTGTTAATGCCAAAAATGGCATTTCAAGGCCATTTATGGCATTTTTAAGTCCATTAATACCATTTCTTAAGGCCACTTATGGCATGACTGGCCTTAACAATTGCATTGTTGATTCCATAAATGCCACTTTTAATTCCATAAATGGCATTTTTAGAGCCATTTATAGCATTGTTGAAGCCATAAATGACCATTGTTAATTCCATTCATGGAATTTTTAATGCCATTGATGGCATTGTTGTGGCCATAAATGGCATTTTTGAGGCCATAGATGGGAATTGTCAAGGCTTTAATTGGCCATTGTTAAGTCCATTTATGACATTTTTGAAGCCACTTATGGCATTTTTGAAGCCATTTATGGCATTGTCAAGGCCATACAATGCAATTTATGGCATTTTTGTAATGCCATTCATGGCATATATATAATTCTTGATGCCATTTATGGCACTTTTGATTCCATTTATGGCATTATTATGTCATTTGTGATGCCATTTATAGCACTTTTAATGCCATAAATGGCACTTTTAATGCCATAAATGGCACTGTTAATTCCACAAATACAATTTTTAAATCCCACCAATGTCATAAATTAAATTTTTTATTGAATTGTTGTCATAAATGATATTTTCAAATTAATTACAGACATGAACAAAAAACAGAAAAAAGGAACTTTTTGGGCCTACAATTGTCCTGGCAAATAAAATCCCAAAATTTTGGGCCTCTGGGTTTTTATTCTCAACATTCTCACCTTCATTTTAAAAAAAAAGTTATGGAAATTCATAAGTGGGAACATTTTTGATGAATTTTTTCAAAAAAATGGGCCATTTTGCCAAATTTCCCAAAATAGAGAAATTGGGCAAAAAAAAAATTTGAAAAAATTTGGGGATCTTCACATCCCATGTTGAAAAAAATATGGCAAAAAAATGTTAAAAATTCTCAAAAGTGAGCCTGAGGAATTCTTATAAATAAATTAGGTCACTTACGTGTTTTTAACATAAAATTACGTGTTTTGGCCATAATTTGGTAAAAACACGTAAGGGCTTACGTGTTTTTACTAAAAGCTTATGTGCTTTTACCAGCACCCTATTTTAATATTACTGACCAAACGCATAGTAAGAATATGGGTGTTAACTTTATATTCCTCAATTTAAGCTATATGATCAAGTATGATTCCAGTCTTCTTAGAATTTTGTGTCTTATTAATTTTTGTTGTAAGAAAATTGATAGTTTTCTTAAAGTTATTTTACCAAAAGGCTTTCTTATTTATTTCATTTCCCCTCTCTTCATAGAGGTGTCACAAAATTACTCTTTAATTGAGTTTCTCAAGTATGATATCTTTCAAGTATCTGCCATCAAAATAATGTAATAAATGTATTATTACAACTACAAATTCAACTATTTCTGAAGAATAAGATTTGTTCCGTATTTTTTAGAAGGTATTATCAGGAAGGTTTTTGAAACTATATTAAAAATTTAACAAGTAAAGCTATAAATAGGATTATTTTTTAGTGTACAAGAGTAGCTATAATGTATCATGAGTTTATTTCATATCCAAGAGTTAATCCAACTTCGTGTGCTAAGGAAAGTAGTCCATAATGAGGAGGTTGAAGTGACAACACCTGTTATTATTGCCTGGCATAATGATAAGTCAAGAATGGTGGGAGATTTCAGAGCATTGAATACCTACACAGTTCCAGATAGGTATCCAATCCCTAGAATTCAAGAAACCTTGACTCAATTGTCTAAAGCCAAGTATATAACATCAATGGATGCATTGAAAGGCTTTTATCAAAATGTTTTGACGCCTAAAGCTAAGAAATTAATTAGAATTATCACTCACTGTGGTATTTATGAGTATCTTAGAATTCTATTTAGTATTTAAAATGCTCCATCCCATTATCAAAGAATGATGAATACCATTTTTCCCGCAGAATTGTCTGAAGGATGGCTTATCATTTATCTTGATAATATTATCATATGTTCTGATTCTTGGTCCTTACACCTTGAAAGACTTGCAAGGGTGCTTCACAAAGTTGCAGAAGTGAACATGAAAATTTCACTTAAGAAATGCAATTTTGGTTTTGAAGAATTCAAATCATTAGGACATGTTGTTTCTGGTTTAAGCTTGGGTATTGACAAAAACAAAGTAGTAGCAGTGTTACTTAAGCCAATACCCCAGAATAAAAAAGAAATGATGTCTTTTCTTGGGTTTGCCAGTTATTATAGGCAACACTTGAATGACTTTTCAATTCTAGCCAAGTCACTATATAGAATCTGTGATCAACAGACTATATTTGAGATGACACAGGAGAGAATTAAAGCTTATGAGAAGATAAAGAAAGCTCTTGCAGAAGCACCTTTACTCCTCATGCCTTACTGGAATATTCCTTTTAAATTGTACATTGATGCATGTGGAGATGGATTGGGGGCAGCCTTACATCAAGTCCAAATTATTGATGACAAACCTACAGAAGGACCAGTTTGTTATATCTCAAGACAAATCAAACCAACAGAGGCCAGATATGGTGCAAGCCAAATGGAGTGCTTATGTTTGGTATGGGAACTTGAGAAATTACACTATTATCTTGATGGCAGTGGTTTTGAAGTGATAACTGACTGTAATGCAGTAAAATCACTTCTTAACATGAAAACTCCCAACAGACATATGTTGAGATGGCAAATAGCCATTCAAGAATATAGAGGAAACATGACTATAGTCCACAAAGCAGGAAACATTCATACAAATGCTAATGGACTTAGCAGGTGGGCATTAGCCAACACTCCTGATAACCCAGCTTATGTGACTTTTGAAGCTGAACCACAGATTCCAATTGAGGGAATTAACATAACTGATATTTGGACTGAATTCTTTGAAGAGGTAAGAGAATCTTATAATCAAGACAAGAATTTTCATATCTTGACTTCTTTATTAGATAAAGACTGAAAAGATACATCTTTAGTCAATGCACTAGATGAAGTTTGGAGAAATTCCTATTCTGAAGGAATATTTCACTTGTTTGATGGGATTCTTTACCACAGAACCAAACATTCTTGTGTAATGACATTATGCAGCAGATTGCTCATCAATACAATTCTTCATGAATTCCATGATGGCATCTAATCAGGAAACCTGTCAGAGGACAGAACACTTGAAAAAATGAAGAACTGTGCATGGTGGCCATCTTGGAGAAAAGAAACCATTAAATATTGCCATACCTGTGACAGATGTCAAAAAGCAAATAGGAGTACAGGCAAGAAATTTGGACTTATGATCCATATTAAAGAACCAAAATCCCCTTGGGAAGTTGTTCACATGGATTGGGTCACAGCACTTCCTCCAAGTGGTGACAAAAGTTATAATGCTTGTCTAGTCGTTGTAGACAGATATAGCAAGACTCCCATATTGTTACCATGTCATAAAGATGACACTCCTATGGATACAGCTCTTCTTGTATTTAGTAGAGTTATTTCTCATAAAGTATTATTTAAGAATATCAAAAGTGACGGAGATCCTAAGTTCACATCTGCACTTTGGACCAATCTTCATAGATTGTTTGGGACTAAGTTATCATTCTCTACAGCATACCACCCTCAAACAGATGGGCTAGCAGAGAGGATGATTCAAACTTTAGAAGACATTATCAGGATATTTTGTGCTTATGGGTTAGAATTCAAAGACTCAGATGGCTTTACCCATGATTGGTGCACTCTGATACCTGCATTAGAATTGGCATACAAGACATCAGTACATTCTTCCACAGGACAAACTCCTGCTATGTTAGAAAAAGGATGGAATCCAAGACTCCCAGCAGACACACTGAGGAAAGACTTGATTGACACTCATCCTACAGCTTCCAGCTTCAAGATAATGCTTGATAAAGTAAAACATCATGCAAAACAAAGTATGAATGATGCTTTTGATGATGCAAAACAGAAGTGGGACAAGAGTCATAAAGTACCAGACTTCAAAGTAGGGGACTTAGTTCTAGTTTAAACCTTGAATTTTAATAGCTTCAAAGGCCCAAAGAAACTTAAAGATTCTTATGTAAGACCTTTTATTATTATTGCCTTACATGGAACCAATGCAGTTCAAGTGGAATTGAGTGGTGAATTGGAAAATACACACCCCACTTTTCCAGTCAGCTTGATAAAGCCTTATCAACCAGCTGACAAAGAATTGTTTCCTTTAAGGAACCCAACTCCTTTAACTGTGCCACCAGTGGAACAGAATGAAGACAAAAAGATAAAGAAAGTCATTAAAGAAAGGAGACTTCAGGGTAAAAATCAGAGAGAATATCTTGTCAGATATAGAAATCCAGTACATGAAGATGAATGGCTGGCAGAATCAGAAATACCTGACTCAAATAAACTCTTGAGAAGATTTAGACATGAAAGAAGGCCACAAGCCTGAATATGTCTATAAATGTGCTTTAAATTACTCGATCTGAGTGATGTAAAGAGGTTGGAAAGTGGACATTAACACCCTTTGGGGATTTTTATTACTTATACCATTGATAAAATTGTAGTACAATTTTATTTTTTGGTGGGAGGGAATGTGAGCCTTGAGGTATATTTTACATACCCAAATAGGCCACAATTATCTTAAAAATAAATTTTAAATTATGCATAACTCATAAGTCATGCATATATCCAAAATTCATCATTTTTGATTTCAGAAAAGATGAAACTTTTCATTGAGTAAGTAAATCCATGGATTCAAGGCCAGATTTGGATTCTACACAAAAATTCACCTAGGGTAGCTTCATAGAGTGAATAAGCTGAAATTAACTCTTTGAGGTGGTAATATGGAAAATACTTCAATACCACATAAAAGATCCGTGAAATTTTTTGTTTTTGTTAATTTGACGCCAAAACAATGGGAATGTGAGAAATCCCATGTTAAATATACACTAAGAATAGTGTTATGCATGTTTTGAGCACCTAATATCATGGTATTCTTACATAGATGTTTGGTACACCCATAGTGGATATCTCACTTGAAGCTTAAATTTCTATTTTGATGTGAAAAATAAGTAAGGGGGACAAAAGACATCAAAGAGAGCCAGGGTACCCAGCTTCTTAAGCCTCTGAGATGTGGACAGCTCCAAAGCTTGGATCCATGGCTGATCTTGGCCTAATTGGTAAGCTAAAACCTTTTGGGAACTTGGTTACCATGTTACAACTACAGTAAATCTTAAGAAAATAGCAAATAACCTGCTATTTTGATGTGCCAAGGAGGTAAAAAGCTACTTAGACTCCTGTAACCATGTCAATTCTTAATGATTTTCCATGGATAAACCCCAAAAGAGTAATTCAAACCCTTTTTGGACCTTTATCCATTGATTTACCTCATAGCAACCAGTTAAATACTGATATTTGCAATTCCATGTAGAAATGAGGTAAAAACTTCAGAAATTCATTAAAAATACAATGCTTAATGAATCTTTCCAAAACTTTCAGGAAAAATGGAGAACTGAATTATCTATGGTACAATCAAGAATAATTACAGTTTTACTAGTAAAATTTAAAGTTTTACCTACAGTCCATTTTTGACTATTCTATGTGAAACACTGACTCTTCAAGAATTCACAGTAATTACAACCTGTGATGAAACTGCCAATAGCATTGATAGCTTTGAGAAATCAATGATTATTTTGGAATAAAAGAAGATTTACAGATGTTACTTCTTTTATTCTTAACCATATTGGGGTTGGTAGTCACGTAAAAGCATCAATTAAGTAATTATGATAATTTTATGTGACAACAGATGATGCAATCAATAATCCAAAAGGATTTATTGCTTTCTCACTCATTGGTTTTTCATTTTTCTCCATGGCACGCCTCTGTGAGTTGTTGTTGACTTAAAAGAGGCCTCCTCTTGCTGTTTTTTCCAGATCATCATGTTATTATCATTTATATAATTGTTACTAACAAGTAAGTATTAGTTAAAACTATTCTCAAGTGTTTTAATTCTTTCAGAATCAATCAGAAAGACGTGAAATCATAGAATCCAACTAAATATTGCTGTAATACTCTTATAAATTCATTTAGATCCCTTTAAATCCACAATTCTACGTCAAATCTCTCTATCTTTTCTTTCAATAAGCTCTTTGTAATATTAGTGAGTGATTTATCTTTAATTGTTAAAGTTTTTCTCTAAAATTAGTTTTCTTCAAGAATTACCATTATAATTATTCTTGAAAAAGATAATTATATATTAAAATAATTTTATTATTCTAATAAAAAGAAGTTTTATTATTAAAATCTTCTTGTAATTGATTCTTGTAGACAATTACTTGCTCACTGTTAAAATCACTAGTAGTGTTTAACACGTGAAAGAAATAATTCTTTAATTATTTAATTGTGGTTATAATAAAACTTTGTTATTATATTTCATAAGAACAGTCATAGTACTGCTGATTAATAGTAATATTTTCATCAGTTTCATAGACACATCTTACAAATTTTATCCAAATAATAGAAAATAAAATGAAATCCAATATCTCTTAGTGTCAAAATAGAATCCTTGAGTACCATGAATAACGACCTTTTAATAATTCATTCAGCTTATGGACACATTGATCCAAGGCGAAAATTGAAATTTTCAGGTTCATTTCTTTATTTTTTCCTAACAATACAATTGGCTAATTTTCTTAAATTATTAATAGTCTTGAATTCTGTTTTCCTCAAATTTAATTTAATTTTGACTTTTTCTGTTTGAAAAGATATACCAATCTTTTGCAATGAGTAGTTGTTAAAAATCTTATAATTGCTATGATAATTATGAAACCAGTAGTTAATAATACTAAACCAGACAATAAGTACAGTATCATATATGATATGGCTTCAAGTAAAGGAATGTACCCGAAAGGAATCTATTTGTGTCTAATATTTAACTATATAACCGACTGCAACTAATACACTGAATACTCTGCATGGATAGGTCTAACGTCAGTTGGTTAAGCTATATTATAAGACAAAATGGTTTAACTATACCTATACTCCTCCAAAACAGTGTGCACGAGTATTAGGATGATTATTAGTGATTGAATTATAAGATAATACAATTAATAGATTGAATAAGAGTTCTGCTAGCCTGAGTCGATGAATGTACTCTATTTATATCATTGACAAACCCAATGATTAGTTATATTTCCACAGTACTCCATCAGTATCAAGGTCAAGTCTAAGAGTGACCAGCTCATACTTGATCTTAAAGTACCACTCGAAGAGTGTCTCTCATAGCTTAATAAACAAGGCGTATATAGCCGCTAGCCGAGATGATTCTCGTCGATTTATAACATCTTTTCATATCCTTACTCTCATGAAAGGGTTTCCTTTCCAATTATTTTTCCTCCTCCTACTTCAATCATCTATATTTATTGTCACATTAGCACTTGACTGAGATTAATATTTTCAAAATGCTTGTTCCCCTCTAACTTATTCTCCTATTGTTCACTCAACAGAGGTTCACAACATGGTAAATCTGAGTTTTCCTTGAATATTTAATATATTACAATCAAAGCTTGAACAATATAATGATTTCTCATTCATTTGTATGTTATTCTGGATTAGATAGTTCAATAAAAAAATGTGCTAAATATACCAATAAACTCTATTTTTTGATCAAGTTATATGCACTGAGAATATGATTTGTTCAAAGAACTTTTTATAGAAATATTTTCAGAGAGAATTGTGGTTTCAAGCTTCAAAGTTTTTTAGAAGCAATCTAGGTCTTTGAGCTTTTCAAGTTAGACTTTCCAAAGCAGAAGTTTGT
This sequence comes from Austropuccinia psidii, assembly GCA_023105745.1. Taxonomy (NCBI): domain Eukaryota; kingdom Fungi; phylum Basidiomycota; class Pucciniomycetes; order Pucciniales; family Sphaerophragmiaceae; genus Austropuccinia; species Austropuccinia psidii. The sequence goes on along the minus strand of JALGQZ010000004.1, from coordinate 28,844,002 downwards.
ATCGACAAGTCCCCAGTAAAGATAGGACAAATGGCACTTGACTTATTCTTTTGTCATAGAATTTCGCATTCCAAGATATCATTTATCAATATTCGTAATGTCCTATTCTCTCAAAAGGTCTGGTTTGCAGGTCACATCTTCATTTCATTCTGACTAAACCATTCCGACATGGATTTTGGAATCCAACGAGGTATTGCCCAGTTTATTACTTAGACTCCCTGAGCATATAAAACATATGATTAATCTTTCATCTCAATAATGTCGGTATTTACACTTAAGTATTTGTTCTTAGAGCATATTCAAACCTGTGAGATTTGAAAAAAATTACGAAAAGGAAAACTTGTCATTGAAATCTTTCAAGTAAAAAAACCATTTTGTCAAGAAACGCTCATTGATTACAGGTCTGTTTGTTAACTGTTTACTCAAGAAATTTGTGCTTGTTTGAGTTCAGTTTTTGCTTTGATTGATACCGGAAGGAATTGAGCGATAGAAATGTAAAAAATATTCAGATAGGTAGCTAAGTAAATTAAAAGTGATCTTTCGGGACACATGAAGAGGAAATTTGGTGTTCGTTAACTGTACGTGGTGTCGTCTAAATGGAATATCTCCCAAAAATTAGAGACGAGTCTTTTGTTTAAATTGATTTGTGGATGTTCTTAGCAAAATTTCCACTTAGAAAAACTCACAAAATTAGATTTGCAGCACATTTCTTTACCCTTTCAACAAGTAAACGGTTCTGATTTAAGAGTATTAAGTCAGTCTTTGAATCTTTCCTCACTTGATAAGTAAATTTGTGGTAGCCATATCCTTATTAACCTGTCTCTTTCCTTCTGACAGGTTGAAACAGCAGAATTGGGCTTGTTTGTAGTTCTCTCCTTTATTCATTACTGCTCATTATTGTTTCTTATTTATTTATTATTCTCTTATTAGCAATTTTACTTCATTTATGCTACTTAAGTGTTTCCTCTTAACAATTCTGAGCCCCATGAAAGTGAGTCCCAGTTTACTGAGGGCCAGAACCTCTTCAGTTAGAAGAGCCCCTGTGACAGAACCACCCCAAAAGGAACTTGAAGCATCTTTCATTACTTTGTTTCCAAATTAACTCTGGTCATTTTTGTGTGTTTATTCTCTTTAATATTCTTTTCTGAGATTTTTTTATCATATTCATTTCTTGCAGTTCTTTTCTCAATTGATTCAAATTAAAATTTCTCTTGAAGAAATTTCCTTTCTAGCCATAAATATCTCTTGTAGAATATTTTTGGATAAATTCTTACTTTTGGAAAAGGAATGAATTTTTATAATAATACTTTCTATTAATAGGGTTAAAATAAATAATTTTGGCATTCCTTTCTCTTGAAACTCTTAAAATTACTATTCTTTACATAATTTTACCTCATAAAAATATTTAGGACAGGAAGTTTAATTGATTTTTAATCAAAGTTTCATATTCACAATTTACCTTTCCAGTGCTTTTCCAATTGTACTGTTCTATTGAAGAAGAGAAAAAAATTAGTTGAAAAACAAAACAGTGGGTCACTTACTGCAACAAATGAATATTAGATAGATAAAGAAAGTAATCTCATTGATGGGAACAGTTATGTTGGATAACTTCTTGAAGCAAAACACATTGTGGAAGAAAGCATATCACCCACTGCTGAAAAATTCCATGTACTGAGGAATCTGATCAAGTACTTACAGCATTTCAAATAAAATTAGGATGTGGCAAGAAAGCTCAAGCACTATACTGTAGGCTTTGATATTAGTTTAATGAGCTAGTAACTTTAATTTTTGATTTTTTTTTGATATTTTCTGATTGAATTTGAAATTTGATTATAAATTGAATGTTATTTTACTATTATGAGTATGAGTTTGACTATTGGTTCTATCAGATTAGATGTTTTAAACCCATTACTTGCCAAATCCCATACCAAAAAGCTCTACACTAAGGGGTATGGGTTTTCACAAGTTTTACTGTATATATTTGGATGGTAGAGGTTGGGCTTTTGTTGACTTCCACTTTGTTGGACCTAAGTGGGTAAGGACTAAGCCTTCTACCTGACCCCACGTTTTTGAAGAATCCCCTTGGAGACCCCTTTTGGGGAAGGGGTCAGAGATGATGAATTTTCTTTTTTTATTTGGGGAAAAAACTCTCATGGTGGCTGGGGTAGATTCCAAACCCTAGCAGTGGCAAAAGACTCATGATGGCATGAATTGAGATGTAATTTCGATTTAAATTCACACAGAATTACAATTATTAAGCTAAAAAATAAGCAAACTGAATAATAAATACCAATTAAGAATTTTGGTAGTTGCAACCACATGTACAGACTCAATCTCTGAGACAAGATAACTGTTCAACATCAGTGGAAGATAGAGAGGCCCACTGATAGGTTATTACTTTTCTCCCACAAGTGAAAACTGGCTCAGAGGGAGAACTGGTAGCTGGAACTGCAAGATATTTGAAAGCCTTGAGAGAAATATGTGGGGAAATGCCACCATGGGACTTCCAAAATCAGAGTATCTCAGTAAATTGGGGCTCAGGGGGTTCTGCCAAAAACATCTGGATTTCACTTCCCACAGTACATCCTTCAAGCCATCTTGCAGAGTACATCTTTTCAAAGATCAAGAATGGAGGCACAGATAACTGGTGTCTTACATAAGAGTAGTGTGAGTTATTTCAAAAGTTTTGAGGTCATTGGGAGTGAAGAAGCCTCAATAGGTGCTAAATTTTATTTCTGACAGGCCTCTTGAAGAGAAAGTATCAAAATAAATGAAAAAAAGAATTCAATAGAGAGAAAATTCAATCACCTGGCTAAAACATTTTATCAAAAGAACATATAATGGTAGGGCTTGATTAATAGTTGGGTATTTTGAGCTGCAAATAATGTTTGTGGTCTTATACAAAGGCTGAAGGAAATTTTCCATGAATTAAACTTTCTCCCATTCAATTGGGGTGAGGCAAGATTATTCCATGCTTTATGGACTTCAGTACTGATTGTATGCCTCTCTAAGGCATAGTGCTCACTCCAGCATGTCATAAGCAGGGTTACAGAACATACATATGTGGGCTAATAGAGTGTTGGAATTGGCTGGTTTGGGTCCATCATAAATAACCTTGAAAGTTGTTTCAAACTTCTCTCTGTGTTGTGGGCTTTACTCTAGGTAGGAACCTAATTGTGCCACACAGGATATAATGGAATAATACCTGAGGCTCAATCCATCAGATGGGTTGAGTATGTTGACAATGGCCATTGGGCCAGGAGGTTCTTCTTGCTTGCAGGTGGTTGGTGCTACTCCTTTGGAAAGAGCTTTGAGTCCATCTTGGGCATCTAGATGGAGCACATAGGCCATGCAACCAATGGCATGTGTACTGGCATTGGATATTGCAGCCATACTTGTTATCCCATTAACCATAGAACCATTCCTCATGTCATTATTGGTTGTGATGCTTGTGATGCAATCTTCTAGGTCATTTTTATGTAGTACACTGAGAAAATTCATTGCAAGGGCCACTCCATAGTGTGGTCCTAGAAAAAGAACTCTCAAAGAACAACCTAAACAAAGCCAATCTTAATTAATAAACATACCTTCAATCTCCAAAATTCCTATTAATATGGAGGTCAGGATGAAATATTGATCTAAGAAATTCCCTGTGACTGCTATATAGGCAGTCACATTTGGGCTTGTCCAGGCATCAGTTGTAAAAGAAACAAAAGTTGCCTTCTCTGTGGGCAATGGCCAAATGTGTTTGTGATAAAAAAAATACACATTAGTTAAATGTGTAGTGAGAGAAGTATATAAAACTAATAAGCTCTTGGGTTGCAAAGCTTGAGTAAGGTGCAAAAGGAGTGTGAATCAGTTAGTTATGGGGGGAGATCACAGTCTGCTATGGAATAGATCAATGTGGTCTTCAGAAATTCACTTGTGAGGATCTTAAAGTGAATTATGTATTATCTTAATGAAAATAAGACAGCTAAAGTGGCCAGGCACTTACTTTATTAGACTTTGAGCACATCACAAAACCATCTAATGGCATGTTGGACTTTCCAATTGTTTTTGTATTTGGATTTGATAGACAATGCAGAGCAAAGAGATTATCACTCATTGATTTTGTACTTCCTGTCCAATCACCGTTTAATTTCTTCTTGCAGCTTTTTCCTGTGGGATAGATGACATTGCATTTGACATACCCTTCATCCATGTTGCCAAAATATGACCATACCCATGATCATTTGGTGTGAGTTGTTGATTCACTAAGGGATGCTTGTGTTGTTTTATCACCAGGGGTAACAAATAAAAAAGAAATTGTTATTTTAACAAAAGAGAAAATTGCAAGTAAAAATTGGGGACCAATGAGTTTAAAAAAAAGAAATCTCAAAACAGAATGTGCAAAAGAAATTATTAACAACAGAGAAGATGGAACAGAAAAGGAGGGGAGGGTCAGACGTGTTGGAGTGGTGGGCGGAATTGTGGTTGACCCCAGGAACCCCCTGCTATAGTCGGTCTCTGTTGAGGCCACTCCGGTGGGGAGATTATTCCAGAATTTTCCCCGGGGAAGGGGGAGGGGTTGTTCCTTCCACGCAGGGATCCCACAGACAGCAGCTAAGGACAGGAATTTATAGTCCCCACAGTCCCCCCGACCCTTGTTTGCCCCTAAAAGACCAATTGGTAAGCAACCAGAGGGGAAAAAAGGGGTCTCCTTTCCGACTAGGGTGTGGTATAGGGCTGATGGCCAGGGTAGCAGAAAACACAGTATTACACACTGCTTGTCCAACCTTGTTTGTTCATATCGCAGGAATGAATGAGCAGCCTGAGTTATGGAGCTTATGATTAGTGGGGCTCAGTCAGGGTGCTCCCCGTTCCCGCAATTTAGGGAGATTCCCGAAGGGAATTCCCTTTAATCTGAAAGACGGGCCCATGATTTGTTATGCAAAAAAGCCTTATTCCCGAATGGAATGGGGAATGGGCTAAATGGCTAACCCCGACAGGGGACCGGCTTAATTTTGCATGTATAATTTTATTTATTTCATCATCAAAATACGAAGTAATCAAAAGTAAACCACATAAGAATGAGAATAATAAATGGGGTCAAAGACCCGTGCCCAGTTCTTTACACAAGCCAATTGCTCCACATGCATACTTGACAAAGTTGCCCGCTGATAGCAAAGTATTTTGCGCCCTCCTGAGAAAACACGCTCTGAGGGGGAGCTGGTGGCTGGTATTGATAAGTATTTGCGGGCCATTACATAAAGGGTTGGGAACATTGATTTCCTACTCTTCCAAAAGAGTAGGATATCGGTCTCCTTGCGCTCAGGAGGCTCTGAAAAAAATCGTTCTATCTCGCTTTCCAAGGTGCTGGCCTCTATTGAAGATGTTGGATACATCTCATCATATAAAGCCTGGCAATTTGTAGTGGTTGTGCTGGGTATCTCAGCATTATTGTCAGCTGGATTGGCTTCTTCAAAATGAAGCCTTGCGTCTTCTTCAAAGATAGTTCTCAAATGTGCTGGAGAGGTATCAAAGTGAGTCAAAGTGGAATCATAAGTATTGAAGAACTTAAATTTGAAACGTGGATCAAGAAATGTTGCACATATGACCGGTTTCTTGCACAGTAAAATTTTGAGGTATTTTGAAAGTTTGTCAGTCATCGCTTTGGTTGCAGGTTCAATGGGAGCTACATCATATTGTTGAGATGCCTAAAGTACAGGGTTTTCAGTAAATATACAAATAAATAATTATCTGGCATAACTGACTTACTTGTTGAATTCTTTTGATTAGCAAAATATATAGAGGCAAAGCCTGATTTATCGCTGGGTATTTCTCTTTACAGATGATAAGGGTTGCTTCATATAATGGAAGAAGAAAGCTGACTATTACCACTACCTTTTCCCATTCAAGTGGTGTTAGTCGGAATGGTGCCATATTGTCAGGGCTACAAAACTGATTAAAAGCATCCTTGAGATTTAAGGCTCGCTGCAGCATTTCATAAGTTGAATTCCATCTTGTGCAGACATGTGTCAAGAGGGTTGATGCTTTTGTTGGCTTTGAGCCATCATAGACTAGATTGACCGTTGTAATAAACTTTTCATGGCGCTGTGAGCTTTGTCGCAAATAAGATCTCAGCTTAGCAATTCACAAGATGATTGAGTCATATTGCAAATGGGTGCCATCAGGTGTGTCCAGGAGATTTGATAAGTCCATTCGATGGCCAATTGGTGTTGCAGTGGTATTTGTATTTGTGAGAGCACTGAGACCATCGCGAGCAGCCAGGTGGATAATATGTGCCATACACCCTATTGAATGGGTGTCAGCATGGAAAGTTGGTACACTCCGACTGATTTCTTGAGCCATGTGAGTATTTACTGAGGCATTATCGGTAGTGATGCAGATCATTTTGGTGGCAATTTTGTAACGGTTAATTACTTGGAGAAAGTGATTGGCAAGCGAGATTCCAGAATGATCGCCTTTGTTGGTAGAGGTTGTCAGCAAGCTACCTTATTGGTTAGGAAGAGGACCAGCTTACCTTCTATCTCGGTTAGACCAAGCAGGATTGATTTAAGATTGAAATCAGGGTCCAAATAATGTCCTGTGACTGCCATGAAGGCAGTCACATTGGGACTGGTCCAACAATCAGTTGTGAAAGAAATTGATTGGTTGTTGCATTCAAGGATGTTGCAAATGTGTGATTGGTGAAAAAAATAGACACTGGATAAGTGGCAGGTGACGGCAGCTCGTCCAACTAATATTTCTAAGATCTTGGGATTGCATAGTTGAAGTAGTTCACAGAAGGAGGTTGATTTGGTAATAGACAATGGGAGGTCACAATCAGAGATGAAGTACACAAGGGAAGTTTTGAGCGACTCTAAGCATAATTGCTGGAAACATAACAGGATGAGTATCAGTAAAGTGCCTGAAAACCAGAAAAAAAATACTCACCTGTTTAGTCTTTGAAGCCTGAACAAATCGATCAAGAGTGCAATTGGTGCTTTGGGATATTGCACTGGACTTTGGGTTGGTCAATCGATGTTTCACAGTGAGATGATGGCTCATACCTTTAGTACTACCAGTGCAATCGTGTTTAATCTTCTTTGAACATGGATTTCCAGCCTTATTCATCACATGACATTCCACATATTCTTCGTCAACGTCGGAAAAGTACAGCCACACCCAAGATCGCTTTTGGGAGTGGTTGTTGGGCAGTGTATTGTCCAGATCAATAGGTGTTGAAGGACAAGATGGCGGTGCTGAAGACATGATTTAGGTAAGAGTGAGGAAAAATGAAATTGGCGAAGGCAATGGGGAGAAAGCTGATGAGAGAAGGAAACAGTGGGGTTTAAAAATAAAACCAAAAAGAATACAGAGATTTAAGAAAAAACAAAAAGCAGCCAAGCCAATGAAAGAAGGAAACAGTCCGTTTCCAATCAATTTCTATTGGGGCAAAGATAACATAGTGAGGAAAAAAGAAATTGGCAAAGCCGATGGGGAGAAAGATGATGTGAGAAGGAAAGAACTGACTGTCAATTTATATTGAAACAAAAAAAAATCCCGATAGTCCCGCCCAGACCCGGTTGTTCCCGGAGCGTATCATCCAAGACTGTAAAAAAGACCAACCATTTCAGGTGGGTTGGTTAGGTACGGGACACGGGATGGTCAGGAGGCCGGGAAAATTCCACGGGAACCACCCTGAGGGCTCAGTCTTTCCCTGATTTGGCCCTGGGAAACAAGAAAATCAGACTGACTGATTTCAAACTCAGTCATGCCGTATTTTCAGGTGTCCCAGGTTCATACAGGCCACCGGCGGGCTTCTTTTCATGCCACACATCTTTTTCTTATGGCTTTTTGGAACCGTACCCTACCTTGTTTGATATCACTTTTTTTTGAATTTTTGTTGTACTAATTTCCTTTAACATAACGACGTGGTTTTTTTGTAAAAAAAATATTGAAAAACAAGTAGAGGAAAGGTTCAAAACTTAATGGAGGGTCCCATGGTGTTTGGGGTGCTTGCTCAAGTTGGCCTGTTCTGCATCTGATTTGGGCCTTTCTCACGTGGATTTTGCCTCGGAAAGCAGAAAGTCCCAAATCATCAAATACGGTCCAAATTCTCAGGGGCTTGCCTGATTTGGGATTTTCTTTGCCTGATTTTGTGCTTTCTCAGGGTTTTGTGTCGTCGAGAATCAGCAAGCCAAAATTCATCATCTTCGGCAATGACTGAGCCCCACTATTTCAGGCATCATACAGGCCTGGGATTTTACCCCCGAAACCACAAGCCGAAAGCTTTTTAACCCCAACACTCAATATAGATACAGTGCGGAATTTAAAATACAATGCACTTTAAAAAAATAAAAAACTAAAAAAAAGTATATGGTAATATAAAGATGTAGTAAGCATGAGAACTTTGGCCTTCGGTCGGAGTGTGTAATCTTGTCTGACATGGTAGGTTCTCAAGGAATATTTTCCTCGTATTTCAGGCGAAATTTTTTTGGTTGAGAAGGCGGTTCGTCAAAATTTTCTTTCCCTCTTTGAAACCGTTACGAGATTATTTGGGACTCATTCACAAAATGCATTCTTTCCATATATCACAAGTAGTTGTTCTTTTGACTTTGATTTGCCTTCAAGCGTTTGACGTTACGGCCTTTGGTTGCACCCAACACGTCAACGCTCCTTTCGGTACATGCATCAAGGGGGGCGAAAACGAAGCAAAAACAGGTTGGATCTATTCATTTTTCAAATCTTTTCCGTCCAAGACTTATAGTAATTTATTTTCATTAATTCTCCTAAACACAGCAACCGCTGCTGGAACAAGAATGGATCCTACGTCAGAACCGTTTACTTGTCGAAAGGGTAAAGAAATGTGCTGCAAATTTAATTTTGTGAGTTTTTCTAAGTGGAAATTTTGCTAAGAACATCCACAAATCAATTTAAACAAAAGACTCGTCTCTAATTTTTGGGAGATATTCCATTTAGACGACACCACGTACAGTTAACGAACACCAAATTTCCTCTTCATGTGTCCCGAAAGATCACTTTTAATTCACTTAGCTACCTATCTGAATATTTTTTACATTTCTATCACTCAATTCCTTCCGGTATCAATCAAAGCAAAAACTGAACTCAAACAAGCACAAATTTCTTGAGTAAACAGTTAACAAACAGACCTGTAATCAATGAGCGTTTCTTGACAAAATGGTTTGTTTACTTGAAAGATTTCAATGACAAGTTTTCCTTTTCGTAATTTTTTTCAAATCTCACAGGTTTGAATATGCTCTAAGAACAAATACTTAAGTGTAAATACCGACATTATTGAGATGAAAGATTAATCATATGTTTTATATGCTCAGGGAGTCTAAGTAATAAACTGGGCAATACCTCGTTGGATTCCAAAATCCATGTCGGAATGGTTTAGTCAGAATGAAATGAAGATGTGACCTGCAAACCAGACCTTTTGAGAGAATAGGACATTACGAATATTGATAAATGATATCTTGGAATGCGAAATTATATGACAAAAGAATAAGTCAAGTGCCATTTGTCCTATCTTTACTGGGGACTTGTCGATACAAACTTCTGCTTTGGAAAGTCTAACTTGAAAAGCTCAAAGACCTAGATTGCTTCTAAAAAACTTTGAAGCTTGAAACCACGATTCTCTCTGAAAATATTTCTATAAAAAGTTCTTTGAACAAATCATATTCTCAGTGCATATAACTTGATCAAAAAATAGAGTTTATTAGTATATTTAGCACATTTTTTTATTGAACTATCTAATCCAGAATAACATACAAATGAATGAGAAATCATTATATTGTTCAAGCTTTGATTGTAATATATTAAATATTCGAGGAAAACTCAGATTTACCATGTTGTGAACCTCTGTTGAGTGAACAATAGGAGAATAAGTTAGAGGGGAACAAGCATTTTGAAAATATTAATCTCAGTCAAGTGCTAATGTGACAATAAATATACATGATTGAAGTAGGAGGAGGAAAAATAATTGGAAAGGAAACCCTTTCATGAGAGTAAGGATATGAAAAGATGTTATAAATCGACGAGAATCATCTCGGCTAGCGGCTATATACGCCTTGTTTATTTAGCTATGAGAGACACTCTTCGAGTGGTACTTTAAGATCAAGTATGAGCTGGTCACTCTTAGACTTGACCTTGATACTGATGGAGTACTGTGGAAATATAACTAATCATTGGGTTTGTCAATGATATAAATAGAGTACATTCATCGACTCAGGCTAGCAGAACTCTTATTCAATCTATTAATTGTATTATCTTATAATTCAATCACTAATAATCATCCTAATACTCGTACACACTGTTTTGGAGGAGTATAGGTATAGTTAAACCATTTTGTCTTATAATATAGCTTAACCAACTGACCTTAGACCTATCAATGCAGAGTATTCAGTGTATTAGTTGCAGTTGGTTATATAGTTAAATATTAGATACAAATAGATTCCTTTCAGGTACATTCCTTTACTTCAAGCCATATCATATATGATACTGTACTTATTGTCTGTTTTAGTATTATTAACTACTGGTTTCATAATTATCATAGCAATTATAAGATTTTTAACAACTACTCATTGCAAAAGATTAGTATATCTTTTCAAACAGAAAAAGTCAAAATAAAATCAAATTTGAGGAAAACAGAATTCAAGACTATTAATAATTTAAGCAAATTAGCCAATTGTATTTTTAGGAGAAAATAAAGAAATGAACCTGAAAATTTCAATTTTCAACTTGGATCAATGTGTCCATAACCTGAATGAATCATTAAGAGGTCTTTATTCATGGTACTCAAGGATTCTATTTTGACACTAAGAGATATCAGATTTCATTTTATGTTCTATTATTTGGATAAAATGTGTAAGATGTGTCTATGAAACTGATGATAATATTACTATTAATCAGAAGTACTATGACTGTTCTTATAAAATATAATAACAAAGTGTTATTATAACCACAATTAAATAATTAAAGAATTATTTCTTTCATGTGTTAAACACTACTAGTGATTTTAACAGTGAGCAAGTAATTGTCTACAAGAATCAATTACAAGAAGATTTTAATAATAAAACTTCTTTTTATTAAAACAATAAAATTATTTTAATATATAATTATCTTTTGCAAGAATAATTATAATGATAATTATTGAAGAAAACTAATTTTAGAGAAAAACTTTAAGAATTAAAGATAAATCACTCACTAATATTCCAAAGAGCTTATTGAAAGATAAGATAGAGAGATTTAATGTAGAATTGTGGATTTAAAGGGATCAAAATGAATTTATAAGTGTATTACAGCAATATTTAGGTGGATTCTATGATTTCACGTCTTTCTGATTGATTATGAAAGAATTAAAACACTTAAGAATAGCTTTAACTAATACTTACTTGTTAGTAACAATGATATAAATGATAATAACATGATGATCTGGAAAAAACAGCAAGAGGAGGCCTCTTTTAAGTCAACAACAACTCACAGAGGCGTGCCATGGAGAAAAATGAAAAACCAATGAGTGATAAAACAATGAATCCTTTCGGATTATTGATTGCATCATCTGTTGTCACATAAGATTATCATAATTACTTAATTGATGCTTTCACGTGACTACCAACCCCAATATGGTTAAGAATAAAAGAAGTAACATCTGTAAATCTTCTTTTATTCCAAAATAATCATTGATTTCTCAAAGCTATCAATGCTATTGGCAGTTTCATCACAGGTTGTAATTACTGTGAATTTTTGAAGAGTCAGTGTTTCACATAGAATAGTCAAAAATGGACTGTAGGAAAAACTTTAAATTTTACTAGTAAAAATGTAATTATTCTTGATTGTACCATAGATAATTAAGTTCTCCATTGGTGTTGAAAGTTTTGGAAAGATTCATTAAGAATTGTATTTTTAATGAATTTCTGAAGTTTTTACCTCATTTCTACGTGGAATTGCAAATATCAGTATTTAACTGGTTGCTATGAGGTAAATCAATGGATAAAGGTCCAAAAAGGGTTTCAATTACCCCTTTGGGGTTTATCCATGGAGAATCATTAAGAATTGACATGGTTACAGGAGTCTAAGTAGCTTTTTACCTCCTTGGCACATCAAAATAGCAGGTTATTTGCTATTTTCTTAAGATTTACTGTAGTTGTAACATGGTAACCAAGTTTCCAAAAGGTTTTAGTTTACCAATTAGGCCAAGATCAGCCATGGATCCAATCTTTGGAGCTTTCCATGCCTCAGAGGCCTCAGAAGTTGGGTACCCTGGCTCTCTTTGATGTCTTTTGTCCCCCTTACTTATTTTTCACATCAAAATAGAAATTTAAGCTTAAAGTGAGATATTCACTATGGGTGTACCAAAATTCTATGTAAGAATACCATCATATTAAGTGCTCAAAACATGAATAACACTATTCTTAGTGTATATGTAACATGGGATTTCTCACATTCCCATTGTTTTGGTGTGAAATTAAGAAAAACAAAACTTTTTATGGATCTTTTATGTAGTATTGATGATGTGGTATTGAAGTATTTTCCATATTACCACCTCAAAGAGTTAATTTGAGCTTATTCACTCTATGGAGCTACCCTAGGTGAGTTTTTGTGTAGAATCCAAATCTGGCCTTGAATCCATGGATTTACTTACTCAATAAAAAGTTTCATCTTTTCTGAAATCAAAATTGATGAATTTTGGATATATGCATGACTTATGAGTTATGCATAATTCAAAATTTATTTTTAAGATAATTGTGGCCTATTTGGGTATGTAAAATATACCTCAAGGCTCACATTCCCTCCCACCAAAAAATAAAATTGTACTAAAGTTTTATCAATGGTATAAGTAATAAAAATCCCCAAAGGGTGTTAATGTCCACTGTCCAACCTCTTTACATCACTCAGATGAAGTAAATTAAAGCGCATTTATAGACATATTCAGGCTTGTGGTCTTCTTTCATGTCTAAATCTTCTCAAGAGTTTATCTGAGTCAGGTATTTTTGATTCTGCCAGCCATTCATCTTTATGTACTGGATTTCTATATCTGAAAAGATATTCTCTCTGATTTTTACCCCTAAGTCTCCTTTCTTTAATGACTTTCTTTATCTTTTTGTCTTCATTCTGTTCCACTGGTGGCACAGTTAAAGGAGTTGGGTTCCTTAAAGGAAACAATTCTTTGTCAGCTGGTTGATAAGGCTTTATCAAGCTGACTGGAAAAGTGGGGTGTGTATTTTCCAATTCACCACTCAATTCCACTTGAACTGCATTGGTTCAATGTAAAGAAATAATAATAAAAGGTCCTACATAAGAATCTTTAAGTTTCTTTGGGCCTTTGATATTCTTAAAATTCATGGTTTAAACTAGAACTAAGTCCCCTACTTTGAAGTCTGGTACTTTATGACTCTTGTCCCACTTCTGTTTTGCATAATCAAAAGCATCATTCATACTTTGTTTTGCATGATGTTTTACTTTATCAAGCATTATCTTGAAGCTGGAAGCTGTAGGATGAATGTCAATCAAGTCTTTCCTCAGTTTGTCTGCTGGGAGTCTTGGATTCCATCCTTTTTCTAACATAGCAGGAGTTTGTCCTGTGGAAGAATGTACTGATGTCTTGTATGCCAATTCTAATGCAGGTATCAAAGTGCACCAGTCATGGGTAAAGCCATCTGAGTCTTTGAATTCTAACCCATAAGCACAAGGTCTCCTGATCATGTCTTCTAAAGTTTAAATCATCCTCTCTGCTAGCCCATCTGTTTGAGGGTGGTATGCTGAGAGAATGATAACTTAGTCCCAAACAATCTCTGAAGATTGGTCCAAAGTTCAGATGTGAACTTGGGATCTCTGTCACTTATGATATTCTTAAATAATCCTGTATGAGAAATAACTCTAATCCATAGAAGAAGAGCTGTATCCATAGCAGTGTCATCTTTATGACATGGTAAGAATATGGGAGTCTTGCTATATCTGTCTACAATGACTAGAGAAGCATTATAACTTTTGTCACCCTTTGGAGGAAGTGCTGTGACCCAATCCATGTGAGCAACTTCCCAAGGGGATTTTGGTTCTTTAATATGGATCATAAGTCCAAATTTCTTGCCTGTACTCCTGTTTGATTTTTGACATCTGTCACAGGTATGGCAATATTAGATGGTTTCTTTTCTCCAAGATGGCCACCATGCACAGTTCTTCACTTTTTCAAGTGTTTGATCCTCTGACAGGTGTCCAGAGTAGATGCTATCATGGCATTCATGAAGAATTGTATTGATGAGCAATCTGCTGCATAATGTCATTACACAAGAATGTTTGGTTCTGTGGTAAATAATCCCATCAAACAAGTGAAATATTCCTTCAGAATAGGAATTTCTCCAAAATTCATCTAGTGCATTGACTAAATATGTATCTTTGCAGTCTTTATCTAATAAAGAAGTCAAGATATGGCAATTCTTGTCTTGCTTATAAGATTCTCTGACCTCTTCAAAGAATTCAGTCCCAATATCGGTTATGTTAATTCCTTCAGTTGGAATCTGTGGTTCAGGCTCCAATGTTACATGAGCTGGGTTATCAGGAGTGTTGGCTAATGCCCACCTGCTAAGTCCATCAGCATTCGTATGAATGTTTCCTGCTTTGTGGACTATAGTCATGTTTCCTCTATATTCTTGAATGGCTATTTGCCATCTCAACATATGTCTGTTGGGAGTTTTCATGTTAAGAAGTGATTTTACTGCATTACAGTCAGTTATCACTTCAAAAACACTGCCATTGAGATAATAGTGTAATTTCTCAAGTGCCCATACCAAACATAAGCACTCCATTTGGCTTGCACCATATCTGGCCTCTGTTGGTTTGATTTGTCTTGAGATATAACAAACTTGTCCTTCTGTAGGCTTGTCATCAATAATTTGGACTTATGTAAGGCTGCCCCCAATCCATCTCCACATGCATCAATGTAAAATTTAAAAGGAATATTCCAGTCAGGCATGAGGAGTAAAGGTGCTTCTGTAAGAGCTTTCTTTATCTTCTCATAAGCTCTAATTCTCTCCTGTGTCATCTCAAATACAGTCTGTTGATCACAGATTCTATATAGTGACTTGGCTAGAATTGAAAAGTCTTTCAAGTGTTGCCTATAATAACTGGCAAACCCAAGAAAAGACATCATTTCTTTTTTATTCTGGGGTATTGGCTTAAGTAACACTTCTGCTACTTTGTTTTTGTCAATACCCATGCTTAAACCAGAAAAAACATGTCCTAATCCTTTGAGTTCTTCAAAACCAAAATTGCATTTCTTTAGTGAAACTTTCATGTTCACTTCTGAAACTTTGTGAAGTACCCTTGCAAGTCTTTCAAGGTGTAAGGACCAAGAATCAGAACATATGATAATATAATCAATATAAATGATAAGCCATCCTTCAGACAATTCTGTGGGAAAAATGGTATTCATCATTCTTTGATAATGGGATGGAGCATTTTTAATGCCAAATGGGATTCTAAGATACTCATAAATACCACAGTGAGTGATAATTCTAAGTAATTTCTTAGCTTTAGGCATCAAAAAATTTTGATGAAAGCCTTTCAATGCATCCATTGATGTTATATACTTGGCTTTAGAAAATTGAGTCAAGTTTTCTTGAATTCTAGGGATGGGATACCTATCTGGAACTGTGTAGGTATTCAATGCTCTGAAATCTCCAACCATTCTTGACTTATAATTATGCCAGCCAATAATAACAGGTGTTGTCACTTCAACTTCCTCATTATGGCCTACTTTCCTTAGTACACCAAGCTGGATTAACTATTCGATATGTTCTTCCAAGGCTTCTCTGGCCCTGGGACTGGCTGGATAAGCTGGTCTTCTAAGTACTGGAGGATATGGTTTGTCAATATTAAGAGTAATATCAACTTCATGTCCCCTTATACAACCTAATGGTTCATTATCAGAGGCAAATGCAATATTGTATGTGTATAACACATCAACAAGTTCATTCCTCATTTTTGGTGACAATGATGGATTAATTTGTGCTTCAACAATTTGATTAGACAAAAATTCATCTTTATAAGTATCTTCAACAGAAGATACCACAGATATTTGTTTTGGCATATTGGAAAAAGCAAATTTTTGTCTTTTGTTATCCCCAATTGTGAAATATCTGTCTTTATGGTTATTGATGTCAATACCATAAATATTCAAGTAATCATTCCCAACAATGATGTGCTGAGATGTGCAATTATCCATTACCACAATCTCAGTTTTCATCATTACACTTCCTGCTGGGTGTAGAAATACAAGATTAGTGTCTAATATACCCAAGGGGTACATATTGTTACTGGCACTACTAAATTGCACACCTTCTATTGGTAATAGATGGTTTTTCCATTCAGGAAGTATAATTTGGAGATAATCTTTGCCCACACAAGTGCAAAATGCCCCTGTATCCAAATTTACTTTGGCTTCAATATCACTCATCAAAACTGATGTGATACAGGATGCTCCAGCAGTGTATCGTTTACCTCTAGCAGGTTTTGTTTTACACATTCTTGAATCCTGGATATTGATCAGGTTGCAGCAATCCTCACTGTACTGTGGCAAGTGGGTATGGACTTCTGTGACCTCAAGGAAAGCTGTAAAGTTTTCAACGGGATAGTCCTCCACTGGTGTATCCTCAGAGACTGCACAATCTTGATCAGATTCCTCTTTCTCTTCAGTACACTGAATTCCTTCAATGACCTGAAATTCATTGATTTTTGTCTTTTTGGTGCAAGTGTTGGCTAAATGTGAAGTACTTCCACATTTAGGAAACCTCAAGACAATTCTTTCTGGTCTTTTATCCTCTCTGGGAATTGCTGGGACCATTTTGGATTCCACAGGGATTCTAGTACAAGTTTTACCAATTCTTGTTCTGGTAATGATATCTTCCATTGCATCAATGTATTCCTCTGTTGAACAGGGCTCTACACATCTGCTCTTGATAGCATATTCCAGTTCTCCTCCACATTTTCTTGATATTTTCATATTAATCATAGTGTCAGAAATATCTGGGTGTAAATGAGATAATCTGTCTTTTTGCTTGAACAACCAAGTAAGTGGTTTATCTTTTTCTGAGTTAAAAATGGCACTTTCAAAAGCATTTTCCATTTTAAACCTCCAAGAATTATTGGCCCATTTGGTTATCACTTCAGATTTCCACCAAGACCAATCATGTTTCCTATGATCCATCCTCATCTTGTAATACCATTTCTTTGCAGTTCTGGTAAACAGAGAGTTTAATTTTCCCACTATGATTTCATCAGGTATATGAAAGTCTTCTTGCAACATATCAA
Source organism: Austropuccinia psidii (assembly GCA_023105745.1). Lineage (NCBI taxonomy): Eukaryota > Fungi > Basidiomycota > Pucciniomycetes > Pucciniales > Sphaerophragmiaceae > Austropuccinia > Austropuccinia psidii. The sequence continues at coordinate 28,826,689 of JALGQZ010000004.1, read as the reverse complement.
TAGTCCTGATGAGCTCAATATGGCTATATTCTTCTTCACCAGAGAATGTTGGCCATTCTTCCAATTTGGGAATATCTTTAACAGAGACAACATTTTCTCCTAAAAGTGGTGTAAAGCTTCCTTTAACAGAATGTTTTTCTTCAGTCAAAGGTGTAGAATGTCTTGGCATATGTGGTACATAATTCTCATGAATTTGTTCTACATTTGCAATGATTTCATTTTTTAATTTCTGCCTTTCACTGTCACTTTTTGCTAAATGTGTAGCAAACTGATTTGTATTCTCAACTATTTCTAAGACATGATCTTTCAGAATTTTGAGTTTATCATTCATTTCAAAAATGGAAAGATCTTCCATTTCATCATTCTGAACTTGACATTTAATCTCAATTCTGCTACAAGCATTCATAATTGAATCAAATTTGGCATTTGTCAATTCATACCATTCAGTATATTTCTTGTCATGTCTTTTCAAATAATTAATATCCAATGTTATTTTAGTTAACTTTGAATCAAGTTTACCGATTTCTACTCTAATACTTTTTTGTAAATGATTTATTTGCGTGGAAAGGTCCTGTTCATCCTCTCTTGCTCCTTGGCTGTGAATTCCATTAGAGTTCTGGCCATGTTGAACACACTGTCCACAGCTGAGGGCTCAAATTTGGGGATCCTGTACCCCTGTGGGTAAGGTCTGTGCCAATTGGCTTTGCCTTTGTTCTTGCCTTGATGGTTCTTGGGACCTCTCTGTTTCTTTTGAGGTCCTTTGGGCTTGTCTTTGGATGTTTCTGGAGCTGGTAGACGCCACTGGGGCCTCTGTCTCCAAAGCTGGAGTCATTTCCAGTTCCTTCTTCTGGTCTATGGATAAAATACTTTGGTTCTTCAACCAGTTCTTTATCTTTTTGACCTTGTCTTTGCAAGATAGGGGGATCCACCCTCCTAAGAGTTATATGGTCTCCTCCTGACCCAGAAAGCTCTTTATGTGTAAGTAGGAGTTCATCGACCCCTGCCAAAGGCTTGGGCTTATTTCCCACCCCTCTTCTTTGGCTGCTCTGAACCAATTTTTGTATTGAAATTGATATATTTCTATTGCTCCCACTTGAAAATGGTTCAGCCCTGGAAATATCATCATTAATCAGTTCAGGCTCAGAATTCACGTCAAAATATGTGGGTACAGACCTTGGGGAATGGGGGGCAACTTTGGCATCCTCCAAATGTGTCTTTCTTGAGGAAGACTTAGCACTTCTGGATTTGGTCTTGCCTGTTCCTTGTCCACATCCATCTGGTTGGACTGAATAGTTGCTTTCATTTCTGGTATGCACCATTTTTCACTTCAATTTAAAGATAAAAAGTGAAAATATAAGATAAAATACACACCTTTTGGTGGTAATTTATTCTTTTCTGAGTTAAATAAGGTGCCTCTTTTAGCAATTTGCACCTCAATACTGTCCTCAGATTCTGCTTCTGAAGATTCTGGACTGGGTATATATCTTTTACTGAGTTTGTTACCAGCTGCACAGTATTGGATTAAAGACACTAGAAAAAAATTATAAAAGAGAAAAAATTATTTTTTATACTTTTTTAAAATATTTTTTAGATATTTTTAATAAGTTTTATTTTTTAATATTAAAAAATTATTCTTTTTAAAGAAAAAAAATTAAAATTTGAGATTTTGAGTGAAAAATAATTCAGAGTAACTCAAAGAATAATTTTATAAGTTTTTGGATGTGAAAAAGCCATGTGTAAAAACAGTATAAAATTAAACCAAATTCCTCAATGAAAAAGATTTCCAAAACAATTTCAACAATGAGAATTATTTTAACTTCAAAATGAAAGAAAAAAATATTAAATTAATATATTTTAGAACATAAAAATATATTAATTAAGGGTACAAGGTTCAAAAAACATAGCCAGCCCCCAAATGTAAGATGTGTCTATGAAACTGTTAATAATATTACTATTAATCAGCAGTACTATGACTGTTCTTATGAAATATAATAACAAAGTGTTATTATAACCATAATTAAATAATTGAAGAATTATTTCTTTCACATGTTAAACACTACTAGTGATCTTAACAGTGAGCAAGTAATTGTCTACAAGAATCAATTACAAGAAGATTTTAATAATAAAACTTCTTTTTATTAAAACAATAAAATTATTTTAATATATAATTATCTTTTGCAAGAATAATTATAATGGTAATTCTTGAAGAAAACTGATTTTAGAGAAAAACTTTAAGAATTAAAGATAAATCACTCACTAATATTCCAAAGAGCTTATTGAAAGAGAAGATAGAGAGATTTGATGTAGAATTGTGGATTTAAAGGGATCAAAATGAACTTATAAGAGTATTACAACAATATTTAGTTGGATTATATGATCTCACGTCTTTCTGATTGATTCTGAAAGAATTAAAACACTTAATAATAGTTTTAACTAATACTTACTTGTTAGTAACAATGATATAAATGATAATAAGATGATGATCTGGAAAAAACAGCAAGAGGAGGCCTCTTTTAAGTCAACAACAACTCACAGAGGCGTGCCATGGAGCAAACTGAAAAACCAATGAGTGATAAAACAATAAATCCTTTTTGATTATTGATTGCATCATCTGTTGTCACATAAGATTATCATAATTACTTAATTGATGCTTTTACGTGACTACCAACCCCAATATGGTTAAGAATAAAAGGAGTAAAATCTGTAAATCTTCTTTTCTTCCAAAATAATCATTGATTTCTCAAAGGTATCAATGTTATTGGAAGTTTAATCCCAGGCTGTAATTACTGTGAATTTTTGAAGATTCAGTGTTTCATGTAGAATAGTCAAAAATGGACTGCCAATAAAACGTTTCATTTTACTAGTAAAACTGTAACTATTTTTGGTTTTACCATAGATAATTCAGTTCTACACTTGTCCTGAAAGGTTCAGAAAGATTCATTAAGAATTGTATTTTTAATGAATTTTTGAAGTTTTTACCTCATTTCTACCTAGAATTGCAAATATCAGTGTTTCACTGGTTGCTATGAGGTAAATCAATGGATACAAGTCCAAAAAGGGTTTTAATTACTCTTTTGGGGTTTATCCATGGAAAATCATTAAGAATTGACATGGTTACAGGAGTCTAAGTAGCTTTTTACCTCCTTGGCACATCAAAATAGCAGGTTATTTGCTATTTTCTTAAGATTTACTGTAGTTGTAACATGGTAACCAACTTCCCAAAAGGTTTTAGTTTACCAATTAGGCCAAGATCAGCCATGGATCTGTCCACGCCTCTGAGGCCTCAGAAGTTGGGTACCCTGGCTCTCTTTGATGTCTTGTGTCCCCCTTACTTATTTTTCACGTCAAAATAGAAGCTTAAGCTTCAAGTGAGATATCCACTATGGGTGTACCAAAAGTCTATGTAAGAATACCATGATATTAAGTTCTCAAAACATGCATAACACTATTCTTAGTGTATATGTAACATGGGATTTCTCACATTCTGATTATTTTGGCGCGAAATTAAGAAAAACAAAACTTTTCACGGATTATTTATGTGGTATTGATGATGTGGTATTGAAGTATTTTCCATGTTACCACCTCAAAGAGTTACTTTGAGCTTATTCACTATATGGAGCTACCCTAGGTGAATTTTTGTGTAGAATCCAAATCTGGCCTTAAATCCATGGATTTACTTACTCAATAGAAAGTTTTATCTTTTCTGAAATGAAAAATGATAAATTTTGGATATATGCATTACTTATGAGTTATGCATAATTCAAAATTTATTTTTAAGATGATTGTGGCCTATTTGGGTATGTAAAATATACCTTAAGGCTCACAAATTTTGTATCCAGTCTAGCTGCTATCCTGCAGTCTGGTATGGTTGGTACATCAATTAGGAGTTCATCAATATAATAAATGAGTCTCATATGATTATCTTCTCCTACACCAGAGAAATTTGGCCAATTTGTGGCTTATGGAAGTTGCTTTAAGGCTTCCTTTTCTAATTCAGTACTATTAGCTCAATTTTGGTACTGTAATGGGGATCTGTGCTTACTATCAATTGGGGAATCTGGATTTATGTCCTCTTGGAGATGTGGATTATTGCAAAAATGTTGGCCCTGTCTTTGTGGATTTATGTATTGGCAGACATTGAGAAATCTGTTCATGTCTTGATCCAGCTATTCGACAACCCTCTTTCTGTGATATTTCTACTCTAAGACTTACTGTAGTCTTTTTTAGTGTCTTGTGAGGATTTACTTAGTTTTGTGTAGTTCTCTTGAAGAGTTTTCATAGTTTTGGTTTGTAAGGTGATTATTCCTTGTAGTCTTGTATTATTTTTATGTATTGTTTCCAACTCTCTCTGAATTTTCTCTGAAAATTGAGATATTTGTAACCACAGTTAATTACTTTTCATCTTACTCTGGGGTTTAACAACATTATGTTCATTCTGAGTGGAAATATCATTTCTACTTGTAGGTTTACTGATTTTATCAAATGTACTTACAATGATCTCTTGATTTTGTGCACTTCTCCCACTAAGTCCAGCAATGTCTGGATGGTTAGGTCTGATTCTTTCTGCATTTGGTCAAAAGAGGTCTTGTTCTTTCCCTTTTGTCCTTGTCTTCTATCTCAAATTCATCGGAATTGTGAAGAATTGTGACACTTGGCCACTTCTTTGCTTGATTCCGAGTGTTGTGAAGCCACTTTGGTGTTGAGTTTTTCTACACCTCATCATATTGAAGGAGGCAGAATATTCTCTTTTTGGATCAATTTCTCTTCTATAGCCTGTCTTGTGGCTTTATTCTCCCTTATCTTGGCTTTCCTCTCTTCTAAGAGTTTGAACTTCTTTTTGGGACTCAAGCCTTTGGCGATTTCCATAAGGTCTTTGAAAGATATCTCTCTGCAACATATCTTCTGGCAGTTTGCTCCAAGCTCTTCCCATTTTGAAGCCAGGTTGAATTTCTTGTTTTTCATGCTCCATTGGAACAGGTCTTTGAGGTGTTGGTAGAGCTGAAGTACTTAATCGATGTCTGTCCAGTATATTGGTATCAGGTTTTTGCTAAATTGAAAGGTGAATGTAAGTGTGTTAATGATTTCCTTTTGTTTCTTTCCATTAACCATGTTGTACAGACCCTGATATTATGGATCTTAGAAGTCCTTTTCTTTCCTCCAGCTGGTTCCTTGGGAGTACAAGGTCTCTGAGGTAAGAGGAGAAATGATATGAGTATCTGAAATCAGTCAAAAATATCTTGTTCACAAATTACTTACCTTTTACTGTGTCTGATATAATTTTTTTCTGCATCTTTGCACAATTTTCCTTTAGAAGTTACAGCTGGGTCAATAACTTTCATCTTCCCTTTACAGGTTATAAAGGTCGGTTTACCTTGTATGGAGGCAGAACTATGTGGTTTTTATGGGCCTCTGAGTGGCAATTGGTGTCCACTTCTTGGTTGAAGCGAGTATTTCATATTTCCTCTTTCCTTTGCCATTCTGCATGTGCTCTGTGTCTGTGGGTGTCACTGCTGAGTTTTCCTGTGACTTTTATTCTAGTGGTGGGAAGGATTCTTGCACTACTAGACAAAATCTGAGGATTTAATGTTGGTTCTGTCTCTTAACAGTTCTTTGCATGTCAAAGAATAGACTCTGGTGAGGTATATGGCTGTATTACATCTCTATACAGTGAATTTTGGTTGTTAATACCACTTTCCATGTCAATAATACTGTTTTGAAGATGTTTGTTTATATCTTCAACTCAAATATCTCACAGTTCTATTCTGTAAGTGAGAGAAATAACTTAATATAGTGTCCTAATGTGAAAACTTCAAACTTTCAACTTGTTTAACCACACATTCTGAAGCTGTGTATTACAGCTCAGAGTATTCTTTTAGGTTTTCTAAAGCTGAAAATCAGGGTTCTTTTGAGTGTGTATCAAAAACAACACACGTAAAGCAGACTGTGCTATTTGAATTCTGATATAACATGTAAAAGATTGCATAAAAAACACACACAGTGGTGCATGATTATACACTACTCAAAAAATAATTAGATATGATATTTGATATGTTATTCCTTTTTTATTATGAATATTTTTATCCTTAATAATAATAATAATAACCAGTGAGATAAAAAATAAGAGAAAAAACCCACTTTTACGCCAAAAAATCAAAACAATAGTTCAAAAACATGGCCAGGCCCCCAAGATATGAGGTTGAGTCTATAATAATGGTATATACATCTCTATCTCTGACTGTGAAATAGTGAGTTATAATAAAAAAGGCTTCAAAAATGGTATTTAGGGACTTACTATGAATAAATGGTGGTGGTGAGCTGTAACTGTCAGGGTGAATCTATGGTATAGCTTTGAAATGATAATAAAAGCTATTCCTCTGAGTGTGACACGAAAATAATAATTATTAATTAATTATGAGATGGCTAAAAGGGCTATACTAAAGAATTTAGTGATGGTGAGTGCAATTGATAGCCCTGGTTGAGGTGTTTATCGGTTGGTTTACAATAATAAACCCTAAAATAATTAAAATTATAGTTATACCTGTTTAATTCTAAGGATGCAACTTCTTTAAGAAGCTATACCAAGTAAGAATACTAAGAAAAGGATTATGAATTTGCCTGCTGGTGAGGAAAGGCCTCCTTTTATCTTGTTCTGGGGTAGTGGGAGGTTGTTTAGCCTGCATACAACCACAGAGTGAAACGTTTCACTACTATGGGCTATTTTGTGGTTCTGAATACTCAATAGAGACTGGTATTGGGTTTAAATTTGGCTTTAGAACCACAAGTTGTCATTTTTACCCTATACAGGGTGCAAACTTTCACCAATGGAGTTTACAGGTGTGTTCTGATGCTTCTGACACGCGAAAAGCTGTACAGAACATTCCTGCATGAATCTTATTTTTCAATTTATGAGAAATTAAAGAATAAACAGAATCCAATTCAATTGCTTATCTGTTAATTCAATTTTATGGACAGCTGTCCCAGCTAAGATCCCATACTGTCTAGTGTCGGATTACAATCTCAAAACCTAAATATCTTTGTCAGTTTTAGAGATAGAGAGCTCAAAAAAGACTTGTTTTGTGGCCCTTGATGTGCTCTACACAATGGATAATCCCTTTGTGTAGCCAAAATCAAAGATGGAAAAGCTATACCAATTCTAAATTCCATTATCAATTTGTGGATTTATTATGAATCCTGTATTGATCTTGTTTACTCCATAACTTTTGTTCTAGAGGAGATATGAGAAAATGGATGGCATCATCAAAAAGCTCTGATTGTGCTATTTCTAAATAGGCCCACTTTGGGGGTCTCACACTAAAACTGTAGAAGTTGGATGAGAGGTGAATATTTTATTTGCCCTTAATTGGCTCTATTTTGGCCATAACTTCTATAGTTTTGGTGCTAGCTCAATTTGGCTAGTACCATTGGATAGCCCTAATTGAGAGCTTCAATTGAAAACCCATTTAATAGAGTTCAGCCTCTTTCTCTGCATTTTAGATGAGAGATGAAAATTAAGGTTTATGCTCAGCAACTACTTTGAGCTTGAATAGCTTTGTTATTGTTTGTCCTATGATTATGAGAATTGCATATTTGGAAAGAGGTGAGTTTTCTCTTTTTTTTGATACCTTTTGAGCTTCTTTGGCTCAGCTCCATGTTTTGGTGGTATTTTGCTCTACCATTGGCTTGTGTTATTCTGACAGTCATGCTTGTGCTCTGTTTTCAAGTCACAGGCTGACAGTCACAATGTTGTCTTCCAGACCTCAACAGAGGGAACTCCTCCTGAAAAAAATATCAAGCTTTTTGAAAGACTGGTTAATACTGGCAAGTTGTAGATCACATTCTAGCATGTGACAGTAGCCCTGGGCTTAAAGCACTGCCTCCCAAAGTGCATATAGCTGATAGTCTTACCCATTTCATCCTCGTAGAGTTGAATTAGTCAAATCAGGATCCTAAAAGGAACCCCCAAGGGGCAGGACCCTTGTATGCCAATGAAACAGAAACCCTATGATTCTTCTATGTTTGATTGGTCCTTTCCCTTTTCTCCAACCAGAATTGAATCCATGAAATTGGTAACTGGTTTATTGTCACAATGATGTTTTCCAGACCTCAACAAAGGGAACCAATGCAAAAAAGGTTATTAAACTAGTTTAAAGACCAGTTAATAATGGAAGGTTTTAGATCACATTCCACCACATGAGATGAGTGCTTCTGAAAGCACTGGGTTCACTTATAATCACTCTATTCATTACAATTATAAGTAAAATACTAATAATAGAGTATAACCTGCTTATTTTCCAAGATCATAGCTTTTTTGGGCAGTTGTAATACATGATAATTTGTGAGATGGATCAGGATTGCAATTTTGGCATAGGAAAGGTCCCTTTTTATACTGAACTTGGTCTTAAAGGGCCTCTGGACCTGTTCACATAGGTAGAATGAATAATTTGCACTTTCAAGGACTGAATTGCGGGTCATACACTGCATGTAAAGCCTGTATAGTGCTCATATGTGGACAGTTTTCACCAATACAGTCTGAAGCTTTTCTTTTGGGGACAACATAGGCTTCTTCTAATTTGTATGACATGTATAATGCTGTACAGAAGCTGTATTAAGACCCCAGACAGGCTAAACAATGAGTCATTGAGGCATAAACAGGATTCTTTGTAGAAGTGACACCCCATATACAAGGATATGGAATAGTATCAAACATCAAAGGTGTATCAACAAATCTGTGGGATTTTAACCTTAAAGCTGCCATACCTTGGTCAGTTTTCAAGATAATGACCCCAAGACTTATTTGTTGTGTAGCCCTGGACTAGGTCTATAAAATTGTATCTAATTTGGTATGGATATCATTAAATATGGAAAAGATATACCACTTTTAAGTCCCATTCTTCAGATAGGAATGTTTCTTCAATACTGTATAGAGTTTATTTTCTCCATATATTTTGTTTTGAATGGGCTATGAGAATATTAATTAAACCATCAGAAAGATCTAATTTTGCCCCTTCCAAAGAGGCCCCACTTCAAGTGTCTCTGTAAGGTGTGGTTATGAAACTTTTATTAAAAATCAAGTACTTTTCCTGTCCTCAAAATTTGTATAAGGTAAAATTCAATTAAAAATAGTAAGAAATATTATTTTTAAGAGAAAACACGCCAATTTTATTGTTTATAACTTTATTAGTATAAAACAATAATATGATAAAGATTTATTGTTTTACCAACAATAAAAATTTACCCAAAAATACTCTATAAGAGATATTTAAGGCTACAAAAGAAATTTCTTCAAGAGGAATTTCAATTGGAATTAATTGAGAAAAGAACTGCAAGAAATTAATTAAAGGACAAATTCTTCAAAAAGAATATTAAAGAGAAAACATGCCCAAAAGTGACCAGAGTGAATTTGGAAACAAAGTGACAAAGTTTACAGTGATGAAAGATGCTTTAATTCACTTTTGGGGTGGTTCAGGGGTAAAAATGATTATAAAAGTTACAAAAAAATGATTATAGTGATTTTTTCACGTGGTTAAAAGGTTTAAAATAATTTAATAAAGGTGGTTGGAATCTCTTATTGATTGGTTTAACAATGTTTAAACTAATTATAAAAGGAAAAGATTCTAACATGAAGAGAAAAGTGGGGCAAAGAAGACATTCTTTTATAGCCATCAGTTATCTTACTCCAAAAGTAAAATTTACTCTTGTCTGTCGTGAAAAACAGTCTGACAACAGAAAAGCCAATTATGACATCATTGAACCCTGATTCAGACCAAAAAGGGCTGGTTTAAGCCATTTTTAGCCATTTTAGACCCTTAAGTCAGCCATTACTATAGCAATACCTGGTCTAGAGCTTTCAAAACACGTCAGAATGTGTTTAAGAGACGTAGGAGGCAGTTAAAACTGTTTTTACTATGATGGTTTTATCTTAAGGGTAGTTTTACCCTCTTGGCAACAGCTAAAACTACCCCAGTTGGTATCAAAACCTCATCATCAATTGAGTCCACAGACCCTGGAACTCAATTCTAGGCCAAAAAGGATGAACTGTTGCCTGAATTTTGACATCCCATGCCTGTCAGCAAGGAGTTTGGGGGTCTAGCTCCCCTTTAGAGCTGGAGTTCCTTTTCCCCCCAAATTCAATCTTTCCAATTTATTTTTCCTTTAGTTCCTCATCATGTATTATACTTATAATTTACATATGTAATTAAATTAAATTGTACAGTCAAATACAGTAATAGTTGATAACTCATATGTAAATCAAAGTTCACTTATGTAATACACACACACATTTTGACATTTCAATTGAATTCAATTGAAAATACTTCAATTCCTCATAACTTCTAAATTAAACACAACACCTCAATTTTAACACAAAAATTGATGGTTAACACCACATGTGGTGTTAATTAAATTGAAGTTTTGAGGATTTTCAACTTTTGTATTGAAAATACTAAAAACTTAATTTCAGCTTATTTAGAGTTGAGCTACAAGAATTTCACTCAGAGGTGACCCCACCTGATTTTTTATGAGGAATCCAATGGTGAAATAATTTTTATATGTTTATTTATCAGATAAAAAGCTATAATAATTTTCTTCAACTTTTTTCCAAATTTATTTATTTTTTTACAATTTTGTTAAAATTTCATTTTTACATAATTTTTTCAAGAATAAATGTAGTTTTATAATTCCAAAATGTAATGTAATTTTATATTTAAACTGTAATTAATTTTTTATTTTGATTATAATTTTATATTTATATTTTGATTTTTATTTTAATAATATAAATAAATTTATTTTATTTATATTAATATGTTAATTTTGTATTTGTGGTCTTTTGGGTATATGAAATTACCTCTAAGGGTCACATTCCCTCCCCCTAACAAAGAATATTACTTTGTAATATTGGTATTTCTAGTGTGTCTGAATCTCCTGAGAAGTTTGGTAGCTTCTGGTATATCTTTTTCTTCTAACCATTCATCTTTGCAAGTTGGGTCACTGTACCTAACAAGGTATTCCCTTACTTTCTTGGTTCTTAATTTCCTTTCTTTAATAACTTTGGTAATTTTCTTAGTACCAGATGATTCAATAGGAGGTATAACTTGGGGAATCTTATTCCTCAAGGGAAATTTCTCAGCATCACTAGATTTATATGGCTTTATCAAGCTCACTGGAAATGTAGGATGCTGATTGCTAAGTTCTTCAGATAACTCTACTTCAACAGCATTTTCTCCATGATGGGCCTTAATCACAAAAGGTCCTGCAAAGGAGTCTTTCAAATTTTTACATCCTTTGATGTTATTGAGGTTAGTGGTGGATACAAGAACTATGTCCCCCACTTTGAAATATGGAGTTGCATGTGATTTACCCCATTTGTCTTTAGCATATGCAAAAGAGTCCTCCATGCACCTTACTGCATGCTTTCTAGCTTTGTCTAGCATTCCTTTGAAGCTAGCAGCTGTGGGATGTATTTCAATTAAATCTTTCCTCAAGGAATCTTGGGGTAACTTGGGGCTCCATCCTTTTTCTAGAATAGCAGGAGTCTGATTGGTACTGGCATGGATTGATGTTTTATATGCTAATTCCAGTACTGGCAACAGAGTACACCAATCATGGGTAAATCCATCACAATCTTTGAATTCAATGCCATATGCACAAACTCTTCTTACCATGTCCTCTGAGGTTTGGATCATCCTTTCAGCCAGGCAATCAGTTTGTGGGCTGTAGGCTGTAGAGAAAGACGGTTTAGTGCCAAATAATTGGTGAAGATTTGTCCATAGTGCTGAAGTGAATTTGGGATCCCTATCACTAATGATATTTGTAAATATCCCAGTCCATGACACTACTCTATTCCATATCAGAAGAGCTGTATCCATGGCTGTATCATCTTTTTGACATGGTAAAAAGATTTGAGTTTTACTGAATCTTTCCACAATTACTAGGCAAGCATTATAGCTCCTGTCACCTCCTGGTGGTAGGCCAGTTACCCAATCCATATGGACAATTTCCCAAAGTCTGCTTGGTTCTTGTATTTTTATCATATTTCCAAGTCTCTTGCCAGTGGATTTATTTGCTTTTTGGCATCTGTCACAGGTTTTGCAATACTCTGCAACATCTTTCTGCCACATTGGCCACCATGTGCATGTCTTTGCTTTCTCTCTTGTTCCGTCTTCAGACAGATGTCCTGAAAAGGGGCTGTCATGGCAGTATTTCAGTACAAGATTGATTAATGACCTGTCTACAACTGTCATGACACATGTGTGCTTGGTTCTGTGGTAAATTATACCATCCAATAGGTGAAATCTTCCTTCATTATAAGACTTTCTCCATACTTCATCCAAGGCATGTATTAGAGAGTTGTCTTTACAGTCTTTGTTAAGTAGTTGGCATAAGATGCTACAATTATTATCTTGAATGTAACTACGTCTGACTTCCTCAAAGAAGGTGGTGTTCAAGTCTGTAACACTTATTCCTTCTATAGGAGTTTGTGGTGAAGCTTCTTCTGGCACATAAGCAGGATTATCAATATTATTTGGTAATGGCCATCTGCTTAGTCCATCTGCATTCTTATGAATGTTCCCATCCTTATAAACAATGCTAATATTGCCTCTGTATTCTTGTATGGCTATTTTCCATCTGAGCATATGTTTGTTGGGTGTTTTCATGTTTAAAAGTGATTTGACAGCTGTACAATCTGTTATCACCTCAAAAACACATCCCTCCAAGAAGTAGTTTAATTTTTCCAAGGCCCAGACAAGACATAGACATTCCATTTGACTTGCTCTATATCTGGCTTCAGTTGGTTTGATTTGCCTGGATATGAAACATATGGGTCCTTCTACAGGTTTATCATTTATGATCTGAACTTGGTGAAGTGCAGCACCCAGTCCATCCCCTGATGCATCAATATACAGTTTGAAATGTAATTTAAAGTCTGGCATCAGTAAGAGTGGAGCAGTGTTCAAGGCTTCTCTTAGAGACTCAAAAGCTTTGAATCTGTCAACAGTCATTTCAAATACTGTGTCTTTGTCACAAAATTTATAAAGTGGTCTTACTATGGATGCAAAATCTTTAATGTGTTGCCTGTAATATCCTGCAAAACCTAAGAATGACTGAATTTCCTTCTTATTATGAGGCATGGGTTTTAGCAATACTGCTGCAACTTTGTTTTTTTCAATTCCAAGGAACAAACCAGATACAACATGTCCTAATTCTTTAAGTTCTTTAAATCCAAAATGACATTTCTTCAAGGAGATTTTCATGTTTACTGATTGGATTTTTGTCAAAACTCTGGACAATCTGTACATGTGCTCCTCCCAAGTCTTGGAACAGATAATAATGTCATCAATGTAAATGATTAACCATCCCTCTGAGAGTTCTTCAGGGAAGTGTTCATCCATCATTCTTTGGAAGTGTGAAGGTGCATTTTTGATACCAAAGGGCATCCTCAAGTATTCATACACTCCACAATGAACAATAATTCTCAAGTATTTTCTTGCTCTTGGTGTCACCACATTTTGATGGAATCCTTTCAGGGCATCCATAGTGGTTATATACACTGCTTGAGATATTTGAGTAAGGGCAATTTGGATTTTTGGTATTGGGTATCTATCTGGAACAGTGTAAGTGTTCAGAGCTCTAAAGTCCCCAGCCATTCTAGATTTTCCATTATGCCATGCCACTATGACTGGTGTAGTTATTTCTACTTCTTCATTGTGGCCTGCTTTTCTTATTACACCAAGGTCCAGAAGTTCTTTGATATGAATTTCTAGAGCTTCTCTTGATTTTGGACTTGCTGGATATGCAGGTCTTCTTAAGAGTGGTGGATAAGGTCTCTCAATGTTAAGAATGATGTCAGCTTCATGACCAATAATTGCTCCTAGAGGTTCTTTGTCTGAAGCAAATGCTCCTCTTTGGTCATACCAAAGGGAAGAAAGTTCATTTTCTTGTTTATCAGTCAGATGAAGGCTTATTTCAGCTCCATTTAACTGCTCAGACTTGAATTTCTCAAACTCTAAGTTAATTGGTGATACTTTATTTACTGTAATTTGTCTTTCAAATGGTAAAAAGGCAAATTTTTGGCGCTTATTGTCTCCAATAGTAAAGTATCTGTCTTTGTTATTATGAAAATCTATCCCATACATGATTAACTAGTCATTTCCCAATATAAAATGGGTACTAGAGCAGTTTTCCATAACAACGAATTCAACTGTGATTCTTAAATTCCCATTTATGTGTGGGAATATGACATTGGTCTCAAAGATTCCTAATGCTTTCATTGGATTACTTGCACTGTTGAATTTTATACCATCAATTGGTCTTCAAAGTTTGGTACACAAGTCTTAAGAAAAGATTTTCCAACACAAGAGAAGAAGGCTCCTGGGTCAAGCAAACGTTTGATGGGCTTGTTGTCAATCACCACTTCTGTTATACAGGTGTTACCAGCTGTATAACCTTTTCCCCTGTTTGGTTTTGTTTTCATAAGTTGTGCATCTTGAACTTTTGATAAATCAAGTTGACCATTGCTCAATTGTGGCAAGTGGGAATAAGATTCCATGATGTCAAAAGTTGCATTGATATTTTCTATATCTTTTGAAGATTCAGAAAATATTGATGACTTATCATCTGAATTGTCTTCAATTATGTCATCTTTTTCAACATCAGGTTCCTTTTCAATGTCAATTTCATTGATTTCCCCCCTTTTTGGACATGTATTGGCTAAATGGGTGGTGCTTTGGCAAATATGGCACTTTCTGACTGTAGCTGCAGATTTATACTTAATATTACTAGAATTTTCTTTGGGGTTTTTGTCCACAGAATCTTTCCAAGGTGTATTAAACCTTGTTTTGAGATTCACCCTACTAGAACCAATTTTGGTTCTGGTGGGTACTTCCTCTAATATATTGATAATATCTTCTGCTGAAGAATGTTCAGTAGTCCTGCTTTTGACAGCATGCTCTAAGTCACCTCCACATTGTCTCAGAATCTTCCTATGGATCATAAATTCTGACATGTCTGGATATAATGCTGTTAATCTGTCTTTTTGTTGGCAAAACCATGGTAAAGCTTTCTCTTTATCAGCATTAAATTTGGCAGATTCAAAGGCTGTTTCAACTTTAAACCTCCAAGCATCATTTGCCCATTTGTTGATGATTTGGGTTTTCCACCAAGTCCAACTCTGGTGTCCATGTGCTTGTCTTAATTTGATGTACCATCTGTGAGCTGATCTGGTAAACAAGGTGTTAAACCTGGCTGTTACCAATATGTCTGGTAATTCAAAATCCTCTTTGATCATGTCAATACCTCTAATGAATTCCATATGGTCATACTCTCCTTCACCACTGAAGTGAGGCCATTCTTTAAGTTTTGGAACTTCTTTCAAAAGTGCTTGGCCCATTGATGGTTCCAAGTTATGAAAAGGAGTGGATAATTCATTTTTTAACTGTGAATTATCAGGATCCAATACTTGTGGATTTGGAATTCTTGTGCCCCCATTTTGATACAGAGGTGTAGACATTCTTGGTAAGGTGTTCAGTATTTGTTCAATATTATTCATTTTACTGTTGCTACACCTTTGGGAATTTCTGTATTCATTTTGGAAGCTTTTTATTAAATTTATTACTTCAATTCTATACATGTCTTCTTCATATGTCAGTTCTTGCCATGACTCTGTCTGTCTTGTATTATCAGCAGTGACTTGATTCAATTTCATTGATAATTTTGATACTTCGTCTTGTAAAGCATCAAAAAACTTTTTCAAGGCAATGGTATATGTCTTTACTTCAGTAAATGAATTTGAAATGTCATCAAGGACTTTCTTGTTATCTGTTTTGATAATATTTATGGCTTGTTTAATTCTTGTTTCAATTATTTCATCAATATTGAATTTAGAATATTTATCTGTTAATTCTTTAATAATGGAAGATTGTTCATTTATTTTATTGCCAAAAGAATTATCATTATTGGAAATTTTAATTGTTCTCAAACCTTTTTCAAAACACATAAGTGTTTCATTGATTTGGCACAGACTCAGGTTGTTTGTTTTAATGTTGCTACAAATGGTTTCATTTTTATCAGAAAGATGTTTTTCACATCATTTATAGCATCATACAATTCTGGGATGGAATCAAATATATCAGAAATCATTTCTGGAATCTTAATCTGGCTTCCTCCTTCTTCGGTAATTCCATCATGGTTCTGGCCATCTGAAATACATTTTCCATGGCATCCTGCTGAATCTTTGGAATTCTGTATCCTTGGCTGTGAGGGTTTGGGGCTGGTGCCTTCCCTTTGCCCTTGTTTGGATTTTGTGGCTGCTTTTTTACGTTGGAATTCCTGCTGCTGGCCACTGGGGCTGTTTTTGGCACTGGTTTGGGTGGTGGAGGGTTGTTTTTCCTCCATTCTAGTGTCAAAAGCATCATTTTTTTCTTCTCCATCAATGGATGCCATCCATTGAGCAATTTGCAACTGTTGGGATGGCCCAGGAATTTTCTCACAGTTAGGTAAGAATTAATGCAATTCTTCCACAGGTCTGCAAGGATCTGGTACTCCTTGAATTGAAGTGCATTGTTGTATGCACTGTGGCTGGCTTTGTATATGTCCACAGAGGCTTGTTGTGGCGGTGTCAGCTCTTTTTGAAGGTAAAATGGTATTATCAGCTTCAGAATGACCCATTTTAGTTGTTTGGAAGTCATCAACTGACCCTTTTCCTTCTGTACCTGATTGGCCTCTGCCATAATCATGTCTATTACCTTTTTGGGAGCTGCTTGAGGGGCTATAGCTGGCTCCTGACCTGGTTGAAGGCATAATTATGGTTAAAAAGGCTTGAAATAGTATTTTTTGGTCAAAAAACTTACTATTGGCCAAATTTGTAGCTTTCTGAAGGGTATTACTTATGTCCAAGTTAATCAATTCAGAAGATATTGGTTCAGGTTGGTTATTTTGAGTCACAATAACAGTACTATTATGGTCTGAATTAATAGTACTGGCAGGAATAATGCTGGTGACTGTTGAGGCTGTTTCAATGTTTTCTTGTCTTACCACGTTGTCAGACACTAAAATTAATGAAAAAACCAATTAATTAAGTAAAAAAAGGATATTTCAAAAAAAGAAATAAAAATATAAGCCTCACTTATAAAAAAAATAATTTTTTATGGATTTTTTTGAATTATAAGTATTTTTTATATGTTTCTAAATTTTTCAATATAAGAAAAAAGATTTAAAAAGATTAAAAAAATATGTCACAGGTAAAATATCACGGCTAGGCCCCCAAATGTAAGGTGTGGTTATGAAACTTTCATTAAAAATCAAGTACTTTTCCTGTCCTCAAAATTTGTATAAGGTAAAATTCAATTAAGAATAGTAAGAAATATTATTTTTAAGAGAAAACACGCCAATTTTATTGTTTATAACTTTATTAGTATAAAACAATAATATTATAAAGATTTATTGTTTTACCAACAATAAAAATTTACCCAAAAATACTCTACAAGAGATATTTAAGGCTACAAAAGAAATTTCTTCAAGAGAAATTTCAATTGGAAATAATTGAGAAAAGAACTGCAAGCAATTAATTAAAGAACAAAGTCTTTAAAAAGGATATTAAAGAGAAATCACACCCAAAAGTGACCAGAATGAATTTGGAAACAAAGTGACAAAGTTTACAGTGATGAAAGATGCTTTAATTCACTTTTGGGGTGGTTCAGGGGTAAAAATGATTATAAAAGTTACAAACAATGATTATAATGATTTTTTCACGTGGTTAAAAGGTTCAAAATGATTTAATAAAGGTGTTTGGAATCTCTTATTGATTGGTTTAACAATGTTTCAACTAATTATAAAAGGAAAAGATTCTAACATGAAGAGAAAAGTGGGGCAAAGAAGACATTCTTTTATAGCCATCAATTTTCTTACTTCAAAAGTAAAATTTACTCTTGTCAGTCGTGAAAAACAGTCTGACAACAGAAAAGCCAATTATGACATCATTGAACCCTGATTTAGACCAAAAAGGGCTGGTTTAAGCCATTTTTAGCCATTTTAGACCCTTAAATCAGCCATTAGTATAGCAATACAAGGCCTAGAGCCTTCAAAACACGTCAGAATGTGTGTCAGAGGCGTAGAAACCAGTTAAAACTGTTTTTACTATGATGGTTTTATCTTAAGGGTAGTTTTACCCTCTTGGCAACAGCTAAAACTACCCCAGTTGGTATCAAAACCTCATCATCAATTGAGTCCACAGACCCTGTAACTCAATTCTAGGCCAAAAGTGATGAACTTTTGCGTGAATTTTGACATCCCACGCTTGTCAGCAAGGACTTTGGGGGTCTAGCTCCCCTTTAGAGCTGGAGTTCCTTTTCCCCCCCAAATTTAATCTTTCCAATTTCTTTTTCCTTTAATTCTCCATCATGTATTATACTTATAATTTACATATGTAATTCAATTGAATTGTACAGTACAATAAAGTAATAATTGATACATCATATGTAAATCAAAGTTCACTTATGTAATACATGTGCACATTTTGACATTTCAATTGAATTCAATTGAAAATACTTCAATTCCTCATAACTTCTAAATGAAACACAACACCTCAATTTTAACACAAAAATTGATGGTTAACACCACATGTGGTGTTAATTAAATTAAAGTTTTGAGGATTTTCAACTTTTGTATTGAAAATACTAAAAACTTAATTTAAGCTTATTTAGAGTTGAGCTACAAGAATTTCACTCAGAGGTGACCCCACCTGATTTTTTATGAGGAATCCAATGGTGAAATAATTTTTATATGTTTATTTATTGGATAGAAAGTTATAATAATTTTTATTCAACTTTTTTACAATTTTATTAAAATTTCATTTTTACTTAACTTTTTCAAGTATAAATGTAATTTTATAATTCCAAAATTTAATGTAATTTTATTTTTAAATTGTAAGTAATTTTTTATTTTGAATATAACTTTATATTTATATTTATATTTTCATTTTAATAATATAAATAAATTTATTTTATTTATATTAATATGTTAATTTTGTATTTGTGGTCTTTTGGGTATATGAAATTACCTCTAAGGCTCACAGTCTCTAACTAAAAATGTAGCAGCTTGATGAGAGCTGAATATTATGTTTATCACTATTTGGCTTAATTTTGGCCATAACTTCTATAGTTTTGATTCTAGCTTGATTTGGCTAGTACCATTGAATAGCCCTTCCTGAGAGCTTCAATTTCAATGCCCATTTAATGGGGTTCAGCCTTTTCCTCTGGAATTTAGACAAGATATTAAAGTTAAGGTTTATGCTCAGCAATTGCTGTGAGCCTGAATAACTTTCTTATTCTTTGTCCCATGGTTAGCGGAGCTGTATATTTGGAAAGAGGCAAATTTCCTCTTTCATTTAATGCCATTTATAAGTTATTTTTGCTTAGCCCAAATTTTGATGGTATCCTTCTCTGCCATTTGTTTATGGTATTTTGGCTGTCATTCATGTGCTCAGAGTTTGAGTCACTGGCTGAAAAATATAATCCAAATTTAATTTTTGAGATTTAATTTCTTGAAGATTTAATCTTGGTTTTATAGAATATAAACCTTTTGATTTTTGTGAATCTGATCCTTGAGAAAATCCAAACCCTTTCATGGTACCTCCTAATATGACTGGATTATTGGTAATTTTCTATTTATTATTGGACAAGTGAGCTGGAATGATGATTAATTTATGATGATTATTGAAAGCTAGAGTTTGATTTTCAAATTCAGGAGCTTGATAAATTCATATTGGCAAAGGAGGTCCCATTATGTTATCAACAACTACATGTAGTTTTGTTGGAGTTTCAAGCTCTGGAAGCTTAAAACATGATGAATTCAGTGGACTTCTATAATGTGGTATCATAAAGAAATATTTAAAATATTTGAATCGTATTCAAACTTTTCAATTACCTTTTTATTAGTATTTATTAGACTTCCTTGAGTGTGATTAAGCTTGTATAAAGCCGAATCATAATTTGTATTTTATTTAATCATAAAAATTCCATTATTTTTAGGAAAACGTGCTGAGCTTGATGAATTAAAAGATTCTTCTGGTCCAGTTCTACCCATTTCCACAATTGATTTTTTTGAATGTAAATTTCTTTGTGTTTAATTATTGGACATGGCCATAAGAAGTATAAGTATATTGATGAGTAACGAAATATTTGATTACAAAATGTAAAAGCAAAACACAAAAAATAAACATTAAAATTAGCACAATAAAAAAATAACAAAAACAAAAAACCCGCCCCTCAAAAAGAAGAAGGGCAATTTGAGAAATTAATGGTAGTAGAAG
Organism: Austropuccinia psidii; assembly: GCA_023105745.1. Taxonomy (NCBI): domain Eukaryota; kingdom Fungi; phylum Basidiomycota; class Pucciniomycetes; order Pucciniales; family Sphaerophragmiaceae; genus Austropuccinia; species Austropuccinia psidii. Next base: position 28,806,387 of record JALGQZ010000004.1, on the reverse strand, counting down.
GGAGTGTAGTAGTTGAAACAACCAACAAAAAAATAAAAATAAAAATAAAAACACAAAATAATCATTAAAGTTGATTGAATGAAAAAACACCTGAAATAAAAGGTTTTTATTAGCAGGTGGCAGATGGGGCTAAAATCACTTAAATAATCAAAAGCTTTAACAAGTTTCAAAAAAATTAATCAACGATAATAAATGTTCCAACGGTTCTAGGAGACAGTGTGGCATAAAAAAATCAAAAACAATGAAAAATTTAAAGATCAAAATTTTGAAAAATTAAAAAAAATTGAAGAAACACACCAAAGGTGCTTGGAGAGGGTGTGTCCTAAAAATGAAAACACTGGAGTTTCTAGGAGAGGGTGGGGGCACAGAAACAACCCAAAAATTAAAACAATAAAAAATTCACCAAAGGTGGTAGGAGAGGGTGCAATGCTGCAAACAGAAGTTAAAAAATCAAACTATAAGATAAAATTGCAAATTATAGTTTCAAAACCATGTGCCACCTTGTAAAAAAGGGTGTGATTTGGCCAGGAGGTGGTAGGGGGGACTGAGGTTGTCCAAAAAAACAAAAATAATTCATAATAATTTTGTTCAAAAACGACATCAAGAAAACAGTTCTAGCTGGAGAGAATAGAACTGATAGTAGTTCCATAAGTATCTGTGTGAGCCTTGAGGTTTATTTTACATACCCAAATAGGCCACAATTATCTTAAAAATAAATTCTGAACTATGCATAACCCATAGGTCATACATATATTCAAAATTCATCATTTTTGACTTCAGAAAAGAAGAATAACTTTTTTATTGTGTAAGTAGATTCATGGATTTAAGACCAGATTTGGATTCTACACAAAAATTCACCTAGGGTAGCTCCATATAGTGAATAAGCTCAAATAAACTCTTTGAGGTGGTAATATGGAAAATACTTCAATACCACATCATCAATACCACATAAAAGATCCATGAAATGTTTTTGTTTTTTTCTATTTCACTCCGAAATAATGGGAATGTGAGAAATCCCATGTTATATACACACTAAGAATAGTGTTATGCATGTTTTGGGTGCATTATATTATGGTATTCTTACAAGAACGTTTGGTACACCCATAGTGGATATCTCAATTTAACCTTAACATTCTATTTTGACATAAAAAATAGGCAAGGGGGACAAAAGACATCAAAGAGAGCCAGGGTACCCAACTTCTGAAGCCTCTGAGGTGTGGACAGCTCCAAAGCTTGGATCCATGGCTGATCTTAGTCCAGCTAGTAAGCTAAAACCTTTCGGGAACTTGGTTACCATGTTACAACTACAGTAAATTATAAGAAAATAGCAAATAACCTGCTATTTTGATGTTCCAAGGAGGTAAAAAACAACTTAGACTCCTGTAACCATGTCAATTCTTAATGAATTACCTTGGATAAACCCTAAAAGAGTAATTAAAACCCTTTTTGGACTAGTATCCATTGATTTACCTCATAGCAACCAGCCATATACTGCTATTTGCAATTCTACATAGAATTGAGGTAAAAACTTCAAAAATTCATTAAAAAATACAATTCTTAATTAATCTTTCTGAAATGTTAAGTACCAATTTAGAGCTGTATAATTCATATAAAAACCAAAAAGAATTATACTTTTATATGTAAAACTAAAATTTTTACTTACAGTCAATTTTTGATGATTTCACGTGAAACACAGAATCTTTAAAAATTTACAGAAAATACATTCTGTGATGAAATTTCCAATAACATTGCTAACTTTGACAGATCAATAATTATTTTGGAATAAAAGAAGATTTACAGTTGCTACTCCCTTTATTCTTAACCATAAATGGGTTGGTAGTCACATAAAAGCCCAATTAACTAATTATGATAATCTTACATGACAACAAATGATGCAATCAATAATCCAAAAAGTTTTATTGTTTTCTCACTCACTGGTTTTTCAGCTTGCTCCATGGCACGCCACTGTGAGCTTTATTAGACTCAAAAGAGGTCTCCTTTTGCTGTTTTTTCCACATCATCACATTATTATATTATACCTTTATTACCAAACAAGTAACTATTAGTTGAAAGTATTTCTTAAGTGTTTTATTCTTTCAGAAATCAATCAGAAGGACGTGGAATCATAGAAATCAACTATAATTCGTTGTAATACTGTTATAAATCAATTTTGATCTGTTAAATCCACAATTCCATGTCAAATTTCTCTACTGTTATCATCTAAGAGGTTCATTGGATTAATAGTGAGTAATTTATCTCAATTCTTAAAGTTTTTCTCTAGTAATAGTTTTTTTCAAGAATTATCTTTATAATTATTCTTGTAAAAGATAGTTATATATTAAAATAATTTTATTATTTTAATAAAAGAAGTTTTTATTATTAAATTCTTCTTGTAATTGATTCTTGTAGACAATTACTTCTTACTGTTATAATCACTAGTAGTTTATAACACGTAAAAGAAATAATTCTCTGATTATTTAGTTGTGGTTATAATAGTTTTATTATTATTATATTCCATAAGAACAGTCACAGTACTTTTGATTAATAGTAATATTATCAACAGTTTCATAGAAACATCTTACAATGTGGAAGGATGGATGAAGGTAACTAAGAAAAATTCAAAATACAAAGTATAAAATTGAAACATATATACCAAACCTTCAAAAAATTCCTGAAAATGATCATTTTCAAAAAACTGAACAAAATTTTCAACAAAAATGACTGATACTCAACTAGGTGAGTTCAAAAAGGTCACCTCCACAATATTTTGAAAAAAGGAAATTAATTGCTTCAAAAAGCTACCTGAATGTGGAAATGAATCCATGCTTAATATAATTCAAGCTCTCAATCTGTTATGGATTGTCAAAGTAAAATATAATAATATTTTAAGAATTCCTTGCACATATTAATTATTCAATTTCAAGGAAACAATTGAGCCTTGATTAAAATAATTTATTACACCTATAATATATGATAAATTAACTCAATAATGCATGATAAATATGTAACTGGTCTGGTTTAATTAAATTCAGAGACAGCCATGTTCAGATCTCATTTCTTCTTTTTCATCTCCATTTCTTCATGCCACTTCTTTTTTTCAAAAAAAAGATTCTTTGGGTGAAGGATTTTGTGAAGCAGATGGGAAAGTTGGAAGTTTCTAGGAATAGTTGGCATAGTTTTACTGTTTAAGTTTCTAGAAGGTTTTTAATTAGGAGAAGAATTTCAGAGTTGGCCACTGGTTTGAGTCAAGCCTTCAAATTCATCACTAAGCTCCCCCTTTGGATCAGCTGGAAGATCCGAAATTCTTCAAACCCTCTCAGCAATCCATGGCTGTTGATCCTGGAGATAGGAAATTCTGAGCTGAAGTAAGTTGGCCTTAAACCAGTGGAAGTAGACCCTCAAACATGTTTCCATATTTCAAAATCCTTCTGCCAGGATCCAGTGACTAATTCAAAGCATCAGTACAGTTCATGTCATCAGAATCAAGGCACTTACAACTGGAATACCTTGAAGTACCATCAGGAGTGGGAACTCTTTTCCATAAGACCCATCATTCCTTCTCTACAAGAAACTCCTTGTGGTTGACATTGGCACTCCCACAAAATGGCAAGACTTCCCAACATTCCAGTGGTGTAATTTGGAAGATATGGGCTTTCAAAGTTGAAAAAAGACTTCTGGCTCTTTAAGAATTAATTACAGGCAGGATCCAAGACTTCACCTTCCTTATAGCCATCATAGAATTGGCATGGCTCAACAGCCAGAAGAAGCCATTGACAAAGGTGAGCCCAATTGACTGTAGATTCCAAACCCCCAATGGATACAAGGTGGTGGTGCAGAAAGGGGATATTCAGTAAGTGGAGTAAGCTTTGAGCTGATTTCTATATTCAAGGGAAAGAAGAGTCAATTCAGTCAGAAAAAGGTAAATACATTTCCAGAAGTCATCTAAGCTCGGGCTAATAGCCATTATGGCCCCATCAAGATCCTTAAAATTGGTCCCAGGATGTTCTTGTGACCCCCTCAACTCTGGGAAAGGTCCCTACCTCTTTTTTGGCCCTGGAAAGCTCCCATAGATTCAAATATATGCATAAAAATCCCCCTCTTTTGCCCTTGTACCCAGGGGCCTTGTTTATTCCCTACAAATTAGAGTTTATAGGCCACATATTATGGACTAAAGAATATAGGCCCAAAATTGCCAGATATGTCATAAGTACCATGCAAGCCAGAAAGCAAAGAATTGTTCAAAATCCCCAATAACCCAAAAATGGCCATAAAAGCCATTTGGGGCCATTTTTCTATAACCATATTGACAAGACCTCAAAAAAAGACAAAGTTTCAATTTTCATCAAACCTTTGCCACCCATTCAAGTATGGCTAATAAAAGCAAGAATGGCATTAATATGCTCATTTTGCATCAATTTCTGAGCTGTAGACAACTGCAGAATCCCTTTTTTGGCTAATGTTCAAAAGAAAAACAGAAGAGGTCTGGTTTTGGACAAGAAATTGACTCAAAAGTAAAAAAACTTACTGTTATGAATTGTTGAAGGGCTTATAGCAAAAGTAAATTAAAAGAAAATTCCAGACATAAGATTTTGAGGATAATGATTGAGAGTAAAAGAAAACTGAAATTTAAAGATTTTTGAAAAAATTTGGGGGAAAGTGGTGGCATATTATGGTATTCAGGATCCCAACAGTTTTAAAAAGGCAATACTGTCACAGCCACTATCAGAAGTAAAGGGAATTCAACCTTAAGCCAACTCAAACCCACCAAATCAGTAACTCCTTTCTGTGTATGAATATTCAGTTTCAGAAATCTTCATTTGAGTCAGTCATATAATTGGATTCACCAACACAGCCTGTCACCATTTTTACAGGCTAGAGTCACAAAATACATTTTTGGATTCACAACCCTGGAGCAGTATGATTGCCTAACTTGCCCACACGTCTTTTACAAACCCCATACATCCATAAAGGGACTGTATTATCCAAATCAAATCAATCAAGTAAGCATTTCAAGAAAATCAACTTTTTTGATCAGGGCTGGTGTATTCTCACATATACTGTCCGCTCTTCATCCTTCTGGGGACTTTTCCCCAGTTAATTAATATATTGGATGGGTGTTGGTAAAAACACATAAGAAAATTGGTAAAAACACGTAAGGGGTGCCCTGGGCCCATTTTTAATCCAAAATGAAACACAACCACGCCTGTATTGGGCCAAAACATGCCCAAAAGAGGTTTTTTCCCCACAAGACCTCTCTAACTCCAAATTGTTTCAGATTTCTTTGCCCAGCCCCCCCCAAAAAAAAAACAAGCCCTAACACCCCAATAATCCACATTATCCCCACCCCCAACCATTGTTTTTTTTTGGAAAAACAGCATTACCAAAGCCATTTTGCAAAGCTTTTCACACTTTTTTTCTTTTTTACCCCCAAAGACTGCATTTTCCACCACAACAACCTGCTTTCAAGCCTCTCAATTTTCAATTTTTTACCTTCCCTCATCTATTAATCCCACATTTAAACCACTTTCTGTCACTCTTAACCACTTCTGTTCATTTTTCACACCCTTTTTCACCTCTTTTTCACATTTGGAAAGGTTCTTAACCCATTCCAAAGCCCCCAATTCCCCCTTTTTTTTACTTTTATACATATTTTTCATTAAGAAAATGCTTCAACCCCCCACTGAAGGTGAATTTCAGACCCTTGAGCTTCTTTGGCAACATGTGCATAATGTTGCCAGGGCTCAGGGGTATGCTGTGTCCACCTTGAGGTCCAATATGACCCATAACCAAATTGAAATATGTTGTGACAGGTCTGGCGCCCCAAATCCCAACAAAAGCCCCTCCAAAACAGTAACCTCAAGAAAGCTTGACTGTCCTTTTAGACTTTATTCCAGGAAATATGCCAAGAGTACCACTTGGACTCTTAAAGTCAAAAATCTTGAACATAGCCATGATGCCACTGAAAATATCATGGCACATCCTGCTTTCAGGAAATTCAATGAGCAAGGAACATCCCAAATTGCTCAAATGTCTGAATCACTGCTCATGCCAAGGCAAATTCAGGCCCAATTATGCAGCCAGAGGGAGTCTTACAGGCCTGTAATCCTTCAAGACATTTATAACCAAGTCAAGAAAATCAAGAAAGACAAACTGCAAGGCAGAAGGCCCATTGATGCTCTTATTGACACTCTCAAACAAGAAAATTTTGTTTGGTCCTCTGCAAGGGATTCTGAGGGACACATTACCTCCTTGTTTTTTACTCACCCCTTGCCATAAAACTTCTTCATGGCTTTCCTCATGTCATTCTTATGGATTGTACTTATAAAAACAATAAGTACAAAATGCCCCTTTTTCATATTGTTGGATTCAGCTCAACAAATAAGACCTTTTCTGGGGATTTTTGTTTGATGAAGAATGAAAATGAAACTTCATATACTTGGACATTGAATCAATACATTGAAAAGGTCCTCAACAACACCAATCTTGTTCCCCCTCCAGTTATTGTTATTGAAAGGGATCTTGCCTTGAAAAACTCTATTAATAAGCTCTTCCCAGACTCCAAAGTCATGCTATGCATTTGGCACATCAACAAGGATGTATCTGCTCATTGCATGAAGAAAATTGGTCATGGAACTGATTTTGAAAATTTTATGGGCCTTTGGAATCAAGTAATATACTTCTTCACTTTATTTAATTTTATTTCACTTTTTTTCTTATTATTTTCTTTATGAATGACTTTGGGATTCTTTGCTCAGCTTATGTATTCACCCACTGAAAGGTCTTTCAAAGACAACTGGAAGAAGCTTCAAAAGCAAGTTAAAAATGATGAGGTCTTGCAGTATTTGGAAAATACCTGGCTTTCTCCAAAGGAGTATTATGTGCCAGCCTGGACCAACCACCATTGCCACCTGGGTGTGGGCTCCACCTCCACAGTTGAAGGTGCCCATGCCATGGTTAAACTTTGGCTCCAAAAGTCCACTGGTACTCTCCTGGAGGTAGTCAGGGCTCTCCACATGGCATTCAGAAAACAATTTATTGAAATTATCAACAGAATCTCCAAAGAAATGATTGTCCATGTCAAGAATTTTCCTCCACACATCTGTGCCCTCAATGGCAAGGTGTCTCATTATGCTCTTCAGATTGCCTTTGGAAATTTCAAAACAAAATTTCCTCCAAATGAAAAATGCACAAACAAATACAACAATTATAAAGGCATTCCTTGCAAGCATAAGAACCAAAAGGCATTTGCCAAGCGCCAAAGGCTTGAATTATCAGACTTCCATCCTCAATGGCATTTGAATTTGCCTGTGAGGGTTTTTTAATTTCTTATTATTATTTTTTTCCTTATTAACTGATTTTATTTGTCATATTCTTCTCAGGCTGGTTTTCAAGGTAATGATCAAAGTGTTGAAAAAGAAAGAAAGAATGAAGCCAAGAAAATATTTGAAGACATTGGGGAAGACCTGTTTCAAAGACCAATGGAAGAAATAACTCCAATACTCCGACATTTTCAAGATGTTTTGACTAGACAAGTCCCATTTGATCAAATTCCCAAGAGTCAAGAGGATGATCAATATTATGAAGACCATCTAGAATGCAAGAATATCCGTGGGAGACCCCAAGGAGCCAAGAATAAAAACAAAAGAGAACCTTCAAGATTTGAGATTATTGAAATTAAATCCAAGAGAAGAGGAAGACCCCCATCAAAAGTGACCAGCACAACAACTTCAAGATCCCAGTCAAATTTCCCCTCTCCAATTATGGAAATGGACTCATCTGAGAATTCTGAAGATTCTGAGGACTCATTATCTAGATCCATCAGTTCATCAGATTCACTACCCTCAGCAACTGAATTAAATAAATCAGAAGTAACCCTTAGAAGGTCCAGAAGATTGGCAATTGGAAGCAAAACCTCACAAAGAAAATCACACAAGCCTGCCACCAGTTCGAATATCTATGATGCAATTGACTTGACCTGTGAGCATTGTCAAAGCAATTATCACACAAGTGATGAATGCTCCAAGCTGTTTGTGAGTTTCTGATTCTTTTTAATGTAATTTTATGTTGTTTATTTTGATATTTATTCATTTTTTGTACTTATTTTATCAGATAACTGGCTCAGAAGACTTTCCCAAGTTTATATTGAAATACACCTTCAAGGCCATCAATGTCCAGGGTGATGGAAACTGTGGCTACAGAACAGTATCCCACTTCATTTACAAGACTCAAGATCAATGGGCTGATGTCAGAGGTGACTTGGCTGAAGAAATTCACCAAAATCAAGACCTTTATGAAGCCATGAACACCTTAATTCCCTCAGTATCCTCTTATTTGGAAAGAATTGAATGGTATGAAGATGTTGGCCAGGCTCCAAAAAGCAAGTGGATGTCCATGCCTGACATGGGGGATCCAATTGCAAATAAGTATAAAAGACCAGTTTGCTTTTATTACACAGACCAATATTTTTCTTTTTTCCCTTATTTCTGTCCTCCAAATGATAAACCCCCCATTTTCATCTGCTTCTTGAATAGTTGTGCTCATTTTGTTCCTTTGGACATCATCATTTCTAAAGTTTATCCAGTCCCCCCCATTACTGTGAACTGGGAGATTAATTCCCAAAAACAAGCCCTGGGGAGGGCTGATAAATTTAAGAAACACAGAATGTTGTATTTGTCCAACCTTCCTCCCCCTCTCAGAAAAAACCCACTATTTTAGAGGTTGATTCTGATTGAATGATTTTTTTATATACAATTTATGCCAATTATCCCCCTCCTCAGTCATATTTATTGCTTAAATCCCACCTCATTCTCCTTTTTCATTACACATGTGGAGCTTTTGTACTTGAAAATAGTCATATTACACACAAGCAAAAAAACAGTTGAACAAAAACACTCATTGCGCCTTCACTTGTTGTCCCACCCAAAACATTTTCCCAATTCATGAGCTTCTGGTTCTTTATTGTTCAGATTGAACCCTTTAATTTAAAAATAAAAAATGAAGGAGATTCATAAGTGGGAAGTTATTAGATTCACTCTTTAAAAATAGGCATATTACAATAACGGGAAAAAACATTTGAAAAAAAAACCCTTTTTGCGCCTTCACTTGTCCCACCCAAATAAATTCCCAAAATTATGGGATTATGGTGCTTTATTCTTCACATTGAACCCTTCATTTTTTAAAAAAAAATTAATGAAGTTCATAAGTGGGAAGATTTTAAATGAATTTTTGAAAAAATATGCCATTTTGGGATATTGGCCAAATTGGTGAAATTTGGCAAAAAAAAAAATTGAAAAAATTTGTGCTTATTGACATGCCAAGTCAGGAAAAATATGGCAAAAAAAAATTAAAAAAATCCTCAAAACTGAGCCTGAGCAATTTTTTTGAAAATTAAGGTCACTTACGTGTGTTTACCAACACCCTATTGGATTTACTATTTAATAAATAATTTATTCTTATTTTATTGAAATATCCTATTTAAAAGTATTAAGTCAGTATTTGAATCTTTCCTCACTTGATAAGTAAATTTGTGGTAGCCATATCCTTATTAACCTGTCTCTTTCCTTCTGACAGGTTGAAACAGCAGAATTGGGCTTGTTTGTAGTTCTCTCCTTTATTCATTACTGCTTATTATTGTTTCTTATTTATTTATTATTTTCTTATTAGCAATTTTACTTCATTTATGCTACTTAAGTGTTTCCTCTTAACCATTCTGAGCCCCATGCAAGTGAGTCCCAGTTTACTGAGGGCCAGAACCTCTTCACTTAGAAGAGCCCCTGTGACAGACCCACCCCAAAAGGAACTTGAAGCATCTTTCATTACTTTGTTTCCAAATTAATTCTGGTCATTTTTGTGTGTTTATTGTGTTTAATATTCTTTTCTGAGATTTTTTTATCATATTCATTTCTTGCAGTTCTTTTCTCAATTGATTCAAATTAAAATTTCTCTTGAAGAAATTTCCTTTCTAGCCATAAATATCTCTTGTAGAATATTTTTGGATAAATTCTTATTTTTGGAAAAGGAATGAATTTTTATATTAATACTTTCTATTAATAGAGTTAAAATAAATAATTTTAACATTTCTTTCTCTTGAAAGTCTTAAAATTACTATTCTTTACATAATTTTACCTCATAAAAATATTTAGGACAAGAAATTTAATTGATTTTTAATCAAAGTTTCATATTCACAATTTACCTTTCCAGTTCTTTTCCAATTGTACTGTTCTATAGAAGAAGGGAAAAAATTAGTTGAAAAACAAAACAGTGGGTCACTTACTTCAACAAATGAATATTAGATAGATAAAGAAAGTAATCTCATTGATGGGAACAGTTATGTTGGATAACTTCTTGAAGCAAAACAAATTGTGGAAGAAAGCATATCACCCACTGCTGCAAAATTTCACGCACTGAGGAATTTGATAATGTACTTACAGCATTTCAAATCAAATTATGATGTGGCAAGAAAGCTCAAGCACTGTACTGTAGGCTTTGATATTAGTTTAATGAGCTAGTAACTTTAATTTTTTTTTTGATATTTTCTGATTTAATTTGTAATTTGATGAGAAATTTGATGTTATTGTACCATGATGAGTATGAGTTTGACTATTGGTTCTATCAGATTAGATGTTTTAAACCCATTACTTGCCAAATCCCATACCAAAAAGCTCTACACTAAGGCATATGGGTTTTCACAAGTTTTACTATATATATTTGGATGGTAGAGGTTGGGGTTTTGTTGACTTCCACTTTGTTGGACCTAAGTGCATAAGGAATAAGCCTTCTACCTGACCCCAGGTTTTTGAAGAATGACCTTGGAGACCCCTTTTGGGGAAGGGGTCAGAGATGATGAATTTTCTTTTTTTATTTGGGGAAAAAACTCTCATGGTGGCTGGGGTAGAGTCCAAACCCTAGCAGTGGCAAAAGACTCATGATGGCATGAATTGAGATGTAATTTCAATTTAAATTCACACAGAATTACAATTATTAAGCTAAAAAATAAGCAAACTGAATAATAAATACCAATTAATAATTTTGGTAGTTGTAACCACATGTACAGACCCAATCTCTGAGACAAGATAATTGTTCAACATTAGTAGAAGATAGAGAGTCCCACTGATAGGTTATTACTTTTCTCCCACAAGTGAAAACCGGCTCAGAGGGGGAACTGGTAGCTGGAATTGCAAGATATTTGAAAGCCTTGAGAGAAATATGTGGGGAAATGCCACCATGGGACTTCCAAAATCAGAGTATATCAGCAAATTGGGGCTCCGGGGGTTCTGCCAAAAACCTCTGGATTTCACTTCCCACAGTACATCCTTCAAGCCATCTTTCAGAGTACATCTTTTCAAACAAACCACTTTGTCCATTTAATTCAGTCTCTGGTGGTGGATTATTCATGCTGCTGCATTGGTTTTGGGCTTTGTCTTAAAAAATTATGGCCAGTGCATTTGCTGATGTCCCAAACTGAGCCAATGTTGTTTAATGGGCTGTGAAAATTTTCATCTTGCAGCACGTATCAAGAATGGAGGCACAGATAACTGGTGTCTTACATAAGAGTAGTGTGAGGTATTTCAAACGTTTTGAGGTCATTGGAAGTGCAGAAGCCTCAATAAGTGCCACATTTTATTTCTGACAGGCCTCTTTAAAAAAAAGTATCAAAATAAATGAAAAAAGGAATTGAATAGAGAGAAAATTCTATCACCTTGCTAAAACATTTTATCAAAAGAACGTATAATGGTAGGGCTTGATTAATAGTTGGGTATTTTGAGCTCCAAATAATGTTTGTGGTCTTATACAAAGGCTGAAGGAAATTTTCCATGAATTAAGCTTTCTCCTATTCAATTTGGGTGAGGCAAGATTATTCCATGCTTTATGGACTTCAGTACTGATTGTATGCCTCTCTAAGGCATAGTGCTCACTCCAGCATGTCATAAGCAGGGTTACAGAGCATACATATGTGGACTAATAGAGTGTTGGAATTGGCTGGTTTGGGTCCATCATAAATAACCTTGAAAGTTGTTTCAAACTTCTCTCTGTGTTGTGGGCTTTACTCTAGGTAGGAATCTAATTGTGCCACACAGGATATAATGGAATAATACCTGAGGCTCAATCCATCAGGTGGGTTGATTATGTTTACAATGACCATTGGGCCAGGAGGTTCTTCTTGCTTGCAGGTGGTTGGTGCTACTCCTTTGGAAAGAGCTTTGAGTCCATCTTGGGCATCTAGATGGAGCACATAGGCCATGCAACCAATGGCATGTATACTGGCATTGGATATTGCAGCCATACCTTTTATCACATTAGCCATAGAACCATTCCTCATGTCATTATTGGTTGTGATGCTTGTGATACAATCTTCTAGGTCATTTTTATGTAGTACACTGAGAAAATTTGTTGCAAGGGCCACTCCAGAGTGTGGTCCTAGAAAAAGAACTCTCAAAAAACAACCCAAACAAAGCCAATTTTAATTAATAAACATACCTTCAATCTCCAAAATTCCTATTAATATGGAGGTCAGGATGAAATCTTGATCTAATAAATGCCCTGTGACTGCTATATAGGCAGTAACATTTGGGCTTGTCCAGGCATCAGTTGTAAAAGAAACAAAAGTTGCCTTCTCTGTGGGCAATGGCCAAATGTGTTTGTGATAAAAAAATACACATTAGATAAATGTGTAGTGAGAGCAGTACATAAAACTAATAATCTTAATATCCTTGGGTTGCAAAGCTTGAGTAAGGCGCAAAAAGAGTGTGAATCAGTTAATGATGAAGGGAGATCACAGTCTTCTATGAAATAGATCAATGTGGCCTTCACAAATTCACATGTGAGGATCCAAAATTGAATTTTGTATTATCTTAATGAAAATAGGACAGCTAAAGTGTCGAGGTACTTACTTTATTAGACTTTGAGCACATCACAAAACCATCTAATGACATGTTGGACTTTCCAATTGTTTTTGTATTTGTATTTGATAGACAATGCAGAGCAAAGAGATTATCACTCATTGATTTTGTACTTCCTGTCCAATCACAGTTTAATTGCTTCTTGCAGCTTTTTCCTGTGGGATAGATGACATTGCATTTGACATACCCTTCATCCATGTTGCCAAAATATGACCATACCCATGATCATTTGGTGTGAGTTGTTGCTTCACTAAGGGATGCTTGTGTTGTTTTATCACCAGGGGTAACAAATAAAAAATAAATTGTTATTTTAATAAAAGAGAAAATTGCAAGTAAAAATTGGGGACCAACAAGTTTAAAAAAAAGAAATCTCAAAATAGAATGTGCAAAAGAAATTATTAACGACGGAGAAGATGGAACAGAAAAGGAGGGGAGGGTTAGATGTGTTGGAGTGTTGGGCGTAATTGTGGTTGACCCCAGGAACCCCCTGGTATAGTCGGTCTCTGTTGAGGCCACTCCGGTGGGGAGATTATTCCAGAATTTTCTCTGGGGAAGGGGGAGGGGTTGTTCCTTCCACCCAGGGATCCCACAGACAGCAGCTAAGGACAGGAATTTATAGTGCCCACAGTCCCCCGACCCTTGTTTGCCCCTAAAAGACCAATTGGTAAGCAACCAGAGGGGAAAAGAGGGGTCTCCTTTCCGACTAGGGTGTGATATAGGGCTAAGCCTTCCCTCCGTGGGAATACTGCAGCAAATCGCACATCCCGCACCCCGTACCTGTTAATTCCCAGGATGATTTTTGTTTCTCAAAACTATACCGGGCCATAACTGGCCGGTATAGCCGGTATCGGGAGGGGGGAGTGGTCAGGTAAAAATATTCCAATTCCACCTCCCTTCTGCCACTCCACCCCACCAATTTTAACTTTTAATTTTTACGTTTCTCTTCTTGTCTTTGCCTCATTTGTCTCCTTTTTTTTATCTTTAACAACACTTCTTTTTGTATTTAATACTGCTTTTACATTGACTTATCTCTTCTTTTCTTCACCTCAATTTACCGCTCCTTTTTTTTCGTTTTTCTGTCTCTCTTGTCTCCACTTTTTAATCTTTAACTACGCTTCTTTACTTCTTTATTTTTTTTGGTCTTTTTTTTAATTCATCTCACAAGAATGTCTTCAGCAATCTCAGCCACTACGTCTCAGCTCATTGCCCATAGTGAAATGGATGAACCGACTCAACTATCCAACAGTGACCCACCCACCAAGAAACGATCATGGGTATGGGTCTACATTGTGGATCTCAATGAATCATTTATTGAATGTCAGGTGAGGGACCACAGTGGAAAACCATGCCAAAAGAAAATCAAACGTGATCGAACAGGTAGTACCAAATCCATGGCAGATCATCTAACAGGCATTCATCACTTAGAGAATCCAAATAAGAAAGAAGTAAAATGGTCTTCAACACTCAATGGTTTTTTGAAACACGGGTTTCCCAAAAAGGTATGTACTCTTCCTTTTTGGGTACATGCAATAATGCTAACTTTTTTTTCCAAAAACTCCTAGCGATTGTGTCCAGAGTCATTGAAAACTGCCCTTGTGTATTTTATCTCTCAAAGCGATCTCCCACTTTTGATTACTGAATCAGCCTCATTTCAAGCTCTACTTGAGCTTTGCCATCCAGGGATTCTCAAGATATTAGTTTGGCAAAATTCTTTGACAGCACATCTTGCCAATGTGTTTTTCTTCCATCAACAACACATTCGCAATATTTTGGCTGCCAATGTGAATGGGGTATCCTTCACAACCAATGTTTGGACTAGTCCACATTCAATTGCCCTCATGGGTATTACTGCAAATTTCCTGGACAACAAATTTGAGCTTATCTCGGTCCTTCTTGGTCTCAGTAAAATCAAAGGTAAGTCATATTCTTTGACTATGAATTTTACCCCATTATGTATTGCAGTACTGATTTGTTTTGTTGATTCCGACCTCAAGGTGATCATTCAGGCGCTTCACTTGCTGAACTTTTCCTGAGTATCTTACAGCAATATAATGTGGAGTCAACCATTCTCTGCATTACAACTGATAATGCTTTGGTCAACACTCGAATGGCTCAGGAGATTGCAAAAACAACTCCTATGTTTGATCCAAATCAGCAAGCCATTGGCTGCATGGCTCATACAATACATCTTACGGCCCGTGATGGTCTCAATGCTCTAGGATCTCAACCTGATTCAATTTCTGAAGAACCTACCAAAGTGGCAGGCCCTATGTCAATTTCCAACCTGGTTGATCCCCCAGATGGACTGAACCTCAACTATAACTCCATTGTCTCTCGCATAGCACGGCTTGCCTCATACATCAATCAAAGCCCTCAGCAACGAGAAAAGTTCCTTACGACTGTTCAACTGGTATATGATGAATCCAAACCCACTCATGTGACTACCCTCCTCAGTCATGTTGTGACATGATGGAATTCCACTTTTGACATGCTCACAAGGGCATTTGCACTTAAAAAGGCTTACCATCACTTTTGTACCACACTGAACCTCAAGTCGTATCAATTGGTGCCAATTGAATGGGATAAGGTCAAGGTGATGATTGAATTTCTCCGTCCTCTCTATGAAGCTACAGAAATTATATGCGGGTCTAAATACCCAACAATCAATCATGCATTGCCGCTATATATACTCTTGATTAAACACATCCAACAGGTATGTTTTTTTTTCTCTTTAAAATAATTGATTCTAATTACTCTCTTACAGGCTTGTGAACAGTACAATGTGGTGCAAATAGAGACAGCAACAATCGCAATGACCACCAAGCTCTCCAAATACCTCAAAATGCTCCTGCAGAAGACCCCAGTTATATGCGCAACAATCTTGGATCCTTGATTCAAGATTCAATTCTTTAGATTGCATGAATCGACTTTGGAGAAATTTGGTACATGTGCAAAAGCTTTACAAGGACTATTTGAAGGGGAAGCAAGGAAGCATTTTATTGATCAGGCAGCTATACCCAGCAGAACAAATTCTGAGAATACGCCAGGCTTATTTGATGAGATGTACTCATCTTCTTCACCTGCAGTAGGATCCTTGGAAAATGAGCTCAATAGATTCTTGGTTGAACCTACTGAGCCTAAATCAACTGATGTTCTCGTTTTTTGGAAGGCCCGATCAAAACTTTTTCCAACTTTGGGAAAAATGGCCCAGAAGTATCTTTCTGTCCCAGCAACTAGCGCTCCATCTGAGCGGATTTTCTCTATTGGGAGAAAAATCCTAACTTATCAACGAGCTTCTCTCTTTCCCATGAATGTTGAGCAGTTAGCTTGTATAAAAGATTGGGCGCATATCTTTGGTCATCTCTACTCTAATAGTGATGCGTAAAATACAGTTTTTTTGTTTTTTTCCTATTTTATGGTTCTTATGAAATGAATCGGTCCCCTTTGGGATTTTAGCCATGTACCATACCCCGTCCCAACCAGGGATTGGGAAAAATTTTTGCCAATAAGTTTCCCCTGAGTCCCTTTCCCTAGGGGCGGGGAGCCGGGGATTTCTCGAAGAGCTGGAATCGGGGGGCAGGCTTATATAGGGCTGACGGCCGGGGTAGCAGAAAACACAGTATTACACACTGCTTGTCCAACCTTGTTTGTTCATATCGCAGGAATGAATGAGCAGCCTGAGTTATGGAGCTTATGATTAGTGGGGCTCAGTCTTTCCCTGATTTGGCCCTGGGAAACGAGAAAATCAGACTGAATGATTTCAAAATCAGTCATGCCGTATTTTCAGGTGTCCCAGGTTCATACAGGCCACCGGCGGGCTTCTTTTCATGCCACGCATCTTTTTCTTATGGCTTTTTGGAACTGCTACCTTGTTTGATATCACTTTTTTTTGAATCTTTGTTGTACTAATTTCCTTTAACTTAACGACGTGGTTTTTTTGTAAAAAAAATATTGAAAAACAAGTAGAGGAAAGGTTCAAAACTTAATGGAGGGTCCCATAGTGTTTGGGGTGCTTGCTCAAGTTGGCCTGTTCTGCATCTGATTCGGGCCTTTCTCACGTGGATTTTGCCTCGGAAAGCAGAAAGTCCCAAATCATCAAATAGGGGGCTTCAGTTATTGCCGGAAATGGCCCTGAGATACTGGCAAATCCGCCTGACTGATATTGAAATCAGGCATGCCGGATTTGTTGGTATCTCAGGCGCATTTCTGGAAATCGGGTAACCTGCAGTTTGTTTTCTTTTGATGCAGTGGATTAAAAATTCCTCCCAAATCGTTTTCCCCTACCACACTACCAAGAGCAATATTTGATGCCCAAGCAATCGAGAAGTCAGCACTTCATTAAAGAATTAATGCGAAAGAAAAAGAAAGAACATGCACATACTTTGGACCGCTGGATTGAAATATTACTTTTCCCAGAATTGCCAAGCATTGGGACCATTTTTGGTCGCAACAGCCCAATCACTGCACTGATGATTGAATGGCTATTAAGCCAGGAGGTACAACTGGATGATATGATCAAGAGCGCCTTTCAAAAGAGGTGAGAGGAAGCTCATTGTTATCCTTTCTTATTGGACTGATTTTTTGTTTGAACTTAGATATTTTACAATTAATCGCGTGCAAATGTCAAGAGGAGAACTGCAATTGGATGAATTCTTCAGTATGAATGATACTGATTTCAATCAGGTTGTGCGGATGACAAAAACAGGATTTGTCCACATCTATAACCTAATCAAGGACAGCAAGATATTTCAGAATAATAGCAAACATTGCCAATTGGACATTTGCTTCCAATTAGCAATGACTTTGGAGAGACTTGGAAGCAACGGTAATGGATCTTCCGTTGGGCAATTGGCAAGGACTTACCAAATGAGCCATGGAAGCGTTGTTGAGGCATCGCGCTGAGTTATTGGGGCAATTATAGCTCTGGGTCCAACAAACCTTTGTTGGCCTAATGCGGACAGGAAGCAAGAAATCTCAATGCAACTGGCAGGTGAGGGCTTTCCTGGTTGTGTCGGATTTTTGGATGGGACATGCATCCCTCTCTTCCAGCGACCAGGGGTGGATGGTGAAGTATTCTTTGATCGCAAATCGCGGTACTCACTAAATGTTCAGTTGGTGTGTGATCACCACAAGCGCATCACAGCACTCCTGAGCGGCTGGCCTGGCTCATGTGGTGATGGTTCTATGTACAAACGAATGAGGCTCTTCAAAAGGCCTGATGACGTTTTCAGTCCTAGTGAGTGATAAGTGGGCTACACATATACTTCAGCCCATGTACATGCTAACAATGGGCTCCTCATATGAGAATATCTTCTTGCTGATTCTGCTTGCTCCCTGGGGATGCGCTGCATCCCATGTTATAAGGGTGCAGCAGCAAATAGTCATTGAAATTGCTCTTTTAACTATTACATTGCCCAAGCCCGTGTACGCATTGAACATTGCATTGGGATCCTGAAAGGGTGTTGGGCATCCCTTCAAAACCTGCAATTGCGCTGCAACAGTGCTGATGATATGGTACATGTCAATTGGTGGGTGTATGCCTGTGCAATTTTGCACAACATCCTACTCCACAATGGCGAGGAATGGCACCAACAAGAATTTGCCCATTGAAGTCAATATTTTCAACCTTAATGAACTGGTTGCTGGCCAAACTTTGGCTCAGGTGCATAGGACTGTGATTAAGGACTTTTGTCTACAGTCAAATGGATTGATTTGAGTGATCCTGCTCTTCCTTTGTGATAGTTTTAATTTTCAATATGATGATTGCAAACAAAGTAAAAAAAATATTTTATAATCTACAACCCCTGAGAAGCTTACACAAGCTTCATTAACATTGCAATTTCTTCGTGAGACTTCCCTGACAACATGAGCTCATGAGCCATTACTAGCTTGGCTTCCTTCTCCTTAACACGTGCTTCAGCTGCAATGCGCTCCCTCTCAATCACTAGCTGCTGATCCAGCTTGAGTTTTTCCAAGTCATAATCACGATCCGACTGTGTCTTCATGCGCGAACGTGCCTCCTCATCCAGCCAAAGTTGTCTTGCAAATTGGGCCCTTTGCAAGGTGTAATCCCTCTCTCGAGCCTCTTTTTGATAGTTTGCATCAGTGGCCCATTGTTTGCTTTGTGCAGTTACAAAATTGCCAAAAAACCGCATCCTTTGATCATTCTCTTCATGTGCCTCTTTTTCATAGACCCCTCGCATGTTTCCTCGAGCCCTCTTTGATGTACCAGCCATTTGGAGTGGTGCAACTGATTTGCCAGCTTGGCCGGCTTTGGGTTGGGACTGCCCGTTATGAATTTTTCATTTGTTTTATTTTTTTCCTGGAGCTCATATGCTGACAGCCCAGAGTCTGTATGGTTGGAAGTATTTGGGTCTGATTCCTTATCCAAGTCGCTTACATCAATAATAGTTGCTGGCAGGGCTGAGTCGAATTCATTCAGGCTTTCGATGTTTGGTTTATTGCCAAAGATTTGATCCATTTGTTTGAAACAAGGACACATCATGTCTAGTTTTTGAGACATGGTCATTCCAAGTTTGTCCTCGTTCAGCCCAGCCCCTGTTTGTCTAGCCCAATCCCGGGTCATGACATATTTCTTCTTATATGTACTAAACCTTTGAGCACAGTGTCGTCCATTGAGTTCTAGGCCTGGATTCAACGAGTTCAGGTACCCTGCGAATAGCTCATATGCCGCTGTTCTGGTCATCAACTTTTCTCCAATACTTGTCTTTGTATTTTTACCAAAAATATGGTTATAATTGACCTCGTCTTCAATGTACGTACAGATGTTGGCAAAATCCCTCTCTGTAAAACTCGGATTGCTGTCACGATTGGTCTTCTTCTTGGCCCTTTTGGTTTTTTTTGCACCCATGGTGGGGTTACCACTGCTCGCTTGGGTTGTTGCCCAGCTAATAACACTTCCTGATCGTGAAGGGGTCAAGTTCAACCTCTCCACCCCCTGTGAGAGCCCCGTTGAATTGAGTTGTTGGTGAGGTGCCATTTGAACAGGTGATTCAGAGGGGAATAATTGTGCCGGTGTGGGACTGGGTGTCATTGAAAGTATTTCTTCATGAAAATGAGGAGGTGGAGCCACATAATGAGATTTCCAATGAGAGTTTCTGGTAGGCACATTGCATGAGTGATTATTTGCCATTCCAGGGTGATGGTCCGCACAACCAGTATTGACATGCTGATTACCCTGCGGCCCCAGTGACTCTTCCTCAAAGCACCCTTGCCTTGACCGCATCTCAGCTGGCTGAACATTGCTATTTAAGTAACAATCCCCAGATTGATAAATAGGATGGTGGTTTGGGATCGGGTGTGGTAAGTGCCAATTTGGGGGATTCATCTAGCAAGCACAAGATGAGCAAGGTCTCCTCTTTTGCCCATTTTATGAGAGTCATGAACAAGCGCACTTATGTGTCACAGAACAAACCAAGCTACAGAACCTCCCAATTGCTGTGAAAAATTGTACTGTGAGCTGAAGAAGGAGGAATTATCAGATTTTTGGGTCCAACCAGCATAACAAACGGACACTGACTTATCAAGGCCCCACAAGTATTCCGGAAAATCAAAAGGTCTAGCCGTAACACTCAGGTTCCTGATGTTAGAAGGAGGTTGCTTCATTTGTGATTGGGTTGGTGGGTTGGATGAGTCTGTCTGTAAGCCATATCGATATTGATATGAGCAAAAAAATGGAATTGTTGGGGTTTTTGATTCTGCAGGTGTAAGTGAACGTCAGGCAGAAGCTGTCCTGAAATTTCGGATATCAATCGGGGGTGAAAAATACTTTTTCCGGATATGGCCCTTTCTCACGATGGTTTTTCGAGGGAAATCCGTAAACGTAAGTGGTGTCATTTGCGGCAATAACTGAAGCCCCCTAATTGGTCTTTTAGGGGCAAACAAGGGTCGGGGGGACTGTGGGGACTATAAATTCCTGTCCTTAGCTGCCGCCTGTGGGATCCCTGGGTGGAAGGAACAACCCCTCCCCCTTCCCCAGGGAAAATTCTGGAATAATATCCCCACCGGAGTGGCCTCAACAGAGACCGACTATACCAGGGGGTTCCTGGGGTCAACCACAATTCCGCCCATCACTCCAACACGTCTGACCCTCCCCTCCTTGTCTGTTCCATCTTCTCTGTCGTTAATAATTTCTTTTGCACATTCTGTTTTGAGATTTCTTTTTTTTAAACTCGTTGGTCCCCAATTTTTACTTGCAATTTTTTCTTTTGTTAAAATAACAATTTCTTTTTTATTTGTTACCCCTGGTGATAAAACAACACAAGCATCCCTTAGTGAATCAACAACTCACACCAAATGATCATGGGTATGGTCATATTTTGGCAACATGGATGAAGGGTATTTCAAATGCAATGTCATCTATCCCACAGGAAAAAGCTGCAAGAAGCAATTAAACGGTGATTGGACAGGAAGTACAAAATCAATGAGTGATAATCTCTTTGCTCTGCATTGTCTATCAAGTCCAAAAACAAAAACAATTGGAAAGTCCAACATGTCATTAGATGGTTTTGTGATGTGCTCAAAGTCTAATAAAGTAAGTGCCTGGCCACTTTAGCTGTTGTATTTTCATTAAGATAATAAATAATTCACTTTTAGATCCTCACAAGTGAGTTTCTGAAGACCACATTGATCTATTCCATAGCAGACTGTGATCTCCCTTCATAAATAACTGATTCACACTCCTTTTGCACCTTACTCAAGCTTTGCAACCCAGGAGCTTATTAGTTTTACATACTGCTCTCACTACACATTTAACTAATGTGTATTTTTTATCACAAACAAATTTGGCCATTGCCCACAGAGAAGGAAACTTTTGTTTCTTTTACAACTGATGCCTGGACAAGCACAAATGTGACTGCCTATATAGCAGTCACAGGGCATTTCTTAGATCAAGATTTCATCCTGACCTCCATATTAATAGGAATTTTGGAGATTGAAGGTATGTTTATTAATTAAGATTGGCTTTGTTTGGGTTGTTTTTTGAGAGTTCTTTTTCTAGGACCACACTCTGGAGTGGCCCTTGCAATGAAATTTCTCAGTGTACTACATAAAAATGACCTAGAATATTGCATCACAAGCATCACAACCAATAATGACATGAGGAATGGTTCTATGGTTAATGGGATAACAAGTATGGCTGCAATATCCAATTCCAGTACACATGCCATTGGTTGCATGGCCTATGTGCTCCATCTAGATGCCCAAGATGGACTCAAATCTCTTTCCAAAGGAGTAGCACCAACCACCTGCAAGCAAGAAGAACCTCCTGGCCCAATGGTCATTGTCAACATACTCAACCCACCTGATGGATTGAGCCTCAGGTATTATTCCATTATATCCTGTGTGGCACAATTAGGTTCCTACCTATAGTAAAGCCCACAACACAGAGAGAAGTTTGAAACAACTTTCAAGGTTATTTATGATGGACCCAAACCAGCCAATTACAACACTCTATTAGCCCACATATGTATGTTCTGTAACCCTGCTTATGACATGCTGGAGTGAGCACTATGCCTTAGAGAGGCATACAATCAGTACTGAAGTCCATAAAGCTTGGAATAATCTTGCCTCACCCAAATTGAATAGGAGAAAGCTTAATTCATGGAAAATTTCCTTCAGCCTTTGTATAAGACCACAAACATTATTTGGAGCTCAAAATACCCAACTATCAATCAAGCCCTACCATTATACGTTCTTTTGATAAAATGTTTTAGCCAGGTGATTGAATTTTCTCTCTAGTCAATTCCTTTTTTCATTTATTTTGATACTTTCTTTTAAAAAGGCCTGTCAGCAATAAAATGTGGCACCTATTGAGGCTTCTGCACTCCCAATGACATCAAAACGTTTGAAATAACTCACACTACTCTTATGTAAGACACCAGTTATCTGTGCCTCCATTCTTGATCTTTGAAAAGATGTACTCTGCAAGATGGCTTGAATGATGTACTGTGGGAAGTGAAATCCAGAGGTTTTTGGAAGAACCCCCTGAGCCCCAATTTACTGAGATACTCTGATTTTGGAAGTCCCATGGTGGCATTTCCCCACATATATCTCTCAAGGCTTTCAAATATCTTGCAATTCCAGCTACCAGTTCCCCCTCTGAGCCAGTTTTCACTTGTGGGAGAAAAGTAATAACCTATCAGTGGGCCTCTCTATCTTCCACTGATGTTGAACAGTTATCTTGTCTCAGAGATTGGGTCTGTACATGTGGTTACAACTACTAAAATTATTAATTGGTATTTATTATTCAGTTTTCTTATTTTTTAGCTTAATAATTGTAATTCTGTGTGAATTTAAATTGAAATTACATCTCAATTCATGCCATCATGAGTCTTTTGCCACTGCTAGGGTTTGGACTCTACATCAGCCACCATGAGAGTTTTTTCCCCAAATAAAAAAAGAAAATTCATCATCTCTGACCCCTTCCCCAAAAGGGGTCTCCAAGGGGATTCTTCAAAAACCTGGGGTCAGGTAGAAGGCTTAGTCCTTACCCACTTAGGTCCAACAAAGTGGAAGTCAACAAAAACCCAACCTCTACCATCCAAATATATACAGTAAAACTTGTGAAAACCCATATGCCTTAGTGTAGAGCTTTTTGGTATAGGATTTGGCAAGTAATGGGTTTAAAACATCTAATCTGATAGAACCAATAGTCAAACTCATACTCATCATGGTAAAATAACATCAAATTTCTAATCAAATTTCAAATTCAATCAGAAAATGTCAAAAAAAATCAAAAATTAAAGTTACTAGCTCATTAAACTAATATCAAAGCCTACAGTATAGTGCTTGAGCTTTCTTGCCACATCCTAATTTTATTTGAAATGCTGTAAGTACTAGATCAGATTCCTCAGTACATGGAATTTTTCAGCAGTGGGTGATATGCTTTCTTCCACAATGTGTTTTGCTTCAAGAAGTTATCCAACATAACTGCTCCCATCAATGAGATGACTTTCTTTATCTATCTAATATTCATTTGTTGAAGTAAGTGACCCACTGTTTTGTTTTTCAACTAATTTTTTTCTCTTCTTCTATAGAACAGTACAATTGGAAAAGCACTGGAAAGGTAAATTGTGAATATGAAACTTTGATAAAAAATCAATTAAGCTTCCTGTCCTAAATATTTTTATGAGGTAAAATTATGTAAAGAATAGTAATTTTAAGAGTTTCAAGAGAAAGGAATGCCAAAATTATTTATTTTAACTCTATTAATAGAAAGTATTATTACAAAAATTCATTCCTTTTCCAAAAATAAGAATTTATCCAAAAATATTCTACAAGAGATATTTATGGCTAGAAAGGAAATTTCTTCAAGAGAAATTTTAATTTGAATCAATTGAGAAAAGAACTGCAACAAATGAATATGATAAAAGAATCTCAGAAAAGAATATTAAAGAGAATAAACACATAAAAATGACCAGAATCAATTTGGAAACAAAGTAATGAAAGATGCTTCAAGTTCCTTTTGGGGTGGTTCTGTCACAGGGGCTCTTCTAACTGAAGAGGTTCTGGCCCTCAGTAAACTGGGACTCACTTGCAGGGGGCTCAGAATGCTGAAGAGGAAACACTTAAGTAGCATAAATGAAGTAAAATTGCTAATAAGAAAATAATAAATAAATAAGAAACAATAATAAGCAGTAATGAATCAAGGAGAGAACTACAAACAAGCCCATTTCTGCTGTTTCAACCTGTCAGAAGGAAAGAGACAGGTTAATAAGGATATGGCTACCACAAATTTACTTATCAAGTGAGGAAAGATTCAAAGACTGACTTAATACTTTCAAATAGGATATTTGAATAAAATAAGAATAAATTATTTATTAAATAGTAAATCCAATATATTAATTAACTGGGAAAAAGTCCCCAGAAGGATGAAGAGCGGCCAGTATATGTGAGAATACACCAGCCCTGATCAAAAAAGTTCATTTTCTTGAAATGATTACTTAATTGATTTGATTTGGATAATACAGTCCCTTTATGGATGTATGAGGTCTGTAAAAGACATGTGGGAAAGTTAGGCAACCATACTGCTCCAGCGTTGTGAATCCAAAACTGTATTCTGTGACTCTAGCCTGTAAAAATGCTGACAGGCTGTGTTGGTGAATCCAACTGTACAACTGTTTCAAATGAAGATTGCTGAAGCTGAATATTCATACACAGAAAGGAGTTACTGATTTGGTGGGTTTAAGTGAGTTTAGGGTTGAATTCCCTTTACTGCTGATAGTGGCTGTGACAGTATTGCCCTTTCAAAACTGCTGGGCTCCTGAATACTATAATATGCCACCACTTTCCCCCACATATTTTCAAAAATATTGAAATTTTAGTTTTCTTTTACTATTGATTATTATGCTCAAAATCTTATATCTGCACTTTTCTTTTAATTTACTTTTGCTATAAACCCTTCAACAATTCATAACAGTAAGTGTTTTTACTTTTGAGTCAATTTCTTGTCCAAAACCAGACCTCTTCTGTTTTTCTTTTGAACATTAACCAAAAAAGGGATGCTGCAGTTGTCTACAGCTCAAAAATTGATGCAAAATGACTATATGAATGTAATTTTGCTTTGATTGGCCATACTTGAATGGGCAGGAAATGTTTGAGGAAAATTAAAACTTTGCCCTTTTTTGAGGTCTTGTCAATATGGTTGTGAAAAAATGGCCCCAAATGGCTTTTTTGGCCATTTTTGGGTTATTGAGTATTTTTAATAATTCTTTTCTTTCTGGCTTGCATGGTACTTATGACATATCTGGAAATTTTGGGCCTATATTCTTTGGTCCATAATATGTGGACTATGAACTCTAATTTGTAGGGAATAAACAAGGCCTCTGGGTCCAAGGGAAAAAAGAGGGGGATTTTTATGCATACATTTGAATCTATGGGAGCTTTCCAGGACCAAAAAAGAGGTAGGGACCTTTCCCAGAGTTGAGGGGGACCCAAGAACATCCTGGGACCAATTTTAAGGATCTTGATGGGGCCATAATGGCTATTAGCGCAAGCTTAGATGACTTCTGGAAATGTATTGACCTTTTTCTGACTGAAATTACTCTTCTTGCCCTTGAATATTGTAAGGTGTGGATATGAAACTTTGATCAAAAATCAACTACTTTTCCTGTCCTCAAAATTTGTATAAGGTAAAAATCAATTAAAAATAGTAAAGAATATTATTTTTAAGAGAAAACACGCCAATTTTATTGTTTATAACTTTATTAGTATAAAACAATAATATTATAAAGATTTATTGTTTTACCAACAATAAAAATTTAACCAAAAACACTCTACAAGAGATATTTTAAGGCTACAAAAGAAATTTATTCAAGAGCCATTTCAATTGGAACTAATTGAGCAAAGGACTGCAAGCAATTAATTAAAGAACAAAGTCTTTAAAAAGAATATTAAAGAGAAAACACGCCCAAAAGTGACCAGAGTGAATTTGGAAACAAAGTGACAAATTTTACAGTGATGAAAGATGCTTTAATTCACTTTTGGGGTGGTTCAGGGGTAAAAATGATTATAAAAGTTACAAACAGTGATTATAATGATTTTTTCACGTGGTTAAAAGGTTTAAAGTGATATAAGAAAGGTGGTTGGAATCTTTTATTTATTTGTTTAACAATGTTTAAACTAATTATAAAAGGAAAAGATTCTAACATGAAGAGAAAAGTGGGGCAAAGAAGACATTCTTTTATAGCTATCAATTCTCTTACTCCAAAAGTAAAATTTACTATTTTCAGTCGTGAAAAACAGTCTGCCAACAGAAAAGCCAATTATGGCATCATTGAGCCCTGGTTTAGACCAAAAACGCCTGGTTTAAGCCATTTTTAGCCATTTTTAGCCATTTTAGACCCCTAAATCAGGCATTACTATAGCAATACCATGCCTAGAGCCTTCAAAACACGTCAGAATGTGTGTCAGAGGCGTAGAAACCAGTTAAAACTGTTTTTACTATGATTGTTTTATCTTAAGGGTAGTTTTACCCTCTTGGCAACAGCTAAAACTACACCAGTTGGTATCAAAACCTCATCATCAATTGAGTCCACAGACCCTGTAACTCAATTCTAGGCCAAAAGTGATGAACTTTTGCGTGAATTTTGACATCCCACGCCTGTCAGCAAGGATTTTGGGGGTCTAGCTCCCCCTTAGAGCTGGAGTTGCTTTTCCCCCCCAAATTTAATCTTTCCAATTTATTTTTCTTTAATTCCTCATCATGTATTATACTTATAATTTACATATGTAATTCAATTCAATTGTACAGTACAATACAGTAATAATTGACACCTCATATGTAAATCAAAGTTCACTTATGTAATACACGCGCACATTTTGACATTTCAATTGAATTCAATTGAAAATACTTCAATTCCTCATAGCTTATAAACTAAACACAACACCTCAATTTTAACACAAAAATTGATGGTTAACACCACATTTGGTGTGAATTAAATTAAGGTTTTGAGGATTTTCAATTTTTGAATTGAAAATATTAAAAACTTAATTTAAGCTTATTAAGAGTTGAGTTACAAGAATTTCACTCAGAGGTGACACCACCTGATTTTTTATGAGGAATCCAATGGTGAAATAGGTTTTATGTGTTTATTTATTGAATAAAAAGTTATAATAATTTTTATTTAACTTTTTTCCAAATTTATTCACTTTTTCACAATTTTGTTAAAATTTCATTTTTACTTAATTTTTTCAAGTATAAATGTAATTTTATACTTATAAAATTCAATGTATTGTTATTCTTACATTGTAATTAATTTTTTATTTTTAATATAATTTTATATTTATATTTTGATTTTTATTTTAATAATATAAATAAATTTATTTTATTTCTATTAATATGTTATTTTTGTATTTGTGGTCTTTTGGGTATATGAAATTACCTCTAAGGCTCACAAATATAGAAATCAGCTCAAAGCTTACTCTACTTACTGAATATTCCCTTTATGCACCACCACCTTGTATCCATTGGGGGTTTGGAATCTACAGTCAATTGGGCTCACCTTTGTCAATGGCTTCTTCTGGCTGTTGAGCCATGCCAATTCTATGATGGCTATAAGGAAGGTGAAGTCTTGGATACTGCCTGTAATTAATTCTTAAAGAGCCAGATGTCTTTTTTCAACTTTGAAACCCCCTATGTTCCAAATTACACCACTGAAATGTTGGGAAGAAGTCTTGCCATTTTCTGGGAGTGCCGATGTCACCCACAAAGGGGTTTTTGTAGAGTAAGAATGATGGGTCTTATGGAAAAGAGTTCCCACTCCTGATGTTACTTCAAGGTATTCCAGTTGTAAGTTCCTTGATTCTATTGACATGAACTGTACTGATGCTTTGAATTAGTCACTGGATCCTTGCAGAAGGATTTTGAAATATGGAAACATGTTTGAGGGTCTACTTCCACTGGTTTAAGGTCAACTTGCTTCAGATCAGAAGTCATCATCTCCAGGATCAACAGCCATGGATTGCTGAGAGGGCTTTACGAGTTTTGGATCTTCCAACTGATCCAAAGGGGGAGCTTAGTGATGAATTTGATGGTGAATAATTTGAAGGTTTCACTCAAACCAGTGGCCAACTCTGAAATTCTTCTCCTACTCAACAACATTCCAGAAGCTTAAACAGTAAAACTATGCCAAGTATTTCTAGAAACTTCAAGCTTTCCCATCTGCTTCTTGCAATCCTTCAACCACAGAATCTTGTTTTTGAACAAAAGAAGTGGCATAAAGAAATGGAGATGAAAGAGAAGAAATGAGATCTGGACATGGCTGTCTCTGAATTTAATTAAACCAAACCAGTTACATATTTATCATGCATTATTGAATTAGTTTATCAAATATTATAGGTTTAATAAATTATTATAATCAAGGCTGAATTGTTTCCTTGAAATTGAATAATTAACATGTGCAAGAAATTTTTAAAATCTTATTATATTTTACTTTGACAATCCATAACAGATTGAGAGCTTTAATCATATTGAACATGGATTCATTTCCACATTCAGGTATCTTTTTGAAGAAATGAATTTCCTTTTTTCAAAATATTGTGGAGGTGACCTTTTTGAACTCACCTAGTTGAGTATCAGTCATTTTTGTTGCAAATTTTGTTCAGTTTTTTGAAAATGATCATTTTCAGGAAATTTTTGAAGGTTTGTTATATATGTTTCAATTTTATACTTTCATTCTATTTTTTATTTTTCTTAGTTACCTTAATCCATACGTCCACATTGTAAGATGTGTCTATTAAACTGTTGATAATATTACTATCAATCAACAGTACTGTGACTGTTCTTATGAAATATAATAATAAAAAAAGTATTATAACCACAATAAAATAATTAAAGAATTATTTCTTTTACGTGTTATACACTACTAGTTATTATAACAGTAAGCAGTAATTGTCTACAAGAATAAATTAAAAGAAGAATTTAATAATAAAATTATTTTAATATATAACTATCTTTCACAAGAATAATTATAAAGATAATTCTTTAAGAAAGCTATTACTAGAGAAAAACTTTAAGAATCGAGATAAATTACTCGCTATTAATACAATGAAACTTTTAGATGATAATAGTAGAGAAATTTGACAGGGAATTGTGAATTTAACAGATCAAAATTGATTTATAACAGTATTACAACAAATTATAGTTGATTTCTATGATTTCAAATCTTTCTTATTGATTTCAGAAAGAATAAAACACTTAAGAAATAGTTTCAACTAATACTTACTTGTTTGGTAATAAAGGTATAATATAATAATGTGATGATGTGGAAAAAACAGCAATAGGAGGCCTCTTTTAAGTCTAAGACAGCTCACAGCGGCATGCCATGGAGCAAACTGAAAAGCCAGTGAGTGAGAAAACAATAAACCTTTTTGAATTATTGATTGCATCATTTGTTGTCATGTAAGATTATCATAATTACTTAATTGAGGCTTTTACATGACTAACAACCCATTTATGGTAAGAATAAAAGGAGTAACAAATTTAAATCTCCTTTTATTCCAAAATAATCATTTATTTGTAAAATTTATCCATTTTATTGGAAATTTCATCACAGAATGTATTTTCTGTAAATTTTTAAAGGTTCTGTGTTTCATGTGGAATCATCAAAAATGGATTGTAAATAAAACTTTCAATTTTACATATGAAAGTATAATTATTTTTGGTTTTATATGAATTATAAATCTCTTAATTGGTCCTGAAAGTTTCAAAAACATTCATTAAGAATTGTATTTTTAATGAATTTTTGAGGTTTTTACCTCAATTCTACGTAGAATTGCAAATAGCAGTATATGGCTGGTTTCTATAAGGTAAATCAATGGATAATAGTCCAAAAATGGTTTTAATTACTCTTTTAGGGTTTATCCATGGTAAGTCATTAATAATTGAAATGGTTACAGGAGTCTAAGCTGTTTTTTACCTCCTTGGCAATCCAAAATAGCAGGTTATTTGCTATTTTCTTATAATTTACTGTAGTTGTAACATGGTAACCAAGTTCCCAAAAGGTTTTAATTTACTAATTGGGCCAAGATAAGCCATGGATTCAAGCTTTTGAGCTGTCCACACCTCAGAGGCCTCAGAAGTTGGGTACCCTGGCTCTCTTTGATGTCTTTTGTCCCCCTTGCCTATTTTCACATCAAAATAGAATTTTAAGCTTAAATTGAGAAATCCACTATGGGTGTACCAAAAGTGCATTTAAGAATACCATCATATAAAGTGCCCAAAACATGCATAACACTATTCTTAGTGTGTATATAACATGGGATTTCTCACATTCCCATTATTTTGGCATGAAATAGAGAAAAACAAAAATATTCATGGATCGTTTATGTGGTATTGATGATTTGGTATTGAAGTATTTTCCATATTACCACCTCAAAGAGTTGATTTAAGCTTATTCACTATATGAAGCTACCCTAGGTGAATTTTTTTGTAGAATCCAAATCTGGCCTTAAATCCATGAATTTACTTACTCAATAAAAAAGTTATTCTTCTTTTCTGAAATCAAAAATGATGAATTTTGAATATATGTATGACCTATGGGTTATGCATTGTTCAGAATTTCTTTTTAAGATAATTGTGGCCTATTTGGGTATGTAAAATAAACCTCAAGGCTCACACAGATACTTATGGAACTACTATCAGTTCTATTCTCTCCAGCTAGAACTGTTTTCTTGATGTCGTTTTTGAACAAAATTATTATGAATTATTTTTGTTTTTTTGGACAACCTCAGTCCCCCCTACCACCTCCTGGCCAAATCACACCCTTTTTTACAAGGTGGCACATGGTTTTGAAATTATAATTTGCAATTTTATCTTATAGTTTGATTTTTTAACTTCTGTTTGCAGCATTGCACCCTCTCCTACCACCTTTGGTGAATTTTTTATTGTTTTAATTTTTGGGTTGTTTCTGTGCCCCCACCCTCTCCAAGAAACTCCAGTGTTTTCATTTTTAGGACACACCCTCTCCAAGCACCTTTGGTGTGTTTCTTCAATTTTTTTTTAATTTTTCAAAATTTTGATCTTTAAATTTTTCATTGTTTTTGATTTTTTTATGCCACACTGTCTCCTAGAACCGTTGGAACATTTATTATCGTTGATTAATTTTTTTGAAACTTGTTAAAGTTCTTGATTATTTAAGTGATTTTAGCCCCATCTGCCACCTGCTAATAAAAACCTTTTATTTCAGGTGTTTTTTCATTCAATCAACTTTAATGATTATTTTGTGTTTTTATTTTTTTGTTGGTTGTTTCAACTACTACACTCCCTTCTACTACCATTAATTTCTCAAATTGCCCTTCTTCTTTTTGAGGGGCGGGTTTTTTGTTTTTGTTATTTTTTTATTGTGCTAATTTTAATGTTTATTTTTTGTGTTTTGCTTTTACATTTTGTAATCAAATATTTCGTTACTCATCAATATACTTATACTTCTTATGGCCATGTCCAATAATTAAACACAAAAAAATTTACATTCAAAAAAATCAATTATGGAAATGGGTAGAGCTGGACCAGAAGAATCTTTTAATTCATCAAGCTCAGCACGTTTTCCTAAAAATAATGGAATTTTTATGATTAAATAAAATACAAATTATGATTCGGCTTTATACAAGCTTAATCACACTCAAGGAAGTCTAATAAATACTAATAAAAAGGTAATTGAAAAGTTTGAATACAATTCAAATATTTTAAATATTTCTTTATGATACCACATTATAGAAGTCCACTGAATTCATCATGTTTTAAGCTTCCAGAGCTTGAAACTCCAACAAAACTACATGTAGTTGTTGATAACATAATGGGACCTCCTTTGCCAATATGAATTTATCAAGCTCCTGAATTTGAAAATCAAACTCTGGCTTTCAATAATCATCATAAATTAATCATCATTCCAGCTCACTTGTCCAATAAGAAATAGAAAATTACCAATAATCCAGTCATATTAGGAGGTACCATGTAAGGGTTTGGATTTTGTCAAGGATCAGATTCAGAACACTAAAAAGGTGTATATTATAAAAAACCAAGATCAAATCTTCAAGAAATTGAATCTCAAAAATTAAATGTGGATTATATTTGTCAGCCAGTGACTCAAACTCTGAGCACAAGCATGACAGACAAAATACCATAAACAAATGGCAGAGAAGGATACCATCAAAATTTGGGCTAAGAAAAAATAGCTCGTAATTGGCATTAAATGAAAGAGGAAATTTGCCTCTTTCCAAATATACAACTCCCATAACCATAGGAAAAAGAAGAAGAAAGCTATTCAGGCTCACAGCAATTGCTGAGCATAAGCCTTAAATTTAATATCTTGGCTAAATTCCAGAGGAAAAGGCTGAACCCCATTAAATGGGCATTGAAATCAAAGCTCTCAGGCAGAATTATTCAATGGTACTATCCAAATCAAGCTAGAAGCAAAACTATGGAAGTTATGGCAAAAATTAAGCCAAATAATGATAAACATAATATTCAGCTCTCATCAAGCTTCTACATTTTTAGTGTGAGACACTTGAAGTGGGGCGTCTTTAGAAGGGGTAAAATTAGATCTTTCTGATGGTTTAATTAATATTCTCATAACCAATTCAAAAGAAAAGCTATGGAGAAAATAAACTCTATACAGTATGGAAGAAAAATTCCTATCTGAAGAATGGGACTTAAAAGTGGTATATCTTTTCCATATTTAATGATATCCATACCAAATTAGATACAATTTCATAGACCTAGTCCAGGGCTACAAAATGAATAAGTCTTGGAGTCATTATCTTGAAAACTGCCCAAGGTATGGCAGCTTTAAGGTTAAAATCCCACAGATTGGTTGATACACCTTTAATGTGGAATACTATTTCATATCCTTGTATATGGGGTGTCACTTCTACAAAGAAGCCTGTTTATGCCTCAATGACTCATTGTTTAGCCTG
This sequence comes from Austropuccinia psidii, assembly GCA_023105745.1. NCBI lineage: Eukaryota > Fungi > Basidiomycota > Pucciniomycetes > Pucciniales > Sphaerophragmiaceae > Austropuccinia > Austropuccinia psidii. The sequence goes on along the minus strand of JALGQZ010000004.1, from coordinate 28,773,055 downwards.
TCTGGGGTCTTCATAAAGCTTCTGTACAGCATTATACATGTCATACAAATTAGAAGAAGGCTATGTGGTCCCCAAAAGAAAAGCTTCAGACTGTATTGGTGAAAACTGTCCACATATGAGCACTATACAGGCTTTACGTGCAGTGTATGACCCACAATTCAGTCCTTGAAAGTTAAAATTATTCATTCTACCTATGTGAAAAGGTCCAGAGGCCCTTTCCGACCAAGTTCAGTATAAAAAGGGACCTTTTCTATGCCAAAATGGGAATCCTGATCCATCTCACAAATTATCATGTATTACAACTGTCCAAAAAAGCTATGATCTAGGAAAATAAGCAGGTTATACTCTAGTATAAGTATTTTACTTATACTTGTAATGAATAGATTGATAATAAGTGAACCGAGTGCTTTCAGAAGCACTCATCTCATGTGGTGGAATGGGATCTACAACTTTCCATTATTAACTGGTCTTTAAACTAGTTTAATAACCTTTTTTGCATTGGTTCCCTTTATTGAGGTCTGGAAGACATCATTGTGACAATAAACCAGTTACCAATTTCATTGATTCAATCCTGGTTGGAGAAAAGGGAAAGGACCAATCAAACATAGAAGAATCATAGGGTTTTCTGTTTCATTGGCATACAAGGGTTCTTCCCCTTGGGGGTTCCTTTTAGGATCCTGATGTGACTAATTTAACTCCATGAGGATGAAATGGGTAAAACTATCAGCTATATGCACTTTGGGAGGCAGTGTTTTAAGACCAGGGGTACCGTCACATGCTGGAATGTGATCTACAACTTTCCAGTATTAACCAGTCTTTCAAAAAGCTTGATATTTTTTTCAGGAGGAGTCCCCTTTGTTGAGGTCTGGAAGACAGCATTGTGACTGTCAGCCTGTGACTTGAAAACAGAGCACAAGCATTACTGTCAGAATACCACAAGCCAATGGTAGAGAAAAATACCACCAAAATATGGATCTGAGCCAAAGAAGCTCAAAAGGTATCAAAAGAAAGAGAAACCTCACCTCTTTCCAAATATGCAATTATCATAAGCATAGGACACAGAATAACAAAGCTATTCAAGCTCAAAGCAGTTGATGAGCATAAAGCTTAATTTTCATCTCTAATCTAAAATCCAGAGAAAGAGGCTGAACCCTATTGAATGGGTTTTCAATTGAAGCTCTCAATTAGGGCTATCCAATGTTACTAGCCAAATTGAGCTAGCACCAAAACTATAGAAGCTATGGCCAAAATAGAGCCAAATAAGGGTGAATAAAATATTCACCCCTCATCCAACTTCTACAGCTTTAGTGTGAGACTCCAAAAGTGGGCCTATTTAGAAATAGCACAATCAGAGCTTTTTGATGATTCCATCCATTTTCTCATATCTCCCCCAGAACAAAAGTTATGGAGTAAACCAGATCAATACTGGATTCATAATAAATCCACAAATTGATAATGGAATTTAGAATTGGTATAGCTTTTCCATCTTTGATTTTAGCTATACAAAGGGATTATCCATTGTGTAGAGCACATCAAGGGCCACAAAACAAGTCACTTTTGAGCTCTCTATCTCCGAAACTGACAAAGATATTTAGGTTTTGAGATTGTAATCCGACACTAGCCAGTATGGGATCTTACCTGGGACAGCTGTCCATAAAATTGAATTAAAAGATAATCAATTGAATTGGATTCTTTTTATTCTTTAATTTCTCATAAATTGAAAAATAAGAGTCATACAGGAATGTTCTGTACAGCTTTTCACGTGTCAGAAGCATCAGAACACACCTATAAACTCCATTGGTGAAAGTTTGCACCCTGTATAGGGTAAAAATGCCAAGTTGTGGTTCTAAAGCCAAATTTACACCCAATACCAGTCCTTATTGAGTATTCAGAACCACAAATTAACCCATAGTAGTGAAACGTTTCACTCTGTGGTTGTATGCAGAGGTAACCAACCTCCCACTACCCCAGAACAAGATAAAAGGAGGCCTTTCCTCACCAGAAGGAAAATCCATAACCCTTTTCTTAGTATTCTTACTTGGTATACCTTCTTAAAGAAGTGGCACCCTTAGAATTAAACAGGTACAACTATAATTGTAATTATTTTAGGGTTTATTATTGTAAACCAACAGATAAACACCTCACCCAGGGCTATCAATTGCACTCACCATCACTAAATTCTTTGGTATAGCCCTTTTAACCATCTCATAATTAATTAATAATCATTACTTTTGTGTCACACTCAGAGGTATAGCTTTTATTATCATTTCAAAGCTATACCATGGATTCACCCTGACAGTTACAGCTCACCACCACTATTTATTCATAGTAAATCCCAAATACCATTTTTGAAGCCTTTTTTATTATAACTCACTATTTCACAGTCAGAGATAGAGGTGTATATACCATTATTATAGACTCAACCTCATATCTTGGGGGCCTGGCCATTTTGTTGAACTATTGTTTTGATTTTTTGATGTAAAAGTGAGTTTTTTCTCTTATTTTTTATCTCACTGGTTATTATTATTATTATTAAGGATAAAAATATTCTTAATAAAAAAGGAATAACATATCAAATATCATATCTAATTATTTTTTGAGTAGTGTATAATCATGCACCACTGTGTGTGTTTTTTATGCAATCTTTTACATGTTATATCAGAATTCAAATAGCACAGTCTGCTTTACGTGTGTTGTTTTTGATACACACTCAAAAGAACCCTGATTTTCAGCTTTAACAAGCTCAAAAGAATACTCTGAAATGTAATACACAGCTTCAGAATTTGTGGTTAAACAAGTTGAAAGTTTGAAGTTTTCACATTAGGACACTATATTAAGTTATTTCTCTCACTTACAGAATAGAACTGTGAGATATTTGAGTTGAGGATATAAAAAAACATCTTTAAAACAGTATTTTTGACATGGAAAGTGGTATTAACAACCAAAAGTCACTTTATAGAGATGTAATACAGCCATACACTTCACCAGAGTCTATTCTTTGAGATGCAAAGAATTGTTAAGAGACAGAACCAACATTAAGTCCTCACATTTTGTCTAGTAGTGCAAGAAACCTTCCCACCACTAGAATAAAAGTCACAGGAAAACTCACCAGTGACACCCACAGACACAGAGCACATGCAGAATGGCAAAGGAAAGAGGAAATATGAAATACTCATTTCAACGAAGAAGTGGACACAGATTTCCACTCAGAAGCCCATAAAAACCACATAGTTCTGCCTCCATACAAGGTAAACCACTCTTTATAACCTGTAAAGGGAAGATAAAAGCTATTGACCCAGTTGTAACTTCTAAAAGAAAATTGTGAAAAGATGCAGAAACAAATTATATCAGGCACAGTCAAAGGTAAGTAATCCGTGAACAAGATGTTTTTGACTGATTTCAGACACTCATATCATGTCTCCTCTTACCTCAGAGACCTTTTACTCCCAAGGAACCAGCTGGAGGAAAGAAAAGGACTTCTAAGATCCATGATATCAGGGTCTGTACAGCATGGTTAATGGAAAGAAACACAAGGAAATCATTAACACACTTACATTCACCTTTCAATTTAACAGAAACCTGAAACCAATATACTGGACAGACATAGATAAAGTACTTCAGCTCTACCAACACCTCAAAGACCTGTTCCAATGGAGCATGAAAAACAAGGAATTCAACCTGGCTTAAAAATGGGAAGAGATTGGAGCAAACTGCCAGAAGATATGTTTTAGAGAGATATCTTTCAAAGACCTTATGGAAATTGCCAAAGGCTTGAGTCCCAAAAAGAATTTCAAACTCTTAGAAGAGAGGAAAGCCAAGATAAGGGATAATAAAGCCACAAGACAGGCTATAGAAGAGCAATGGATCGAAAAAGAGAATATTCTGCCTCCTTCAATATGATGAGGTGTAGAAAAACTCAACACCAAAGTGGCTTCACAACACTCAGAATCCAGCAAAGAAGTGGCCAAGTGTCACAATTCTTCACAATTCTAATAAATTTGAAGTAGAAGACAAGGACAAAAGGGAGAGAACAAGACCTCTTTCAACCAAATGCAGAAAGAATCAGAACTAATGATGCAGAAATTGTTGGACTTATTGAAAGAAGTGCACAAAATCAAGAGATCATTGCTAGTACATTTGATAGAATCAGTAAACCTACAATTAGAAATGACATTCCCACTCAGGAAGAACATAATGTTGTTAAACCTCAGAGTAAGATTGAAAGTAATTGAATATGGTTACAAATGTCTTAATTTTAAGAAGAAATTAAAAGATAGTTGGAAACAATACATAAAAATAATACAAGGCTACAAGGAACAATCACCTTACAAACCAAAACTATGAAAACTCTTCAAGAGAACTACACAAAACTAAGTAAATCCTCACAAGAGACTAAAAAAGACTACAGTAAGTCTTAGAGTAGAACTATCACTGAAAGAGGGTATAGGAATAGCTGGATCAAGAAACAAACAGATTTCTAAATATCTGCCAATACATAAAGCCACAAAGACAGGGACAACATTTTGGTAATAATCCACACCTCCAAGAGGACATAAATCCAGATTCCCCAATTGATAGTAAGCACAGATCCCCATTACAGTACCAAAATCAAGCTAATAGTACTGAATTAGAAAAGGAAGCCTTAAAGCAACTTCCAGAAGCCACAAATTGGCCAAATTTCTCTGGTGTAAGAGAATATGATCATATGAGACTCATTTATTATATTGATGAACTCCTAATTGATGTACCAACCATACCAGACTTCTGGATAGCAGCTAGACTGGACAAAGAACTCAAAGGACATTCTTCTATGTGGTGCACACAAATGAAAGAAATACATGGCAGAGGAAAATGGAAATGGTGGAATATTCTCATAATCCAGAATTACAGCAATGTTAATTGGAGAGGGAAAAAGATAATTTCATTTGAAAATGACATATACTCAGCAGACAAAGATCCTTATGAGTGGTGTCTTAAAAATTATAAAATAGTTAAATCCATTGATCCTAAAATGAACATTCAGATGAGAAAGAACAAGCTCCTTACACAACTTGTAGGAGAACTAGAGCATGCAGTAAAATTCATGTGCAGCCAAAGCTTCACTCTAGATGAAATTTTCAACACCTTGGAAGATTTGAGGAAGAGGAAAGATATAGGGAAATATTCCCAATAAAAATACAACAGATTCAGAGAGAAACAGCCTTTCAAGGCTTACAATAAAGACAAAAAACAAGAAAAAGTGGAAGAATTAATTAGGAAAAAGAACTCTTGTCACAATTGTGGTTCCACAGAGAACTATTACAGCCAATGTTAAAAGGAAAAAAGGAAAATCTATGCCATTCAGCAAGCTGACAAGGAAAATGTCCAAGAAGAAGATTCTGAATCTGCTCTATGGGTGATTCCATCAGAGAAAACTCTAATGATGACCAAGACCCAATAGAGGAATTCCTGGTGGAGTACCAAGAGGAAACCCAGCTGGAAGAAGGATTACCACAAGACACTGCAAATAAAATCTTTTGAAAACATAAACAAGATGCAAAAAAATTTCTAGTTGTACCAACTGAAGGAATGGAATACATTGATGGGACAGCCACAACAATGACTGTTTTTGTTGAAAATCATCAACACCAATTAATCTTGGTAAGTGGTGCACAATGCTCAATAGTAGCAAGATGCTATTTTGACAAGCACTTCCCCAATTGAGAAAACTAACCCTTTCCAACTACAACAAAGAATTTCAAAATCTTATCAGGAACAATGAAATCCATCAGAACTATTATCATAGCGACAATGATATCCCACAGGGAAGGTAATATCAGACTCAACCAAAAGTTTTTAGTGCTTGAAGATTGCCACATCCAAGGATTGCCACTGGAAACAGACTACCAAAGGATGTATTTAATTGATATTTACAATAGTAAAAATAGGAATATTACCATATGTACCAACAAGGAAAAGAAGTTTTCACTTGATATATATCAATTTTCTAAAAAGGATCCCTTGGAAGAATTACTGAATAAATTAAAAGACAGGAAATTCAGCTCTAACATCACCAGTAAACAGAAACTCAGTTTACTGAAAATCCTGAGGAAGGATAGACCAGATTTTTCAATAGGGGAAGAATCCTTAGGAAAGATTAGAGGCCATGATATAGAATTACATGAGGATGTTTTAGGCCCTATCTTCCCATGTTAGGAAGACCTCCATACCAGAAAGTATGTAAATGACAAAATAAAATGAAAAAAATGTCAATGAACTCCTAGATATGGATATTATCAGAAAGATTGGAAATAATGAAATGGGGGAAGTAACTACACCAGTTCTAATAACCTGGAATTATGTCAAGTCTATATTGTGTGGATACTTCAGACCACAGGACAACTTTACTAAGACTGACAGGTACCCTATACCAAAGATGCCACATGCCCTAGATAAATTAACAAAAGCCAAATACATTACCAATATGGATTATATGAACGGTTTTCAACAGAATGGAGTTAAATCAAACTCCATAAAAATAACCAAATTGATATAACACATGGGTATATGTGAGTACACCTTGATGCCATTTGGCATCAAATATGCACCACCCCACTTCCAAAGGATGGTGGACAAAATATTTTAAGGCTGGCTGGTAGTTTATATTTATGATATAATCATATACTCAGAAACATCAGAAGACCATGTGAAATACATAGAGCGTATTGAGTAAGTGCACACCCATCAATTTGAACATTTCACTTAAGAAGTGTAATTTTTTCCAACTGGAGCTATTGGCATTCAGAAATAAATTCTCAGGACTTAGCCTGTCAATAGACCAAAACAAACTATAAGAATTACCAAAGAGCAACAAGGAAATTCAATCTTTCCTTGATTTTACTAGCTACTAAAGAAACAACATTAAAGTGTTTGCAAAAATAACTAGAAGCTTATACAATTATGTTAAGATGATACAGTTTTTGAGATTACCAAGGAGGGAAGAGATTCATATGAGAGGGTCCAACATGAACTCACTAATGCACCTGTCCTTATGCTACCTGACTTTGAACTGGAATTCAAATTTTACATATATGCAGCTTTTGGTCAAAGTTTAGGGGAAGCTCTGCACCAAAGACAAATTTTGGATTGTGAACCCAGAGAAGGAGTAATCTGTTATATCTCCAGGAAACTGAAAGATTCAGAGGCCCAGTATAGAGAAGCTTAGACAGAATGCTTCTGTCTGGAATGGGCTCTAGAAAAGCTCCATTACTATTTTGAGTGTTCAGTCTTTGAGGTATACACAGATTGTACTTTACCCAAGGCTCTACTCAACTTGAAGACTACTAATAGACACATGTTGAGCTGTCAAATAGCCATCCAAGACTATAGGGGCAATATGACCATAATATACAAAGAACCCAAAGTCCACACTAATTCAGATGGCCACTGGATGATTCAAAAATAAATTGAGCTTCTTTGTGAGCCTTAGAGGTAATTTCATATACCCAAAAGACCACAAATACAAAAATAACATATTAATATAAATAAAATGAATGTATTTATATTATTAAAATAAAAATCAAAATATAAATATAAGATTAAATTAAAAATGAAAAATTAATTACAATTTAAAAATAAAAATACATTAAATTCTGTAAGTATAAAATTACATTTATACTTGAAAAAATTAAGTAAAAATAAAATTTTAACAAAATTGTGAAAAAATAAATAAATTTGGAAGAAAGTTAAATAAAAATTACTATAACTTTTTATCCAATAAATAAACACATAAAAATTATTTCACCATTGGATTCCTCATAAAAAATCAGGTGGGGTCACCTCTGAGTGAAATTCTTGTAACTCAACTCTAAATAAGCTTAAATTAAGTTTTTAGTATTTTCAATACAAAAGTTGAAAATCCTCAAAACCTTAATTTAATTCACACCACATGTGGTGTTAACCATCAATTTTTGTGTTAAAATTGAGGTGTTGTGTTTAGTTTAGAAGTTATGAGGAATTGAAGTATTTTCAATTGAATTCAATTGAAATGTCAAAATGTGCGCGTGTATTACATAAGTGAACTTTGATTTACATATGAGGTGTCAATTATTACTGTATTGTACTGTACAATTGAATTGAATTACATATGTAAATTATAAATATAATACATGATGAGGAATTAAAGGAAAAATACATTGGAAAGATTAAATTTGGGGGGGGAAAGGAACTCCAGCTCTAAGGGGGAGCTAGACCCCCAAAATCCTTTCTGACAGGCGTGGGATGTCAAAATTCACGCAAAAGTTCATCACTTTTGGCCTGGAATTGAGTTACAGGGTCTGTGGACTCAATTGATGATGAGGTTTTGATACCAACTGGGGTAGTTTTAGCTGTTGCCAAGAGGGTAAAACTACCCTTAAGATAAAACAACCATAGTAAAAACAGTTTTAACTGGTTTCTACGCCTCTTACACACATTCTGACGTGTTTTGAAGGCTCTAGGCCTGGTATTGCTATAGTAATGGCTGATTTAAGGGTCTAAAATGGCTAAAAATGGCTTAAACCAGCCCTTTTTGGTCTAAACCAGGGTTCAATGATGCCATAATTGGCTTTTCTGTTGTCAGACTGTTTTTCACGACTGACAAGAGTAAAATTTACTTTTGGAGTAAGAGAATTGATGGCTATAAAAGAATGTCTTCTTTGCCCCACTTTTCTCTTCATGTTAGAATCTTTTCCTTTTATAATTAGTTTAAACATTGTTAAACCAATCAATAAAAGATTCCAACCACCTTTTTTAAATCATTTTAATCCTTTTAACCACGTGAAAAAATAATTATAATCATTGTTTGTAACTCTTATAATCATTTTTACCCCTGAACCACCCCAAAAGTGAATTAAAGCATCTTTCATCACTGTAAACTTTGTCACTTTGTTTCCAAATTCACTCTGGTCACTTTTGGGCATGTTTTCTCTTTAATATTCTTTTTAAGGACTTTGTTCTTTAGCTAATTGCTTGTAGTTCTTTGCTCAATTAATTCCAATTGAAATTGCTCTTGAAGAAATTTCTTTTGTAGCCTTAAAATATCTCTTGTAGAGTATTTTTTGGATAAATTTTTATTGTTGGTAAAACAATAAATTTTTATAATATTATTGTTTTATACTAATAAATTTGTAAAAAATGAAATTGGCGTGTTTTCTCTTAAAAATAATATTTCATACTATTTTTAATTGATTTTTACCTTATACAAATTTTGAGGACAGGAAAAGTACTTGATTTTCAATCAAAGTTTCATATCCACACCTTACGTTTGGGGGCCCAGCCGTGATATTTTACCTGTGACATATTTTTTTTACTCTTTTTAAATCTTTTTTCTTATATTGAAAAATTTAAAAACATATAAAAAATACTTATAATTTAAAAAATCCATAAAAATATTTTTTTTTCATATTATAAGTGAGGCTTATATTTTTTATTTCTTTTTTGAAATAACCTTTTTTAAATTAATTAATTGGCTTTTTCATTAATTTTAGTGTCTGACAACGTGGTAAGACAAGAAAACATTGAAACAGCCTCAACAGTAACCAGAATTATCCCTGCCAGTACTGTTAATTCTGATAATAATAGTACTGTTATTGTGACTCAAAATAACCAACCTGAACCAATATCTTCTGAATTGATTAGCTTATTAATAAGTAATACCCTTCAGAAAGCTAAGAGTTTGGCCAATAGTAAGTTTTTTGACGTAAAAATACTATTTTAAGCCTTTTTAAACCATAATTATGCCTTCAACCAGGTCAGGAGCCAGCTACAACCCTTCAAGCAGCTCCCAAAAAGGTAATAGACGTGATTATGGCAGAGGCCAATCAGTTACAGAAGGAAAAGGGTCAGTTGATGACTTCCAAACAACTAAAATGGGTCATTCTGAAGCTGATAATACCATTTTACCTTCAAAAAGAGCTGACACCGCCACAACAAGCCTCTGTAGACATATACAAAGCCAGCCACAGTGCATACAACAATGCACTTCAATTCAAGGAGTCCCAGATCCTTGCAGACCTGTGGAAGAATTGCATGAATTTTTACCTGACAGTAAGAAAATTCCTGGGCCATCCCAACACTTGCAAATTGCTCAATGGATGGCATCCATTGATGGAGAAGAAAAGCATGATGCTGTTGACACTAGAATGGAGAAAAAACAACCCTCCACCACCCAAACCAGTTCCAAAGACAGCCCCAGTGGCCAGCACTAGCAATTCCAACGTGAAAAAACAGCCACAAGTTCCAAACAAGGGCAAAGGGAAGGCACCAGCCCCAAATCCTTACAGCCAGGGCTACAGAATCCCAAAGATCCAGCAGGATGCCATGGAAAATGTATTTCAGATGGCCAGAACCATGATGGAATTACAGAAGAAGGAGGAAGCCAGATTAAGATTCCAGAAATGATTTCTGATATATTTGATTCCATCCCAGAGTTGTATGATGCTATAAATGACGTGAAAAAACATCTTTCTGATAAAAATGAAACCATTTGTAACAACATTAAAACAAACAACCTGAGTCTGTGCCAAATTAATGAAACACTTATGTGTTTTGAAAAAGTTTTAAGAACAATTAAAAATTCCAATAATGATAATTCTTCTAACAATAAAATAAATGAACAATCTGCCATTATTAAAGAATTAACAGATAAATATTCTAAATTCAATATTGAGGACATAATTGAAACAAGAATTAAACAAGCCATAAATATTATCAAAACAGATAACAAGAAAGTCCTTGATGACATTTCAGATTCATTTACTGAAGTAAAGACATATACCATTGCCTTGAAAAAGTGTTTTGATGCTTCACAAAAAGAAGTATCAAAATTATCAATGAAATTGAATAAAATCACTGCTGATAATACAAGACAGACAGAGTTATGGCAAGAACTTACACATAAAGAAGACATGTATAAAATTGAAGTAATAAATTTATTACAAAGCTTCCAACACGAATACAGAAATTCCCAAAGGTGTAGCAACAGTAAAATGAATGACATTGAACAAATACTGAACACCTTACCAAGAATGTCTACACCTCTAAATCAAAATGAGGGCACAAGAATTTCAAATCCACAAGTATTGGATCCTGATAATTCACAATTAAAAAATGAATTATCCACTTCTTTTCATAACTTGGAACCATCAATGGGCCAAGCACTCTTGAAAGAAGTTCCAAAACTTAAAGAATGGCCTCACTTTGGTGGTGAAGGAGAGTATGACCATATGGAATTCATTAGAGGTATTGACATGATCAAAGAAGATTTTGAATTACCGGACAGATTGGTAACAGCCAGACTTAACACCTTGTTTACCAAATCAGCTCACAGATGGTACATCAAAATAAGACAAGCACACAGACACCAGAGTTAGATTTGGTGGAAAACCCAAATCATCAACAAATGGGCAAATGATGCTTTGAGGTTTACAGTTGAAATAGCCTTTGAATCTGCCAAATTTAATGCTGATAAATACAAAGCTTTACCATGGTTTTGCCAACAGAAGGACAGATTAACAGCATTATATCCTGACATGTCAGAATTTATGATCCATAGAAAAATTCTGAGACAATGTGGGGGTGACTTAGAGCATGCTGTCAAAAGCAGGACTACTGAACAATCTTCAGCAGAGGATATTATCAATATACTAGAAGAAGTAACCACCAGAACCAAAATTGGTTCTAGTAGGGTGAATCTCAAAACAAGGTTTAATACACCTTGGAAAGATTCTGTGGACAAAAACCCCAAAGAAAATCCTAGTAATATCAAGTATAAATCTGCAGATACAGTCAGAAAGTGCCATATTTGCCAAAGCACCACCCATTTAGCCAATACATGTCCAAAAAGGGGGAAAATCAATGAAATTGACATTGAAAAGGAACCAGATGTTGAGAAAGAAGACATAATTGAAGACAATTCAGATGATAAGTCATCCATATTTTCTGAATCTTCAAAAGATATAGAAAATATCAATGCCACTTTTGACATCATGGAATCTTATTCCCACTTACCACAATTGAGCAATGGTCAAGTTGATTCATCAAAAGTTCAAGATGCACAACTTATGAATACAAAACCAAACAGAGGAAAAGGTTATACAGCTGGTAATTCCTGTATAACACAAGTGGTGATTGACAACAAGCCCACCAAACGTTTGCTTGACCCAGGAGCCTTTTGCTCTTGTGTTGGAAAATCTTTTCTTAAGACTTGTGTACCAAATTTTGAAGACCAATTGTTACCAATTGATGGTATAAAATTCAACAGTGCAAGTAACCCAATGAAAGCATTAGGAATCTTTGAGACCAATGTCATATTCCCACAAATAAATGGGAATTTAAGGATCACAGTTGAATTTGTTGTTATGGAAAATTGCTCTAGTACCATTTTATATTGGGAAATGACTATTTAATCATGTATGGAATAGATTTACATAATAACAAAGACAGATACTTTACAGTTGGGGACAATAAGCGCCAGAAATTTGCCTTTTTACCATTTAAAAGACAAATTACAGTAAACAAAGTATCACCAGTCAACTTAGAGTTAGAGAAATTCAAGTCTGAACAGTTAAATGAGGCTGAAATAAGCCTTCATCTGACTGATAAACAAGAAAATGAATTTTCTTCCCTTTTGTATGACCACAGAGGAGCATTTGCTACAGACAAAGAACCCCTGGGAGCAATTGCTGGTCATGAAGTTGACATCATTCTTAACATTGAGAGACCTTATCCACAACTCTTAATAAGACCTGCTTATCCAGATAGTCCAAAATCAAGAGAAGCTCTAGAAATTCATATCAAAGAACTTCTGGACCTTGGTGTAATAAGAAAAGTAGGCCACAATGAGGAAGTAGAAATAACTACACCAGTTATAGTGGCGTGGCATGGGGGAAAATCCAGAATGGTTGGGGACTTTAGATCTCTGAACACTTACACTGTCCCAGACAGATACCCAATACCAAAAATCCAAATTGCCCTTACTCAAATATCTCAAGCAGTGTATATAACCACTATGGATGCCCTTAAAGGATTCCATCAAAATGTGGTAACACCAAGAGCAAGAAAATACTTGAGAATTATTGTTCATTGTGGAGTGTATGAATACTTAAGGATGCCCTTTGGTATCAAAAATGCACCTTCACACTTTCAAAGAATGATGAATGAAATCTTCCCTGAAGAACTCTCAGAGGGATGGTTAATCATTTACATTGATGACATTATTATCTGTTCAAAGACTTGGGAGGAGCACATGTACAGATTATCAAGAGTTTTGACAAAACTCCAATCAGTAAACATGAAAATCTCCTTGAAAAAATGTCATTTTGGATTTAAAGAACTTAAAGCATTAGGACATGTTGTATCTGGTTTGTCCGTTGGAATTGACAAAAACAAAGTTGCAGCAGTATTGTTAAAACCCATGCCTCAGAATAAGAAGGAAATTCAGTCATTCTTAGGTTTTGCAGGATATTACTGGCAACACATTAAATATTTTGCATCCATAGAACGACCACTTTATAAGTTGTGTGACAAAGACACAGTATTTGAAATGACTGTTGACAGAGTCAAAGCTTTTGAGTCTCTGAGAAAAGCATTGACCACTGCTCCACTCTTACTGATGCCAGACTGTAAATTGCCTTTCAAACTGTATATTGATGCATCAGGGGATGGACTGGGTGCTGCACTTCACCAAGTTCAGATCATAAATGATAAGCCTGTAGAAGGACCCATATGTTTCATATCCAGGCAAATCAAACCAACTGAAGCCAGATATGGAGCAAGTCAAATGGAATGTCTATGCCTTGTCTGGGCCTTGGAAAAATTGAACTACTTTTTAGAGGGATGTGTTTTTGGAGTGACAACAGATTGTACAGCTGTCAAACCACTTTTGAACATGAAAACACCCAACAGACACTGCTCAGATGGCAAATAGCCATACAAGAATACAGAGGCAATATGACTATTGTTCATAAGGATGGGAATATTCATAAGAATGCAGATGGACTAAGCAGATGGCCATTACCAAATAATATTGATAATCCTGCTTATGTACCAGAAGAAGCTTCACCACAAATTCCAATAGAAGGAATAAGTTTTACAGACTTGAACACCACCTTCGTTGAAGAAGTCAGAAGTAGTTACACCCAAGATAATAATTGTAGCATCTTATGCCAATTACTTAACAAAGACTGTAAAGACAACTCTCTAATACATGCCTTGGATGAAGTATGGAGAAAACCTTATGATGAAGGAAGATTTCACCTACTGGATGGTATAATTTACCACAGAACCAAGCACACATGTGTAATGACAGTTGTAGACAGGTCATTAATCAATCTTGTACTGAAAGAATGCCATGATAGTCCCTTTTCAGGACATCTATCTGAAGACAGAACAAGAGAAAAAGTAAAGACCTGCATATGGTGGCCAATGTGGCAGAAAGATGTTGCAGAGTATTGCAAAACCTGTGACAGATGCCAAAAGGCAAATAAATCCACAGGCAAAAGACTTGGAAATATGATAGAAATCCAAGCTACCAAACTCCTCAGGAGATTCAGACACACTAGAAACACCAATATTACAAAGTAGTTTTTTTTTTGTAGGGGGAGGGAATGTGAGCCTTAGAGGTAATTTCATATACCCAAAAGACCACAAATACAAAAATAACATATTAATATAAATAAAATGAATTTATTTATATTATTAAAATAAAAATAAAAATATAAATATAAAATTATATTAAAAATAAAAAATTAATTAAAATTTAAAAATAAAAATACATTAAATTCTGTAAGTATAAAATTACATTTATACTTGAAAAAATTAAGTAAAAATAAAATTTTAACAAAATTGTGAAAAAATAAATAAATTTGGAAAAAAGTTAAATAAAAATTATTATAACTTTTTATCCAATAAATAAACACATAAAAATTATTTCACCATTGGATTCCTCATAAAAAAACAGGTGGGGTCACCTCTGAGTGAAATTCTTGTAACTCAACTCTAAATAAGCTTAAATTAAGTTTTTAGTATTTTCAATACAAAAGTTTAAAATCCTCAAAACCTTAATTTAATTCACACCACATGTGGTGTTAACCATCAATCTTTGTGTTAAAATTGAGGTGTTGTGTTTAGTTTAGAATTTATGAGGAATTGAAGTATTTTCAATTGAATTCAATTGAAATGTCAAAATGTGCGCATGTATTACATAAGTGAACTTTGATTTACATATGAGATGTCAATTATTACTGTATTGTACTGTACAATTGAACTGAATTACATATGTAAATTATAAGTATAATACATGATGAGGAATTAAAGGAAAAATAAATTGGAAAGATTAAATTTGGGGGGGGGAAAAGGAACTCCAGCTCTAAGGGGGAGCTAGACCCCCAAAATCCTTGCTGACAGGCGTGGGATGTCAAAATTCACGCAAAAGTTCATCACTTTTGGCCTGGAATTGAGTTACAGGGTCTGTGGACTCAATTGATGATGAGGTTTTGATACCAACTGGGGTAGTTTTAGCTGTTGCCAAGAGGGTAAAACTACCCTTAAGATAAAACAACCATAGTTAAAACAGTTTTAACTGGTTTCTACGCCTTTTACACACATTCTGACGTGTTTTGAAGGCTCTAGGCCTGGTATTGATATAGTAATGGCTGATTTAAGGGTGTAAAATGGCTAAAAATGGCTTAAACCAGCCCTTTTTGGTCTAAACCAGGGTTCAGTGATGCCATAATTGGCTTTTCTATTGTCAAACTGTTTTTCACGACTGAAAAGAGTAAAACTTACTTTTGGAGTAAGAGAATTGATGGCTATAAAAGAATGTCTTCTTTGCCCCACTTTTCTCTTCATGTTAGAATCTTTTCCTTTTATAATTAGTTTAAACATTGTTAAACCAATCAATAAAAGATTCCAACCACCTTTTTAAATCATTTTAATCCTTTTAATCACGTGAAAAAATCATTATAATCATTGTTTGTAAATCTTATAATCATTTTTACCCCTGAACCACCCCAAAAGTGAATTAAAGCATCTTTCATCACTGTAAACCTTGTCACTTTGTTTCCAAATTCACTCTGGTCACTTTTGGGCATGTTTTCTCTTTAATATTCTTTTTAAAGACTTTGTTCTTTAATTAATTGCTTGCAGTTCTTTGCTCAATTAATTCCAATTGAAATTGCTCTTGAAGAAATTTCTTTTGTAGCCTTAAAATATCTCTTGTAGAGTATTTTTTGGATACCTTTTTATTGTTGGTAAAACAATAAATCTTTATAATATTATTGTTTTATACTAATAAAGTTATAAGCAATAAAATTGGCGTGTTTTCTCTTAAAATTAATATTTCATACTATTTTTAATTGATTTTTACCTTATACAGATTTTGAGGACAGGAAAAGTACTTGATTTTCAATCAAAGTTTCATATCCACACCTTACATTATTCCCCTGAAGTGGTAGTTATAATTACTTCATATTGTTAGAGTAGGCACCAGGAAAAGGTACCCCAGATACTGACCATATTGGAATAGAAGAGACAGAAACGCCCATATTAGGGATAGGATCCTCTGAGATCCACAATGAATCATTTAATTAAGTTCATAAATCCTATGTAAATCACAAACAATGTAGCATATTTATTTCACTCCTTCAATAAAATTCTAGGAGCCCAGAACTCGAATCCCAGTTAGAGGAACCTTGGTTCAGGGACTATAAGGACAATAGCCCTTTCCTTATAGATGGAGTTCTATATCAAAGGGAGAAACACATTAGTTCCCCACAGTGATAGACAGAGACCATGTGCCACTGATTCTTCATGAAGGCCATGACTTCCCCTACATGGGATGTGAGTGAAGACAGGATCAAAGAGAGGATAGCTAGCACAGCTTGGTGGACTCAGTGGGAACAATAGCTGAGTGAATATATCAAAACTTGTGAAAGATTCAAGAAGGAAAACAGAAAGAATAGGAAAGAATATGGACTAGTAAAACATACAGAGGAACCCAAAAACCCATGGGAAATAATTAACAGGGACTGGGTGACAGGACTTGTCCCAGGAGGCAAAGAAAACTAAAATTCTTTCCTAGTCATAGTGGAAATATTTAGGAAACCTTTCAGATGCCTGCCATTCCCAAGTAGGAGAAATCCATGGATGCATAACTTTTATTCTGGAACAACATCATAGCTACATGTGGAGTACCTAAGATCATCATTATTGAATGAGACCCAAAATTAACATCTGAATTTTGGACCAACCTCTATGATTTTTTGGGACTAAGCTTTAGTTCTCTACAGCTTACCATTCACAAACAGATGGACTATCTGAAAGGATTATGCAAACAATGGAGGAAATCATCAAAAGATTCTTTTCCTATGGCATGGACTACAAAGATCATTAAGGGTACCAATATGACTAGATTACACTTCTACTAGGAATACAACTGGATTAAAACACCAGCAATCACTCTACCACAGGGAAATCACCTTGGATGATATAGAAAGGGTGGGACCCTCTATTGCTTATGGATCACTTGAAGAAAAAACTTCTAACTACCCACCCCACAGCCAAAGACTTCCATCATATTTAAAGAGAGCTTGTTATACAGAAGCAAGATGCATATCTGAAGCCAAAGAATACAAAACCAGAGGTATGAAAAACCCCGCAAGGAATGTGACCTTTGGAAAGGTGACCAAGCTTTAGTGTCTACTCTGAACTTTAATAAAATCAAAGGAATCAAGAAAATTAGAGACTCATTTGTGGGACCATTCACTATCACCAGAGTGATAGGGAAAATGCAGTGAAGGTTAAGCTCACAGAAGAATTTTCAAGGAAACACTCAGTGTTCCCAGTGATCTTAGTGAAACCTTACCACCAGACAGGGTAGGATAGATTTCCCTATGGGAACACAAGCCACACTACACACAACATAGTGGAAGTGGAGGAATCCCTGGGACCAGTAAAGAAACTCATCAAGGCCATAAAGTTCAGAATCAATGGAAAGGACCATAGAAAGTCCTTGAGCAGATTCAAGGACCCAACAGCTGATAAAGACAAATGGTTGGCAGAAGATGCCATACCAGATGATGACCTTAACCTGGGAAGATTCAGATCTTCTAGAAGGGTAAAAAAGTCTCATAAAAGATGTGATTTTTTCTAGGGAGTTTTTGTCAGCCTGTGACTCAAAACCAGATCACAAGCATGACAGCCAAATTACCATAAACCAATGCTACAGTAAAATACCATCAATAGTTCAACTGAGTCAAAATATGTGATAAATGATATCAAAAGAAAGAGGAAAGCTACCTCATTATAAATTTACAACTCCCATAACCATAGGACAAGTAATAACAATGTTATTCAGGTTCAAAGCAATTGCTAAACATAAACCTTAATTTTCACCTCATATCTAATGTCCAGATGAGGAAGCTGAACCATACCAAAGGGTATTCAAATTGTAACTCTCATTAAAGGCTATGCAATGTTACTAGCCAAATCAAGCTAGAATCTAGGCTACAGGAGTTATGGCCAAAGTTATGCCAAATAAGGGTGAACCAAGGATTCACCTCCCATATAGCTTCTACAGATCTAGTGTGAGATACCTAAAGTGAGGTCTTTTTGTAAAGATAATAGTAGGGGCTTTCTGATTATTCCCTAAATTTACTCATGACCCATATAGAACAAATTTTATGAAGAAAATAAACTCTATACAGGATTTCAGAAAAATACATATATGAATAATGGGATTTGAAAGTGGTATAACTTTGCCATATCTAGTGATACAAATATCAAACAAGGTGAAATGTGTAGAAATAGCTCAGTCTTACACAATGAACCAATGTTGAGCTCATTATCTTGAAAACTGACAGATTTATAGCAGCTTTAAAGTTGAAATTCCACACTTGGGTCAATACACCTTTTTCACCATGAGAAAAAATGGCTACACCTGACAGCAGGCTTTGCATTTGAAGTTTCACATGGGAGATAAATTTGCTAAATGTGGGAGCTAGGACAGAGATTTAATTTCAAAGCTAAAGCTTTGGAAGACTTTCAAGCCACAAATATTTGATTGATTTCCCTGAATATTATTGCTTGGTTGGGCTTCTCAAAGCTCATTGGCTCAAACCACATGTTAAAGGCATACTTTAATTACCTATGTATTTTTATTTTACAATTATTTATATAATTCAATAAACAAAGAAGTTAAGCCTTTATGATCTGTCTTAAGGAAATTTCCATAAATATTAAATCTTCATCAACTCAGTTACATAAAAACATAGCAAAAGATTATTAACCCTTTAACCACTGAATTTTGAGATGTTCAATTAATGAATAAGCTTCTCAAATACTTGAATATATTCTGATAATATAGCTATTATTAGATAGGAACACTGAAATGAAATTTCCATCCCTCATAAAACTATATCTTGAGTCGAACATAATACACCTATTTCCCTTCTATTCTTATTGTTAAATTACTTATTTCAAATTTAAAAAAAATCAATATTAATGAAAAAGAGTATATTTTAAGGAAAGATTTGAAAAATATAGTACAAGTTTAGGAGATACTTTCAGTATTTTAGCCTACAAAACTCTGTAGAGGGACCTTTTTCACTTATAACCAGAGTGTGTGGAAATGTTGAGAAGAATATATTTTTCTAATTATATTATTGGAAGATCTTTGTATTATTCCATCCCACGTGGTAAAATCAGGAGAGTTCCCACCTTCAGAAAGGAGCCATGGAATACACATAGCATGGTTAGTTTAATTTTCCTTTAGACATCAGGTTTTATATATTTATGTACAATAGAATTTCTTTTCTAATAACAATTTATCTATAAGTTGTTATATCTCTGCTTAAAAATTAACTTTCTAGAACTAATAATCTTGATGTAGTTCATATATCAATATTTCAAAACCAATTATAATAGTTTTAATACTTGTTGATTTCTTGAGCTATCATTTTAAAAAATTCAGGGGAGAATCTATATCATGAGATATGATACAGCTCCAATAGCTAATATTAATATACTTCATATGAATCCAATGACAATATATGTGCTAGATTGAAGTTAAGTTAAACTCCATTTATTGATATTTTTAAGCATAATTTTAAACATTTCTTAATTTAAAAGATGTCATCATACTCATTTTCTATTTTTCTTATCTTTGAAATGTATCTTTTATATGTCATAGGAATTTCTTTTCTTTTTTTTATTATTCAAGCTTAATATATTTTTTTAGTAATTAAAATTTATTTAGAGCTCTCCATTTGTTGAGAAATGAATGATTTTTCTTATCTGATGGTTTTTGGACCTAATTTTTTAAGAGTAATTCTTTGGATTCTCCAATGTGCAACAGTTAAAAACCCAAATTAATAAATAAATTGCAGAATAAATTTTCTAATTTCTCTAAATTGAATTTTTCTGAATTTATTGAGAAAATCTCTATAAATTCTTTCCAAAAATTATTACAAATACAATATAAATATTGGATTGAAATTGGGAATAGTTGAAGAATACTTATTTTTGAATAAGTAAAGAAATGATATAATTTTTTGAAATAGTTGAGTACCATTTTACTTTAAAACAAAATTATTGGGATAAATCTTTCATTTTACCAAATTTATTTCTTGAGTGTTATTCATTAAGAATGTTAGAGTTCTATTACAATGAATTTATGATGATAAATCTTTGGAGCCTAAAAGGAATAGTAAAGCTGTACTCATAAGTAATTAATAAGGCTTAGTCAGTAGAATTAAATATTAATATCTTTGGCATATTTTCAGAAGAAAAAAATGGTGTTCCTTGCTTCGGTTTCTGGTATTTATTCTTATTGATAGCGTATAAAAATCAGTCAATTGTTATTTTACAAGTGAGGCACTACAGAAAGAAGCTTGAAGTTAATGGGAAGGAACCTTGAAGTATTCTTTACAATATTACTTCAGAGCCATATCCAGAAAGCTTCAGAGCATAGTCACAATTTCTTTTCAAATCTATCTATGTGATTATTAAAAATTTCACAAGGTATTTACTCAGATTTTGATCAGTTTTGTATGGTACTTTGTTAAGCTTTCCCCATAAAAGATATTCAAGCTTAAAAGGAATTTTTTTTTTTATATTCTCAATTTATCATCCATTTAATTAATTAATCATAAGCTTATGTGAAAGAAAGTACAATCAAAATTTGAAAAAAAAATAAAAATCATAAAATTGATTTTAAGCTTTGAAGAACTATAATAAAGATCTTAATTTGAGGCTTGAATTGATTCAAACAGAATCACAGTGTGATAAAGGTTTTGGAATAATATTTGGCTTAATAGTATGAGAATTAAATTCAGATATCTCTCAGAGATGCAATGACTTGATTCTCATCTCTTAAAATCCAAAATGATATTAAAATTTCAAATTAAGATGCTAATTAGGAAATTGAATTCATAAGTCTCCTATCATTCCTTCGACAATGTTTTTGTTCCAGATTGAATCTTTCCCTTCTTTATTTTTCAAAACACACATTTAAAACAAAAAAACTCCAAAAAAATTAATGTCAAAGGATAAATTGACCCCAAAAATAAATGATAAACAAGAACTATGACAAATGAGCTTTATTGTTTTATAACTGGAAATGAAATATTTTTTCCCTCTGTTTTCAAATAAAATCATTACAAGAACTCTTATTTTTCTAATGTAAATAATTTGTTTTCTTTATTTTATTTCACTTTTTCAATTTTGTTATCAATTTTTTATGAATGTTATGTTATTTGATGATCTCTTTTTTTGTTTTTTAGTATTTTTTTGGGTGTTTTCTGAGTTCTGTTTAGTATTTAAAAAGTTTTGAATTTTGAGATTTTTATATATTTTCCTTTTATACTTTTATATTGAGGATCACAGTAGCAGCCCTGTAACACCTTCTACTGAAAATTGCTGACAAAAACTGACGATCTTACAGTAGTGGGCTCTGCAATTCCTTCTGTATTCAAAATGATTAACATTTCCTGAATTTTTATTGATTTTATAATTCAACTTTAATATTAATAAAAATTATGAATCCTTTTCCAGTCACAGGACTCACTTCATAGACACCACTAATTATTTTTTCTAATAAATAGTAATTCAAAAGAATCAAATTAAGACATTTTCACTGTTTCAAAAAGAGATATCTGAGATTTACTCATATGAAACATTGATGAGGTCCATTAGTTATAACTGCAATAGGAAAATTAAATTAAAATTGGAACAATAATGATATAAAGAAAGGTTTAGACAATGATTGAGAAATTATTAATTTTTTGTGCTTTCTTTTCTTTGTGAATGATTCAATTCATGAAAAATTTTTGAAGTCTTTATTTTCTTTCTCTTAACTTTTGAGAAAACTAGTCATATAAAAAAAGGAAAAATCTTTTTCTTCTTAAGATATGGATTATATTAAGGTGGATATCTTTTCCAAGACACTTTTCAAAGCCAAAATTTAAGTGAGTATTACCATAAAGCAAAAATAGGTAGTTAATTAAGTAAAATATATGTTTCATTAATTTTGGGAGCTATTCTTCACTTATGAAGGCCTTCAAAGAAAGAATTAAAAATTAAAAATTAAAAATATATATGTATGGTAGAATTATTATAGTATGCAATTTCTGCAAGAAGATGAAAATAAAATGCAAAGGCTTTTCAATAAATAAAAATCTCTGAAGATATTTCATACAATCCAATAAATTGGTATTGTATATAATAAAAAAAATAATAATATTGAAAGTCCTTTGATTTTCCAGTGGCTTGGAATAACCTGGAATATCAATGAAAATTGGAATCCTGGGTAAAACCCAGTTTGGAGGAGGGTTCTAAGCCCATTCTCTTGTGGGCCCAAGCTAATTTCCAAATGCAACACCTGCTGTCAGGTGCAGCCACTTTTCTCATGGTGACTGTGGGATAATATCCCATATCCTTGAATATCAGGTTTCAATTCTATGAGGCATCTTGTTTATCCTTGCATACCTCATATTTTAGCCAGTATGGGGTCCCCATACATGTTCTGTACAGAATTCTATGTGTCATACACACTAGAAGAAGGCTTTGTGGTCTCCAAAAGAAAATCTTCACCCTGTATTGGTGAAAACTGGCCATATGTGGCTTTAAAACCACATCTGAGCCAGACACAGGCTGTACAGGCAGAGTAAGAACCACAAGCCAGCCCTTGGAAGTAGAATCTCTCACTATTCCTATGTGAAAAGCTCCAGAGGACCTTTCCACCAGATTTTATGATAAAGAGAGGCTTCTTCTCTGCCAAAAAAAGAATCCTCATCATGCTCTTGAATTCATAAATAGTAAAGCTTGCCAAAACAGCTATACTCTTTAAAATAACCAGGTGATCCTTTAGTCTTAGTGTTGTACTGCTTGTTATAGTTAGTCAATTGCTAATCAGTGTACTCAGGGATTTCAGAAGCACTTACTGCCAGTATCTATCCATAGTAAAGCCCAAAATACTCTTCTTCAAACATTTTTTATTTTTATTATCCAAGTAACAGTCAGAGTTATAATTTTACATACTTTTATTATCACTATATCATTGAATCAGCCTGAAATATTTTCTTATTATATAAAATCAAGTTGGTTCTAATTCTTCCTCGACCCCTAGTATTGAACAAGGTTTTCTGTTCTTCTTTACTTGAAAGGTACCTGGAATTTATTTATTTCTATTTGGTTAGGAATATAACCAATTATCATAGCTTTTAAGCTGGATGGAATTGGAGTTGCTTATCAATTTTTTCACCCCAACTTTTCTGTATTAAAAATATATATATCTTTTTATATACTCTTTCTGAAGAAAATAAGTTAATATATTTTTTCTTCAAGAATTATCATTGAAACTATCAAAAATAATTCTTAAAGTCAATTTTGACATCAATTTGGTTCAAAAATGAATTGGGAGAGTTCTCCGAAAAGAAAAAAAATATTTTTTTATAAATTATTATGAAAAAAGTTGAAAATTTTACAAATATATGATTGTATATTCTTTGGAATTTGTTGTTGAAACTATCAATAACAATGAATTAAGTCAATTTTTCAAATCAATTTGGTTTATAAAAATGAAATATAGGAGTTTTTCTTGAAGAAAAATTCAAATAATGCATACTTTGTGTATATTGAAAAAATCTAAAAATTCATGATTATATATTTTTCGGAAAATTATTATTGAAATTTTCAATAATAAAGAATCAAAGGCCATTTTTCATGCCAATTTGAATGAAGAAACTAATGATGAATGTTTTCCTAAAATAAGAGTTCAAACAATGTATACTTTTTTATATACCATCATGTTAAATAATATATATAGAATTATATATACCTTGAAAATTTAATTATTATTGAAACTATCAATCATAATTACTAAAATGAATTTTTCATTCCAATTTGGGTAAAAAGATGAATTATGGAAGCTTTTTTAAAAGAAGAGTTCAAGTAATATAAACTTTTTTGTATATTATGAAAAAAACAATGAATAAAAACAAGAGCCTATTTTTTTTCAAAAAAGTATTTTATAAATATAAAGAAAATATTTATAGCTCTTCAAAATTGTGAAGAGAGGAAAAAAGTTTATCTTTTTCAAATTTGTAAGTATATTGTATCTTTTATTTTATTTTATTTTTTATATTGCTTGTTTTTGAGTCAGATAAAATAAAAATAGACAAAAAAACCCAAAGTAAATCCCTTTCAGGGCCTCTAATGAGTCAAGAAGTGTGTAAATAAGAAAGAAAACAAGTCTTAAAATCATAAAAAGAACATAAATAATTTGAAAATAGTGAAAAGAAGCCAACATTTTGTCTAAAATAGGTAAAAAAACCAGGTCAGGCCCCAAACATGTCCCCCCAACTATGATATAGATTTGAGGTAATGATAATAAGATATAAATGTGATTTTGACACAATTATAACTGTGAAAGATAAGTTACAAGATGGTAAAGAGGGCTATACTAATGAACATTAGTAATAGTGAGTACTACTGATAGACTTGGGTGCAATGTTTATCTATGTGTTGATAATAATAAACCCTAAAATATTTCTAATCTGTAATTACACCTGATAAATTCTAAGGTTACTGTTTATTCAGAATCTATACCATGTAATAATACTAATAAAATGATGATTTTTTTTCCTTTTGTGTGGAAGAGGCTCTTTTTATCTTATTGACAGCTGGTGGAAGGTTGTTTACCTCTGCACACAACCACAGAGTAACGTTTTTCACTACTGTTGGCTGACTTGTGGTCCCAAACACTCAATAAAGACTTTAATTAGGTTCAAATGTGGTTTCAGAACCACAAGTTGTCACTTTTACCCAAGAATCAGTGAATATTTTCACCAATAGACTTTACAGGTGTGTTCTGATGGTCCTGACATATCATAAACTGTACAGAATGCCTCTTTAGCACTCCTATTGGTAATACTATCAGTAAGAAAGAGATAAAAATCATTGAATTCAATCAATGAGATATTAATACAGCTATATGAAAAGCTTTCCTACAATAAGATCCAATAGTGGCTAGTGTTGGATTTTAATCTTAAAATCTGCATACCTTTTTCAGCTTTAAAGATAGAGAGCTCAAAAAAGGCTCATTTTTCATCCCTTTATTGGCTCTATATAATGGTTTATCAGTTTTTATATCTAGCATTAAGCATGGCAAAGCTATACCACGTTTAAATTACATTGTAAAAATATGTATTTTGCATTAATCCTGTATTAAGTTAATTATGTTGATAAATTTTGTTCTAGATGAGATAAAGGATTACTCAGTGTATAATTAGAACACTATGTTTCTTTTCTTTCCAAAATCATCCTACTTGAGGTATTCCACACTAAAGCTGTAGAAGGTAGATGAGAGGTGAATATTTTATTTGCCATTATTTGACATATTATTGGCTCCAACTTCTGTAATTTTGAGTTGAGCCCAGTTTTTGGTATTATCAGTGGATAGCACTAATTGAGAGCTTCAATTTGAACACCAATTTTCTGGGGTTCTTCCTCTTTCTCAATGTATTATATGAGAAGTGAAATTCATTTTTCATTCTCAGTTCTGGTTTTGAACTGTAATAAATTTGTTGTTACTTCTCCTATTGGGATAAGAATGATGTATTTTAAACTGTGTGAGCTTCCCTTTTTGGGTGAATAATTCATTGAGCCGTTTGGAAAATTTTCAAATTTCATTATTATTGAGTTTCAATACCATTATTTATGGTATTAGGATATCATGCTTGTGCTATAAGTTTGAGTCACAGGCTCACAATATTACCCAAATCTTCTCCATTTCCATATCATCCTTATCCTTCTAATTCAAATGCCAACTTTATTTAAGGATACCTTTGTTTATTCTTGTAAATCTTGAAAAAAATTCATCATCTTGAATTCTTGTCACTAATTTTGAAAATGAACCATGACTTGTATGGCATAGCCAATCAAACTTCATGAATGAGAGGTTTTCAATTTTGTGATGACTGGTTTTTACAAGGTTTGAGATATCTTTGACTGCATAGAGTATGTAGTAGGGAAACATAATCTTATATTTTGGAATTACTACTGTATTCAATGGAATCAGCAAATTGAAGTGATTTCAATGAACAAATGATTGGTTTCCAAGAAGAGGTTTTTGCATAGTGAATGATTTGTTTTTGATTCTGGTGATTTAATACAAATAAAAAAGTGTTAGAGCTTGAAGCAAAAATAATTGATTTTATGCAATTACATATGCATTTTAGTCGGGGAGACACAGGATTAATGCAGGGTTTGAGGTTTTAAAATCAAGGATTGGGTACAAAAAATATAGGTTCTTCATAATTTGAAATACCACACCTCTTGAGGTGTAGGAGTTATTCTTTCACGACAAAAAACGCGGGATTTGGATAAAAAAAATGGGATTTTGAATGTGGGATTCTGTAACTTTGACAATTCCTAATCAAAAGTTTTTGGAAAACAATTTTTTCTCAAAAAAAATATTTACATGGTATTTTGCCCCAAAATTGTGCCAAAAACACAGGAGGCATGCTGCCGTTGATTTAGCAAGACATTGACATGCATTCAGAAACTTCGTTCCTCAATCAAGGCTGTATTTTGCTAAACCAACACCAATACAGTGTTGATTTAGCAAAATCTTGGCCTTGGTTTAGCAATTCCCAAAAAAATTTAACCAAACATCTCAGATGACTAAATGCATTTCAATTATTTGCTAAATTGATCCCAAAAGCATAAAAACATTCAACAAATTTTTTTATTGAAAAAAATAAATTGAAAAACTCTTGATTAGATTTTTTAAATGGTTTACATATTTAATTAGTTTCAAATATTTACTTTATTGAAAAAAAACAAAAATATTTTTAATCATATATAATTATAAAACTTTTCATTCAAAATTATTCTACAGTTCTTTATTTATTTTCTTTACTCATAAGTTATGTTTCAATAATTCAAATTTTCAACATTAAGAAAATTATTCAAGTATTTTTTTTGGAAAGACATTAAAGGTAAAAAACAAAACGGATTCAAAAACAAAATATCAATGTAAGGCAAGAGATGAAACTTGCATAAATCAACTTCATCTCAAGTTTATAGAAATTCTAGTTAAATTTCAAAATTTATGTTGATAATCAAATGAGTCATGAAATTGAATTAAGCCTATTCTTTATCTTTTTGAGACTTCAATTTTCCTAAAAAATTGTTTTCTCTTTATTTGATTACATTTAGGTTGGGTTTTTGTGGTTAAGAAATGAAAGAATTTTTTTCTAGCCATTTTTTAATGAATTAAGATAATACAACTAACAAAATAGTGTCATGATTTTTTTTATTTAAGTGATAGAATTTGAAATATTTCTGAAGTTCTAAATTAAGTAACTTGGATGTAGTGTTTAATTATATTGAATATGCTGTTCAAAGGGTAAAAATTTCACCCGGATTTTTTTTTCTGATTTCTGAGTAAAGTTTTTCGATCTAGAGTATACATCTGCATGTACATATATATATATCTATTCCAAAAAGGTATATGAATTAATTCCAAAAAAAATTGCAGGAGGAAGCAGGAAGGATCTTCTTTTTAATATTAGTAAATTCAGGTGGGATACAGGCGATAGGTGTGGGCGTTTTAGTAGTTATTAGAAAGAAAAATAACACGAAAGGGCTTCCAATCCTTATCATAGCCTCGAGTCAGAATTTCGAACCCTGAAGTGTTTTTTATGATTTTGATTTCTTTGAAGGTTTGAAAACATCGCTTGACTATGAAACAAGATCATTTTCTTATCATGACTCCATTTTGAATTTATATGTCTTGGAAATCCCACAGATTTCTTGAATTAAAAATACTTCAAATTGAAAGAAGAATTTCGTGGAGCTTTTAGCGAAATAGTGTTGGTTCCATAAGGTTACTAGAAGAGGTCAGAACCTCAATTAAAACTTTTTGATAAACGAAGATTGTGACTAAAAGTTGCGACGTTGAATTTTTTAGAAGTTGGTAACGAGCTCTTGAAATTTATTTGAAATTATCCTAAAATACTTTTTTAAATGAAAGAATAAAAAACTTCAAGCATTTTATGAAACCTGTTATTAAAGTTCCACCTGGTTCATGAAGCACAGTCTACGTGTTAGATGGCGTCCTAGCCAGTTCTTCACTTTATCCACACTCGAAATTGAACACTAGCTCTTGGAGTAGGAGGTACCCAAGTTAAAAGGCCACCCCTATGGCAGTGGCTCACCATAGCATGTATGGACACTTTCTCATCCAGGCGCCAAATCCAGAGATAACGTAAATCCACCCATCGATATTACATACTTAGTTTCAACTTTCAAGCAATGAAAATCAAGGCCTCTTGCATCCTATGAACGAAGTGTTTCATCCCCGTCAACGTTTGGCACACTCTTCTTTCTCGGTATTCTTACCGGAGCATCGTTAAGACCGAATCCTTATCAAAGACACCCTTCTCGCAATCGATAAAGATAAGAAACTGTGTGGGATAAAATAAGCTTTATTCCGAAATGCTGTTGAGCTGAGAAGGAATCGAAGTTAGCCTCTCATTCCGATACTTGTTTCCATTCTTTGTGCTTGAATGCACTTTATATCAGTTCCATAAGGAAGTGTTATCAGCTTAATTAGTTGTTTGCTTCCAATCATCCTTCTCTCCCCCCCAAATATAATATAAATTGAATCTATCATTTCATCACAGTAAATCAGTTAGAATTTAAAAGCCGCACATTGTTTTTCTTTTTCAAGTCAACGCTTTATCACATAAGCGCCAGTCAATAAAACCTTCCTCAGCTCACTATGAAACTCTTGATCAATTTTGGAAAATTGTCTTTGATTTTACTTCTGGACTTTCAATCAATTTTATCAATGGAAACGACACAATTGGTGCCCACCATCACAAACCAAGAACTCCAAGCATTGGGGATTGTTCATGATTCCAAAAGGCTCTCTTCTTCCTTATCACAAAACCTTCACGAAATAATAGAAGAGGAGCCCCATTCCCGTGATCCTTTCAAGCTCAAAGTCTTATTCAAAAAATCCAGAACCATGATAGAAAAAAGATTACCAAACAAACAGGTGGGAAAAGCATTTTCTGGCTTTATTTACATCCACAAGACTTTAAGGAATTTATTTTCCAAATCAAACTTTTTTTTCTTAGAAAACGTCATCAAAACTCTTGAGAAAATTTTGGAGTTGCTTCTCACCTTCATCGTCAGTTAAAAACAGGCCTTTGGTAAGGGTTTTGGATCATTCCGCTCAGCCATGAAAAACCTCAAAGAGATAAGTTGATTATTGAGCACTAGCGAAGCATTTGGAAGGAACGGGTTCATTAGACTCACTATTATGGTTTTTATCTCTTTTATCTCTTCATCTTTCTTCTCTTTCCTTATTGGCTTAAAGTCCTTTACTCTGCTATTGGATTCATATGTTTAGTAAAAGCTGTTAAGTATTTATCATAAGTGTCCGTCGAAAGCTCTTAGAATGGGTCTATTCAAGGGGGGGAAATTGTTTGAGCTTGAACCTCTCATAGGCCTATCAAGTCCTATTTTTTAATTTATAAATAAAGTATTGGAGCTCATACACTAGTTTCTTTAAAACATACCATCAACTCACGTCAAGTATGACGCTATCATATTCTGATAATCTATCTGTTGTTGGCTGAGAAACTTATATGAAATAAAAATAAAAAATTTCATTGAATGTTAGAAGAATGACACTAAAACTCTTTACCCTAGAGGAAACAGTTACTCATAACCTGAATACTCTTTAAATCAACAATTCCCGACTGCTCACTGATTTTTTTCCAATTAATTTTATTTTACTTTGATTTAAATTGTTTTTTGAATCCTCTTTAATCACCTCCTAAAATCATATAGCTGAGTTAGTATAAATATTCACGAGGAATGAGAGATATCACGACTGAAGCCCACAAGTTCAGAAAAGCATCCTTTGTTATGTAACTTGTATAGCTTTTAGCTTACAATAGATGAAGGTCT
This sequence comes from Austropuccinia psidii, assembly GCA_023105745.1. Classification (NCBI taxonomy): domain Eukaryota; kingdom Fungi; phylum Basidiomycota; class Pucciniomycetes; order Pucciniales; family Sphaerophragmiaceae; genus Austropuccinia; species Austropuccinia psidii. The sequence goes on along the minus strand of JALGQZ010000004.1, from coordinate 28,742,554 downwards.
TCACCCACCAGTTTTCTAGTCTTCTATGCTTCTAAGCAACAGTAAGTCTTACCCATCTGATAGGTTGAGTCACATTCCATTGACAGTTGAATTGTTTTCAAACCATCATACTTCTTAGTCTACTACTATTTCTTAGAATTGCTAGAATTATCTAACAAAGAGTGTTAGACTATATCAAAATCTTACTTTTGTTGAAAATTTTAATCAATAGTCCTAGTTTATGAGACCACTAAAGAACATTATCATGGCGATACACGAGTCCTATGGACTATGCGCAGAAATATACTAAAGTAAAATTAACCATGAAATAAAAAATCAACTTATATTATCCTAATAATTTTTCCAGTAAACATTTTTTCTGGTTTTTGCTTTTCTCTTTGTTTTGAAAGATTGTTTTAATTAAATAATCGACTTAACTTAATATTCTTATTGTTGAACTTTTTACTCCCCTCAAACTCTCATCATTAATAGACATATTATTCTTAGGTACAATGAATATAGTCTTCCAATACGAGAGGTACAATCACTAACCAATTCTATTTATAACTCACTATTAATGAGCAGCCGTAACAATATAACTTTTCTATCCATTATTAGAGTCTAAGTAGGTCATTTGGCAGTCACGATTGGATATGTCACTCAGCTTTCTATCAATTATTTGGTTCATTACTTATTAGTTCAATTCATTAGTTCCACCATCTAACGTATTTATAGTCTCGATTGACCCTTAAAAGTAAATAAAGCGCTTGATATCAAAATTTTGATAGGACCAATAAAACTGCAGAAAGAGAGGAATTCAATATTCCAATTCTCGATGGAAAAAATTATATAGAATGATCTATGCCTATGATGATACTCCTTAGAGAAAAAAATATCTGAGGTTTGTGAAAATAGTCCAAACTCCAATGCATCAGACCCGGCGATTAATGATTGGGCCAAGGCCAGCTATGAGGTTATCGAGATGATTACTGCCAGAATAGATGATCGGGTTCTTCTGGAAGTAATAACTAGGGGATCTCAAGGCCTGGTTATGTTTTGGCTCATCGTTTGATAAAAGTTGTCCTATGTTCAAATTCTTGATCCCTTAAATTTAACTCTGTGGTACAGTATTGCTCATGACTCGTTCAGACCCTCAAATCGCTCTCAAGCCTTTATATTTACGACCTGGCCAGCAGCAATCAGGTTCCTCAGCTGTTTAGTTTTGATGACGAAATGCACGGGAACACGTAAAAGACACAATTCACTTCCAAAAAATTGCGCTACGGAGGGAATTTGATCATGAGCGGCCTCCTGGGTAGCCCGTACAAAAAAACAACGCCTACTTCTCATCCGGAGCTGGCTAACATTGTCGATATCTCAGTCTCCCTATCCTGCGAGCCTACCTCAATTAAAAAGACCAACTACTTCCAAAAAAAATATTTTCAATGTCTAAGCTTCCATGGTTTATTTGACTACTATCACGGCTAGGCTTTTGAATTTTGAACCAAAATGACAATCGCAATAATTTTCATGAAAACGACCACCTTTACACTTCAACCGATTCAACTTTTCCGCATCATTTATTATACTTGAATGAGTGTCATTATCAACAGCCTCATTCAAACTATCCACAAGATGGACATAACCAAAATAGTCTTTACTCGCAGCCAGAGCCAACTAATGAGGGCGAGTCCATTATTTCAAGTCAAAACAACTCCATTCTCGATTATGCATCACTATCCAACCAGAGTCAATGCTATCATTCTATTCCAAATAGCCATGAATCATCAGGGATGATGGAATAGCACCCAAGTATGTAATATACATTATAAACTTCCAAGGCACCATCCACATTGAAACAGGAGATACTTAATCCGGGCCATTCCATATTACTGCGAGAGTCGAATAAACAGGAGCTTGGAGTCACTCATGTCAAGAGGATCTAATGCACAAAGAAAGATATACAAGGGGACATAAAATGAAAAAAAACTAAGAATAGTCCTACAAAGACCAATAGAAAAGAGAAAAGAAATCATAATGCTGGTTTTGTTCAATCTGAACTTGATAATATTTGCATGTATTTAGAGAAAGAGGAGAATTACCAGCATATGTTGGTTTCTCTATAATTATTGGGCTTAATTACTATATAAGAAATAAACTTGATTAAATAATAAATATCTATTTGGAGATAGGAAGGAAATGTCACAGGAAAAGAAAAAACATATAAGAGTTCAGGAATTCAAACATTTTTCTAACTACCTAAATTGTAAGGTGTGTTTATAACTGTACTCATTTTGGGGAGAAAATTAAATGATGATAATAATAATAAAATCTGTTAATATGCAATAATTAATGGGTGTTGGTAAACCCACATAAGCCTTTAGTAAAAACACAAAAGCCCTTATGTTTTTACTAAAAACTTAGGTGTTTTTGCCATCAATTGGTAAACACACGTAATTGTATGGTAAAAAAACATAAGGGGTGGTTTTTTAATGAAATCTGGCTATTTATGGCATTTTGAAGGCCATTAATGGCATTATAAATGCAATAAAGGGCATTATTAATGCCATTAATGACATTTTGAAGTTTATTGATGGCGTTATTAATGCCATAAATGGCATTATCAATGCAATAGAGGGAATTTTTAATGCCATAAATGGCATTATCAATGAAATAAAGGGAATTATTAATGCTATAAATGGCATTGTTAATGCAATAAATGGAATTAAAAATTCTATTTATGGCATTAATAATGCCATTTATTGCGTTAACAATGCCATTTATAGCATTAATAATTCCCTTTATTTCATTGATAATGCCATTTATGGAATTAATAATTCCCTCTATTGCATTGATAATGCCATCAATAACCTTCAAAATGTCATTAATTTCATTAATAATGCCCTTTGTTACGTTTATAATGCCATTAATGGCCTTCAAAATACCATAGATAGCCATATTTCATTTAAAACCCACCCCTTATGTTTTTTTACCATACAATTACGTGTTTTTACCAATTGATGGCAAAAAATGTAAGGGCTTACGTGTTTTTACTAAAAGCTTACATGGATTTACCAACACCCTAATTAATAGATTTGAATAATAATTATAGTTATGAAAAAAGTATTATTCAATAAGAATTATTACTTCATACTAAAATATTGATATGATAGTAATATTACCAATGTGATTAAAGGTACATGATATGACAAAATTATATTATTTTAAATGCTATATATTTGGGGAAACAACCCACTTTTACCACTGAGGATGAGTTTATGTAGATATTTATGCTTTAATCAATATTAATTACAAAAAATCTGAAATTTGGTATTTTGATACTCTTTATTATATAGAAACTAAATATTTTACATGGAAATGATTATTTGGGAGAAAAATATTATTTAAAAGTGATATAAAGGTATAATTATAAAAACAACTTATTAAAATATTTAAATTGATTCTTAACCAAAATTTGTGTAAATATACTGAGAAGAAAGATTTTAATTGCAATTTATTTGGTGACCTTATGATATATAGAGCTCTAGGGGAAAGCTTGATTAAGCAGGGGTTTTCTTATATCAAGGGAACCTTCCCAGTGGAAATAATAATATAGCAAGATGTACCACAGTTTTTCAACAAGGATGACTTTATTTTTTACAATTTCGCTATGATTAGACAAAAATTAAGTAATTATCTCATATTATTGCACCTTTTTTTGCAGTTATCCCTATAAATCTGATTTGAACACATCACATTCTTGGAATAGCTCTATTATAGCTTTTATTCACAATTTGAATTTAAGTCCATCAATACAACCTTATTTTTGTGAGCCTTTGATATATAACCACATACCAAAAAATAATGTCAAAAACAATTTATAAAAATTATTTTGATAACTCTCATTAAAACTTAATTACTAAATGCCGATCAAAATAAGTTGAAATGTGTTAAAAGGGTATAAAATCTTAATTATCCCAGAACGAAATGAGTAAAAATGTAAAATAAGCCATAATAATAGAATTTTCATCCAAAATTACCTATAAGAACATTTAGATGTCATCTGTAAGCCCAATACTTACTGAGATACCTGGATATATTCACTTTTATGCTCTGTGCATATATTGATGGTTTTTAGAAATTATATTTTTAAATACACATAAGAAAGATATGATCCAAAAACAAAGTTACCACAAAATAACTATAATAGCACAGTTATAATATTTATTTTAAAAATTATAAATAAAGTGAAGAATTATAAAGAGAAATTGACCAAAAATAGTCATAACAGTTGATCACTAAAAATCAACAGTGGTCCAGATGTAGAGAAAAGTATATATTCAGATTTCAATATTTCATAGGTGAATAATGTACAATTTTTTTCATTATATTCAAGATTTAACCCTGCAAAATCATGGGTCAAAGTTTGAAATAGTATATTTTGACAGAAAAGATTACTCACAAGGAAGTTCATCAAGAATAAACTTTTGATGATGTAAGGAAATACTCTTCAGACCTTTATAAGGATATGGTACACTATTATAGTTCCTCCTTTGAACTGAATTTTAATGTGAAAATTGAAATTTATTATGGATTAAAGTTATGGTATAAAATAGATCATTTTTGATCTTGAACTTTACTCTTAAAGTAGGTTTAACAGTCAAATCAGAGATAAAACTGGTTTCTCTTGGTATTTTATGATGAAAAATACTTTTTTCCACAAAATGAAATTATTTTACAAGCCTATGATGTCAAAAAATTCAAAGTTACCATGATAAATTTCAATTATGGTGTAATAATGAGACAAGGAGGTTTTATAATTATTTAATCATCTCTAAACCTTAATGTGAGCCTTTAAGATATGACAAAATATCTAAACAGGTCACAAGAAGACTTTACAATACTTATTTTAATAATAAGAATTCAAATTACTATCTTGAAATAAGCAAAAATGCCATAAAAAGGCATAAAATCTTAATTATCCCAGAAACCAATAAATACAAATGTAAAATAAATGACATCATTTGATTCTCCTTCAGAAACTACAAACATCAAATCTATATGTCATATCTGTAAAGTCAATAATTATTGAGAAAAGCTGAATATATGCACTTTTATGATCAGTGCATATACTCATGGGCTTTAGCTGATATCTCTTGGATTATGTGTGATGAAGAGTTCATCCAGAAATAAAGTCACCACAAAATAACTATATTAATACATATATAAAATTTCTTTGACAAGCTATAAACAAGGCTATAACTTACAAGGGTTTATTGAGGAAAATATCAATAGCTGTTGACCACTTTATTTTAAACATATTCCAAAATTAAAAAAGAAGCTTATATTAAGATTTTAATAATTCATATGTGAAGAATGATTTAATTCTCATCATTATCTTCAAGGTATAACCCCCTGAAATGGTGGTTTCAATTTAAAAATAGTAAATTGATTAATAATAATAAAATCCATGAAGTGGGGGCTTCTTCCAAGCCTATGCTGTCATCAAGCTTACAGCTATAGTGATAACTCTAAATAATGGAATAATAATGAGATAAGATGGTTTAATTATGATGTAATTATTACCAAACCTTAAAATACTGATTAATTCCAATAGATAGCATCATTAAATGTCTCTTAGAAGCCTTTTTGACTTTAGAAGGCAGTAATTTCCTATAAATAGAGCTCCTTTTACTCTATTTCCCCCTCAGACACATCAAAAACAATAAAAACATAAATTCAAAGTTAATTTATTTATTATTTATATATAAAACTATTATATTGTAAAAGACTAAAGATTATCATTTTTTTAATCACCAACTTTCATGTGATTCAATCAATGTTTTGTTGTTTTTTTTTTGAAATCTCTTTGAATCTCTAATTCCATGTAAAATCAAGAATATTTGTGATTTATTTTATTTTTGTTTGGAAATACAATTTATATAGGTTTTATCTTCATTCTTTGGCATAAACATATCTGAAATTACTATATCCAGTGCTAAAAGTAGGTTATTCTTTTTTTTATAATAATTTTCTCTCTGTTATTATTTTGGATAATTCTTTTATTAATATAGATAGTATTTATATCAATATATAGCTTTAATATTAGTGAGATTATTGTTATTAATTGTTCTTTGTTTTTAAATAACAATTTTTCACACATTTATTATTTGTTGGTAAAAATAATAAATTTCCATAATTATATTAATTTTCCAATATTAATATATTTATTTTTATAAAATAATTTATATTATTTTATTCATTTAAACTATATATATATATTTATGCCATTATTATAATATTTCTTTCCTATTATAATTATTTTTAATCTTATTCATTATTTTAATAAGGACATTCAGAGTACAATAAGTAAAATATTAGCTATATTTACTTATTGTTTCATAGTCAAACCTTATACTTAAAATAATAATAAATTCCAGTGGATAGACTCATTTCCTGAGTGCTATGAGGTATCTGATAACTAGAATGAAGGATATTTACTATATAAAGACTCTTTCTTCCACTGTTTCTCCCACAGATGCATCAAATTGAATTAAATATTAAATTCTAGAGTTAATCATTTTTTTTCTTCAAAATGAAAGTATTATATTTAAGATACTCAATATGTATATTGTAATAATTACTTAATATTTAGTGTTTATTTCAATATTATTATTAAAAATCTTAAATTCTCTCAAAATTTCTAACTCCACATAGAATGTCAAAAATTGTATTTCTCACTAATAAAGGGTTGTAATTCTATTCAAAAGGTATCTTAATTATCTCTTTGAATATAAAATAACTCAAAACTGAAATTCCAAGTTTTAAAACTGTGTTATTCTTATATTATTATAATTGTTTCTATATTAAATTCTCTCTAAACTTGTTTTTCTTTGATATAAGTAGTATTTATATTGTTTTATGACTTTGATATTAGTAAGTTTTAGCTATATATTGTTATTTTTTATGCTCTTATTATTTGTTGTAAAAATAATAGTTTTCTTTCATATATTTAGTTTTCAAAATTAGCTTATTATATAACTATATTACTTATTCTTTATTAATAATATAGTTTTTTTATGCTACAATTACAATAATCATTTCTTATTTTAACTGTTCCTTTTTTCATCTTTAATAGGGAAAGTAAGTGTACAATAAGTAAAGTATGAGAAATTTTTACTTATTGCTTCATAGTAAAATCTTACAACTTATTTAACTTATTATTCTAGAAGTAATTTATATGGATAATAAATGGTACCCAAAGAATTCCTTCCATACCTCACCTTGAAGCTGTTATGCATAATATAGCTTTGACCTCAAAGCTAATTTTAACAATTGGGCCAAATCACATACCTAAATAAGGTCAAAAAGGACCTAAAAATAATCAAACATCAATTATTACTCAGAATGAAAGAAAAAATAACTCTTCATATAGCTTCTATAGGTATAATATTAACCTCAAGATGACTATAAATATGTATAATACTTTAAAATAATACTAATATTAAGGATAAAAAAACAAAACATAATTGAAGATACCATATTGAATTGTAGAAGCTTAGCTCTACCAAACAAAGTATTGATTTTACTATATGATTGTATGAATAATTATGTTCTAAATATATATCACTTCTATGAAGTATTTTTAGCACTACTAATTTCTGAGATACCTGTGTAAATGCAATTTCTCCTATTTTCTATGTAGAGATCATCTTATCATAATAAACAAGAACATTTAGATGATAGAGCCTTGATACAGATTTCAGTCAGCCCATCTGAGGTCATATAATGAAGCTATAAGCCTAAACTAAAAATAGTGTGGAGTAATATAGATATTTATGACATCTAATCCGAGCCAAAATAAACATTTTATGATGAACGTGTACCCTATTTGAGTTGAAAAATTCTAAAACCTTAAAAACAACTTCACAAATGGACCCTCCTAAGCCATGTGTTAATAGTTACATAATAATTTCCTAGTCCATATTTAGATAAGTATTTTGAATCAATTTTCAATTGAAGAGGATCAAATTTTGACAAAAAATTATGTATTCCAAGAAAAATAATCAAAAACAGAATTTAGGTTATTTAATGAAATTCTTATACATTCATTTTGAAAAAATGAAAATATTCAAGAATTCAATCTTGTATTAGTATGAAGGTTAGAGCTTTGGTAGCTATATGTGTTTGAGGATAAGATATGACAAACCTGATATGGTTTCTATCCATTATTACTATGAGAAATTTCCGTTTCAAAGGTGTAAGAATTCCTGTAATATTCCCTTATTCAAGCTCATAAAATCAAGAGAAATAAGCACTTACTGTGAACCTTTGAGATATGACCACATACCCAAAAAGGTCACAAGAAATATTAAAATAATTATATCTTAAAAATAATTACCTTAAAACCACAAAAATGCCATAAATAGGCGTAAAACTTGGTTTAACTTAAAAACCAATGAATAAACATGTGAAACAAATAACACCATTGGATTCCCCATGGTAAAATACACATATACCATTTTTATGGCATATCTGTAGAGTCAATATTTAATGAGTTATAAGTAATAATACCTTATAAAAAACATGAATCCTTAATTATTTCAAATAACAATGAAGCAACATGTGAAATAAATGGTACCATTGGATTCTCCATAAAAGTGTACACATAAAACAATCAAGAAGCTCATCTCCAAAGTCAATACTTAAGGAGTTAAGCTGAATATATGCAGTTTGTTGGTCAAGACATATATTCAAGGATTTTAGCTAATATCTTTTGAAATATACATGATAGAGTGATGGACCAAAAAATAAAGTCACCACGTAATTATTGTAGGAATAAAGAAATAAGCTTTATTTTACAAGTTATAAACAAGGTTAAAACCTGTAATGGATTATTGATTAAACTCAATAGAGCTGTTGACCACTTTGTTGTGAAGGTAGTCCAAACCTAAAAAGGAGTAGACAGTTGAATTCTACTAGTTCATTTGTGAAGAATGATGTATTCTTTATTACAATATTAGAGGTATAACCCCTTAAAATCATGGTTTGAAGTTTAAAATATTAAATTTCGACAGAAAACATGAGTTACAAGAAAAATCATAAAACATACAGTTTTGATGATGTAATGAAATGCTCTTGGCAGTTTAATGAGGACATGCCACGCTATCAGAATCCACTCCCAGAATAGCTGTAGTGTGTATAACTTAAAATTTATTAATGATCAAAGTTTAAGCTTAAATTTGATCATTTAAGATCACTCACTGTAATCTTATTTTAAGTTTAACAATCATATAAGTGATATAACTGGTGAATACTATTAGAATATGATTAATACTAATGAGATCCACAAAGCTTAGGCTTCTGCCAAGCCTATGATGTCATCAAACGTAGAGTTATAGTGATAACTCTACATAATGGCGTAATTATGAGGTAAGATGGTTTGATCATGATGTAATCATCACCAAGCCTTGAAATCTTGATAAACTCTAGTAGAAAGCATCAGTACACGTCTACTAGAAGCCTGCTGGACTCTAGGAGGGAGGTATTTACTATAAATAGAGCTCTTTTTACTCTGTTTTCCCCTCAGATGCTTACAAAAACATTAAATCATTAAATAAAAACATAATTTCTTTATTCTTTATATATAAAACTTTTATATTATTAAAGAACAAAGGGAATCTTCTCATAATCATCATCCCTGACGTGATTATTTCAATTATTTAATTGTTTTGTTTAAATTTCTCTTAAAAACCTCTATTCCACATAAAATCAAGAAAAATTGTAATTTCTCTTAAATTGTATTGTAACTACAACTTAAATAAGTTGTATTTAAATTTTTTGGTGTAAAATTATTCAAAATTATTATATTAAGCATTAAAAGTAGGTTATTTCTCTTATTATAATAATTTTTCTCCATTATTACTTTAATAATTCTATAATTGATATAAATAGTATTTATATTAATTTATAACCTTAATATTAGTAATAATATTGTTATTAATTGTTTTTCATTAATAAAAACAATTTTTTTACACCTTTATTATTTGTTGGTAACAATAATAAAGTGCTTTTAAATATATTAATTGTATTATATTAATATATTTATTTATTATATTATTTTTTTCATAATATAATTATTTTTACGCCATAATTATAGTAATTCTTCATTATTATAATTATTTTTATCCTATTTATTTCATTTATAAGGACATTAATAGTACAATAAGTAAAATATTAGTAATTTTTACTTATTGTTTCATAGTCAAACCTTACACTTATAATATGCCCAGCATATGCTATCATCAAGTTGGATATATTTTGATAGCCTTATATAAATGCTAAAATAATAAAAAGACAGATTATAATATTATTTGATCATATTGAGAGCTTAAAATATAGATTTATACTGGTATGGTACATAGTGGAACATCTAGGGTTACCATTATGGCCACTAGGCAAGAGATGTTGATATAAAGAGAAACCTTCATCATCAAATTCCCCACACACATATTAATATCATGAAATAATTAAACAAGTCAGTATCGAAAGATTTAATCTTATAAAATCCATTTCAATTAATTTTCGTAATGAAATGGAATACTTTAATCATTAGGTTATCTCATAGTTGTACCTTTAAGTTATTTTTAAATGATATTTCTCCCAGAAATCTCTATGCTTAATACTATAAAAGGCTGTTATAATGTAAAATTCAGTTTTATTATAGTTACTATTAATCAATGCTTAGCATTATCCAAAAATATTATTATCATCTTTGAAAAAATGAACTTTGCTAAATTATAGAGCTTTCTATAAATGTATAATATTTAAAATTCTATGATCGTTTTATAGTATTCAATTCAGTAATAATATTGGTAGAGTTATGATGCAATGAGTATTTTGGTAATATATATTGATTCTAAACATCAGTATCTTTTGGTGAGGAAAGCTATTACTTTAATATATATTAATCACCGTATATGAATATTTTCAAGCTCCTTACAGTGTGTGGTTAGATAAGGCAGTCCTTGGGGGGATTGAAAGGCAATCAGCTTTGATTTTATTAAATATCCTTTATTCAAGGGTTATTATTTAATTGAGGATACAACTAGGAATACAACAAGGGAATCTTCCTATAAATCTCACTAACCAAAAAAAGAACAATAGAGAAGACTTATTTACAAGTTGATCTCATACCTGATCAAGAATCATGATGAAGTCATTCGCTAATCACCTAATAATAAGGTAGAAAAATATTTAGTAATCGTATTCCAGATACTTCTATGTGTATTAAAATAAGGAAAATTAAACAATAATTCTTTAAGATATTTCAAAAAAAGCATAAAAAAACCAACATCAAGCATAATAAATCTGGAGTGGTTATCTCCAAACTCAGAATTTATAATTTATTTTCTAAAAATATCCTATAAGAATATTTTTGAGTCAAACTTGGTGTTAATTGTAGTTAATAATAGAAATAATTACTAAACAAATAGTATTCAGTAATATTGGTATAGATAACGTATTTCTGATCTTTGTAATTTTAATAAAAATTGATGATTGCTAATAATAGTATTGACTAGTATTGGGAATAGTGATAGTAATAAAGCTTTGAATTAATTCTTTCTACCTAGAAAGCATTAATTTAACTTAAAATAGACTACCTTCCAATATTGAGGAATAATAATTTCTACTTTGCTAGATATATTCAGGTATAGTTCTATCTGATAAATATATTTGTAAATAATTATTTAAGATTATTTTCTACTATGAGGAATGAAAAATGTAAATTGGGGAGAAGTTCTCTTTTTATATTGTGTTGGGTACCATGTGAGTTCCATGGAAGCCTTCTTTCCCACTTTAATTCTTCTTGATCAAATCATGCGACATGTGTTTTCTTGTGGGCCTCCTTCCGTGAGGCTTCTCATCTATACAGGGTATATTAATTGAATTGAATTTATACAGTTATCATGATTGAAAGTTGAATTTTGGCTCTCATAGAATATTATTTCTGAAGCCTTTGTAATTTTTGCGCCTACTGTTCAACTGTTTAATACATGAAAAGGGGGTTTCCATTGCATAAAAAGGCTACCATGTGGTTTTTAGTTTGGTTGGGGTTGTAATAGGTCAAGTAATTTAGTTCCTTCTTTCAATTTTGAGTCTATTAAGTAGGTATGCATTGCATTAAAGCTATTGTTCACCCGCTTGAAGGTAATATGATTGTACTTTATGTAGTATATGTGACTGAATTTGGCTCTTTATAAGGAGTTAAAATAGCTATATGTTCTCATAGAGGTTCCTGGGGTGTTAAGCCAGGTATTGAGGGTGGAAGGTAGTTAAGGGAGTTGATGAATAGATTAGGTGACTATTGATAAATAATTTTGTGTTTTTGGCTGGGTTGTGGCTGTAATAAAGGTATTTTAAGCTATTTATTAATAATAATTGGATTGAATGAGTTCCTGTGCATGTTACATGTCAAAAATGTTGGTGAGGTTTGAATTTTTTTAGAAGTTTGATTTTTTCATCCATCTTCTTTCCTCTTTTTAGGAACTCTGAATATTTTGATATCTTTAAAAACATTTACGAATGTTACTTGATGTTATAGAAAATTCATCGTACAAGTTTTGGGAATTTTTCCAACATGGATTAAGCCCATGTCCTGGAGAATATCAAGCATCTGAGATTTACCTTACCAAATAAGACAGATGAGAGTTTCAGCTGAGTACATTATTTCTTGCAAATCCAGTCTTATTACTCGCTCTTTAATTCTTTTGATATATTTACAAGTTACCATTTGTACACATTTGGCTAAAAATATGAATTTGAATAGCTCTGGAATAGGATTCTATTTATGAGAAGACATGTACTTGGTGGATCTCTGGAACCACAAATGAGCTAAGGCGTTTCTTAAGGGATGGTTTATTTCCATTTTATTCCGGTGATGTTTTGTTGATCCAATGTAATATCTAGAGTATTTTTACATGAGGAATTTACTTTAAATTTGCAATGAGTTTGGTTGTAAGCTCTTGGTTTGATAATTCTGAAATTTCAGGGGAAAGGTAAACTTCAGTCTGACAAAGAATGATATGGAATATCATTACGTATTTTACTACCATTATTTTACTTGTAAGCTAATGAGGATTTTCTTATTTCATTTATCCTTATTTTATAAGATAGGTCTTATTGTCGAATTTTGAAATTTATTAAAAAAAAATAGCTATTATATTTGAATATTCTTAAAAATAGGGAAAGTCACAGAACAAATATAAAAAATAATAAGCTTTTATAAATTGTTTCATATAAAAGGCTGAAAAATAATCTGAGAGTGGTTTTTTGAATATAAATATTCTCTTAAAATGATATAGCAGAATGTTATTAAATCATAAAAATTCTATTTATGATGATAGCTCTTATGATAGCTAATTTATATCAAGAGTTTCCATTTTAAAACGCAAAAATGTATTTCAAATGAACATACAGAAGCTTCATTGGTAAAATTTCAATAATTACTCATTTATGTACTAGTAGATTTCATTTCTGAAGTCAACTAGATCCTCGAAAATGACATTTTTTGATCATTTCGGGGCTCATAACTGTTAATATCACTTAAGAATATGTTGATTGAAGCTTATAGGTTTATTCTCTGTTCTCATATGTACTGGGAAGAATATAATCAAGGCTATATAATGAAAACCCCTTTTTTCATATAAATAGTAAAAGGGGAATATACTAACTTTTCTCAGAGAGTAGAAGTTCTACAGATGTTTCAGATTTTTAAATATATGTAGAGTCCCATTCTGAATCTAGTCGTAGAGCCTAACTTACATTATTAATCATTATATTAAAATTTCTCCATGAAAATTTGGTATCTTGTACAATGTTTTTTCATATTTTGTACAATTTTTTATTGCTTCAAATCACTGTATATCGAAAATATTTGATATTTAGAAATATAATATAAATTCATATTTGGGCTTCACTTTGAGCTATAGCATATGATTAATGACGTTTTTTGCAATTCTGTAGTTGCTTTTATATGTAAGATATCTCAAAGGTTTAGACCAATGTTCACGATTTTGAGCGAAAATTAAATCTGTTGGGCTATAAAGGGAAAAAAGAACGGTAAACAGGAAAGCAGGGGCTTATTGAAAAAATCAATTTTCGAATTGGACCGTTCCAGGTTCAACAAAAAAATGCAAGGCTACTTTTTCAGGATAAGCTAGATTTTGATTCCCATGCTACAATTTATTGCTGAAAATTTCTGGAATAAAAAAATCTTGTTGTTAAAGTGTCTATGATAGTACTAAGAAGTGAAAGACTTATGATTTGTCTGAGGATTCACTGGATAGTCATTGGGATCCCCCTTATTTGGAATTTTAAATTTCTAGTGATTCAGAAGAAAGAAAAATTGGTTGCAACAAAACATAATCAAGGGTTGTATAAAAAAATTATGTTCCTTATAAGAACATGATTTTTTATAGGAAGATAAGGAAAGTGGATTAATGAGAGAAAAATAAAGAGTTGGCTATAGAGAATTCATATGACTCGTCTAGTAATAGATTCATGGAAACTGGTGATACAACTCTAACAGGGAGTTTTTTCCAAAATTACCAATTAAGCAAACGCCCAGATATATGCAAGGAGATAAAATATAATAAAACCTTCCTGATAATTGGATAAGAATTAATTTGAAGGATGGTTTTTTGTATTTGGAGCACAAATTAGATTTTCGGGACAATGAGTTTGAGGGGAAGATGACAAATAGTTTATCGTATCAATATGGCAATAACCTCAAGGAAGGAATACTAAAAATAATGTACATGTGAAGTAACAAAGGGGTCAATTTCAGAGATAAGTTATGAAAGACGCTCAAAGTGGAAATGATAATTGAGAAGTTAAGGAGGGTAAAAATCTTCAGAATGCCTACACTCTCAATTCATATTGCAAAAGGAGGAATTTGAATTGAAACAAACAGGTGGAAAGACATAAAGCTTTGGAATAAGAATAATAATTCAGGAATTATAAAAAGAAAATTTAATACGACAAAAGGTGTACATAGTTGAAATCTGAAATAACAAATACAGACAAATGGACCATGACATTCGGGAATAAGTGTGTAAAATGGTAATGATGGGGAGGCCTCGTTTCATACCAAGCGGTTAGTGGCAATTACACGAATCCACTGGTAAAGTACGGAAATATATGATATGAAAAACTATATTAAATTATTATTCCACTTTTAGACTCTCTTTTGGTATAAATGTGAATGCTTATCGGTTTCGGCTCATATTTATGATATCCAGTAAAAATAGGTCTGATTAAAATATAACCAAGATGGAATATATGTTAGAGTTTTATAGTTGGTAAGTAATTTATATATTCTCTATATTTGATGAACTCCTTCTATATCTCTCACAGAACTTCAAACGTCTTTGATTTATTCATTATATATTCAAAGTATATTTCAGATTCAAAACAGATATGCAAAAAAATTGATAAATGAGTGGTGGAGTGATTCCTATTGGAATTTAATCAGCTAAAGCTAATAAGACCAAGAAATTGATGCACATATATATAGAAGGATAATATAGCCAGAAAATATTCATTTTTGAACTCAGAAAACTCCCTGTAATGTTTCCTAAGAGGGTTTATAGAGTTGTGTTGATTATGAATCATATTTGTATAACCAAATCTCAAATATGCAATCCCCAGTAGATACCTTAAGTCATATTCCAGTGGATAAATAGGAATGAAGATTTTCTCAAATGATAGGAAATAAATATTAGCATTTTAATGATTAAATTATATTATCCTAATAGATGGGTCAAGTTAATTAATCCTATCAATGGCTTCCGTGAATCAGAATAGAGTTATATTTAATTGATATTGTAAATTATTTTATTTTCAGTGAGCTTTCATTGCATGCACTGTACTTAGTTCTCAAAAATAAACCTTCTGATCAATTGTAATAGTCTCGGTATAGCTTTCCATGATAGTCCCATAGTATCTTCCACCATATATCTCATTAAATGTTTCCATGTGCTAATATTCCTAGAACACATATGTGATAAAATCAGAGTACTTTTGATATTGTGGATTTAGCTTAATATCGAAATAAATAAATAGTTTTTCTTTGATTTCGCATAATTAATGAGATTGTGAGTAAGTCCAGAAATATAGTTGGTTTATTGAATTGAGTTAATCAAATCTTGTTTAAAAGGTTGACCCATGTAGCGATATTGCAATAAACATTTTAAGTGAATATTTCTCATTTATTGCCTTCTATAGAAGATTTATCTAACATAGAAGGAAATAATTTTGATTTTAGAATAAAAAGATAGTAAATTTCACCTCATTAATTCTCAATAAGTTATTTGGATCCAGTGAATAATGTAAACTTACTTTTCCATTAATCTCAAGTGATAACATAGAGAAACTTCTTTGATTCCAGAACCAAAAATCACCATGAAGAATATCAGAAAATTCAAACAATCCTTGATTCATAACTATTGGACAGAAATCTATCTTTGAACAACCTTTGAGTTTGCTTGACTATTGGAAATGAAAACTAATTAGGAATACAGATCTGGATTTAGCTCTTTCATTTTGGACTGAGGTCATCCTAGGATTCTTATTCATGATGATACCTGATTTTATCTATGCTACACAAAATTTTATATTATATTTCACTTTCACCTGAAATTTCATCATCCTGAGAGAATCTCATCATCCTTTCAAAATTTCAATAACAAGCTCCTTTTGCACTTACAATTTATCTAGCAAATAGTTGAGCTCAATGTTAAGCTTTGCATTAATGGCTGCATCCTTGAAGGCTGGAATTAAATTATCATTTAGAGGGTATTCAGAGTATGATAAGGTATATCCTCTTGCTTAAAAATATCAGTCTGAGTCTATGATAAAGCCATCCAAAGGATATTTAAAACTTCAACTATGACTGTGAAATGTAATATGATAATAAATAGTAGTTTTAATAAGGGGTTTATATAGGGTCTTTACTTTGGGAGATAGTGGTGGTGACTGCTACTTGAAGCCCAGGATGCACTGGTTATCAGTTGATCAACTATAATAAAGAAGTAAAATACTAAGAGTTAAAGTATAGACTGATTATTTCCAGGAATATAGCTGATTTAAGATCAGGATGGGGATTTTTCTTTGGAAAGAGAAATGTACCTTTTTATCCTGAAAATGGGTGTAAAGTTCCTCTAGACCATTTCAAGTAGAGGAAGTGAAGATTTTTCATTTCCAAGGACTGGCTTGTGGTTTTTACAAGGCCTGTATAGGGGTGAAAATTTTTATCTGGGGGCAACACAGCCCTTTTTTGATGTGTATGACATGTAGAATGCTGTACAGAACCTGTATGGGACCCCATTGTTGAAAGGGCTATGAGTTATTGGAGGATTAACAGGCTCCTTTGTCTAATTGACACCTCATACTCAAGGTTATGGGAACATATTCCACAGTAAAGGTGTATTGGGCCAGCTGTGGGATTTTGTAAGGTGTGGATATAAAACTTGGATTAAAAATCAAGTACTTTTCCTGTCCTCAAAATTTGTATAAGGAAAAAATCAATTAAAAATAGTAAGAAAGATTATTTTTAAGAGAAAACACGCCAAATTCATTGTTTATAGCTTTATTAGTATAAAAAATAATATTATAAAGATTTATTGTTTTACCAACAATAAAAATTTATCCAAGAATACTCTACAAGAGATATTTATGGCTACAAAAGAAATTTCTTCAAGAGCAATTTCAATTGGAACTAATTGAGCAAAGGACTTCAAGCAATTAATTGAAGAACAGAGTCTTTAAAAAGAATATTAAAGAAAAAAAACGCCCAAAAAGTGACCAGAGTGAATTTGGAAACAAAGTGACAAAGTTAACAGTGATGAAAGATGCTTTAATTCACTTTTGGGGTGGCTCAGGGGTAAAAATGATTATGAGAGTTACAAACAATGATTATAATGATCTTCTCACGTGGTTGGAATCTTTTATTGATTGGTTTAACAGTGTTTAAACTAATTATAAAAGGAAAATATTTTAACATGAAGAGAAAAGTGGGGCAATGAAGACATTCTTTTATAGCCATCAATTTTCTTACTCCAAAAGTAAAATTTACTCTTTTCAGTCGTGAAAAACAGTCTGACAACAGAAAAGCCAATTATGGCATCATTAAACCCTGGTTTAGACCAAAAAAGGGCTGGTTTAAGGCATTTTAAGCCATTTTAGACCCTTAAATCAGCCAATACTATAGCAATACCTGGTCTAGAGCCTTCAAAAAACGTCAGAATGTGTGTAAGAGGAGTAGAAACCAGTTAAAACTGCTTTTACTAACATTGTTTTAACTCAAGGGTAGCTTTACCCTCTTGGCAGCAGTTAAAACCACCCTGGTTGGTATCAAAACCTCATCATCAATTGAGTCACAAACCCTGTGACTCAATTCCAGGCCAAAATTGATGAACTTTTGCGTGGATATTGACATCCCACACCAGTCAGCAAGTAATTTGGGGGTCTGGCTCCCCCTTAGAGCTAGAGTTCCTTTTCCCCCCCAATTTTAATCATTCCAATTTATTTTTTCCTTTAAATCCTCATCATGTATTATGCTTGTAATTTACATATGTAATTCAATTGAATTGTTCAGTAAAATACAGTAATAATTGATACCTCATATGTAAATCAAAGTTCACTTATGTAATACACGCGCACATTTTGACATTTCAATTGAATTCAATTGAAAATACTTCAATTCCTCATAACTTCTAAACTAAACACAACACCTCAATTTTAACACAAAAATTGATGGTTAACACCATATGTGGTGTGAATTAAATTAAAGTTTTGAGGATTTTCAATTTTTGTATTGAAAATACTAAAAACTTAATTTAAGCTTATTTAGAGTTGAGTTACAAAACTTTCACTCAGAGGTGACCCCACCTAATTTTTTATGAGGAATCAAATGGTGAAATAATTTTTGTATGTTTATTTATTGGCTAAAAAGTTATAATATATTTTATAAAAATTTTTACCAAAAATATTTCAATTTCATAATTTTTATTAAAAATTCATTTTTACATAATTTTTACAAGTAAAAAGGAATTTTTATAATTTTATATTTTATTGTAATTTTATTTTTAAACTATAATTAAGTTTTGATTTTTAAATATAAATTTGTATTTATATTTTAAATTTTTATTTTTATAATATAAATTAATTTATTTTATTTATATTTATATCTTAATTTATCTTTTGTGGTCTTTTGGGTATATGAAAATACCTCTAAGGCTCACATTCCCTCCCCCTAAAAAAAGAATATTACTTTGTAATATTGTTATTTCTAGTGTTTCTGAACCTTCTGAGAATTTTAGTAGCTTCAGGTATGTCTTTTTCTGGCAACCATTCATCTTCACAAGCTGGGTAACTGTACGTAACAAGGTATTCCCTTACTTTGTTGGTTCTCAACTTTCTTTCTTTGAGAACTTTGGTAGTTTTCTTACTACCAGATGACTCAATAGGAGGTATAACTTGGGGAACTTTATTCCTCAAAGGAAATTTCTCAGCATCACTAGATTTATATGGCTTTATCAAGCTCACTGGAAATGTAGGATGCTTATTGCTAAGTTCTTCAGATAACTCTACTTCAACAGAATTCTCTCCATGGAGGGCCTTAATAAAAAAAGGTCCTGCAAAGGAGTCTTTCAGCTTTTTAAATCCTTTGATGTTATTGAAGTTGGTGGTGGATACAAGAACTAAGTCCCTCACTTTGAAATATGGAGTTGCATGTGATTTATCCCATTTGTCCTTAGCATATGCAAAAGACTCCTCCATGCACCTTACTGCATGCTTTCTAGATTTGTCTAGCATTCCTTTGAAGCTTTCAGCTGTGGGATGTATTTCAATCAAATCTTTCCTAAAGGAATCTTGTGGTAATTTGGGGTTCCATCATTTTTCTAGGATAGCAGGGGTTTGATTGGTACTGGCATGGATTGATGTTTTATATGCTAATTCCAGTGCTGGCAACAGAGTACACCAATCATGGGTAAATCCATCACAATATTTGAGCTCAAGGCCATATGCACAAAATCTTCTTACCATGTCCCCTAAGGTTTGGATCATCCTTTCAGCCAGGCCATCAGTTTGTGGGTTGTAGGCTGTAGAGAAAGACAGTTTAGTGCCAAATAATTGGTGAAGATTTGTCCATAGTTCTGAAGTGAATTTGGGATCCATATCACTAATGATATTTGTAAATATCCCAGTCCATGACACTACTCTATTCCACATCAGAAGAGCTGCATCCATGGCTGTATCATCCTTGTGGCATGGTAAAAAGATTGGAGTTTTACTGACTCTGTCCACAATCACTAGGCAAGCATTATAACTTCTGTCACCTCCTGGTGGTAGGCCATTTACCCAATCCATATGGACAATTTCCCAAGGTCTGCTTGGTTCTTGGATTTTCATCATATTTTCAAGTCTCTTGCCAGTGGATTTATTGGCTTTTTGACATCTGTCACAGGTCTTGAAATACTCTAAAACATCTTTCTGCCACATTGGCCACCATATACAGGTTTTAACTTTTTCTCTAGTTCTGTCTTCAAACAGATGTCCTGAGAAGGGGCTCTAATGGCATTCTTTCAGTACAAGATTGATTAATGGCCTGTCCACAACTGTCATGAAACATGTGTGCTTGGCTCTGTGGTAAATTATACCATCCAGTAGGTAAAATCTTCCTTCATCATAAGATTTCTTCCATACTTCATCCAAGGAATGTATGAGAGAGTTGTCTTGATAGTCCTTGTTAAGTAATTGGCATAAGATGCTACAATTCTTATCTTGAGTGTAAGTATGTCTTACTTCTTCAAAGAAGGTGGTGTTTAATTCTGTAACACTTATTCCTTCTATTGGGATCTGTGGTGAAGCTTCTTCTGAAATATAGGCAGTATTATCAATATTATTTGGTAATGGCCATCTGCTTAGTCCATTTGAATTCTTATTAATATTCCCATACTTATGAAAAATAGTCATATTGCCTCTGTATTCTTGTATGGCTATTTGCCATCTGATGTCTGTTGGGTGTTTTCATGTTTAAAAGTGATTTGAGAGCTGTACAATCTGTTATCACCTCAAAAACACATCCCTCCAAGAAGTAGTTTAATTTTTCCAAGGGCCAGACAAGGCATAGACATTCCATTTGACTTGCCCCATATCTGGCTTCAATTGGTTTGTTTTTCCTGGATATGAAACATATGGATCCTTCTACAGGTTTGTCATTTATGATCTGAACTTGGTGAAGTGCAGCACCCAGCCCATCCCCTGATGCATCAATATACAATCTAAAAGGCAATTTAAAGTCTGGCATCAGTAAGAGTGGAGCAGTTGTCAAGGCTTCTCTTAGAGACTCAAAAGCTTTGACTCTGTCAACAGTCATTTCAAATACTGTGTCTTTGTCACACAATTTATAAAGTGGTCTTGCTATGGATGCAAAATCTTTAATGTGTTGCCTGTAATATCCTTCAAAACCTAAGAATGACTGAATTTCCTTCTTGTTCTGAGGCATGGGTTTTAGAAATACTGCTGCAACTTTGTTTTTGTCAATTCCAAGGGACAAACCAGATACAAAATGTCCTAGTGCTTCAAGTTCTTTAAATCCAAAATGGCATTTCTTCAAAGAGAATTTCATGTTTACTGATTGAATTTTTGTCAAACCTCTGGACAATCTGTACATGTGCTCTTCCCAAGTCTTGGAACAGACAATAATGTCATCAATGTAAATGATTAACCATCACTCTGAAAGCTCTTCAGGGAAGATTTCATTCATCATTCTTTGGAAGTGTGAAGGTGTATTTTTGATACCAAAGGGCATCCTTAAGTATTCATACACTCCACAATGAACAATAATTCTCAAGTATTGTCTTGCTGTTGGTGTCACCACATTTTGATGGAATCCTTTAAGGGCATCCATACTGGTTATATACACTGCTTGAGATATTTGAGTAAGGGCAATTTGGATTTTGGGTATTGGGTATCTGTCTGGAACAGTGTAAGTGTTCAGAGCTCTAAGGTCCCCAACCATTCTAGATTTTCCATTATGCCATGCCACTATGACTGGTGTAGTTATTTCTACTTCTTCATTATGGCCAAATGTTCTTATTACACCAAGGTCTAGAAGTTCTTTGATATGAGCTTCCAGAGCTTCTCTTGACTTGGGACTTGCTGGGTATGCAGGTCTTCTCAAGAGTGGTGGATAAGGTCTTTCAATATTAAGAATGATATCAACTTCATGACCAATAATTGCTCCTAGAGGTTCTTTGTCTGAAGCAAATGCTCCTCTGTAGTCATACAAAAGGGAATAAAGTTCATTTTCTTGTTTATCAGTCAGATAAAGGCTTATTTCAGCCTCATTTAACTGTTCAGATTTGAATTTTTCCAATTGTAAGTTGACTGGTGATACTTTATTTATTGTAATTTGTCTCTTAAATGGTAAAAAGGCAAACTTCTGATGCTTATTGTCTCCAATAGTAAAGTATCTGTCTTTGTTGTTATGTAAATATATTCCATAGATGATTAAATAGTCATTTCCCAATATAAAATGGGTACTAGAGCAATTTTCCATAACAACAAACTCAACTGTGATTCTCAAATTCCCATTAATGTGTGGGAATATGACATTGGTCTCAAAAATTCCTAATGCTTTCATTGGATTACTTGCACTATTGAAGTTTATACCATCAATTGGTAACAATTGGTCTTCAAAATTTGGTACACAAGTTTTAAGAAAAGATTTTCCAACACAAGAGCAGAAGGCTCCTGGGTCAAGCAAAAGTTTGGTGGGCTTGTTGTCAATCACCACTTCCATTATACAGGAGTTACCAGCTGTATACCCTTTCCCTCTGTTTGGTTTGGTTTTCATGAGTTGTGCATCTTGAACTTTTGATAAATCAAGTTGACCATTGCTCAATTGTGGCAAGTGGGAATAAGATTCCATGATTTCAAAAGTGGCGTTGATATTTTCTATATATCTTGAAGATTCAGAAAATATGGATGACTTATCATCTGAATTGTCTTCATTTATGTCATATTTTTCAACATCAGGTTCCTTTTCAATATCAATTTCATTGATTTTCCCCCTTTTTGGACATGTATTGGCTAAATGGGTGGTGCTTTGGCAAATATGGCACTTTCTGACTGTATCTGCAGATTTATATTTGACATTATTAGAATTTTCTTTGGGGTTTTTGCCCACAGAATCTTTCCAAGGTGTATTAAAGCTTGTTTTGAGATTCACCCTACTAGAACCAATTTTGGTTCTGGTGGTTACTTCTTCTAATATATTGATAATATCCTCTGCTAAAGATTGTTCAGTAGTCCTGCTTTTGATAGTATGCTCTAAGTCACCTCCACATTGTCTCAGAATATTTATATGGATCATAAATTCTGACATGTCAGGATATAATGCTGTTAATCTGTCTTTTTTTTGGCGAAACCATGGTAAAGCTTTGTCTTTATCAGCATTAAATTTGGCAGATTCAAAGGCTGTTTCCACTTTAAACCTCCAAGCATCATTGGCCCATTTGTTGATAATTTGGGTTTCCCACCAAGTCCAACTTTGGTGTCCATGTGCGTGTCTCAATTTTATATACCATCTGTGAGCTGATTTGGTAAATAAGGTGTTAAACCTTGCTGTTACCAATCTGTCTGGTAATTTAAAATCTTCTTTGATCATGTCAATACCTATGATGAATTCCATATGGTCATACTCTCCTTCACCACTGAAGTGAGGCCATTCCTTAAGTTTTGGAACTTCTTTCAAGAGTTCTTGGCCCATTGTTGGTTTCAAGTTATGAAAAAAAGTAGAAAATTAATTTTTTTAATTGAGAATTTTCAATATCCAATACTTGTGGATTGGGAATCCCTGTACCCTCATTTTGATTCAGAGGTGTAGACAATCTTGGTAAGGTGTTTAGTAGCTGTTCAATATCATTCATTTTACTATTGTTACACCTTTGTGAATCTCTTAATTCATGTTGTAAGCTTTTTATAGAGGTTATTAAATTCTTTTTATTATCATCCTCTTTATATGTAAGCTCATTCCATAATTCTGTTTGTTTAGTATTATAAAATATAACTTCATTTAACTTTATTGTTAATTTTGATATTTCCTCTTTTGAGGTATCAAAACACTTTTTCAAGGCAATTATATGTGTCTTTACTTCAGTAAATTATTTTGAAATATCATCAAGAGCTTTCTTATTATCTTTTTTGATATTATTGATGGCTTGTTTTATTCTTGTTTCAATCATGTCATCAATATTGAATTTAGAATATTTGTCTGTCAATTCCTTAATAATGGAAGATTGTTCATGTATCTTATTGCCAAAAGAATTATCATCATTGGAAGTTTTAATTGTTCTTAAAACTTTTTCAAAACATTTAAGTGTTTCATTGATTTGGCTCAGACTCAAGTTATGTGCTTTAAGATTGTCACAAATTGATGCATTTTTATCAGAAAGATGACTTTTTACGTTGTGGTATTCCATACCAGTTCTTCCAAGGTTCAAATCCACAATTTCAAAGCTGAAACTTTGATCAATAATAATAATAATAATATATATATATAAAGAAAATAAAGATGAAAAGCGAAAGATAAGAGTAAAAACAATGCAAGAAAAAGCAAGAGAATTATATTGAAATAACAAAAACAAGTATTACACTGGAATCTACATCAAATTTTACCTATAGTCACATGTTGCCTCAACCCCATAATGTCAATAATTTTCTAGATATCATGGATTAAAGAAGAGAAAGGATACTATACACTCTATACTAGGTACAAGAATATGCTTAAAGATAATGCAGCTTGTCTCAATATTCAATATGAATAAACATGTGTAATATTACATAAGTGATACCATCACTCTTACAACATCATGTGTTACATGTCTTGACATAAAAAAAAACACTTACATATAAGTTAACATAGTGTTACATTACTCAATCCCCACTTAAACTCCCATAACCAAACATTAAAGGTATTATTTACAAATTAAATTTTACATAGAGAAATACTCAACTAAATACAGATCAAGGCTGTGAAGAAGAAAAATAAGGTTAGTAGAGATAAGAATACAGTTTTAAAAAAATGGTGCAATCAACCAAACATATGGTGCAATATCTGTATCAAATGATACCATTCCAAATTTAACCACCAGCAAAAATGTCTCAATGCTGTGCATAATAAGAATAAAGTTTAGTTAAAATAAGAGTATGATTCAAAAAGAATGGTGCAATCAACCAAACATATGGTGCAATATCCTGAAAAAATGACACCATTCCAAATTTAACCACTAGCAAAAATGTCTCAAGGCTGTGAAGAAGAAAAATAAGGTTAGTAGAGATAATAATACAGTTTTTTAAAAATGGTGCAATCAACCAAACATATGGTGCAACATCTGTATCAAATGACACCATTCCAAATTTAACCACTAGCAAAAATGTCTCAAGGCTGTGCACTGACAATAAAAAGGTTCAGAATGGTGCAATCAACCAAACATATGGTGCAATATCTTGATCAAATGACACCATTTTTAATTTACCCACCAGCAAAAATGTCTCATGGTGGGACCTTTTCTAACTCCCTTGTTTTTGGAAGGCTCTATGGAGGGCCCAAAAGGTATAAATAAAGGGCCTCTCTCCCTGTTTTTCCCCCCATGCTTCTGATTCAGACAATCATCTTGAGGATCAATCCATCCCTTCTTTAGTAGGATAATCTAGTATTTATATTGAAAGAAGATCAGTAAAAAGACTCAGTATCTTATAGTATTACTTATGATTAATTAATGAAAGATATTTATAATATTAATGAAAGAGTTTAATATTATTTAATAGTCTTACCATTATAGTAGTACTGTTGAAGTAGTGTTGGAAGATATTATCAATAGTGATCTTATCTAATTTATCAGTAACCCTTATTTATAGTAGGGATATCATCTTACCCTTATACCTTATATCATAAGCCTTTTAGGTATATTGGATTATATTTTAATCCCAATAGTATTATATTACTATTATATCATTTATATCTTACCCTTATATTAAACAAAGCCACCCTTAAAGAATTATCTTAACCTTAAATTATGATAGCTATATTGATAGTATTATTAAATCACCTTTAAAAGTATTAGCTAGCTATCAAGACTATTATAGATATTATTAGTGATCTGAAACAATATTCTTTAAATATCTCAGGTATTGAAAGAAGGAATACTAGAATAATTAATTAAAAAGAATTATAATCAATAACAAGAAAGTTAAGCAAACCTAAATTATCAAAAAAAATAAATTAACTATTACCATTATTATCATAGTGATCTTTTATTGACAGACTGATAGAGACTGCTGAAGAAAATTCTCTAATTGAAAAGCCACAAAACTAAATAATTGATTTGTGATCTCATCAAAAGGGTATCTTTTTCAGTATATTTAGAGGGGAGCTAATACACCTTAGCACCCATTGTTATTGGCTAATTCTGAATTTCAAAACATAATCACCAATAATTTCCCCCTCAAGGTACTGCCTATTATTTATCCCACAACAAAAGGAGTTCCCACATCTGGTGTCCCAACAGTGGCTTTCAAATCTCAAGTATCATTAATAAGATCACATTATCAATCTTAAAAATCATAAAGAATTAAAAAGAACCAAAAAGAATCAATCAAATAAAAATAATTGAAAATTAAATCATTGTTTAGATCACAACTATAATGGAGGAATCATCATCCTCAAAGAATTCTCTAACCTTGGAGGAGGAATTGGAAAAAGAGCAGTCCAGAATTGAGGAATTAGGTCAGGAAGAAAGTGAAGAAGAGGATTTTTCTTATTTATAAAATGATGAAGAATTTCAGAAGAAAAGGTTAGAATTACAGAAGGCTATGGAAAAAGCCGCAAGAAGACATGGAAAGAAGACAAAATCAAGTCAATTCTCACCTGAAACTACTGGGGATGCAACTATTGAAAGAATGCTCAGACCCCAGCAACCATCACCATCACCAACCCCAAAGACATTTGCAACATCTACACCAGGAACATCTCGCAGAGCTGCAAGATTTGCAAAAAGGGTACATACTACAACACCAACTCAGCAACCTGAAAGAGTTACAATACCCATAAGAATGATTGTTAAAATAAAGGCCAAGGATTATAACCTCAACTTTGATGGGAGTGATGTTGAGGATTTTATCAAGAGAGCTGAAAGGATAGCATCAATTGAAGGAGCCAATGAAAGGGATTTGGCCATGCAAATAGCATTCTGGAGTGAAGATAAGGATATCAGATATGAAATTGAAGGAATGCCAGGATATGAAATGGAGGATTGGGACCAATTGAAAAAGGAAATTATCAGTAAATGGGGAAAGGTGGAACCAGAAAGAAGACACAGGAAAGATTCATTAACAAGACTATTTAATCAAACTCAACAGGAGGGAGGAGTCAACAGTTTGTCCCAATACAGAAAGTGTATTGTGGAATATTACATAATTTCAAAATATCTGCTGAAGTATGGGTATAGCAAAAAGGAAAATGATTATAATGAAGATGTCTTTGATTCCTTATCACCAGAAATTAGAAGTAGTGTTACTAAAGAAATGATCAAAGACAGAACCATCGTTCAAGCAAGAGATGGAGGATATATCTTACCTGAGATGGATATCCTCAGAAATTATATTGAGGCAGAATTGGAGGCAGAAGTAGTTATTAAAGGGAAATCACAATTATCAAAGTCATATGAAATAAAAAGCAAAAATAAAAACCAGACTTGAAGATGAAAGCTGGGAGCAGGTTCTCAAGCAAATGAAAGATATTACAAAGAAAAGAAAGAATCCACCAGCTCAAGAGGCTCATGTTAATGAAGCACCAAAAGAAGTCAACCCAATGAAGGATGTGTTGGACCAGCTGAAAGAACTATCAGAGGCTGTTAATCCACCAAAGAAGGTCTGGAAGGATAAACCAAATACACAAGGATCAGGCTTAGCACCAAATGCACAACCATTCAGACCAAGAAATACCCAGGCACCTTTACCTGCAAATTATCAACCTTATGCTCCAGCACAGCTGTATCCAAGACCATCCTTAAAGTGCTATTACTGTTTTGAAAATGGTCATTCATTGACAAGATGCAGCTACCTGGAAGAAGATATGGGAAAAAGAATTGTCAGTAGGCAAGGATTAAATTTCCTTTATCCTAATTTTCAAAGAGTGCCCTCAGAAGGAACCAAATCTCCAAAGGATTTAGTCAGGGAATTTGATAAGGAACAAAAAGAAATTCCAAACAAGAGAATTGAAAAGGAAAAGTCTTTATCAAGACCAGAATATCAAAAGATAGTTGAGCTGAAAAAGGAAGAAAAAGAAGTTTCAATTGCTCAAGTAGAAGAGGGGGGTAATTGGGAACCACCAATAGTATCTTCACCCACTGAGATGTTGGAAACACATGCAACTCTCAGACAGACAAAACAAAGATTGGCTAAGCAAGAAAGCCAAAATAGAGAAGATTCTCAAAGTAAAAAACCTATACTACCAGGAACTTATCATGAGGATGAGGCTAAAGAAGAGATGAAGATGATTGTTCCAACCAAATATAAAGATAAACATACAAAAAGAGATGAAAAATTTGAAGGAACTGAAAGTAAATAAAAAGAGAATGTTGAGGAGGAAAGCAACAAGTTAAATAAAAGGAAGGTTCACCACAAAACTGAAAAGAAAGAATTCATAAAGGATAAGAAAGAATTCAAACCAAAATTAGCAATTGAAAATGTGATAAAGAAAATCTTGGAACAGAAAATTAACTTAACCTTGGAAGAAATATTATCAGTTTCCCCAACCTTCATTCACAGGCTGAAAGGGATTTCTCTCGAAGAAAAGGAAGCTTTGAAATCAGTTAACACTTTGGACATTAAAGAAGATGTTATTTCTATAAAGATTAAAGACTTCGAAAAACCAAGACTTTATTATTCCTGTCCACTTGGGTTTATGCAAGTATTTGTTGGAAAAGAAGAATATCCAGTAATGGCACTGGTAGATACAGGATAAGAGCTCAACATAATCACTGAAGATGCAGCAATAAAAGCCTCTCTTCCAAACAGAAAGCTCAACATGAATTTAAGAGGAATTGGAGGACATACAACATCATTAATTGGATTAGCTGAATTCACACAAGTACTCTTGCCTTCTGGAGAAGAAAAAGAAATCCATTTCTTCATTTCCAAGGGAGAAGTACATACAGTCCTAGGAAGGCCCTTATTGGCAGACAATAACATTAGATTGGACTTTTCACAGAAACAAGGTGAAATATTTAGCTATCAAGAAGCAGATAGTAGAAGATTATGTATGCCATTATGCAAACCCCATATGTTAGGATGGCAAACAGGACCACCAAGAGGAATGGAGCTTTGTTCATTGGGAAAAATAAAGGATTGGTTTAGCAAAGTAAAATTAAAAGAGGCTGAAGATAAATCTAAAGCAAAAATAAAAAGTATTTTCAAATCAATGAAAAAAACATTTAACAAAAGATAAAGTCTATGGAATGTAATTTAGATGAAAGATTAACCATAATGGATAGGGGAATAGAGAATGAACCTCAGGAGGAAGTGGAAGGAGACCAAGAGGTAGAAACACAAGAGCAAAAACAGGGACCATCAACAGAAGAACTATCAAACCAAATAAAATCAGAAGAACAAAACTCATTAGCCTGGTACTTAGACAAGGCAATAAAAGAAAACAATGAATGGGCTACATTTGATCCCAAAAAATGGGAGTAATGGATCAACAGAGATCTACCACCTTCAAGTTAATATGAAGATTATGTTAAAAATAAAAGCCCTCAAGTAAACAACTTAAGCTTAAGCCCATGCCCTGACTTCTGGAAAATTGATGATGAACCTGAAAACAACAAAAGTTATATATGGAAACAAGATGAAAAATTAAATTGGTATATGGAAGAAGTCAATGAAGCAGAGAAAAAGGAAAATAAAATTAGCTATAAACCAATTGACACCAATGGTATGTTATGTCAGGTTTTGGCTAATGGCTCAGAAACAATAGAAGGACCACCAATACATAGTAGTAAAAATCTGTTTGACATATTTTCCAAGAAAAAATGTCCACAAGATATGGAAATTGAAATGAAGCCAGAAATGAAAAGTGATCAATGCTGTGAAGACTCATTGGAAGATCTTAGAAATGAGATTATTTACTGTTTCAAAGATGAAGAATTTATGAAGGAATACAATAAATGAGAGTCTAATCAAACTGATGAATTCCAAATACATGAAATTTCTCAAGATCCTCCAAAGAAGAAAATAAAGCACTATCATGCTTATGAAAATCTTTGGGAGACCTACAATAATCATGACTCTTTTAAAGGAATTAAACCAAGATTATCTTCATATTCAAAGCCAGAAGCAAATTTGATAGAATTTGAAGCCTCACCATTGCAAAAGGTTCTCATGAACACTATTCTGTCATATGATTTAAACCCAAGAATCCCATGGAGAATTGATAAAGACAAGGAAATGGACTTGGATAAAGAAAGTTTCTTGAAGTATTATGATGAAATGTCTTGCTGGCAACTTCCAACACCTGAAGAAGAGCCAGATTTCATAATTCTTCCCTACATTGAATTCAAAGATATATACTTTGAGGGTCCATCAAGAATAAAAGGAGAAAAATGGTTGAAGAATCTTCCAGAATATGACCTGTCAAAATTAGACTTCATGGAACTCTTGAATGAGGAAGGAATTAAGGGTAATTTGGAAAACCAGTATTGGGAGGAAATATTTTCCTTTAATGAACAAACAAGGAAGGCTCTTTATGATGGTAGAATTTGGCCACAAGAAGACTTCAATTTGCATAATATGGAGCTTCTTGGTGGAAATATTTTCTGGGAAGAGTATGGATACCTCTTTATACACAAAGAAGAAGGATTCATAAGAAATTGGAAAGGTAACACCCTAGAATAAAGGAAGAAACAAAGGAAAATACTGGGAGAAATAGCCAAGGATATATGTGTGGATAGAAGTATTCAGAAAAAAGAAAAAGGAAAATGGGTTTCATGAATTGAATATATTTTTCTGCACATGTAAAAAAAGAAGAAAGAAAAACAAAACAAAAAAAAAAATTATGAATGATGATTTGGGGGTATGCAAGAGTTTTAACTGTAAAAGTATCATAAGGCTATGTTTAAATTAAAACAAATAGGGGGTGGGTGTCTATTTCTTATTCCACCTCTAATGGTTTAAGCTTTTGGGATGAAATCCTTGGGAATTTCAATATCAATTTCTATTCAATTTTAATATCAATATCATTAATTTCAACACCTTTTAAACACAGAAAAAATTGATAAGATCATAATCTTTAATAAAATTAACAAAAAATGAAGATGCCAAAGCTTGGATTTTATGGGGATGAATCGTTGGAGGATGAAGAGATTTTGGATCAAAGGCAATTGAAGAAGCAATATGAGGAATTCATTTTTGAGTATGAAGATAAATTTCAAGAATTTCAGTCATCAAGTCACCAATCAAGAGAAGAAAAGGAAAAATTGGAAGAAATAAGGTTGTTATTGGAGGAACTTAGAGTTTTGAATGAAAAATTAGCTTATTATAGAAATTACTTACCATCAATGAGAAAAGTACAGCTGAAGCCAATTCTGGAAACTTCCAGCTTAAATAGTTCAAAAACAAAGAAGAGAAGAAAATAAGTAAAATTCAATTTAAATAATCAAGTCCAGTATTTTTGGCAGTGACTTCCTGCCTTATCAAAGAGGACCCAAATATTTCTTACCTTATTACTTAAAACTTCAATTGATTCAAGCTTTGGGAAGTAACTTCCTGCCTTATCAAAGAGGATTAATTCTTTAAGAAATATTTTACTTAGATTATTTATTTCATCCACCTTTACCAAGAAGCTATTATAATTATTCATATTTTTTTTAACATCAAGAAACCATTAGCAATTTTTTTATCATATTTTATATTTTATAATCATCATGTCTGAAACTAATGAAGCAGAAAATACAATCTTGATCTATTGGCCACACTCAGAAACAAATGAAGAAAGCCAAGACCTCTGGATTAATCATCATTTTCAAGGATTTAACAATGAACACCAAAGATGGGGCCTACCAATTATTGAATACTTCAAGATACCAATTATTCAAAGTATCCCCTTTATTTAATTTGAAGATTTATTTGGAAATGAAGATATTACTCAATAAAACCCTGCAGAAGCCTATTTAAGCCAACTTCCTGGATCAAACCTTTCAAAACTAGAATTTATGGATATACTTAATTATGATGGAATTAAAGGAAATCTCAATAATCACTATTGGAATGAAATCTTCTATATGGATTCAGATATAAGGAGCAGTCTTTAATGGGGAACAATACAAGCTCAGAGATGGTTTTGTCTTGAAGAATATCAAATTGAGGGTAGAAGTATTAAATGGAGAGGGGACTGCTATATTATTGAAAAGGGATTGGATTTTGATTTAGAGGATAAAGTCTTACAATTAATAATTATAATGAAGAATCACCAGTTTTGTTTGAAAAAAGAAGAATGGAATAAGTTATGGAAAGAAATTGTCAGCAGCAGGATTGAAATGAAAATTAAGAAGAATAAAGATTATTTTAAGAAAATTATTCTTCATAAAACTAAAGGCCCAGCATGGCCTTAAACTGCAATTCAACTATTTGGTTACTGTTTATCTTACTCTATTTTAAGTCAGTTCATCAAAAAAAAAATTAACACATGCAAGTACCAATGATACATGATGGCCCAGCATGGCCTTAAACTGTAAATTTAATATCTGAATTTTCTGTAATAGTATAAAAAAAACATAAAAAAAATATATTTATAAAAAAAGAATCTATTAATAATCAATAAATCAATAAAGAAAAAAAATCTATATATAACTAATAACACAATAAAAATTAATAATTGATATGGAGATCAGAAGTGACAGTTGTGGTAAAGATATTTCAAATAGTATTAAAAAAAAAGAAAAAAAAAGAGCTGGTTATAAAATTGATCTAGAAAGAATGTTTTAGTTTTTTTATTCTGTAATAGTATCAGTAGTTTTTAATACTTAAAAAAAATAGGGGTGGTTAACTATTTCTTATACCACCCAAAGCACAAGTGGCTATAAGTTTTGGGGAAAGTGGGACTTTAATAAAGAAGTATCAGTTTCTAAATTTTAATCAATGAAAATCAATTTCATTAGGGTTTCTTGAATTCTCAATTTCATGAATAATTACCTTTCATCAGGCAAAAAAAAAATTCCTCATCATTGCACTTCTTCCAAAGAAGAGTTTTGCTTTTTTTTTAAAAAAACAAGTTATAATTTCAAATAAAAATATAATTCAACAAAATAATCTGAAAGCAGGGAATATTTAATCAGTATTATGTTGAAATTGAAAATAAATAAAAAAAATAAGTTTTATGAACTTACTAATACAAGAGGAAATGTTGAATAACAAATACTTCAAGATTTTTTCACTACAAGAAGACTAGACATTTTAGAAGGAAGAAAAAAGACCTTTTCAGTTATGTGTAGCATCAATCCTCAAGAGAAATTATAAAGAAACTTATCTTAACATTCTAGAACTGAATCAATCAGGAATCCAAAATGGAAATTATTGAGCTGAACTACTCAATACACATACATGCTACACACATACACACAGCATGCATACACACATAGCACATACAAAGAATCCAACTCACAAGGAGGGGTGACCAGATTTTTTGATTTAATTTTTCTCTTTTTTCAATTTTTAATTATTTTAATTTTTTTTAGTTTTTTTTAATTCTTTTTAATTTTTTTGCTTTAAAAAGAAATTAGAAGAAATAAACAAAATAAAACCAAATCATGAGGAAGGTGGAAGCAACATAGAAAATAAATATAAAGCTATATTGAATAAGATAATATTATAATATAACTATCATAACATTATAATATTGAAAATACAATAATACTAACATAAAAATAATATTATAATACTATAATTTTAAATTCAATAAATAAAAACACAGCAATAGTAAGAGGTATATGACCCTGAATGATGAATAAATAAAAGTAATCTTATTGATTTAACATTATAATATTTAGCATATAATTTTAACCTTAAAATATATATAATGATAAATATTATCAAGGTTATTCAAAAGATAAATATACAGAGGCAACTGGCCAGGTTGACCCTACATAATTTATTTTTTTAACCTCACTTAGTTTAAAGCATAACAAAAATTTAGAATATTTTTCTCTAAATATATAAATAAGAAATGACTTTGAAAAGAATAATTATAAAAAGCATGGGAGAGTAGCTTGAGAATTTAGCTGCTTTTATATTGAAGAGAAGATCTTTTTTCTCACCCACAACTTGACCATCATAACACTAGAAATAAAATAAACTTGTTATTTCTTTGCAAGTTTTTTAGTTTAATTTATATTTTTAATTAATTTTAAAGCTTAATTTATCTTTATTTAATTTCTTCTAAACAAATATAAATATATATAAATAAGGATATATAAATATAAACAAATATAAATATATGTAAATAAAGATAAATAAATATATATAAACAAAGATATATAAAGATAAATAAATATAAATAAATACAATCAAATATAAATAAATTGATATATATATATATAAATGAATATATTTAAATACAAATACAAATAAATATATACAAATATAAATAAAAATTAATATATATAAATGTAAATATATACAAAAAATAAAATATAAATAAAAAGAAATAAATCTAAATTTATAAAAATAAATATATAAAAATATAAATATAAATTAATACATATAGATACAAATAAATATAAATAAATGTAAATTTATATAGATAAATATTAATAAACATAAATAAATATGAATAAAATTTCAACTAAATAAATAAATATAAATATAAATATATATACAAATACAAATAAATATAAATTTATATAAATACAAATGAATATGCATAAATATAAATAAATATAAATAAATATAAATCAATCTAAATAAAATATAGGGTTTACTTACATAAAAAAGTTAGAATTACACAGTATTTGAGTTTTCAATTTACAATAAAATACTGTATAAATTCTATGTTGTTATTAAACCAAACAAATCTCCTTTGCGATTAAATTTTAAGTATAGTACAGTACAGATTACTATACTGTTCAAACTTTCAAAGCATATTAATATAATTAAAATTCAAAAATTCCAAAAAAAAAAAAAAACATGAATAAAATATAAATTCATAAAAAAATAGTTGCAATCAAAAAAAAACACACAGTACAGATTAGTACTTTAGTACAGATTATTTTAATTTACTATAGTAGAGTATATATAAAAAATAATTTAGTTTTTTAAAAAAAAATCAATTAATTAATTATAAAAAGAAGAGAATTCCCCATGCAATTCAAATTTCAACCAAAAAAAAAAAACCGGAGTAAAAGATTTTTTTAATTTGAATTAAAAAAAAACTAATACTTTTTTTTAAAAAAAAAGAAAAAAAAATAGAAAAGAAAAGAAAAGATCGCTCAAGCAATCAAATATAAAAAATTAATAGAAAAAACATAGACGCAATT
Organism: Austropuccinia psidii; assembly: GCA_023105745.1. NCBI lineage: Eukaryota > Fungi > Basidiomycota > Pucciniomycetes > Pucciniales > Sphaerophragmiaceae > Austropuccinia > Austropuccinia psidii. The sequence continues at coordinate 28,706,918 of JALGQZ010000004.1, read as the reverse complement.
AAAAAAAAAAGTAGACATTACTGATGTATTTTCTTTTTTTTTAAAAAAAAAAAAGACAAAAAGCGATAAAATGAATAATAATAAAAAAAAAGAGTACAGTACAGTTATTAACTGGTACTGTACTTTAAAAAAACCCATCATGATATAAAAAAAATTGAAAATAAAAAAAATAATGATTGTGATATAAAATAAAATACAGTACTATAAAGAACTGTACAAGTAATATAGAAATACTACTTTATTAAAAAAGAAATAAAATAAATAAAATTAAGAAATTAAAAAAAAAAGAAGAAAGGAAAGAAAGAAATTTCAATGATTCAGAAACAATAAAAGTGAATTAAAAGATATTTTTTTAAAAAGGGATAAAAATAAATAAATGAAATGAAATAAAACAAAATAATAATAATAATTATCATTCTCTATTATTTTTGTCAAAAAAACACAATATATGCTAGATAAAATACATATATCACCAGGGCAAATCTCGCGTCAATTGTCGGCGATTGACTTCACGTCGCACCGCTGTCAGTATAAAATCTTGCTTCAGTCGTGTTAGTGTCACTTTATAGTCACTGGATTTAGTGGGTCACGTCACGTCAGCATCAAGACAACGTCAATCGTCACATGTGTCACATGAGAATGTCACTCAAAGCCCAAACCCATTTCAACACTATTCACAATGTTTGGGTAATTTAACCTCATTGGCTTCCGCATCCCCACCTAATCCGCCCCGAAGCTTCGCATGCTTACGAGCCCGCACTGCCCTCCAGATGAGACTCCAAAACTGCCCCCCCATCTCCGTCCTCACCACTCCTTACGCTTTCACACCCCGCCCTTACCATCTTTATGCTCACATGGTGCACTCCTGACATCACTTATCCTTACGCTCACTAAAGTGCCCTCCCAATATGCTCCCGACACTGCTTACCATCCTTACGCTCGCGGAGTGCACTCCCGACATGCTCCCGACACCAATTATCCTTATGCTTGTGTAGTGCCCTCCTGACATGCTCCCGACACTGCTTATCCTTATGCTTGTGTAGTGCCCTCCCGACATCCTTGCGACACTGCTTACCATCCTTACGCTCGCGGAGTGCACTCCTGACATGCTCCCGACACCACTTATCCTTACGCTTGTGTAGTGCCCTCCCGACACCACTTATCCTTACGCTTGTGTGGTGCCCTCCCGACATGCTCCCGACACCACTTATCATTACGCTCGCGGAGTGCCTCCCAACATGCTCCCGACACGACTTATCCTTACGCTTCCGTACTACATCCATAGTGTACGTTGGCTTGTTGGCGTACACAATGAATGCAATCGCCGAAATATGCTGAGTGGCCTTCACTGCCAACAGGACCTAAGGGGAAATTGGTCAGTACATTCACAATGTTGTGGTTAGGGTTTAAATCATGAGACTCACAAATTAAAACCTAATAAGTAGACTATTTAAGACAAGAATTGTGTCTCCTGTTTCCCCGACAAAACCATTTTATTTCATATCATTCAAATGGAACACTTTGCTTAGTCCTTACCTCATGAGCGTTGAATAGTTCAAAAGTTGACTTTAGTAGGTTTCTCACTAGTCAACTTTATTCAATGTCTCAAAGGGAAGTGATTTCATATGCATGATATGAAATAATTTGCAAAATATCGCCTCCTTCAATTTCCCAACAAATCACATTTTGCAAATGCAATTATTTTACTTCCACCTTTTTTCTTCAATTTGGATCTTTTTATTCAAAAATTTTCAAACAAGTTATCAATCAAATCGTCACCATCTATTTGCTTAATAAACTACCTCCGCTATGGCCCAAACCCCGGGAAATTCACATGAATTCAATGAACAACCAACTTCAGCCCCAGAGAGTGGAAGTGAAATCTCTGATATCGCCAGTAGTTGTGAATCAGGCATTGAAGTAGAGGGCCAGTCTCATGAAGATAATCAAGATACACCAGTTCTTCCAGAATGTGAGTATGCGTCCATTTTGAATATTTCTAATCTCCCAAAACCTGATATTGTGTCATAGCCTTTATTTCAGGTCAGCATCCAAGCTCTCAGAAACCGATTTTTAAAAGTTATGAGAAGGAAAAGACTGTTGAACCTTGTGCACCAACAGAAGATGATGGGCAAGATGATGTAATTTCCAGTGGGGAGGTGGAAATTATATCCAAGGAACAATTTGTCTCCAACATTGCTCAAACAATCCCAAGGCTTGAAAAAATCCAAAATGATAGTAAAATTCCTGATTATGTGCGTCAAAAGATTGCTGAAGCCATGAGCCTGCTCAAAATGGATTTGAACCGTAAGTCCATTACTAATTCAAAACAAAGTTGATAAAAATAGCTGCTTACAATATATGGGCAGGTGTGGAGGTGGGAGAATCTCTACCTGAAGGATCTCAAGTCGTAATTGGATTTCCAGGCAAAGGATTAGGAAAAAGACCAAATATACATGCGACCAAAAAAACAAACAAAAAACGCCGTACCTTTGAAGCTGCAAACGATTCTTGGGATGAAGGTCATGAAATTATCAATGTTGAAGGGGACCATATTGATAATCAACCTCTGCATACTGAACCCCCCCAATACTCAATGAAACAATCCATGATGAAGCTCCACATACTGAAAGCCCCCCGATACCCAATGAAACAATGCATGATGCAACCCCTCCCGCCTCTCCTCCAAATATTCAAGCCTTTCAAGAAAGGGAAACAATTAAACATGATACAATGGGACGAGATATGACTGATATAGTTCCTGGCCCTGAGCCCGAAGTGTCATTGTCTGCTAATTTTCAAGGAATATTTTTATCCCGCATGGAAGAGTTTGCAGGCATTTTGAATTATCATTCCAATATTACTCAGCAATCATGGAAAAAGGGGCTTGATAATATCAATAGTATTTACAAAGATCGATGGGACAATTTACCAACAAAAGATGCTCATACATTCCTGCCTGCTGGTATTAAGGTGATCAGTAACCGAGAGCTTAAAATGTCGGCCTGGCTGGAGGACCTTGAGATGGCAGGTGAGTTTTATCTTTGTGCATGATACATGATTATTGGCTGTTGACTGGTGATATAAATTGCAATATACAGGGTTAGATTTTTTTAAGCCAACAGCAACAGAAGCGTTTTTTGATCACAACATTTGGAATCTCAAACTGATGAAGGAATCAGCTAAACCTCCAGAGAATCTCCCAAAATCTGAACACTCCTGCTTCAAAATGGTTCAGAGCCTTCTTTACCCCGCCAATGCAGTTAAACATTTTTGGGCAAATGTTATGTTTGAATCCATTAGTTTAGTCTCATACAATGTGATTGCACCCAAACCATATGTTGCACCAACATCAAATTCGACCGATCCTCTTGGACTCGAATGGGGGGCAGTTGAATACCTTGCCTCTTGCTTGAGTAAATTGAAGCAACGTGCAACCCAACTCAGCATTGAAGGTGGCAGGGCTGACAATGAGATATCCACAAAGCCGCAAAAGGACCTGGAGGATCTAATGGATACAGTTTTCCATTTAATGATTGCGTACAACATGGTACATGCACATACAAAGGTCAAAGTTAATGGCATCAAAGGCAAACTCACGAACTCAAAAAAAAATGAGGCCATCAAAGATCTTTTGGCGTGTCACAAGAATCTCAGAATAAATCAAATTTGCTATGGTATATTAGCGGCATTCTGTGCGGCAGGGGTTCGTTGTATGATGGTATGCTCAGATGACTGGAGAACAAGCTCAGTTAAAGGGGCTTTATCACTAATTGACATTTCCGAAAAACTTTCAGAGGGTAAAAATCTAGTGGAGCCAGTGTGGCTACGTACTAATAAGTATATATGTAATTGAATGAATAAAAGTTTATTCTCATCAGAGTCTTTTAACCCCACTGTACCTCTTAGATTTGAATTTGCACGATGCTTAGTATTAGACTTTGGCTATGCCTGGGTGGCGAAATGCGGTCTTGGTTCAAGTGATGAGGTCACCTTGACGGTACCCAGGTCAGCTAAACTCACAACCAGGATTGACCCATTTTAGATTAGCTTTGTACTAGATAGATTGTAATTGAATTTTGCAAAGTGATTTATGAATTTAATAATCATGACTTCCTATCCTCATACTGCCCGGATGCCACAGTCTGAGTACCAATAGTAATTGTACGGCGGCATGCCTCCGTACATCATTGCAAAGACTCCGACAAGACGCAAGCTGAGTCAGGCGTTGTGCCCACAAGTAGCACATGCGGGGGCATTGCGGGAAGTCGCGTTTATCACTTCCCGCCAGCCCATAATAGGCCAAAGGTTCCTGTGTATTTCAAGAGGACTAGGATAGCTAGGGATCCGCAGCAGGATTAATATTGCATTTGCGTGTGCTTGCGATATTCCAAATGGTTGGATTGGAAAGTGATTGCATGGGAACATCAATATGTAAAATTGAATAATGCACTATCCACTGCAATTTTCAGGTTCAGGTATTTGAGATCGCGATTTTGCAAAGGTCAGGTGTGATCTTTCTTTTTAGCCGCAATTAAAAAAGATTCATCAACCGCAATTCAATTTAGGTGATATTAATAAATCAGTAATCATTTGGTTTCATTTCATTTTCTGCTGAAAGCATGCCATTCACAAAAAAAGGAAAAGAGCGTAAAAGGGAACTCGCGAGAAAGCGTTGGGCTGAGGAAGGAAAGTGTGAGTTGCTCCCTTAATCTCAGTATATATATATAGATATATATATATTCTTCCACACTTATGTGGCACCCTCATTGGGCCCCACGGAAGAACATTGGCTTTAGTCGGTTCAGATTGTGCCAATGTCATGTGGGCTCCAACAGGGAAGTCAAAGGATGTGTGCCGAAGAAAGCTCCTTGGCAGTATCTGATATCTTGTGTGCTTCAACACATAGTGATCCCTCAACCACTCGGAAATAGTAGCAGATCCCAAAAGACAAATGAGCGCAAAATGACCCGAATGAATAGGTTGTTTTCCTCCTCTCGCCCAACAGCACAAATATCAATGGCAGTATCAGCAAATATCACCCCAAGTGAAATTCGGAGGGTTGTGGATTTCAATCAGATCAAACACATTCACTTTGGCCGTGTGGCAATTTTCTCTTCAACCGGATTACTCATTGCCCTTGTCAAATTCCGACCATTCACAACAATGAGTGAAGTCGAGGTCAATCAATGGGATGAATTATCACAATTCTTATTTCACAAAAAGAGATTCACTGACCCGATTGCAACCAATGGAGCATTACTTGAGGGATTTATGTTCGCAATTGGGTGGCGCAAATGCAGCACGAAGAATGAACAATTTGGTCTGTATGGAAGTGTCGGGAAAATTGAAAACGCAAAAGATGAATGGCAGAACCGAGGTGCCAATCTTAGCTCGGTGGGTTGCATTCTAGGTCAATCCTTACGATATGTTGGGGATAATTTATTTGAGAAGATTCAAAATTTCTACAACTCATTGGGGGTTCCATCTTTTGATCAAGTTAACTATGAAGCCAATATGCCCGCAAATCAGGGTGCATTCGAGTTCCCTTCCGCACTCACTTTCACCATGAATGGATTCAAAAACGCACCTCATGTTGATAAGGATGCATCGCTGTATGCTTCGGGACGGTGGTTTCAAGCTGATAAGCGGACCGGCCAAATTCAAAGAGATGCGTCAAAGCGGTGTACAGGGGGAAAATTGATTTTCCCAAATGAGCATTTTTGGATTGATCTATCTGCATGTCATGGGCTCATTCAGGTAGTGTGGGCCAGTAGTACATTTGTTCATTATACTGATCCAGCACAGGACAACAAAAGCACAACACTAGTGGGTATGTCTGCACATTGCTCAAGCAGGTTAGCAAAAACAATGCGGCAAAAAAGCCATGGCTATTATGAGATTGGCGAGAGAGCGGGCTATCAAATCAGGGATGGTAATACAATATCATGCCAATTCAAAGAATGAGGAGATTTGCATGTGTGTTGGGTGAGTAATGGTGGGGTAAGGCAGAGGACAATATACACCAGGATTGGATGGTTTTGAGTGCGGGAGATGGGGTGTCTCACATGAAAAAGGGGTGAAGTGGATTATGTACGGTGGTGTGCCATTGTACATCTGTCCTGGTTTGTTGCTATTGTCCAGGAGTCCAATGCTTCACACGCGAATCCTTATGCTTGTGCAGGTTCCGACAATGCTAAAAATTCCTTACGCCTATGCGGGGTGCCGACGCTTCACACGCCAATCCTTACGCCTGTGCAGGCTCCCGAAAATTTACACGCTAATCCTTACGCTTGTGAAGGTTCCCAAAAATGCTAAAAAATCCTTACGCCTGTACAGGCTTCCGATGATTCACACGCCAATCCTTACGCTTGTGAAGGTTCCCCACAATGCTGAAACTTTCTTGGCCTGTGCAGGATCCCAAGAATTCACACGCCAATTCTTACGCCTGTGCAGGCTCCCAAAAGTTCACACGCCAATCCTTACGCCTGTGCAGGCTCCCGACAAGTCACACGCCAATCCTTACGCTTGTGCAGGCTCCCGATAAGTCACACGCCAATTCTTATGCATGTGATGGTTCCAGACAATTTAAACAATTCAATAAATGAGTAAGATTAATAGTGTGTGACCATAGGAAAGGCCATGTTTCACGAATCTGGACTGGATTGCTCACATGCGGGAACCTCCCGCTTTTTACAGTTAAGAATGGATATGGCTCTAAACCATGGAAGAAGAAAATATAGGAGACGGTAACGGCAACTATTGGCGCATTTTGGGAAAAAGAGGTTCACGCAAACAAATACTCACTCAAACTTTTGGTGGGGCACTTACAAAAATAATTCTCACGCAATCACGGTTTTTCTCTAAGGAGGAAATAAATAATTTTTACGTGAACAAAGAACATAATAGAAATTGAACATAACAATCATTTAAGACAAAGAATTAATTTACAAGAAAGTATTACAAGACATAAAAAGTGGAAAGAAGACGATTTTTTTTAAATTTTATTTTTCTAAGAACCTTGAGACTATCCCGGTGATGTCCTCCTTTGGATAAGCCTCCATTGCCTCGCCAAGGAGGGAGTTTAGTTCCTCCCGGAATTCCCGGTGCATCTCATTTCGATGAGTTGCATCCACAAAAGGAATCATTCGGAGCAACCGACGATGCTCCAACAAGATTTGGTTGATTGATTTGTGGATGATGGCTCGAGGAATCATTAGGGTCGGTCACAGGTTGGTGAATTCCTGGCGAGCGTCATCGTGGGAATGAGAGGAGCTTGGCACTGGGGGGGAGGAGGAGGTTGGGTTCTCGGGGGCAATGGGAGGGAGCTCCGGGGAAGGAACCAGGGTAGGAGTGGAGGGAGGGGGAACAGGAGGGGAAGATGGCAGAGTTGGTGAAGAAGAAGGGGGGATCCGACAGGCGTATCGTCGATGATGATTACAGAGCGAGGAGTGGTGGGACGAGCTGGAGACGGTTGAAGAAAAAATGAGGAAAAGTGGATATGGATCAAAGAGAAAGAAGGGGTGACATACCATAAGGTTCCTCCGTGGATTGCATAGGAGCCACCTCAGGTTCTGGCTCACGAGTCATATCGTCCTCAGGTGGTTGGGACGATGGACTCGGGCCAGGAATAGGTGGCTCTTTGATTCGGGAGGGTTCTAAAAAAGGAGTAAGAGTCAGTTCACTTGACTCAAAAGTGAAAGTGAAAATGAAATGAAACTTTGGCTGCTTACCGCGGAATAATTCCTCAGACCATTGGGTGCCACTCGGGCCTGGAGTGGGTTGCCGCGGGGTTTGCTCGCGAGGCAAACTAGGAACGGGAGAGTCTTGTCGGGGGGGATTCGGGGGGTTTTGTTCTATGAGTAATGGAAAAAAGTCAGTATTATTGCGTGAAGATAAATGAGATAAGGAGGAGAAAGCAAACTTACTTTGGCGTTTGAATCCCATTGGTGACAAGACATGGTAACGATCAGCCCAAGCTTGAATGTCATCTCGCCAGCGCCATCCTTCATCGGCTGGATAATCACTTCGCTCCGGTCGAGGAGTGAAGTGACCATCGGATGGTGGCCTAGGAGGGGTAGTGGACAAATCAATACTGGAGGGGACAGGGCTAATTGTCCGGAATCATTCCCGTCTGCCTGTTTGGGGGCCCAGCGTCCATTCATGCTCGGAAATGGTTTCATCATCGTCGACCACAAAGGAGTCCTCGCAAGGGCGTCTTGGGCGGGAACTCCTCTGGCCTCGTGGTCGGAAGGGGCGGACAACGAACGAACATTTCTTGTGTGCTTGTCGGCAAGCATCACAAGCGTCGTTCGTCGTCGAGGAACAAATGCAGGGGATACCCCGCTTGGTGCATAAAGTGCACAACATCTAAAAACAAAACAATTGAGGTTAGTAACTGCATACAAAGTAAACAATCAAGAAAGAAAATGAAGGCGTACAATGAATTATAAATTTAAAGCGTTAACAAAATAAAGAACTCTACTCAGAAGGTTTTAGAAGTCTGGAAGAGCGTCGTGAAGAGAAATAAGTATTAATATCGGTATGTAATGTCGACAAAAGTTTAAAAAAGAGGTAACGCACGAGGTGGATAGAAGTGAGGTTCTGAACGGATCAGAAGAATAAACAAACAGGCAAAAGGCAGGGGAGTGGGGTTAGTGGAGTGCAAAAGACAAAAGTAGAAAGGCAGGAAGACCAAGGGGAATACACACAAGAAGGACGAATTTGGGTAAGGTTGAACAAAGTGGAGCGGGTGAGAAAGAAAGTGAAGGGTGTGTTGTGTGAAGATGGTCTTTTATACCATGGTGAAGCTGAGATGATCTCAGCAGCTGCAGCACCCACAAAAGTCTCAGCTTCAAGGCGTGTGGGCAAAATTGAAGCTGAGTCTCAGCGAATGCTGCAACTGAGAAGTGAAATGCTTGCGTGAGGCAGAACAACAATGGGGGTCTGGCTGAGTATTGCTATTTATTGAATTGTCAAGCTGAGTCAAATCCCCTTTGTTTCCTTAAATAGCCACCCTATCACCCAGGAGGGTGGTCGTGAGGCCCTTGTTGAATGTGCATTGTGGGTGCAATGCACAAGTGCCCCATGCAGAAATGCACCCGGGGCATTTGGTCACAAGTGACCGCGGCGAGATTACCGGCCGTATGGCCTGGTAATAGTATGTGAAAAAAGGGGGGGGGCTGTAAGAAAAGTGAATACAGCGTGAGCTTGCCTCGACCCATTGCTCAGGTTTGCTTTTGGGTCATAATTGAAATGCTCAGTGGCTGAACATTTTAATTGCACAGTGATAGAACTATTGATATAACAATATCAAATGCACCATGCTGAGCCATTGCTCAGTCATTTTTGTATGCACACAATCTGAGCATTTGGCACTGCATCGGATGACATTTCAGCCAGGTGCAGCATTTCACACGCTTTGGTGAAGTGCTCCAAACTGAGCCTTCCAATGAACTATTGCAAAAAGAGTTCATTCCATGGCTTTACTGAGCACTTCCACAGGGTGCTTTTGACCATGACATGCTCAGCTTGCGTGTGCAAATCGGGTTAAACGCAATGCTGAGCATGGGGCACATGAGCTACGTATATGCAGATGATCGGAAGGTGCATGCACATTCGCTATATGCATGCAGGCTCAAGTAGTATTACACCTTCCTAATCTGTACAGCCAACACTGTAGTACGCAGTACACCTTTGTAAAAGTATGCTGCAGGGCAGAGCAAAAGCTGTTCAACAATGTAACGTGCAATCATGTCAAGCCATCGAGTCATATATCTCAACTGCATCCCTTTGATGCACCTTGCTGGACAGCTCTGCCTAACTACGGCACAGATGCGCATGTAACACAAGTTAATGTAAGTGGGTCATAATGGGATGACTTATTATTTGGGTCATACACAAACAGTGGATTCACTCCGGTGCCATTGTCGGGGCAAACTTTGACTGGCCGCACTTGTTCATCCCGCGTTCTCATTGTCGGGCAGCCACACACTTTCATACGCACCCCCAACGGGTCATACACAGGTAGCTTTCACACGCCTGGAAGACATTTTACTTCCAGTCTTCCAACTGCCTATTTTCTTGGTCGGGTTGTCAGCTTGACTGCAGACGCTCACCCGCTTGCGCGTGGAAACCTGAGGCCAATCAGTGTGGATTTGCTTCAGCCTCATCCACATTAGAATAATTGCGGCCTATGATTGCTGAGGCTGGTTATGTTTGCGTGGGGATCTCCCACAGCGGGTCATTTTCTGCACGTTCTCACGCGCCCCGCACAAGCTGTGGGGCCTGGCTTGCAGCCAAAAATTCCCTTGGGCGTGTGGCCTCTTTCTCCGGAGTTTTGTACACGCGTGAGGCAAAGACTGTGATCCCAATCTCGGGGGATTAGTAGCCGCCTCAAACGCAATAGGGGTGAATGTATATGTGGATCATGCCTCACGGTTGGTGCCCCGTTTGATCATGCCACACATCCCCCCCTGAAGCCTAGTTGGCATTAGTCATCAAAAAACTTCACGCAAAATCAAACTCATGTTTGGTGGAACGCCACCGAACATATCTCACCCGCCCACACACAAACATCCCCACAGTGAGATTGCCCTTTGAAACCGCCAACATTGCCTAGTAGGTCCCTGTGCAACAATTAACCTGGGGATGATATGCTCATTGTTCGCTGTCACACCAGCGAACATGGCCGCATGCCTCTAATATGCCCCTCCACAATAAGTTGCTACAACCCACCCCATCTCGGATATGCTAATGTTAACCTTGTTCCACCAAAGGTTTCGTAACTTGCTGCAGATCCAGCAGTCATATTGGCACACCCACATTTTGGCCACCTTGCCTTGATATATGCCCCAAATTGGATATGAAAATTCTCAGCCCAAGAGGCCCACCCCGATCAAGTCCATGCACGTAACCACAGGCCATCCCCCCTTGACCCCATTGCTGCCTCTCATATAAGCTCCCCACCTGCGCTTATCCGTCTTCATCCCGTTTAGCTAACCCTTCCCGATCATATAATTTCTGACTATCCTCAAATAATTTAAGATAGCCATCATGTCAACCCCTTCACAACCACTTTGCATTGGGATGATTAATATTCGTATTAAAATAAATAGTGATATAACCTTAAATCCTGAGAATTCCCACTTAGCTTCTTGGATTATCATATGGCACAATCAACACAACATATTTGTTTATCTCCCCAATCACCAGCGTTCTATTGGCTCTCTACCTGCAACCCTTTCCAAAACGTTGATACCATTCCTTGGGGCACCAAAAACTTTCATGCACTGTGGTCCTGGTGGGGCATGGATTGAAAATTGCCAATCCCATCCTACTCAAATATTATTTTTTGAGGGAGTATTTATGACTGATGCAAATGATCCCTCCTCATCTCAGAAACCCAATCTAGCATTGATGTTCTTCACATGGTATCCAAACATTTTATTCATAATGGAAAGCTTTTGAACGCAAGATTTCAAGCTGAAAATGCCCAAAGAATATGACTGTAATACTCATAGTCAATGTCAACTCTTTACTCCTACATTTCCCCCTTCAAACTCGAAGCCAGCTTCATATCCTGCTGTTTCATCATTGATTTCCAAGCAAAAACTGATACAATTACCCAGTGGATCAGACCTCCCCATGCCATTATTCAAACCCCCCTCCTCCCTCATCAAAAGACCGGGTTAGCTTTTCTCTGGGATAGAGAAATACCCAATGGCCAATCAGCCCGTAACCTTTGGGCCACCTCACCCCCAGGATCCACTTTCAATGCCAGGCACATCATTACAAACAAGGTCGTTAGCTCATTTGAATCCCTTTCAACCAATACCCCTCTTGGAGGACTGCTCGCGGATGATATGGGATTAGGTAAAAACATTCAGGCCATTGCTCTAATTGGTACCTCCAAGGAGCGGATGATTGCAAACTCCCATCGCTCCACACCCACCATGATCATCTGCCCCCCTTGCTTAATTACCAACTAGAAATCAGAAATATCCAAGCATGCTCAGGCTAGAGCGCTGCATTCCAAAATCTACCATGGTCCCACTCATCACTCATTATCCAAAGCCGACATCTTAAAATATGATATCATAATCACTTCTTACAATACTATCACCCAAGAATTTAAGCAAACCAATACCTCTACATCATTCATTTTTCAAATCAATTGGCATCGTATAATTTTGGATGAAGCACAGTGAGTGTCTGATCTTAAATGATTCAAATTACCTCTTATATCCAATAGCCCTTGCCCCATCTTATAGCTATATTCTCTCTCAATACCCTGCCACTCACTGTGCCATTAATAGCCTCCTTTCATCCCGTCGAATATGTTTAATGGGAACACCTATTCACAACACCATTTATGACCTTTTGGGCATAATATCATTCATCACTAAACCCCAGAGCGCCGATCAAGATAACTGGTCACCATTCATCCTGAGTAGTCTTTCCAAAGGTTGCAATGATATCTTGCATTTGGCATTGCGGAATTTAAGTTTGCGCTGCACCAAAACCACACATCTCGAATCCCTCCCCACTATTAGCCATCATTATGAGCTGCTCCCACTCAACCCGACCATGCAGCAAGAATATTCCATATTATATGAAGAATTCCTATCATCCAAAAGCAAAGGACCAGGAGAGTTTTCCAGAAATATTAATAAGCTGCGAATATGTTGTAACCATCACATCATGCTTAACACAATTGCGGAGGCGGATTTGGAAGACCCCGAGGGCAGGAGCACTCAGGATAACTCGCCAACAATCACACGAACTATTGTGGATGTGGAAACATGCGTGATGAGTAGTAAAATTGCACACCTCCTACAAAGCTTAATGAAGAACAAACAAACAAGGTGTGGTCCAACCAAATCGGTGGTTTGTACCCAATGGACCCAATTTCTTGATTTGTGCGTTAATTCTAATATGCATCCATTACCAATTGAATCCATCTGACTTTTTCATATTTTAGAATTGGTATTGCACTTGCCCATCACTCTATCCTTTCAGCACGAATTGATGGAACAATTACAGCACGAGCACAGGAGAAGGCACTGGAGAATTTCTTCAATAATCCTGAATGTGAAGTACTGATTGCATCCATTGCCGCAGCTGGAACTGGCCTCAATATAACTTGTGCTAATACGGTATATTTAATGGTGAGGGGACCCCCAAAATTCTGCCCTGATTTGCAGCCCCTGACATCCACATTTCCAGGAGCCCAATTGGAACCCAGCCATTGAGGCTCAGGCTGTTGATCGACTCCATCGTATTGGCCAACAACAACCTGTCAAGGTCATTCACTATATCACTCCTCATTCAGTTGAGGTCAACATGTGGCAGGTACCTTTCAAGATCATCTTTGACCCTAATTGTATTGCTATTCTAAAATCCTTCCTTATGGAAATGCCATTTTCCAAACACCAATAGGTCCAAGAAAAGAAAAAATCATTAACTGCGTGAGCCTTACTGATATTATATAATTTGCGTTTGACTAAGTTGATCACACCTGCGCACCCTGGCACAGGTCCACAATTATGAACACCCTGAGCTGGATCGAACTCCTTCAATATTTCCTGAATGAAAATGAGCAATAGAGTATTATTTCTAAGGGAGACGGTGATACAGTCCAACTCATATTGTCTATATTCTGACATATTTAGCAAGTTGTTGCATCTTTAAGAAATAATAATCAGATTGTATTACACCTGCACAAATAATTCCCAAAATGTTAATTTGTAACAGTGCTATACATTTATATTACTAAGTTATTGCAGAGCATCACCATTCGGCCTAATAACTGGCATGTCAAGTATTTTGAGGGCCCTAGTCTGCATCTTACTACAGCCTTTGAGCCAATCTTGATCAAATACCTGAAATGATAAGCCTTCCGGAATATCACCATCATCTGTTGATCGTAATTCTGGCAATCTATCAATAGTTTTTTTACCCTTTTTTTTAATGCAATTACAAAACTCTATGTCTCGATCCATTTTTAATACCAATTCATTAAATAACTGGGAGCTCCAGCCTAATCCCACTTTGCGGTAAACTTGACGGCCATTTTCCAGTACCTCCTCAGTATCTGAACATACTGAAGGGTCATTGAATTTTGATGCTAGAATGGGAAATTTAGCCATATCACACCATTCACGACGGTGCTCACAGGTCTGCACATAATCAAGTAGATCATCATCAGTCTTTGCTCACAATGAAGAAGAGATACATTAACTAACCCTTTGACGAATCTTTGCGAGCTTTTGATTCTCCTTCTTTTTAACCAAATACTCTGCATCCTTTTGAATAGACTTCCATTCTCTTTTCAAATAAGTGAAATATTGCTCCATTAAAGCCGCCACGACCCCATAGTTATTATGATCCTTGTTCCAACAGCAATGATGATACTCGGTGCTGACCAGTGTGAGATGGAATGTAAGTAAAAACACCATAGACATCAGCTCATTGAATGGATGTTTCCATGAGCTCTCCCAGTCCCAGCTTGTGGAGCTCATTTTTGAAGTAGCTTTGGAAACCCTGAGAGTGAACTTGTGTTGATGGCTCATTGAAAACATCCTCGGGGACATATCAGAGATGACCAGCCACTTGAATTGCAATTTCACGCTCTTCTGTGCTTGGTGGTGCTGGTAGTGAGGAAAAATCCTTATCCCTAACTTTGAGTAGGAACAGGCAATGTGCATGTACTGCTGATCTCATTCCATGGACATTCTCTGGAATTTCTGCTTTCAGCCATTTTTGTTGCTCCTTCTGGCTTGCATGTTTCTCCACATTGTGAGCTTTACAAGCATGGTTCCTTTGCTGTCTGACCTCGAATTGTTCAAGCATACTCTGGGCAAGGGGCATTTGAGGATGGGTGAACTCATTATTTGACTGAGTGCCATGCTCATGCGCCCTGAAATTGTCCCTCCTTGATTCATCATTTGTTTCCATTTGAGTCGGAGAAATGTTCTAATCCTCATCATCCACCATTATTTCTCTTGCTGAACTGGCATGAGCTGTTCTTGGTTTGGAGGCATATGGATGATGACGTCCAGTGACTTTCTCTTTATGGACCAGAGGTGAAGATGCATAAAGTTCATCACCTGCCATGCACATCATCAGCTAACACATCAAAAAATTAATGAAGACTGGTAATACTAACAATCTTCAATTGGCTCCTGAGATCGGACTGACTTGCCTTTAGGTGCCATATCTAACCCATGAAACAAAAATATCAAATTGTGAAAAGGGTTATACTCCAAAATTAAAATGACTTACTTTGATGAAGCGTCAATCCTGGATTTCCCTCCAACAGACCACTTCAAGTTACATTCTCCAATGGTCTTTTTTGTCACCCCCCATCCACGCGCCTTTCATCACCCACATGAACCTGAGATCCTGATGGAATATTGAGGGTTGGCTGTTTACTTTGGCCAAAGGGATCCTGGGATGTGACTGGATTCCGACCGGGATTAAGGGGGAACTCACGTGGAAATTTTGATTGGGGATTAGCGTGTGAGGAGATTGGAGGTGTGCCTTCTGGCCCCTGAGACACATGCGTTTGTGTATTAGTGGGATTTGGGGGAATTGGAGTGACGGAAATATTTGGGATCGACCAAGTGCTTGAAGTTGGAGCCTTTGGATTGCCCACATCAATGTTAAGACCTGATACATTCATTGAGGATGCAATAGGGGTTGTGAGAGGAATGTTGGGACTCAATGGTGACTGTGTTTGAACATATTCTATGCTAGATTCACTATCTGAGTCATGAACAGAACCTGAACGGGATTTATGTGACTTGGAAGATGACATAAGGGCCAAAAAAGTACAGTAATATTTTTAACTAGATAAAACACCTCAGTATTATGATAAAATAGAGTGATATGAGATGAAATCTTTTCAAATGTAGAATAGAGAAATTCTATGAATAGTTGGAACTAAGTGTCGCGTGGAAGTCCAATAAGCCCCTTTTTAGGAGAATCCTCCCTGCATCCTCTTGAGCTCCTCCGCTTTTGTCGGAAACCACCCGGCACAGCCTACCACCATATAATTTAATATTCCCTTGATCTCAAAGGGGACCCATCATCCATAAGTAATCATATTTGGTAACATTTCCGCCTCCCCATTGTCACATTTTGTGAATTATCCAAACTGCCAATATATGCATTGAAATTCCACAGCATTGTACATCTGTAAAGGGGTATATTCATGAAGGATTTACCCACAAAAGAGACATCACCTTTTCAAGAAAGGCGAGACAATCCAAATCACATTCCAACCGATTAAAAGCCTGCTGCACTCAAACCAAATACCAAGACTTTAGCTGCACTCCAACCCCTTATGTAATAGAGTTATATCGTTATGTCTGTAATAAGGTTTAAGCCATGTACGATGGCGTGCCAGCGTACATGGTTTGAATGTCAATCCCCTCAAAGCAATGTTGACACATCCCTATTGGAACACCCCTCAAGGATCAAAACCGCAGTATCGCCATGTGTAAATAAAATGGAATATGTATGAGCATTGAGCAGCATGGTATTTTACCCAATTAAACTCCTAACCAATTCCGCCATCCAGATGAGACATGTTACACTCCATCAGCTGCAGCTCATGCACCATTACAAATGGGATAAAATTCTCAGCTGGCTCAAATCTTCTCCCCCTTCATAAATAATCACTCAATTTTTTCGCCAATTAATAACACTCCTAAACACTTTCACATCAGCCATAGATATTTATACACAAACCAACCGTACTCCCAATTCTTGCAACAATGACAACCTGCTGCTATTCCTCAATGCGTATATGCATGTGTCAACACTGCTCAGCTCAAACACACTCTTCCCCTGAGGGTGATAGGCCTGGAGTTGCCTTCACACCTTTCCAATATAAACAGCACATTAAAAAGCTCAAATCATCCATTGCACCCAAATCTGTTCCAAACATCCCTACTTCTGCATCGGGATCTGAGTGCCCACAACTTCTATTGGATCAAATATTCCCAGCTGATTATTCACCATGGGCCCAAAGCACCTTCTCCACAGCACCGGGGCTTAATTCAACTGCACAGAAACCATACAGCAGCAGTCAAACCCTTCCCCCACAACACCCTGGAAAGATAATATCTGCCATTCTATCATTAAGGTATAATATACCCCACAGGGCTTCACACATTCTCAACCCCGCCCTAAACCTGCTGATCAAGTCCAGAATCTCAAGCTCCGGTGGTCCCCCCATTCCTGCATTCCATATACCTCAAGATCTGAGTACCATATTTGAACATCTCCAATTGGAGCCAGTGGTTCAAAACTATATATGTTGTCCTCAATGCTTCTCTCTTAATGGCCTTACTGAATCAGTCACAACTGACCAACCCCACTGTCAACGCCATAATTACCCAAATGAACATGATCCCCCTTGCACACAATCATTAGGCAAATTCATCTATTCATTTGAAGCCCACACCCAAAACACCACCAACATGAAGCAAAAATTTATACCAACAAAACATTTCATTTATCAACCATTCAAAAATTGGCTTGCCAGATTTCTCCAGCGGGCTGGAATTATGGACATTCTGCATCAACATCAACAATCCCAAACTCCCGAAGATTCCCCAAAATGTGACGTCTGGGATGGATTGGTCTGGAGACGCTTCACTGGCACTAGAAATATTCATTACCCCCCATTCATGTCCATTCCTGGTGCATTGGCCTTCTCCATTTATGTGGACTGGTTTAATGCACATGGAAAGTCCACCCGGTTGGCCAGCATTGGACCTATCATGCTTATTTGTCTTAATCTCCCCCCAAGTGAAAGATTGAAGCCAGAGAATGTCTATGTTGCAGGAATCATCCCTGGTCCGAAGGAGCCAACTTCCCTTCAATTTAATTATTTATTAATGCCACTCATCAATGAGCTCAAAGAGCTATGGCAAGGTTACCATTTTTCACCCACCTCAACAGGTCCTTCAGGATCCTTTATCTGTGTTGCCATTCTCACAGCCATTGCGGATGTGGTTGCCATGCGCAAGCTTACTGGATTTATTTCCCATTCAGGCAATCACTTTTGTAATTTTTGCACCATTCACAAAGCTCAAATTGAAGAAATTGGTCCTCAATTTCACTACACACGCTCATATCAAAATCATAAATCAACCATTGCCAAATGGCTTCGGGCAACCCCACAACAAAGACAAGCAATTTTCTTCGAGTATGGAGTGCGATATTCAATTTTAGAAGACCTTCCGTATTGGGATGCAACCAGAATGGTTAATCTTGACATAATGCATAATTTAATACTTGGAATTTTGAAGGAGCATGCAACTTTCAAATTGTGCATTCCAGAGTCCACATCAAAAATTTACCTCAGGTCCCGTAGGAAATCCAATGACACCAACAGTTCAGACTCAGATTCCATGACCTCCAACAGCTCTCTTGATAAAATCACATTGAGAGAGGCCCTCTCCCTGAGAAGAGACGCAGCAAAAATAATAAATGAGCCACTCCCCACTACTTCCACCCAAAAAAACTACTTCCCAATGCCCACCCCTCACACGGAACATCCATCTAGTGGTTCTGCGGAGATTCCTTCATTTGATGCCGATTACATCCCCACCTCTGAAATTCCCTCTGAATTGGATATCACTGCACTGAGTGATCACCAGATCAAGGGTGAGGCTCTGGAGCATCTCCAACAAATCATATCTGAGACGATAATTCCCTCATCATGGACAAGAGTACCTCGCAACATGGGTTCCCCCTCTCATGGTAGCTTAAAAGCCGCTGAATGGGCTCTCTTATATAAGGTCTATATTCCATTTTTAATGCTCAGTCAACAGCTTTCATTAGATGTACACCAATCCGCGAACATTCAAAGAAAAATGGGTCAGTCAGAAGAACTTGCAAATGAACTAACCAAGAATACATTCCATTTGATTAGTGCTATCAACATTGCCACAAGTTGGACTGTTTCAATAGATGATACCACTGCATTTTCTGAACATTGGAAAAAATTCCGCCTTTCCAATCAACTACTGTTCCCAAAACAGAAAAGTAAACCAAATCATCATTTTGCTGATCATATTCCGGAACTCTTCCAACGTTGGGGCCCAGGACAAGCCTCAGCCACATGGGGTTATGAGCGCTTGATTGGAGTATTTGAAAAAATGCCAACAAATAACAAAATATGTACGTCAATTAATAAGATCAATATATTCACATTGATTAAACACCTGAACTGAATAAGACTAACTTCTTGCACCTCTGAATAGATGATATAGATAAAACCTTACTTCAACATATCTGTCAATGTTCCAACCTTTCCGTTCTCCTGAAATCCCCATCCATGCCATGTGAAATAAAACAGCTTTTCAAATAACAGCCACCTGCCCTGTTCAATTACCATAAATATAACAAACCATCCCGCCATGACCAAGAAAATTATGCTTTCCTGGTTGAGTACTTACAGAATTTTCATGCAACAAGGGAAATAGTTGATTGGATCAGCTTAGACACTACCGTGCAATCCACAAGTCCTCCCACTTCAAGGATTGTCTCACCTTGGTATTTTCCAGTTTCAAAAATTAATATTGGGAACAATATATTTTCAACTGAATCCAAAAATGTCAGCAACAGTGTGATATGTTTTCTGAGGGCCAACTCACGACAATTTGGTATTATTAATAGCATTTTTAAAGTCTCTGAGCCATCTAGCATACTGGACAATAACTTTCTGATCTTAAAAACTTTGAAGATTGATGTGAATTTCTCACCAGATTGGCCGCATCTGAATATTTATAAAGCTGTTGGTTTTGATGATGGACACTTGATTATATCTGAAGAAGAAATAGAAGGTAACTGTGGATTGTATGATAACAAAGTTCTGACATGTGGACTGCTTGTAATGATAAAGCCATTATTTCATGAAATTTAGTCTACAGAAATGCAAATCTCTCAGATTCATTAGCAATTTTGCTAGTGAAATAACTGCCTCAAAATTTAGTGACAGAGAAATGCCATTGTGACAAGCAAAGCCCATTATTTCACATTGCCACAAAGAACTTACTATTTTGACATTGGTACAGTGTGAATAAGCCAAGTTCAATGATCAAATGACCCACACACTCACCTTTCACAGCATCCAAAATTTCTAACTGCGCCATCATCATGTTGGAAGGGGAAGCAGCCCTTGCGCACCCGCACCCGCACACGGGGTATTGTGCGGCGGGCTCTACCAGTGTCACCTGCAAAACGACAATCCCGCTCAGGCGGAGTCCTTTTATGGATGACCTGGTGAAGTCAAACCCCCCGCCTACATCAAGACTGGCTGAAGGACCTCTTTGATGTGTGTTTGTGCAAACAGGCGGGTCTTGTGTAATTTTTACCAACCATCGGACGGTTGCGGGATGATCAGGTGGTGAGGAATCTGAGTTGAAGGCACAGCGGAACCAATATTGGTGGATGTCACAGGATTTGGTGTAAGACAAGAGTAGGACGTGTGCTCGACGTTCGCTTGATTTTTGCTTGACGTGAGCTCGACTTTTATCCTGCTTGACGTTTGCTTGACATGAAGTCAATCGCCAACAATTGACACGAGATTCGCCCTGGTGTATATATATATGTAATATCATAGACAAAATTAAATAGGAAAATAAAACTTAGCGAAGTATAATAATAATATAATCAATAAAAAATAATGATGAAATACTTCATCATTGTTTTTTTTTAAAAAAAAGAGAGAAGGTTATTCAAGATAAATCATATAGTAATAGTGACAATAAAATCATAATAACAAAAGAAAAAATAATTAAATGGTAAAATCAATCCATTGGTTATAGCTAAAACTCAAATTTAATCATTATTCAGTTGATATATTACAGTCAGATTCTAAAAATAAAATAAATAACAACATGTGGTCATAAATATTATAAAACAATAAATATATAAATATATAAATATCTGGGTAATATGAAGATTAATATCATCACATAAAATAAAATAAAATTAATTATATTTAAAAAGAAAAAAACTAGTAATAACAGTGATTCAAATAAAAAAAAGGGGGACCTCCATGACCATAAACTGGATTCTTATTTCTCTATTTATTAATTGATTTCACTTATAAATTTCTATTAATGTTTTCTCAAGAATATCATGAGAATTACTATTTCAAATATTATATATAGTCCTCCATGACTTTAAACTGGAATTTTTTTATTTTCTAATAGCATACATTAGCCATGCAGAATATATAATAAAAAAAGAATTAATTAAAGAGTATTGGAATACTCATTTTCAATATCTATTTTATTCTAAAAATATTTTGATAATTGATTTAATATTGGATTATTCATTTTAAAATCCAATTTAAAAAGAATAAAGTCCACCAAGACTATAATCTGGAATTTCTTTTTATTATTATTTTTTTACTCAAGAGATATTTTAAGTCCACCAATACTATAAACTGGAGTTTCTTTTTATTATTACTTTTTACTCAATAAATATTCAAAGTCCACAAAGACTATAAACTGAAACTTTCAATTTATAATTTTTGAATAAATGAAGCTTCAACTATATGAGTCCACCATGACCTTAAACTGGAAATATTAAAATCTCAATACTATAAAAGATTATATATAAAAAATACATATATATATATATAAATACATATAAATATATATATACTCAAAAAAAAAGAAAAAAAAAGAAGAAATCATAAGAATTATCAATCAATTAAAGATTAGAAATATTATGTTTATAATTAATATTATTATTAGGAAAATCTCATTCAGAAAAGAGAGAGTTTAATGGTCTTCCTGCTCTAGGTGGCACTTGGACAACTGGTCTATATGTACATAAAAAATACATATACACTGAGCAGCCAAGGTCAGACCTGGTCTGATGAGGGGAAATATCTCTGAGTTGATTAGAGTTATAGCCTTGTAGACTGCCACTATATAGTGTCAGGCCACCACAAGAATTAAAACCCTCTTAGTATGAATAAGACTCAAAATAATAATAATTAAGCTGAAAATTCAAAATTTGGCAAGAAAATATTGCAAGAATCAAAAACAAAATAAAAATAAAATAAAAAAAACCAACTACAGAAATTTAAATGGAGAGGGGGTCTTATCTTAAACCTGAAGATTAATATCACAGATAGAAAGAAGAAAGAAGAATAAAAAAAAGATATCTTAATAGTATCTTGAAAGCTCAATCATGATATGAAGAATTTTCATAATAATGAACGGAATATGATAAATATAGACTGGCTTTCCTTTAAGCTCATCATAAAAACATCCTGAAGGCATATTCAACTGTCAAATTATGAGAATTTTTTTCAATATATAAAATTGGCAATTTAATGAATCCATGAAGGGAGTAGTAGAATGTTAAGTCCTTGTATGACTTAAAACTACAGGGGTGGCACACCTGAGGGCTTATAATCTATTTCTTTATTTTAGTCCATGTAAGGAGTAGTGGTATTAAAGAAATAATGTGAAGAAAGAAGAGGTCAGATTTGAAATGATTCAAATAAAATCCTCAAATATATGTGATAAATTGGCCAAAGAATAAAATATTGAAGAAAGAAGGACAAAAATGTAGAATTGAAATATGCAAGGAGATTGGTAATTACTGAAAAGAAGCAAGAAATATCTATCAAACTCAACATTTTATGAATTTTAAGCCTCAAGGTAGCTTAAGTTGATATTAGTAGAAGAAATCTTTCAGCTTAAAAAAGAAAAAAAAACTGCCCTTGGATCAAGTCAGATTGAAGACCAGGAGGTCCTCAGCATTACATGAAACTGCTCCCTTGTGAAGAAATGGACAAGGGGTCTTATTGTCGTTGTATGACATAAAAAGGCAGGATTTTTTATACCTAATATACAGGGTCTTCACACCTGAGTTGTAGGGTCCTGTATGACCTAAAACTGCAACCTCAAATGTATGGACAGAAAAAGATAAAAGAAGTGAAGATTTATTTAATTTAATAAATTATTAAAATAAGGAGAAGAGATAAAGAAAATAGAAGAATCTATACTACATTGCTTTCAACTTAACCAGTTTTAAAAAGAAAAAATATATAAAAAAAAGAGAAAACAGAATCATTTCAGTGATATTACAAAATGGATTACCAAAATAGTGCAGCAAAATACAAATCAGTACTCAAGAAGGTCAAACCAGTTAATGAGCGTATTCCACAAGACATAAATCCTCCTTTGGGAAGGCCACCATCATCAAAAGACACTTATAACACACCACTATCACCAAAACCACCTAAATTTATGGTCACATCAAAAATAACACAAGAAAGATTTGAATTGATAAATTTTGGACCAACTGGATGGCTTTCAGAAGAAGAAAGGAGTCTTCTGATGAGTGTCATAGTTTTAAGAGAAAAAGCAATTGCATTCAGTGCAGAGGAAAGGGGTTTACTGAAACATTCATATGGAAAACCCTACAAAATACCAGTAATACCACATACACCTTGGCAAAAGAAGCCAATACCAATACCAAAGCCCATAATACCCCAGTTCATTGAATTGGTAAGGGAAAGGATTAGAACAGGCTTTTATGAGCAGTCTACCTTTAGCTATACAAGTCCAGTATTCTGTGTTGCAAAGTCAAATGGAAAACTTAGAATTGTCCATGATTTACAGGATCTTAATAAGGTAACAATTAAAGATGCAGGATTACCACCACATATTGAAGAATTTGTAGATGCCTTTTCAGGGAGAGCTTGTTATGGACTTGGTGACATAATGGGAGGGTATGATGAAAGAGAATTAGACATTTCTACAAGATCCTTAACTACATTTGAAAAAACACTTGGAAGGCTACAACTCACAAGATTACCACAAGGAGCAACCAATTCTGTTGCAGTTTAGCAAGCCCAAATGACTTGAATACTTCAAGAAGAAATACCAGAGAATGTAGAAATTTTTATTGATGATGGAGGGATAAAAGGTCCAAGATCAACATATAATAATGAAACTTCACACGAAAATAGTTTGATAAGAAGATTCATTTGGGAATATGCAGTTACATTAGAGAGAATATTATTCAGAATTGAAGAGGCAGGACTTACCATATCAGGTATCAAATTTGCATGTTGTGTGCCAGCATTGGACATAGTAGGGCATGTAGTTTCTTTGAATGGAAGAAAAATCTCAAAGCAAAAGATTAATAAAATACAAATTTGGCCAAAGCCCCTCAATAAAAAGGAAGTAAGAGGCTTTTTGGGACTTTGTGCATATGTTAGAATGTTCATTCAAAATTTCTCTCAGATTGCATCACCACTAAGAAGATTAACAAGAGATGATGAAGAATGGGAATGGAATACTAAATGTGATGAAGCATTTGAAAAGTTAAGAAAAATTGTAGGGGAGGAAATAACATTAAAAAATTTGGATTATGAAAAGGGAGCAGGGAAGATTAAATTAGCAGTAGACTCAAGCTATATAGCTTCAGGAGCAGTACTTACTCAAGAAAACAAAGAAGGAAAGGACAGAACAGCTCTTTATGAATCAATAAAGTTCTCAAGATTGGAATCAAAATACTCACAGCCAAAGCTGGAGCTATGTGGAGTGGCCAAAATGCTTGAGAAACTCCAAACAGTACCTTGGGGACAGCATTTTGAGCTACAAGTAGATGCAAAAGCCTTGATTGAAATGATAAACTCACCCTGTTTGCCAAATGCCCCAATTACCAGATGGGTTGCATTTATTCAATTGTTTTCTTTTGACTTAGTTCATAAGCCAGGGAAGACCTTCACAATGCCAGATGGGCTGTCAAGACAACCTCAGTCAGAAGATGAAGAAAAAGAAAAATCTGATTTTGATGAAGAAGAAGAATGGATAAAACCACACCCAGGGTTTGGAGTAAAACATAATAATATAATAAAATTGGCAGGAATAAAGCTACCATCAAAGCAAGAAGGATTTTGGAAAAGAATGGTGGAATACTTAAATACATTGAAAAGGCCCTTTGGTAGTAAAGAGGATGACTTCAAAAAAATTAAAAGGAAGTCATCAAATTTCTTTCTGGAGGAAGGCCAACTCAAAAGAAGAAATATACCAAGTCCACAAGTAGCTGTGTCAAGTCAGAGTTCTCAAAGAAGAATATTAAAATCATTACATGAAGAAATGGGACACAGAGGAGAAAATGAAACATACAGAAGAGTTAAAGAAAGATTTTGGTGGGAAAGAATGAAGAAAATAGTCAAAACATGGGTCAAATCTTGTAAAGCTTGTCAAAAGAGAAGTCATTATCACCAAAAAGAGGAAGGAAGAATCTCATTCACCTCAAAATTATTTGAAAGAGTCAGTATAGATGCAGTACATGTAAAAGCAGGAAGATGGAAGTATTTAGTAGTGGCCAGGGATGATTTCTCAGGATGGCCAGAGACAATTGGTTTAGTAAAGCTTACAGCAAAGTCAGTATCAGAATGGTTAACTTCTGAATGGATTTACAGGTATGGAGCCCCAAAAGACGTTACAGTAGATGGAGGGCCTGAGTTTGGAAAGGAACTACAAGATGCAGTAAAAAAAGCAGGCTCAAAGATAAGGGTAACAACACCCTACTACCCTGAGTCACAAGGAATGGTAGAAAGGGGGCATAAACAATTGAAGGATGCAGTGGTGAAGATGTGTGGTGAAAATGGTTCAAAATGGAAAGAATACTTACCTTTGGTTACATTGGCTGACAGAATATAAACCAAAAGAACAACAGGTTACTCCCCATTTGAGCTTCAATTTGGTCAAAAGGCAGTACTACCAATAGACATTGAAGCAAAACATACTTATCAATTGAATGGCACAAAGTCCAATCAACAGAAGATTTATTGGAAGCAAGAGCTGAACAGCTATCAGGAAAAGAAGAAATAGGAAAAAGGGCAAAAGAGAAATTAATAAAGGCCAGGGAGGATTCAGTAAAATATTAGGACAGGAAATTAGCACATCAAATAAGAAAGCCAATTCATCCAGGTGAAATTGTTCTTGTATACAATAAAGCATTAGAGTCACAATGGGGATTATTGTTCAAGAATAGATGAGATGGACCCTATAGAGCTGTGAGACAAATAAGCAATGGTTCATATGAGCTGGAAGAATTAGATGGTACGAAGCTAGCAAGAAGGTTTACAGCAAGTCAAATAAAGAAGTTCTATCAAAGAGGAAAAGTGTTGGACTCAAAGGAAGAAAAGGAAGAATGAGAAGAGGAAGTTGAAGATGAATCTCAATTTGAAGATGACAAGGACTTTGATGAATAAAAATCCTTTTATTCAAAAAAAGGGGGGGAAATGTTTGATTGTTTTTTGAAAAAAAAGTAAGTGGATTATCACCTTGAATGCTGGGGACAGCATTAAATGGAGAGGGGGATGTGGTATTCCATACCAGTTCTTCCAAGGTTCAAATCCACAATTTCAAAGCTAAAACTTGGATCAATAATAATAATATATATATATATAAAGAAAATAAAGATGAAAAGTGAAAGATAAAAGTAAAAAAATGCAAGAAAAAGCAAGAGAATTATATTAAAATAACAAAAAAAAGTATTCCACTGGAATCTACATCAAATTTTACCTATAGTCACATATTGCCTCAACCCCATAATTTCAATAATTTTCTAGATATCATGGATTAAAGAAGAGAAATGATACTATACACTCTATACTAGGTACAAGAATATGCTTAAAGATAATGCAGCTTGTCTAAATATTCAATATGAATAAACATGTGTAATATTACATAAGTGATACCATTACTCTTACAACATCATGTGTTACATGTCTTGACATAAAAAAAACACTTACATATAAGTTAACATAGTGTTACATTACTCAATCCCCACTTAAACTCCCATAAACAAACATTACAGGTATTATTTACAAATTAAATTTTACATAGAGAAATACTCAACTAAATACAGATCAAGGCTGTGAAGAAGAAAAATAAGGTTAGTAAAGATAAGAATACAGTTTTAAAAAAATGGTGCAATCAACCAAACATATGGTGCAATATCTGTATCAAATGACACCATTCCAAATTTAACCACCAGCAAAAATGTCTCAAGGCTGTGCGTAATAAGAATAAAGTTTAGTTAAAATAAGAGTATGATTCAAAAAGAATGGTGCAATCAACCAAACATATGGTGCAATATCCTGAACAAATGACACCATTCCAAATTTAACCACTAGCAAAAATGTCTCAAGGCTGTGAAGAAGAAAAATAAGGTTAGTAGAGATAAGAATACAGTTTTTTAAAAATGGTGCAATCAACCAAAAATATGGTGCAATATCTGTATCAAATGACACCATTCCAAATTTAACCACTAGCAAAAATGTCTCAAGGCTGTGCACTGACAATAATAAGGTTCAGAATGGTGCAATCAACCAAACATACGGTGCAATATCTTGATCAAATGACACCATTTTGAATTACCCACCAGCAAAAATGTCTCAAGGTGGGATTTTTTCTAAGTCCCTTGTTTTTGGAAGGCTCTATGGAGGGCCCAAAAGGTATAAATAAAGGGCCTCTCTCCCTGTTTCCCCCCCATGATTCTGATTCAGACAATAATCTTGAGGATCAATCCATCCCTTCTTTAGTAGGATAATCTAGTATTTATATTGAAAGAAGATCAGTATCTTATAGTATTAGTTATGATTAATTAATGAAAGATATTTATAATATTAATGAAAGAGTTTAATATTATTTAATAGTCTTACCATTATAGTAGTAGTTCTGAAGTAGTGTTGGAAGATATTATCAATAGTGATCTTATCTAATTTATCAATAACCCTTATTTATAGTAGGGATATCATATTACCCTTATACCTTATATCATAAGCCCTTTAGGTATATTGGATTATATTTTAATCCCAATAGTATTATGTTATTATTATATCATTTATATCTTACCCTTATATTAAACAAAATCACCCTTAAAGAATTATCTTACCCTTAAATTATGATAGCTATATTGATAGTATTATTAAATCACCTCCAAAAGTATTAGCTAGCTATCAAGACTATTATAAATATTATTAGTGATCTTAAACAATATTCTTTAAATATCTCAGGTATTGAAAGAAGGAATACTAGGAGAATTAATTAAAAAGAATTATAATCAATAACAAGAAAGTTAAGCAAACCAAAATTATCAAAAAAGTAAATTAACTATTACCATTATTATCATAGTGATTTTTTATTCACTGACTGATAGAGACTGCTGAAGAAAATTCTTTAATTGAAAAGCCACAAAACTAAATAATTGATTTGTGATCTCATCAAAAGGGTATATTTTTCAGTATATTTAGAGGGGCAGCTAATACACCTTAGCACCCATTGTTATTGGCTAATTCTGAAATTCAAAACAGACTCACCAATAATTTCCTCCTCAAGGTACTGCCTATTATTTATCCCACAACAAAAGGAGTTCCCACAATGTCAGTTATAGCTTCATACAGCTCTGGAATAGAATCAAAAATATCAGAAATCCTTTCTGATATTTTAATCTGGCCTCCTCTTTCTTTTGTAATTCCATCATTGTTCTGGCCATCTGAAACACATTTTCCATGGCATCCTGTTGGAGTTTTAGAATCCTGTAGCCCTGGCTGTAAGGTTTGGTGGCTGGTGCCTTTCCTTTGCCCTTGTTTGGAGCTTGTGGCTGCTTTTTCAAATTGGAATTGCTGCTGCTGGCCACTGGGGCTGTTTTTGGCACTTGCTTGGGTGGTGGAGGGTTGTTTTTCCTCCATTTTAGTGTTAAGAGCATCATGTTTTTCTTCTCCATCAATGGATGCCATCCATTGAGAAATTTGCAAGTATTGGGATGGCCCAGGAATTTTCTCACAGTCAGGTAAGAATTCATGCAGTTTTTCCACAGAGCTGCAAGGATCTGGTACTCCTTGTACTGCAGGGCATTGTTGTATGCTTTGTGGCTGGCTTTGTATATGTCCACTGAGGCTTCTTGTGGCGGCGTCAGCTCTTTGTGAAGGTAAAATGGTATTATCAGCATCAGAATGACCTACTTTAGTTGTTTGGAAGTCATCAACTGACCCTTTTCCTTCTGTACCTGGTTGGCTTCTGCCATAATCACGTCTATTACCTTTCTGGGAGCTGCTTGAGGGGTTATAGCTGGCTCCCGATCTAGGTGAAGGCATATTTTATGGTTAAAAAGGCTTAAAATAGTATTTTTACATCAAAAACTTACTATTGGCCAAATTCTTAGCTTTCTGAAGGGTATGCCTTATATCCAAGTTAATCAATTCAGGAGATATTGGTTCAGGTTGGTTATTTTGAGTCACAATAACAGTACTATTATGATCTGAATTAACAGTACTGGCAGGGATAATGCTGGTGACTGTTGAGGCTGTTGCAATGTTTTCTTGTATTACCACGTTGTCAGACATTCAAATTAATGAAAAAGCCAATTAATTAAGTAAAAAAAGGTTGTTTCAAAAAAGAAATAAAAATATAAGCCTCACTTATAATATGAAAAAAATTTATTTTTTATGGGTTTTTTGAATTATAAGTATTTTTTATATGTTTTTTTTTAAATTTTTCAATTCAAGAACAAGGTTCAAAAAAGAGTAAAAAAATATTTCACAGGTAAAATATCACGGCTTGGCCCCAAATGTAAGGTGTGGATATGAAACTTTAATTAAAAATCAAGTACTTTTCCTGTCCTCAAAATTTGTATAAGGAAAAAATCAATTAAAAATAGTAAGAAAGATTATTTTTGAAAGAAAACACACCAATTTTATTTTATATAACTTCATTAGTATAAAAAAATAATATTATAAAGATTTATTGTTTTACCAACAATAAAAAGTTATCCAAAAATACTCTACAAGAGATATTTAAGGCTACAAAAGAAATTTCTTCAAGAGCAATTTCAATTGGAATTAATTGAGCAAAGGACTGCAAAAAATTAATTGAAGAACAGAGTCTTTAAAAAGAATTTTAAAGAAAAAACACGCCCAAAAAGTGACCAGAGTGAATTTGGAAACAAAGTGACAAAGTTAACAGTGATGAAAGATGCTTTGATTCACTTTTGTGGTGGTTCAGGGTTAAAAATGAATATAAGAGTTACAAAAGATGATTATAATGATTTTTTCACGTGGTTAAAAGGTTTAAAATGATTCAAAAAAGGTGGTTGGAATCTTTTATTGATTAGTTTAACATTATTGAAACTAATTATAAAAGGAAAAGATTATAACATGAAGAGAAAAGTGGGGCAAAGAAGATATTCTTTTATAGCCATCAATTTTCTTACTCTAAAAGTAAAATTTACTCTTTTCAGTCGTGAAAAACAGTCTTACATCAGAAAAGCTAATTATGGCATCATTGAACCCTGGTTTAGAACAAAAAAGGGCTGGTTTAAGCCATTGTTAGCCATTTTAGACCCTTAAATCAGCCATTACTATAGAAATACCTGGTCTAGAGCCTTCAAAACATGTCAGAATGTGTGTACAAGGAGTAGAAACCAGTTAAACCTGTTTTTAATAACATTGTTTTAACTTAAGGGTAGTTTGACCCTCTTGGCAGCAGTTAAACCCACCCTGGTTGGCATCAAAACCTCATCATCAATTGAGTCACAAACCCTGTGACTCAATTCCAGGCCAAAAGTGATAAACTTTTGTGTGGATTTTGACATCCCACGCCATTCAGAAAGGAATTTGGGCGTCTGGCTTCCCCTTAGAGCTAGAGTTCCTTTTCCCTCCCCAATTTATTTTTTCCTTTTATTCCTCATCATATATTATACTTGTAATTTACATATGTAATTCAATTGAATTGTACAGTACAATACGGTAATAATTGATACCTCATATGTAAATCAAAGCTCACTTATGTAATACACGCCCACATCTTGACATTTCAATTGAATTCAATTGAAAATACTTCAATTCCTCATAACTTCTAAACTAAACACAACACCTCAATTTTAACACAAAAATTGATGGTTAACACCACATGTGGTGTGAATTAAATTGAAGTTTTGAAGATTTTCAATGTTTGTATTGAAAATACTAAAAACTTAATTTAAGCTTATTTAGAGTTGATTTACAAAAATTTCACTCAGAGGTGACCCCACCTAATTTTTTATGAGGACTCAAATGGTGAAATAATTTTTATATGTTTATTTATTGGATAAAAGGTTATAATATATTTTATATAAATTTTTACCAAAAATACTTTTATTTCATTATTTTCATTAAAAATTCATTTTTACATAATTTTTACAAGTAAAAATGAATTTTCATAATTTTAAATTTTATTGTAATTTTATTTTTAAATTATAATTAAGTTTTGATTTTTGGTTATAAATTTGTATCTATATTTTAAATATTTATTTTTATAATATAAGTAAATTTATTTTATTTATATTTATATCTTAATTTATCTTTTGTGGTCTTTTGGGTATATGAAAATACCTCTAAGGCTCACAGATTTTAACCTTAAAACTGCCATACCTTTGTCAGTTTCCAAGATATTGAGCTCAAAATTGATTCAGTTTATATTCCTGGATAGGTTCTACACAATGTTAATTCATTTGATATGGGTAGCTTGAAATATGGCAAAGATATACCATGTTTAATTCCCATTATCCAAATATGAATTTTTCTCAAATCCTGTATGAAACTTATTTGTTCCATAACTTTGGTTCTAGATGCGTTATTGGAAAATCAATGGAGCCATAAGATAGTTCTGATTGTTCCCTTATAGAAATGACCCCACCTTAGGTATCTCACAATAAAACTGTTGAAGCTCCATGGGAGGTGAATATTTTATTCACCCTTATTTGGGTTTAATTTGGAAATAAATTCTATATTTTTGATGCTAGCTCAGTTTTGATATTCCAATTACATATCCCTGATTTAGAGATTAAATTTGAACATCCATTTGATGGGGCTCAGGGTGGTCCCTGTGGAATTTTCCTGGCCTCCTGACTATCCCATTTCCCATATCTAATAAACCCACCTACCCACCTAAAATGGTTGGTCCTTTTTATGGTCCCAGATAATATGCTCTGGGAAGGAAAGTTGGGATGGTTTTTTGTTTTATTATAAAACCCCAGTATTTCCTTCTCTAATAAGCTTTCTATTCATTGGCTTTTCCAATTTTCTTTTTCCTCACTCTTGCCTCAATCACAAGGGTTTTTTGTTTTACTTTTAAAACCCACTGTTTCCTTCTCTTAGCAGCTTTTTAACCATTGGCTTTGCCAATATCCTGTTTTCTAGCTCTTCAGAGACTCTCATTCACAAGACATTATTTTTTGTTTCACTTTAATACCCCACCATTTTCTTCTCTCAACTGCTTTCTAACCATTTGCTTTTCTGATTTCCTTTTCCACATTGCTTATTTTTAACTTCCAATTTTCCTTTTGCATTATTTATTGAATAATGTCTTCAGAACCACCATCTTGCCTGTCAAAACCCATTGATCTTGCCAATACATTGCCAAACAACACCTCCCAAAAGCAATCTTGGGTGTGGCTGTACTTTTCCAATGTTGACAAAGAATATGTGGAATTTAATTTGATGAATTGGGCTAGAAAGCTATGCCCAAAGAAGATAAAACGTGAGAGCACAGGTTATACCAAAGGTATGAGCCATCATCTCACTGTGAAACACTGATTGGCCAACCCAAATTCCAGTGCAATATCTCAAAGCACCAATTGCACTCTTGATCAATTTTTCCAGGCTTCAAAGACTAAACAGTAGAGCTTTTTTTCTGGTTTTCAGGCACTTTACTTATTTCAATCGTGTTATGTTTCCAGAAATCATGTCTGGAGTTGCTCAAAACTTCCCTTGTATACTTCATCTCTGATTGTGACCTCCCGTTGTCTATTACCAAATCAACCTCCTTCTGCCAACTGCTTCAGCTATGCAATCCAAATATCTTAGAAATCTTTGTTGGACAAGCGGCCATCATCTGCCACTTATGAAGTGTCTATTTCTTTCACCAATCACACATTTGCAACATCCTTGAATGAAACAACCAATTGTTGGATCAGTACCAATGTGACTGCCTTCATGGAAGTCACAGCAGATTCTTTGGACCCCAATTTAGATTTTGAATCAATCCTGCTTGGGCTAAACAAGATAGAAGGTAAGCTGGTCCTCTTCCTAACAAGTAAAGTAGCTTTCTGATGACCTCTACCAACAAAGGTGATCATTCTGAAATCTTGCTTTCCAATCAGTTTATCAAGGTAATTAACTGTTACAAAATTTACACCAAAATGATCTGCATCAGTACCAATAATGCCTCAGTAAATACTCGCATGGCTCAAGAAATCAGCTGGAGTTTACCAAATTTCCATGCCAACACAAATTAAATAGGGTGTATTGCCCATATTATCCTCCTGGCTTCTTGTGATGGTCTCGGTGCTCTCACAAATAAAGACACAACCTCATCACCAATTGGCCATTGAATAGAGTTATTGAATCTCTTGGACACACCTAATGGAAGGCATTTGCAATATGACTCAATCATTTCACAAATAGCAAAACTTGGATCTTATTTACAACAAAACCCACACATCCATGAGAATTTTATCACATTGGTAAATCTAGTCTATGATGGCTCAAAGACAACGAAAGTCTCAAACCTCTTGACACATGTATTCACAATATGGAATCCAACTTACAAAATGCTGGAGCAAGCCTTAAATATCAAGGACACTTTCAATCAGTTTTTTAGCACTGACAATATGGCGCCATTCCAACTAACACCACTTGAATGGGAAAAGGTAGTGGTAATTGTCAACTTTCTGCTTCCATTATATGAAGCAACCCTTATCATCTCTAAAAAGAATAACCGAACAATAAATAAGGCTTTTCCTCTATATATTTTGCTAATCAAACAAATTCAACAAGTAAGTCACTTCCGCCGGATAATTATTTATTTTCATATTTGCTGACATACCTGTAATTTAGGCATCTCAACAATATTATGTAGCTCCCATTGAGCTTGCGACCGAAGAAATGACCAGCAAAATTTCAAAATACCTGAAAGTTTTACTGTGCAAGAAACCATTCATATGTGCAACATTCCTCAATCCACACTTCAAATTTAAGCTTTTCAATACTTATGATTCCATGTTGTCTCACTTTGGTACCTCTCCAGGACACTTGAGAGCTATCTTTGAAGAATACACAAGGTTTCATTTTGAAGAAGCAAATCCAGCTGAAAATGGTGCTGTGAGACCTAGCACAACCACTACCAATTGCCAGGCTTTATACAATGAGATATATCCAACATCTTCAATAGAGGCCAGCACCTTAGAAAGCAACATCAAAACATATTTTCAGAGCCTCCCAAAGGCAAGGAAACTGATATCCTACTCTTTTGTAAGAGTAGGAAATCAATTTTCCCAACCCTTTATGTAATGGCGCACAAATACTTATCAATACCAGCCACCAGCTCACCCTTGGAGGATGTTTTCTCAGGAGGGTGCAAAGTCCTTAGCTATCAGCAGACAGCTTTGTCAAGTATGCATGTGGAGAAATTTGTTTGTGTAAAGAACTGGGCCCAGGTCTTTGGCCCAATTTATTATTCTAATTATCAGGTTGTGTAGTTTTGACTATTTAGTATTTTTTATTGCTTTAAATAAATAAATAAAGGTTTTACATGCAAAATTAAGCCGGTGCCCTGTTGGGGTTATCCATTAAGTCCATTTCCCATTACATTTGGGTATGAGCCTTTTTTGGATAAGAAAAGATGGGCCCATCTTTCAGAGGGAAGGGAATTCCCCTCTAAAAATTCCCCAAATTGTGGGAATGTGGAGCACCCTGAGATGGGATTCAGCCTCTTTCTCAGGATTTTAGATGAGGGGTGAAAATTAAGGTTTATGCTGAAAAACTGATTTGAGCCTAAATAAATTTGCTATTCTTTTTCCTATGATTATGGGACTTTAATATTTGGAAGGAGGTGAGTTTTCTCTTTATTTTGATACCTTTTGAGCAGATTTGGCTCAGCTCCATGTTTTGGTGGTATTTTACTCTACCATTGGTTTGTGGTATTTTGGCCGTCATTCTTGTGCTCTACTTTTGAGTCACAGGCTGAGAATGAAGGTAACAGATAATAATTTCATATGTTCATTTTTGCAAAGAACCAAGTAAATATATTCTTCAAAAAAAGTGTATTTTTTTACAAACCCACAATAGTGTATACTAACAAATCAGAACAAGAACCTGGAAATCTTTTCATGATGGCTGTAATGATTTTGTAACAGTAACATAATTCCTGAGAATTAACTTAATAAACCTTCTTTAAATAAAAAAACCCTATAATTGCCACAAAATTCTTGTTATAATGAAGAATTTGTGCCATATATGAATCCTGTTCACCAATTGAAGCCTTCTGGCCTATTCATTTTTGAAAGCTGATGACTTCTGATGAAGTAGGGCTGTTATATTGTTAAGCCTCAGAGTCTTTTCTTACTTTGAAGTGGCTCATTGAAAGAGGTCCTTGAACTCCCATAATGACAGTAAAACTCATTAAGCACAGCATCTCTTGAACAAGCTCAATGAGAAATATTTGACTTGAAGAAAACCTCTATCCTATCTGTGTCTGGTTGTGTTTCTTTCTGAAATATAATGGTGATCTAGAAGCTCGCCTTTATTATTTCAGGAAATTTTTACTGAGAATGAAGTAAAAAATCATACATGTGCCAAGTGAAATTCTTTCTTACTGAATATTTTGTGGGGATGGAAAAGATATATAGGTGCATTGATTTACAGACTGCATTCAGTATGATACTGAAGCTGAGTATGACGTCCTGAAAATGTTTTGTAGAAAATTGCGGGGAAATAATCAGTAATTTGCAAGAATACTGAGTTTTTTCTATATTTATAGAGAGATAGCCAGGTGTAGAAAAGCGCACTTTCCAGTCAGTTCCTAATCTGCCACCTCCAATGGGTAGAGGTGAGGAAAAGGTTTTGGGTGTGTTTGGCAAGCGGCTTAGAAGTTACAACTAGACAACTATTTACAGATAATGTTTTTCTACTGGCATGATTGGTTGTTGTGTTGTCCCAACAGGCCAATTTCAACACCCCCCCAAAAACTTTAGCTGTTACCCATTTACACACAGAAAAGCCAGAGCTTGTTTTAGTGCCAGTCCAGGAAGTTTTTCAGTCAGTGCATTGTCTTGCATCTTCCCTGTAGGAACCCAGGTGATTTTGATGTCATGCTTCCTGACTGTATTGTTGACAAAAAAGAAATCACAGTCCAGATACTGCATTCGTTTTCTTGACTGATTGTTGATTGAGACCTGAACTGCAGCCTGGTTGTCACAAGAAATTTCCCTTCTGAATTTTTCCGCAAGTTTAGCGAGCTGGTTGATTTCCTGTACAAAATGTTGATTAGAGTGCAACAGCGCCACATACTTTTCTGCGCACGTAGAGAGTGCTACCACCCCTTTCCATTTGGATTCCCAAAGTATTGGGGAATCACCCAGCTTGAGCATGAATCCTGATTGTGGGCGTTTGAGATCACCACCCCAGCTGGCATCGCTCCACAGATTGAGAGATATGTTCAAAGGCTGCAGCAGCAGTTGGTGTGACTGTGATTTCAGAAGATAGCCCATTATGTGATGCAGAATACCCCAGTGCTGCTCCGTTGGTGTCATGGAATGCCGCACAAGGTAGTTTACTGAAAATGCCAGGTCAGGGAGAGAACCACTGACCAGGTAGGCCATTGAGCCAATGACCAAAGGAATGGTGTCAGATTCAAAATTGCCTCCTTGAGATTTGAGGTGCTTGCTGACAGTACCAGCAGTGGCAAGTCGGTTTTGATAATTGCTTTTGGGTATGGTTCAAGTATGCTGCTCATTAGCCGTTGCTGTGAAATGGTTACTTCACCTTCACCAAACGGACATTCCAGGCCTACAGTTTGGGTAATAGTATCATGCTGCTTGATGTCCATCTCCACACAGAGTTTCCATTTGAAATCCGATATAGCCGCTTGTGAATTCGATGCGATGACCCTGTAATCAACATGGATACAGATTGCAACAGTGGTTGCCCCGATATGAAAAATGTAGAGGGATTGTTTGACCTCCATCCGGGTTAAGATGTAAGATAGGAAGATCCACCAGCACCAGCCTGCCTGCTTCATGCTGTACAAACCCTTCCCTTTGAGGTGCGGCCAAAACTGGAGGGGGGGCCAACAAACACAGTTTCCTTCACCGGGCTATACAGATATGCACCACTGACATCAAAAGATGCTAGATTCCAGCAGTGACAGACAACATGAGCTAGTACCAGACGCAGGGACATCAGCTAAGCAGTTGGTGTTTAGGTCTTGGTGCAGTCTACACCTGTGAACCTTTGAGATATGACCACATACCCAAAAAGGTCACAAGAAATATCTAAAAGAATTATACCTTTAAAGAAATTACCTTAAAACCATAAAAATGCCATAAATAGGCATAAACCTTGGTTTAACTTAAAAACAAATGAATAAAAATGTGAAATAAATTACACCATTGGATTCCTCATGGTAAAATACACATATACCATGTTTATGGCATATCTGTAAAGTCAATATTTAATAAGTTATAAGTAATAAAACCCTATAAAAAACATGAATCCTTAATTATTTCAAATACCAATGCAACAACATGTGAAATAAATGGTACCATTGGATTCTCCATAAACGTGCACACATAAAACAGTCAAGAAGCTAATCTCCAAAGTTGATACTTAAGGAGTTAAGCTGAATATATGCACTTTGTTGGTCAACACATATATTCAAGGATTTTAGCTAATATCTTTTGAAATATACATGATAGAGTGATGGACAAAAAAATAAAGTCACCACTTAGTTACTGGAGGAATACAGAAATAAGCTTTATTTTACAAGTTATAAACAAGGCTAAAACCTGTATTGGATTATTGATTAAAATCAATAGAGCTGTTGACCACTTTGTTGTGAAAGTGGTCCAAACTTAAAAAAAAGTAGACAGTCAGTTTCTAATAGTTCATTTGTGAAGAATGACGTATTTCTTATTACAATATTGAAGGTATAACCCCTTGAAATCATGGTTTGAAGCTTAAAATATTAGATTTCAACAGAAAAGATGAGTTACAAGAAAAATCATCAGAAATATAGTTTTAATGATGTAATGAAATGCTCTTGAAAGTGTAATAGGGACATGCCAAGCTATCAGAATCCACTCTCAGATAATCTTTAGAATGTATAACTTAAAAGGTATTAATGATCAAAGCTTAAGTTTAAAGTTGATCATTTAAGATCACTCACTGTAATCTTATTTTAAGTTTAACAGTCATATAAGTGATAAAACTGGTGAATACTATTAGAATATTATTAATAATAATAGAATCCACGAAGTTTAGGCTTCTGCCAAGCCTATGATGTCATCAACCTTAGAGTTATAGTGATAACTATAAATAATGGCGTAACTATGAGGTAAGATGGTTTGATCATGATTTAATCATCACCAAACCTTAAAATATTGATCAATTCCAGTAGAAAGCATCAGTACAAGTTTACTAGAAGCCTTCTGGACTCTAGGAGGGAGGTATTTACTATAAATAGAGCTCTTTTTACTCTGTTTTCCCCTCAGATGCTTACAAAACACTAAAATATTTAAATCAAAAGGTAATTTCTTTATTCTTTATATATAAAACTCTTATATTATCAAAGAAAAAGGATAATTGTATTATAATCATCATCTTTTGACGTGATTATTATATTTTTTTAACCGTTTTGTTTCAAACTCTCTTGAAAACCTCAATTCCACATAAAATTAAGAATATTTGTAATTTCTCTTAACGTTTATTGTAAATACAATTTAAAAAGGTTGCATTTAAATTTTTAGGCATAAAACTATTCAAAAGTATTATATTAATTATTGAAAGTAGGTCATTTCTTCTTATGATAATAATTTTCTCTCTATTATTAATTTAAATAATTCTATAATTAATATAAATAGTATTTATATTAATTCATAGCTTTAATATTGGTAATATTATTGTTATTAATTGTTTCTTATTGATAAAAAACAATTTTTTATTCCTTTATTATTTGTTGGTAACATTAATAAAGTGCTTTTAAATATATTAATTATCCTATATTAATATATTTATTTATTATATTATGATTTCATAATATAAATTATATTCTTATATTTATCCAATAATATAATTATTTTTATGCCATAATTCTAATAATTCTTCACTATTATAGTTATTTTTATCATATTTATTTTATTTATAAGGACATTCATAGTAAAATAAGTAAAATATTAGTAATTTTTACTTATTGTTTCATAGTCAAACCTTACATTTGGGGGCCTGGCCGTGATATTTACTCTAAAAGACCTTTAAAAAGATTCTAATTGGGTTTATCCAATAATAAATTACAATTATAATCATAAAATTATATAATAATTATATATTTATTGATTTTGAATACTACTGAGGCATTTGGAAAGCAATTGTACTGTCTTACACATGGTTTTTCACATCCTTAGACTTGCAAGAACTTAATTTGAGTGACTCTAGTAATTAAAAAAAGATATTTTGAAAATTAAAAATAATTTTATATTATAAATTAACTTTATAAAAAGAATAATATTCATTTTTTGTTTTCTTCTTTAAAAATAAAAACAGAAGAAATAATAAAAAAAATAATAATAAAATAATAAAAGAATAATAAAAAAGTAATAAAAAAATAATAATAAATAATGAAAAAATAATAAAAAAATAATAAAAACTAATAAAAAAAGTTATTTTTATTCATTTGAATTCCATTCTTTATTTATTTTCAATTTTTTAAGATATAAAAGCAATTTTTACTTGGAAAATTGCCATATCTTACCAAAAATAGCACTTCTTATATAAAAGACTTATCTTTTTTTGTCTTTTTTAGTGTTAGAAGACAATTCAACAGAGGGCAACCAAGCCACTGTTGAAATATTGGTGGAAGAAACTTGTTCAAGTTCTCCAACACCAATAATCACTAAGAAAAAGAAAGCTAAGAAATTAGACTTTCCAGGACCCACTATTGAGGACTCTGAAGGTGAGTACCTCATTTATAAATTGCCATAAGAAGAATTCCTGCTCTGAAATCCTCTTATTTCTTATTTCTTAAGAAATGACTACCAGAAGAGGCTCCCAATACTCCATCCAATCAGATGGAGCTGGACTCAGAGGTAGAATTGATTCCTCAAAAGGAAAAAGGAAGGGCAATATCCCCAGTGGAACAGAATCCACACAAGGAAGTGCGTTATCCCAAAGGCAAGTCCCAGAAATGCCCATGATATTGGAACCATAGTTAGAACTAAGTATGAGTAACTCAAACAGGTACAAATCACATTCAGAGGGCTCAAATAGACATTTATATGAGCCAGTACAAACAGTACTACACAGTGTACAAAGACAAGGACTGGGACATGTTGCCTCAAATACACCAAGGAGTGATGAACTCCCAGCCCATCCTGAAAAAGTTCCTCAAAGAGGAGGAAATAGTGAGATACTCCAATGGAGGGAATCCACTATCATACAAACCTCAAATCAAAAAGATCAAGGAGTACCACGCCAAAAAGAAGGAGGCAACCCAGGAAGAAGCCCCAGTAGCTTCTACCAGCAAGCCCCAAGCCAACCCACTTCCCCAAGAAGGGAAGAAGAATAAGAAAAATAATTGGAGAAAATCATCTTCCCCAAGCTACAGGATTCCAAAAATCCAAAAGGATGCCATGGACAATGTTTTCAACATGGCCAGAACCTTGATGGAATTCAAGGACAAGTAAGAACAAAGAATGAGACAACCTCATTCCCCAAATAAATAGCCTTGTCCAAAGATGTTGTAAATAATTTAACAGAAATTAAAAATAGAATATTA
This sequence comes from Austropuccinia psidii, assembly GCA_023105745.1. Taxonomy (NCBI): domain Eukaryota; kingdom Fungi; phylum Basidiomycota; class Pucciniomycetes; order Pucciniales; family Sphaerophragmiaceae; genus Austropuccinia; species Austropuccinia psidii. Next base: position 28,666,041 of record JALGQZ010000004.1, on the reverse strand, counting down.
CCCCTAAAAGAAATTAAAAAAAGTTTATTATCATTACAAGAAATAAACAATAGCTTATCTTCTTTAACAAATATTGTTGTACAAACTAAAAAAGAAATTGACAACATTAAATTTAACGTTGAAAATAATAAACCAAAGATTTCAATTGACAAAACTCAAGAATTAATACAAGGACAACAAGAATTGTATAAATACATAAAATATATCAAAGATAAAACTTTGACAATCAATTATGACGTGAGTATTGAAAATCTCACAGAAAAGTTAAAAAAACTAAGTATTTCTGTAGAAAAATTTGAATAAAAAACATCATCACACCAAAAATTACTTTTGGACCATGTGGAAAAAAGTGATGAAGCAAGAATGCATCTGAAAGATGACATTCAAAATGAAATAAGGCTTATCACTGAAAAAATGGATAAAATTAATGAGGCTAACTCAAATATGCCAAAGTTATCAACCCCATTTTCTCACATAAGAAGCCCTGTTAAACCAAAAGAGGAATTAACAAATCCATTCATAACAGATTTAAGTCACCATGAAAATAACCAAGTCTTAATGAAGGAAGCACCTCAATTAAAAGAATGGCCAACATTCACAGGAGAAGGTGAATATGACCATATGTCATTTATCAAGACAATTGACATGCTACAAGAAGATTATGCCATACCAGATGAATTAATTACTGCAAAATTATATTCATTGTTTAAAAAGTCTGCAAAAAGATGGTATTATGGCATAAGACAAACAAGTGGCAAAAACACCTGGTCTTGGTGGAAACAAGAAATAATCACCAAGTGAGCTAATGATGCCTGGAGGTACAAGATAGAGAATGCATTTGAAAATTCATTATTTGACCCAGACAAAGACAAACCTTTAGCTTGGTTCTTAAAACAAGTTGAAAGACTAAATGCACTGTACCCACAAATGTCACAAAAGATGGTGCACATGAAAATACTTAAGAAATGTGGAGGAGAGCTAGAACATTCCCTAAGAAGCAGGTTTATAGAACCATGATCCACAGAAGAGTATATCAATGGACTAGAGGACATAGTGACAAGAACAAAAATTGGCAGAGCTTGGAAGAAATTGGACATTAAAAGTCCAAATAAGCCATTTATCAAAAAAGATAGATCACAGGAAGCTTTCAAGCCCAATATATCCAACAATAATGGGGAAAGAATATGCCATAAATGTGGAGGGTTTGGACACTTAGCCAACAACTGCCTCAAAAAGGCAAAGATTAATGAAATTGTGGAAACAGAAAACCACAATGCCAAAGAGGAGGAATCTGACTCTGAAGAAGAAACAGAAGACTCAGAAAGTTCTGAAAGTGATTAAAGTAATATAATTAATGCACAAATTAATAATATTGATATAATTTATGAAGTAATAGATGTTAACTCAGACTTACCACAAGTTGGGACATTTGACACAAACCTGACAAATGTACAAGATGCCAAAATGTACAGAACCAAACCTGCCAAAGGAATGGGATATACAGCTGGAAAATCAAGTATAAGTATTGTTATGGTTGATAACCAAGAAGGAAAAGTGAACTTGGATACAGGAGCATATTGTACCTGTGTTGGTAAAAGTTATTTAAAAACCATTGTTCCAGATTGGCAAGAAAAGCTTATGCCAATACAAGGTGTCAAATTTAATAGTGCAAGTGAGAGCATGAAGCCCCTTGGAATAATTGATTTAACACTCATTTTTCCTCACCCCTCACAATGTGTCAGAATTGAAGTAGAGTTTGTATTAATGGAGAACTGTACTAGTAATCAGTTCATACTTGGAAATGACTACTTGTCAATTTATGGTATAGATATCTCTAACCAAAAAGATAAATATTTTACCATAGGAGATAACAAAAGACAAAAGTTTGGCTTCTTAAATAACAAAAGACAAATTACAGTTATTAAGAATGAAGAGAAAAATCCAGAAAAGGAACTTTTAATATCTGAACAGCTCAAAGAGGCAGAATTCAATCAAGAATTAATAGAAACAATTAAAGAAAAATTGATTGACCTCTTATTTAAGTACAAAAATGCCTTTGCAACTGAAAAAGAGCCACTAGGTGCCATAATTGGGCATGAGGTGGATATAATTCTTCATGTGGAAAAACCTTACCCACCTTTACTGAGGAGACCTGCTTACCCAGCTAGTCCAAGGGCTAGAGAAGCCTTGGAGGTACACATTAAAGAATTAATGGACCTTGGAGTAATAAGAAAAGTAGGACATAATGAACCTGTAGAGGTCACTACACCTGTCATTATAACTTGGCATAATGGAAAATCAAGAATGGTAGGAGACTTCAGAGCCCTGAGCACCTATACCATTCCAGACAGATATCCAATACCCAGAATCCATGAGACATTGACACAATTGTCACAAGCTAAGTTCATTAAAGCCATGGATGCCTTAAAAGGTTTTCATCAAAATTTCTTAACATACAATTCCAAGAAACTGCCAAGGATAATAGTCCACTGTGGGATTTTTGAATACTTAAGAATGCCATTTGGTATAAATAATGCACCTTCCCATTATCAAAGGATGATGAATACGATATTTCCTGAATAATTATCAGAAGGATGGTTAATTATCTATATTGAAGATATCATAGTTTGCTTAGAAACTTGGGAAAATCACCTTACAAGACTAGAAAAGGTACTAAAAAAAATAGTGCAATTGAATATGAAAATTTCCTTGAAAAAGTGTCATTTTGGATATAGTGAGCTAAAAGCACTAGGACATGTTGTACTGGACTTACTCTAGGCATAGACAAGAATAAAGTAGCATCAGTACTACTTAAGCCAATGCCTCAAACCAAAAAAGAAATGCAATGATTTCTAGGATTTGCTGGTTACTATAGACAGCATATAAAGGACTTTGAAAAAATTGCCAAATTCTTGTATAAACTATGTGACTAACAAACAGTCTATGAAATGACAGAAGAAAGAGTCAAGGAATATGAAGAATTTAAAAATTCCTTAGCAAATGCCCCATTTCTTCCAATGCCAGATTGGAAACTACCCTTTAAAATTTACATCGATGGTTGTGGAGAAGGAAAAGGTGCTGCACTAAACCAGACACAAATTATCAATGATAAACCAGTGGAAGGACCAATTTCTTATCTTTCAAGACAGATAAAGCCAACAGAGGCAAGATATGGAGCAAGCCAAATGGAATGCCTCTTCTTGGTGTGGGATTTAGAAAAACTACATTATTACTTGTATGGAACAATATTTGATGTGATTACAGACTGTAATGCTGTAAAATCTCTATCAAATATGAAAGCTCCAAATAGACATATGCTGAGATGGCAAATTGCTATCCAAGAATATAGAGGAAATATGAATATTGCTCATAAATCTGGTAATATAAATAAAACTGCAGATGGTCTTAGCAGATGGGCTCTAGCAAATACCCCTGACAATCCAGCATGGGTACCACACGAAGAGCACCATATAGAGGGAATATATGTTACAGACATTGGCACAGAATTCTTTAACCAAGTTAAATAAAGCTATAAGATAGACAAGAATTTTCATATCTTAAGCCAACTTCTAATGAAAGACTGCAAAGATCCATCACTTTCATCAAAATTAGATGAAACATGGAAAAAGGCATATGATTAACGAAGATTCCAGCTCCTTGATGGAATCCTTTACCATAGAACAACAAATGCATGTGTTATGGCCTTGGCAGATAGAACCCTGATAAACACTATTCTATATGAGTGTCATGATAGTGTTGCAGCTGCACATCTCTCAGAAGACAGAATACTAGAAAGAGTGAAAACCTGCTCTTGGTGGCCAAATTGGAAGAAAGATGTTGCAGAATACTGCCAAACCTGTGACAGATGTCAAAAAGCCAACAGAGCCACAGGAAAGAAATTTGGAATGATGATCCAAATCCAAGAACCAAAATCCCCTTGGGAAATAGTTCATATGGATTGGGTAACAGCATTACCTCCAGGAGGAGACAGAAGTTATAATGAATGCCTAGTGTCAGTTGACAGGTATAGCAAAACTCCCATGTTCCTACCATGTCACAAAGATGACACAGCTATGGACAAAGCCATAATGATATGGAATAAAGTCATTAGCCACACAGGCTTATTCCAAAATATCATAAGTGACAGAGCCCCAAAATTCACTTCAGCATTATGGACAAATCTCCATAACTTGTTTGGGACAAATTTATCATTCCCAACAGCTTACCATCCTAAAACTGATGGTTTACCAGAAAGAATGATACAAACCTTGGAGGACATGATCAGAAGATTCTGTGCTTATGGACTAGGATTCAAAGATTCTGTTGGTTTTACCCATGATTGGTGTACACTAATACCAGCCCTTGAACTGACATATAAAACATCAATCCATTCTTCTACTGGCAAAAAACCAGCAATGCTAGAAAAAGGTTGGAATCCAAGACTTCCTTATGATACCCTCAAAAAGGACTTAGTGGATATACATCCAACAGCAAGCAGTTTTAAGATAATGCTTGACAAAGGAAGACACCATGCAAACAGATGTATGCAAGATTCTTTCAAATATGCAAAAGAAAGATGGGATAAAAGTCATAAACCACCTGACTTCAAAATAAGAGACTTGGTCCTAGTATCAAACCTTAATTTTAATAACATAAAAGGCCCAAAGAAGTTGAAAGATTCCTTTGCAGGACAATTTATGATAAAAGAACTTCATGGACCCAATGCTGGGCAATTGGAGCTCAAAGGTGAATTAATGAACAAACACCCAACTTTCCCTGAAAGTCTGATAAAACCTTACAGCTCAAGTGATAAGGAACTATTTCCACTAAGAAATAAACCCCCACTTGAAATACCCCCCTTGGAAGAAGGAGAGGAAAAGAAAATTTTGAAAGTCCTTAAAGAAAGAGGGACAAGAAACAAAAAAGAAAGAGAATACCTTGTAAGGTATAGAAATTAAACTCAAGAAGATAAATGACTACTTAAGAAAGATATAAAAAATGCTGATAAACTACTAAGAAGGTTCAGACATGAAAGAAAACCTAAAGAATAGAAAAATCAAGCATTATTGAGCTTCAAGACTAACAAAGTCTATTGAAGAGGTAGGACAGTGGATGATACCCTAATTACACATATCAGATTGTGGTACAATTGTTTTTTGGTGGTGAAGAATTTGAACCTTTGAGATATGACCACATACCCAAAAAGGTCACAAGAAATATTTAAAATAATTATACCTGTCAAAATAATTACCTTAAAACCATAAAACTGCCATAAATAGGCATAAAACCTGGTTTAACTTAAGAACAAATGAATAAAAATTTGAAACAAATTACACCATTGGATTCCTCATGGTAAAATACACATATACCATTTTTATGGCATATCTGTAAAGTCAATATTTAATAGGTTATAAGTAATAAAACCCTATAAAAAACATGAATCCTTAATTATTTCAAATACCAATGAAGCAGCATGTGAAATAAATTGTACCATTGGATTCTTCATAAAATTATACACATAAAATAATTAAGAAGCTAATCTCAAAAGTCAATACTTCAGGAGTTAAGCTGAATATATGCACTTTTTTGGTCAATGCATATATTCAAGGATTTTAGCTAATATCTTTTGAAATATACATGATAGAGTTATAAACCAAACGTAAAGTCACCACTTAATTATTCTAGGAACACAGAAATGAACTTTATTTAACAAGGTATAAACAAGGTTAAAGCGGTAATGGATTATTGATTAAAATCAATAGAGCTGTTGACCACTTTGCTGTGAAAGTGGTCAAGCTTAAAAAAAGGTAGACAGTCAGATCCTACTAGTTCATTTGTGAAGAATGACATATTTGTTATTACAATATTCAAGGTATAACTCTTTGAAATCATGGCTTGAAGTTTAAAATATTAGATTTCAACAGAAATGATGAGTTACAAGAAAAATCATCAAAAATAGAGTTTTGATGATGTAATATAATTATCTTGGAAGTGTAATTAGGACATGCCAAGCTATCAGAATCCACTCTCATAATAGCTGTATCCTTTATAACGTAAGAGTTATTAATGATCAAAGCTTAAGCTTAAAGTTGATCATTTAAGATCACTCACTGTAATCTTATTTTAAGTTTAACAATCATATAAGTGATATAACTGGTGAATACTATTAGCATATGATTAATACTAATAAAATCCACGAAGTTTAGGCTTCTTCCAAGCCTATGATGTCATCAAACTTAGAGTTATAGTGATAACTCTAAATAATGGTGTAATTATGAGTTAAGATGGTTTGATCATGATGTAATCATCACCAAACCTTAACATATTGATCAATTCCAGTATAAAACATCAGTAAACGTCTACTAGAAGCCCCATGGACTCTAGGAGGGAGGTATTTACTATAAATAGAGCTCTTTTTACTCTGTTTTCCCCTCAGACGCTTACAAAACACTAAAATATTTAAATCAAAAGGTAATTTCTTTATTCTTTATATATAAAACTCTTATATTATTAAAGCCCAAAGATAATCTTATCATAATCATCATCTTTTGACATGATTATTATATTTATTTAACTGTTTTGTTTAAAATTCTCTTGAAAACCTCAATTCCACATAAAATTAAGAGTATTTGTAATTTCTCTTCAAATTTATTGTAAATACAATTCAAGAAGGTTTTATTTACATTTTTAGGCATAAAATTATTCAAAAATATTATATCAAGTATTAAAAGTAGGTTATTTCTTCTTATTATAAAAATTTTCTACCTATTATCACTTTAAATAATTCTATAATTAATATAAATGGTATTTATATTAATTCATAACTTTAATATTGGTAATATTATTGTTATTAGGTGTTTCTTATTAATAAAAAACAATTTTTTATTCCTTTATTATTTGTTGGTAACATTAATAAAGTGCTTTTAAATATATTAATTATCTTATATTAATATATTTATTTATTATATTATTTTTTCATAATATAAATTATATTATTATATTTATTCAATAATATAATTATTTTTAAGCCATAATTATAGTAATTCTTCATTATTATAATTATTTTTATCTTATTCATTTTATTTATAAGGACATTCATAGTACAATAAGTAAAATATTAGTAATTTTTACTTATTTTTTCATAGTCAAACCTTACAACACCAGGCCATTGTTGATTGCCTCGTGGCACCAACAAAGGCTTGAATTTTTCAATTCCTCCGTTGGCATGCTGTTTGATATTGAAAGCCCAACGATTGTCAATCATTTTCATTCCCTCTGTCTTGTCCACTTCTTGCCATACATCCCATTCCAGAAATTGATGTAACTCACGTTCACACGCAGCCCTCCATTGGTTGCGGAACTTCCGGGACAGCGCTTGACCAAGGTGCTCGGCAATAGCAATGTCCTTGGTCAGGGGATGCAAATAAATTGCCTCATTTTCTTTGCTAAAATACTGCTCGGTTGGCACATCTCTGAGCGTTCCCCTGTTGATGATGTGAGAGAGGTAACCCTTCAAATCTTCAGTATTGGAAGCGCCCAATGGTTGGGACCGGGGGAAAATGGCGCTGGCAGAGTGTATCATCTTGTTGCTCACAGGTTCCCACAGCAACCAACCACCCAACATTAGCCGCTTAAGTAGACAACAGGAAATACCCCTTGGTGCTAATTTGTGAAGCTGCTGGACTGTGGGTATATGCATAATGGTGTTGGTGCCAAAAGGGTAGAGTGTGCTAATGGAAGGAGGCCAGCCAAATAGACATTCATGAGGCAACAAGTTCAGGCATTGCGAGTTGGGTAAGGGATTGTGCATTAAGCACACCAAGGCATATGCAAAATGCCAAAAGTGGTGGGGCATTTGTCTCTTCAAAATCATGGATTGTGCCATGTCACCTAGTGTTTGGTTAAGTCATTTGGCTTCTCCATTTTCTTGAGGCAAATAGGGTAGATAGGGGGAAAAACCTACCCCTACTTTTGCCAAGGATGAGGCAAGCAAAGACAATGTAAATTCTCTGGCATTGTCCATCCGAAGTGCCTTTGGTGTTGCTGGTAGCCACACCTGGAATTGCTTGATTGCATCCAGGATGGCCTCGGGAGCATTGGTGCAAGACTTAAGAGGGTAGACCATGCTGTAAGTTGATGTGTGGTCCTGTATGGTGAGAAGGTAGAAAAAACCTTGTGAGTTGTTGGGAAAAGGGCCCATGACATCTGACACCAAAAGATTGAGAGCGCTCTCCTTTGGGATATTGGTTCAGGCCCTCGCAAGCCTGTGAGTACTCTTGGAAGTGGCGCATACCTCACAACAGGAAGGCTGCAAGCTTTTGGGATCAAAATGGGGGGCGTGCTGCTTAAGAAACAATATCACCATTTTATCACAGGCATGCCCAAGTTGTTTGTGCCATTCACACAAGCGCAAGCTTGTAGCAGTTGGGTGGGATATTGGATTCATTTCAAAATTAAACAAGTTTCTGGAAGGGGTCACAGCCGCTGACCCTTTGGTCCCTCCTGCAGACAAGACATCCAGCCACCAACAATTGCTGTTAAAAGTGGTGGCTACAAGGAAGCCAGAAACAAAAAGAGACAGAGCCACATCATCAAAAACAGAAACTCCCAAAGTACATAAGCACTTCACAGACAGGATTGTACCTGTGATTCTGTCAGAGTACGCAATGTCCCAAAAAATAACCATCCCATTTCTGACAGGCAGTCTAAAGTTTGTCATCTGTGATATAAGAATAGATGAGTTGGAGTCGGCGAAAAATATATGGAAGGGGGAAATGGGGTGTATGTGCATTGCGAAGCACAGTGCTCCAGATATGTGAATTGACACACCCGTGTCAATCAAGACTTTGACCGACACACCATGTTTGACAAAATTCACCTGAGACACCCTTTCTTTCTGGTAGTGAGCACCCAAGCCTTGTTGTGGGTGTCTATCAGGGGTGGCAGGCCTTGTCGGGTGAAAGGGGGTTGGCAAAGGAGACTGTGGGTTTGGATTTGCCATGCCCCGTGTATGTGGGCAATCAGCTCACCAATGGCCGGGATGTCCACAATGGAAGCATGAGGCACCAAATTTGTTGACGAGGTGATCTGGTGGCCAATGGACGTCGCCCTGTGGAAGCATTGGTCGTGGATTGTGTGGTGTGCAAGGCTTGGGAAAAGACGAAGTTGGGTCTGGCGGCTTAGAAACCCAATAAACAAATGGGGAGGGCACCTGCGCTTGGTCATCCTTTTGCTGAGACGCATTGATAATGACCTGGCCCACAAAGGTCGACAAAGATTTTTTGTCACCTTTTGACAAAATGGCAGAAGTGATTAGCTGATAAAGGGTTGGGGGCATGGCATGATACTTGCACAAGCAGCCCCTCAAGCTTGTCGGCCTTGATGTTCAACTTTTTGAACATGGCAAAGGTGCGTTGCAGGGAAAGGAAAATACTGGTATTAGAAATTGGGTCACCAGAGGCATTCTCCACCAGCATTTGAAGGAGGTCTTGAACCACTTTCAGCTTTTGGAAACGGCTACCTGGACAGCATTGTGTCTTGATGGATTCAAAAAAATTCTTTGCGATTGTGTGGGAGAGAATGAAGCCAATGCAGAGGGCAAATTCATGAGGGATAGATGTGTCCATGAAATGTGAGATGGCACAGTTTTCCTATGGCAAATAGTTATTGAGAAAGGAAGGAGAGTCATTGACCGACATCTTGTAGTTGAAAGCAACACATAGCACACGATTCAGGGAAGTTGCCACCATCACTTTGAAGACAGTCAAAACGATTGGCTGCACGATAGGTTTCTTGCATGAAACACTCATAAGCAGAAGAGTTTGAGCGCAAAACAGATTGAAAAGAAGAAATAGGTGGTGGTGGAAATGACAGTGCCATTCATAGTGATTGCATCTCGGCAGCATCCGAGCTGCAAGCTAATTTTAGGGACTGTGCTTCTGATTTTAATGAGTTTAACAGTGCACAAACCTCCTCATTTGAAAGAGGCTTAGCTTTGGCGTTGTTGTCTGCTTCTTTCTTTGCATGGGTAGAAAAAGACATCTTGGAAGGCAGCCTATTGCTGGAGCTTGGTAGAGGCAGGCTCTTGACCTATAGAGAGATAGCCAGGTGTAGCAAAGCCCACTTGCCAGTCAGTTCCTAATCCGTCACCTCCAATGGTTAGAGGTGAGGAAAAGGGTTTGGGTGTGTTTGGCGAGCGGCTTATAAGCTACAACTAGACAACTGCAGCACATGAGGCACTCGCAGCATAGACAACTATTTACAGATAATGTTTTTCTACTAGAATTATTGGCTGTTGCGTCGTTGCAACAGGCCAATTTCAACAATATTTGGATTAAACAATATGGATCTTTCATTGACAGGTCCAGAACTGCACAATTTCCGTATGGATTGTACCTTTCAAATTTGAATATTTTTACACTGGAAAATTGACTACTTGAAGTACTAATGAAGCAGGGACCTCTGCATCTTACAAACTGCATATAAAGAATTGATACTTGCAGCTATTAGCAGTGACTCAAATATTTACCAAAGAGATAATATCCTTATCTCAGATCATGAACATACTTAGAGGCCTGAAATAATCTTAATCCAAATGGAGGAATATGCCAAGAAATCAAATAATAAATCTATCGGAAACAAAGTACCAACACCTTTTTTATCTAATGATCAAACTTTCCAACCAGTAGAAAACGGTACTGCACGAAGGTACAGCCAAAAATGCACTACTTATTGAGGGAAAAATCCTTTTTCAATTGTCCCCATCTAAGACCACGCAAAAAAAAAATACATTGATCAGGTTATCTCTCTTTGGCACGAGAATTGAGAAAAAGAATCACACCTTGTCTTAGGGACGACTTACCTGTGATTGATTGTGGAGAAACTCTCCATATGTTCGACTAATCACAACTTTCCACTCATCTCAAACTCATAGAAAATATTTCTGTCTTAACTGGAGATACATCTAGTCAGCTAGTAGGAAAGAGAATTGGGGCTGCGAGGCTCATCTACAAAGGAAGACCTCACATCCTCCAAAACTTCCTTCTTGATCCCAACCCCTCCTGAAACCTCATCAGAATCCTTAATTTGTTTCATGAAGAGCTAGATATTATGAAATGTGGCCACTCTTTTAATTTTGTTCAAAACAACCGAGTCCTATTCAGAGGATAATTAGTAAGCATATTAATTTATTTCAAGTACTCACTTCCACAAGCCATGTTGACCAAGCTGTTTCAAGACACTCTATGACAACAACTACTTGGAAACGCTAGTACTCATACTATTGAAGATTTTAAAAGCACAACGTAGTCTACTAAACTAATATAAAGGTTACCACTAATTACAAAGAAACCTAAACCATCAGAATTATCAGAAAAAAAGAAGATCATGAGCAGTCTCTACGCATGATGAAAGGAAAATTCTGAGAGATATTTGATGCGAGTTTTGTACCTCAATCAATGAAAAAGAATCCATTTCTCTTAACTCAAAAATCCTCAGTTTTCTTATTCTCCTTAATTTAGTCAATATTTCTTTAGACTCTATTCCTTTTATCATAATTTAGCTTTATTGCTAATTTAATTACTTGAGGTTCATTTAGGACTATATCTACCATCTGAAAATAATGGAATAATCGAACCTGATATCAGCTCAACATAATGAATAAAAATTTAGAAGGGAAAGCTTATATGTACCTTAAGTCAAAACACTGAGTGAGAGAATATGTCTGTATTATTAAGTAAAACATTAAGCCAATCTATTCAGAAGATACTATCATTTGAAAAATGTTACTAGTGCCTTAAATAGTCTTCTGCAGGATGACAAAGCTACTTTTCAACTTCATCGAGCTCTTAGTACTGATCCAAGGGAATCAAATAGAACCTTTTGCGGAAATTGAGGCAAAAAAACTAAGAGAATGGCAAAATAGAGTCTTGAAGCTTTGAAGAAAGGAGTTGAAGAAGAAACAACCATGATTCCTATTGAGTGATATGTGTGCGTGGGGGAAATTGTTGTGTCTTGAGCGAGTGAGGTAAAAGTTAGTTATTTGCGAGAGAGTAATATAATTTTCGGTGCTATCATGATTTTTTCTTTGTCTTTATTCTTATATTATAAACTCTTCTTTCAATTGCATTTTGGAAGATTTTTCCTGTTCACCTGTGCAGTTATCTCAATGGGGCTTAGTTGCTTTCAGATTTGGAGAGAAATTAAGTTTTGATTCTTTTAATACAATCCCTTTCTTCCCTATTAAGAAGCCTTAAAATTAGCATTTCTTGTGTATTGGCTAGTTGGGAAAAAGCTTTGGTAAGGAGTTATTCTAGAGTTTTGCATTTTGGAATGGAGTTGTGATTTTTGACTCGGAAATCAGTTTTAGAATGAAATGAAATTTATTTCGATATGCCCCACTTTTCTGGTGTCTATTTCTAAGTAACCATGATTTGTTTCTAAGAATCCTTGGTCTTTTGGAATTAAAAAAGATGTACAGGGGTGTATTCAGAAGAGGAACCTATAAAGTGATTCTATACAAAAAATCTCCGTGTCACTCCTAGATTAAGTGTAGTCTTACCAGTTTTAAAACTTTCTCTTTCTTGGTTACCTATGAACAACAAAAAAATAGCTTGAAAAAGGGTAAATTTTTGTTTTGGAAAGAAGGCCTTTTCTCTCAATGTCACAAGAAAGGAAGCATGCATTGACTTGTTTTATTTCCGAAATATTCATCTTTCTATTATTCTATTATATATCATCTACTACTTTCACAATATAAATAATGAAAATCATGACTTCTTATTCTTAAATTTGGAAGCTCTGGAGGATTAGAAAGTTAATTTCCCTGTCTTCTTGATAAATTCGCTATTGATTCACCAGCTGAAGTGTTATATTCTGTAATAATTAAAAATTCAATTAGATCAATAAGGTTACTGTCAGATTAATAAGGGTACTTATATACTGGGAGCTATACTATATATACGTTTATTCATAGCTATCTCTTATCATGTTGCTATAGAGTTACTTGTAGAATTATATAGCTACCATATGGGCCCAATAGACCTTTGGAGGCTATCAACAAGGTATTTTCAAGAATCCTTTTTTCGTGTAATTCATAATATATACGTATGCCTCTTCAGTTTCTGGTTAATATAACTTCTACTGGTTTTGTTGATGCCATATAGAAATGAGAATCATGGATAAAATCTCTTTCATGATTGTCTTCACGTAAAATAATTGGATTTTTTGAAAGTATATATGTTATACTGCTTGAAAAACTGTTTAAAAAACATTATATCATGAATGAAATAAGTATTTACCGTTTGACAAGCTTATTCACAAGTTAATGACATGAATGATGGGTTTTTCTTGCATATCACCATATTTTACTTGACAGTGACTAAGTAACCAGTAACAGATGTTTCAATTACTTTAAAAAAACTCTATTTTAAATCTTAGTAAGTGGGAGCTCTGTGGAAATGTCTCTGATAGATGAGCTCAAAATCACTAGCATACCTTAGGTAGCTTACTATATGTAAGAGCTAATGCCAGCTTCACCTTACTGGAATCTCAAATAATTTGTAAAGAGTTCTTCCATCTCAATAGATATTTTTCTGGTCCTGTTTCTTAGATTTATGAGGCTTCCTATAATGCTATAATATGTTGTACCCAGAGAAAGAGATAATTTACTATAAGAGTCATATTCTTCTTTCATTTACAAGCTTGGTATTAGTTGTGTTTCCACTAGCTTGCAGGACATCATACCATAGAGAAAAAGGGGTGAGTTAGTTTAGTTAATTTTTGAGAGAATGATTTAGGCGCCTTGGTTTCACACAACCTTATTCCAAAATTGAGGTCCAATATGCCTAGAAGTTTGGTGTTGAAGTACATTTTCATGGTGTTCTTCAGCTTGGTGAGATTCTTTTCGAATTCCTGTATGTTTTCTTCATCAATTAAAATGGAGAGGGGATATATAAATTTTCTTTATATTGTGGGTTAGAGCTCTTGACAATATTCCTAGCAGTCTTTTGAGCTTTGGTTAGTCTTTTTATAATTTGTTTTCCACCATGATGTGGTATTCATGGACTTTATTCACCTAATTGAAGACATATTGATTTTTTTTTCAAGGTAAGTTACCATTCATCTCTAGTATGAGGGTATATAGCTATATTCAATAATTACTTCGAGCTATACCACCCCATAAGTGGATATACCTTTAAATTTATGATTTTAAATCTAAGACTAAAAACTGTAAAGAATTTGTTTGACCAAAATTATATTCAGATCATAAATCCTTTGCCATTTTTTTCATACTTATTTTTCCTTAACAAAATATTTTTCGTTGGTGAGTAAAGCATTCATAAAGAAAAAAGTCCTTTAGCTATAGTTATTATGAGTAAATTCATCTTTCATAAAAGACTTATAGTTTTATAGAGTCCATATAAAACGTAAACGATGATTCAACACACCTTAAGAAATGATTATTCATTAATGAATTCCATAGCGTTGAATGTCTAACATATAGAGGAGAATATGGTATCAAGACTCAATTAGAGCTAGTCTGAAGAATAAACATAATTGAGCTTGAATGAAATTATAAATATTGTATAGGGTATGGATGACCCATTTGTGTCAAATACTAGCTTTCTATTATTATTAAGAGGATTTTTTTCGTATTAGGGATGGTTTAATCTAGCCATTAGGAGCTATTAAAGGATGGTATGGTGATTATCATATGGTCTTGAGACCACAGCTAATATTTATAGAGGGATAATGAATTAATGCAAGTGAATATGCGAAGATGAAAAGCAGAGACAAGAGAAGTCATATGAATATTCAAAATTCCAGAATTAAAAAGAAGCTGTGAAACTCCTAGTAACAAATTTTGTTTCTCTTAGTAATTAATAAAATGACTTATTAATCAATGAAACTTCCTAGTAATCCTCATCCGATGAGGGATCCAGTGTGAGCCTTAGTTTTAACTTAACTTTCCCGAACGGTTACAAAGTAAAATCAAAAAATAATAATGAAATTCTTTTTTCAATTGCTTTGTAGAATTGAATTAAACTGACTCTCAAACTAAAATTAAAATAACAAATTTTACTTATAAATTTGATGAAAACTTACTAAGAATAGAAATATGTCATTACTACCACCTTAATCATAAAACTGATCAAATTGGAAGAAATAATAAAATTTATGAAAATTGAATATTTTTTGAAAATCATTCATAAAACTACACACCTTTCTTTATTGAGTCAACAAAAACCAAATATTTCTATTAATATCAGATTCTTCATAAAGAATTACCTTGTTTCATTTTTGGATGAAAATTTTGCAACTGAATTATTTTCTGCTTAAAGAGTGAAAAAATAACATTTTACTAAAAAACTTCCAAGTAAATTCAAAATAGTATCAATCTCACCACATGTGGTGGTCATAATAAGCTATTTTGTTGAAATTGAGGTGTGGTTTGTAGCTTAGAAGCTATGAGGAATTGAATTATTTTCAATTGAAATGTCAAAATTTGGTCATATATTACATAAGTGAAATTGGATTTAAATATAACAAAGAAATAGTCACATTTTTTTTATTTAATTTTTCAATTGAATTACATGTATTCATTTTTAATTATATTAAATGATTAGTAATTAAAGAATATTGGAAATATGGAATTTTGGAGCAAAATGAATCTTTGATTCAAGGGTTCCAGACTCCCCCAAATTTGTTGTTAACAGGTTTGTGATTCCAAAATTTATGAAAAGGTTTAGTAATTTTTACCTGAAATTTAATAAAATAAACAGTGACTCAGCTGATGATGAGGTTTTGATACCAACTGGGGAAGATTCAACTGTTTCAAAGAGGGTAAAACAACCCTCAGGGTAGAGAATGCCATACCAAATCAGTTCAAGATGTTTTAGAGGGATCTTAAATACATTCAAATGTATTGTAAAATATCTAAACTGGATATTACTGTTGTAATGGCTGGTATGTAGGACTCAAATGGAGAAACTCAGACCTTTTTTGGTCTAGACCAGGGGTAAATTATTCCATAGTTGGATTTTCTGTTTCCAAAAATTTTATCACAGCTGATGAGAGAAAAATTTTACTTTTTAAGGAAGAAAAAGGGTGGCTATAAAATATCTTCTTCTTTTCCCCTTTTTTCAGGCTAGAGTATTTTCCTTTTATTGATATTTTGATAGATATAAAACCATGAAGCAAAGATTTAAACAATCCATTTTAAATCATCATTGTCATATTAACCAAGTGAGAAATATTTTATTAATAGTTTCTAAATTTTATTATGATTCCAAACCTTCATACCCACCCAATAGCAAATTAAAGAATCTTTCCTCACTGTAAGCTTTGTCACTTTGTTTTAAGATTCATTCTGGTCACTTTTGGGTGTGTTTTTCTTTCAAAATATTAGATATTTGTCATTTTAATTAATTAATTACTTGCAGTTCTTTCCTAAAATAATTCTGAAATTATTATTCTTTGGAAGTTTTTTTGGCCTTTAAAATCTCTTGTAGAGTATTGTTGGTAACTCAATAAATCTTTATGATATTATTGTTTTCAATATGAAAGAAATGAAAAAAGAAAACTTGGGTGTGTTTTCTCTTTATTTTAATTATTTTAATTATTTTGAATATTGTCACCTTATAAAAATTTTGAGGACAGGAAAAGTAGTTGATTTTAATCAAAGTTTCATATTCACACCTTAAATCAACATAAACCCCTCAAATTAAATTGAATAAATGACCATGGCAATAAACCAAAGCTTCCCACAGATTCAAAAACCAAATTTAGACACAGCATGCAGGATTAATTAGAACCTAAAATCATTTCAAAAAAAAAATCACATGACAGGGATCTTCCCTGCAGACTTAAATGGAATTAGATACCCTTTTTAACAAGAACTACAGAGGGTCCCAAATTCATCAGAATAGGAACTCCCTTATGTTTTCTGAACTAACTCCCCCACTAGTGAGTTTACTTAACCAATCAAAAACTAACCTACCAATATTCTTTGTGAGGGAAATCCCCTCATCTATCAAAATTTAATCTAATTTCTGGCACTTTATGGATCATCAGGCTGAGTCTATGATGAGGTATTAAGTATAGTATTTATGGCCTTAAATATGAATTTGACACAGAATTGAAGTAAAGAATGGTTTAGAAATAAGGTGTAAGGGCTTTACTATGAAGAAATAGTGGTGGTAAGTGCTATTGAAAGCCCTTTGTGAAGATTTACCAATTGGATTTTTAAAATAAATTCTACACTACTTAAGCTTTAAATTATGCTTTATGATAATAAAACAGTATAGCTTTCTCTGACAGTTGCACTACATAGGAGTTTAAAAGCAGGATTGGGATTCCTCTTTTGGGAAGAGAAAGGTCCCTTTTTATCCTGAAAATGGGTGAAAATGTCCTCTAGACCATTTCAAACAGAGGAAGTGAAGATATTTCACTTCCAAGGACTGGCTTGTGGTTTTTTAAAATCCTTTATAGTGTGTATTGGGCTCAAATGTGGTTTCAATCTGGGAAGTTTTCACCAATACACAGTGAAAATTTTCATCTGAGACCACACCACCCTCTTTTCAACTGTATGACATGTAAAATGATGTACAGAACCTGCATGGGACCCCTTATTGAGGGATAAAAAGGCGCCTTTGTCTAATTGACACCTCATATTTAAAGATATGGGAAAGTATCCCACAGTAAAGTTTTATTGGCCCAGCTGTGGGACTTTAGCCTTAAAAATCCCATAGCTTTGTCAGTTCTGAAGATATTGAGCTAAATGTTGGTCCATTGTGCATCCCTGTATGACCTCTACACAATTGTTCCTCATTTGATATGGGTAGAATTAGAGATGGCAAGATTATACCATGTTTGATTCCCATTATCCAAATATGAATTTTTCTCAAATCCTGTATGAAACTTGTTTTCTCCATAACTTTGGTTCTAGATTTGTTATGGGGAAATGGATCTCAGAATCCAATAGTTCTGGGTTTTCTATTTTTAAAATGACCCAAATTCAGGTATCTCACACTAAAACTGTAGGATTTAGATGGGAGGTGAATATTTTCTTCACCCTTATTTGGCTTTGATTTGGCCATAGCTTCTTAGTTTTGGAACTAGCTCAATTTGGCTATTACAATTGAATAGCCCTTATTGAGAACTTCAATTGTAACACCCATTTGGTGGGTTTCAGCCTCTCTCTCTGTATTTTGGATGAGAGGTGAAAATTAAGATTTATACTCAGCAACTGCTTTTAGCCTGAATAACTTTGCTATTCTCTGTCTTATTATTATGGGACTTGTGTATTTGGAAAAAGGTTATTTTCCTCTTTTGTTTGATACCTTTTGAGCTGGTGTGGTCATTTCCATTTTTCGGTGATATTTTACTCTACCATTGGCTTATGATATTTTGGCTGTCCTGCTTGTGCTATGCTTTTGAGTCACAGGCTGTTCTAGATGGTAATGGTTAAAATTGGCCTGAATTGATGCAGAAATCTACCAAGTGACTATTGACTGGACATTCTTGTAATATCAGAGTCCACAAAAAACCCTCAAGAATATTATTATCAGTATTATCATGAATTCTCAATCAAGGTTCTCTCAATAAAAGGCCTGTCCATAGTTCCTACCACATATCCATTTGTTTTTATCATGATTTTCTAGTTATCAATAGTTATCCCAGGATCCAAGGATTTATTAGCCATATAAAATACAGATTTACTATTTCGAAAAGAATAAGTAGAATTGAGGAGAGCTATAAATAATAAAAACAATTAAAAAATTGTGATCAGTCTTGTTTTGCATAATAAGTATAATAGGTTCATAGGTTTGTCACTTTTACGTGACTAATTCAATCTTAAATCTATTGGTAGCTTTTTCTAGTCAAATTTAACTAGTTCTGTTGTATTCATAAGGCTTTATTGTTTTAAGTTTATATTTTACCATCTTACAAGATTATGAAGATCTGGGAGGGTATGTTGGGTAGCAATTTCTGATACAAATTCCATCAGATAAATTACATCAATTGTGGAGCTTATATCAAGATAGTCTAGAAATATTAAGAAGGAAATGATAGATATTTTTGAAAAACAATAATAAAAACTATTACATGATAAACATTACTTCAAAAAACTTCTATGATAGTATCCCCTTCCAGGTACTCCCCTCTTTATTACAAAACACAAGACATAAATTATCTTTTATGGGAAGATTTTTTGGTGGTGAGGAGTGATGAGCTTTGTTTTTATAAGTTTTTTGACCCTCATTATCTCTGTTAGCTTACAAGAAATTGTTTTGTATTCTTACTAGTATCTATTGAAAATCCTGTTTGATCAATTATCTGGGCATAAAGGCTTTTGTCTCTGCTTATATTTCCAAATATCAATGATTCTGTAATTTCTGCTTTAAGTGTGGTGCTGATACTAAAAGCTTCAAACAAGATGTGAGAAAAATACCTCAAAAAATCTTCCATGTTTACAGAAAGTCAGAGACATTTCCATTTTACCCATTTTCTTACTATTTTTGAAATTTTCTTGGATTAAAATTGATAATTAGTTTTTTTCCACAAGGCTGAAGAATAATGGTGTAAAACACATTTCAGCTTAATGAAATATTTCTTTTATCTGATAATTCATATCAAAGGAGCTATAAGCTATCAGAAATTTCCTTTGGAGCCGAGATAATAGTCAAATAATAAGAACATAAGTTTATAGTTATACCTAAGGGGTAAGATTTACCACCAATATTTACACCAAGTACACCTAACTGCACTAGAAAAAACTTTATTGTGAGGATTAGTACCCAAATAAAATAATCTCTGAAATTTCTTTCATAGATATTCTTTATTGATGAATTTTTTCAATATTCTTAAATATCATCACAATTGGTTATAATAACAGGAATAGTAGCAAGGATTATTCCAATAAGTGAAGAGCAGGGATTTAGGAGCTATGGAGGAAATGAAAGGCTCAACTTATGAAATCAAAGAAAATTTAAGTACTTTTTTGACTAATTTTGACCTTTATTCATTGCTATAGATTACCTAAGGATAATTGCATTCCTTTGGAGATTGCCTTTATTAATATTGATAATCAATTCAAAACATTCAGATTCTTTCATTTTTATCTGGAAAGAGGTATATTTTTGAATCTTTTGTGAATGTGTTTCTAAAAGCCATGGGTGAGGTGAAGGAGACATTATTGATATTTGAGATTGATAGGCGTATAGTGTATACTTATCTCATGATAAATTCAAAATATGACTTTGGTCACGCGTTGAGGCATTTCTGTAAGCTCAGTATCTTGGATGATTGTTTTTAAAAAGAATAAGAGGGTAAGCTGAATACTTAAAAGCAACAGAAAATCTGATTTTCTTGACCAGAGAAAACATTCAGAGCCTGTAAGGTAGATCCTTTTGAAGTCGTGAGCGGTTATTTCATGGGTCCGTGTAAGATGTGACTATGAAACTGATGATAATATTACTATTAATCAACAGTACTATGTCTGTTCTTATGAAATATAATAATAAAAAATTATTATAACCACAATTAAATAATTATAAAATTATTTCTTTCACGTGTTATACACTACTAGTGATTATAACAGTGAGCAGTAATTGTCTACAAGAATCAATTACAAGAAGAATTTAATAATAAAAACTTCTTTTATTAAAATAATAAAATTATTTTAATATATAATTATCTTTTACAAGAATAATTATAAAGATAATTCTTGAAGAAAACTATTACTAGAGAAAAACTTTAAGAATTAAAGATAAATGACTCACTAATACTCCAAAGAACTTATTGATAGATAAAAGTAGAGAAATTTGACGTGGAATTGTGGATTTAAGGGATCAAAAGGATTTATAACAGTATTACAACAATATATAGTTGGATTCTATGATTTCACGTCTTTCTGGTTCATTCTGAAAGATTTAAAACACTTAAGAATAGCTTGTAACTAATACTTACTTGTTCGTAATAATGATTTAATAAATTGATAAGATGATGATACGGAAAAAAACAGCAAGAAGAGGTTTCTTTTAAGTCAACAACAGCTCACAGAGGCATGCCTTGGAGCAAACTGAAAAACCAGTGAGTGAGAAAACAATAAACCTTTTTGGATTAATGATTGCATCATCTGTTGTCACGTAAGATTATCATAATTACTTAATTGATGCTTTTACGTGACTACCAACCCCAATATGGTTAGGAATAAAAGGAGTAACATCTGTAAATCTTCTTTTATTATAAAATAATCATTTATTTCTCAAAGTTATCAATGTTATTGCCAATTTAATCACAGGTTGTAATTACTGTGAATTTTTGAAGATTCAGTGTTTCACGTAGAATGGTCAAAAATGGACTGTACGTAAAACTTTTAATTTTACTAGTAAAACCATAATTCTTTTTGGTTGTACCATAGATAATACAGTTCTCTATTAGTCCTGAAAGTTTCAGAAAGATTCATTAAGAATTGTATTTTTAATGAATTTTTGAAGTTTTACCTCATTTCTACGTGGAATTGCAAATAGCAGTATTTTGCTGGTTGCTATGAGGTAAATCAATGAATATGGGTCCCAAAAGGGTTTTAATTACTCTTTTAGGGTCTAGTCATGGAAATTAATCAAGAATTGATGTGGTTATGGGAGTCTAAGTAGCTCATTACCTCCTTGGCACGTCAAAATAGCAGGTTATTTGCTATTTTCTTATGATTACAGTAGGTGTAACTTGGTAACCAAGTTCCCAAAGAGTTTTAGTTTACCAATTGGGCCAAGATGAGCCATGGATCCATGCTCTGGAGCTATCCACGCCTCTGAGGCCTCAGAAGTTGGGTACCCTGGCTCTCTTTGATGTCTTTTGTCCCCCTTACTTATTTTTCACATAAAAATAGAATTTTAAGCTTAAAGTGAGATATCCACTATGGGTGTACCAAAAGTCCATGTAAGAATACCATGATATTAAGTGCTCAAAACATGAATAACACTATTCTTAGTGTATATGTAACATGGGATTTCTCACTTTCCCATTATTTTGTCTTAAAATCAAGAAAAACAAAAATTTTCACGGATCTTTTATGTGGTATTAATGATGTGGTATTGAAGTATTTTCCATTTTACCACCTCAAATACTTAAATTGAGCTTATTCACTCTATGGGGCTACCCTAGGTGAATTTTTGTGTAGAATCCAAATCTGGTCTCAAATCCATGGATTTACTTACTCAATAAAAAGTTATTCATCTTTTCTGAAATTGAAAATGATGAATTTTGGATATATGCATGACTTATGCATAATTCAAAATTTCTTTTTAAGATAATTGTGGCCTATTTGGGTATGTAAAATATACCTCAAGGCTCACATTCCCTCCCATCAAAAAATAAAATTGTACTACAATTTTATTAGTGATAAAAGAATAAGGCCCCAAAGGGGGGTAATATCCACTGTCCAACCTCTTCACATCACTCAGATCACGTAATTTAAAGCACATTTATAGACATATTCAGGCTTGTGGCCTTCTTTCATGTCTAAATCTTCTTAAGAGTTTATCTGAGTTAGGTATTTCTGATTCTTCCATCCATTCATCTTCATGTACTGGATTTCTATATCTGAAAAGATATTCTCTAAGATTTTTACCCCTAAGTCTCCTTTCTTTAATGACTTTCTTTATCTTTTTGTCTTCATTCTGTTCCACAGGTGGTACAGTTAAAGGAGTTGGGTTTCTTAAAGGAAACAATTCTTTATCAGCTGGTTGATAAGGCTTTATCAAGCTGACTGGAAAGGTGGGGTGTTTATTTTCCAATTCACCACTAAATTCCACTTGAACTGCATTGGTTCCATGTAAAGAAACAATAATAAAAGGTCCTACATAAGAATCTTTAAGTTTCTTTGGGCCTTTGATATTATTAAAATTCAAGGTTGAAACTAAAACTAAGTCCCCTACTTTGAAGTCTGGTACTTTATGACTCTTGTCCCACTTCTGTTTTGCATAATCAAAAGCATCATCCATACTTTGTTTTGCATGATGTTTCACTTTATCAAGCATTATCTTGAAGCTGGAAGCTGTAGGATGAATGTCAATCAAGTCTTTCCTCAGTGTGTCTGCTGGGAGTCTTGGATTCCATCCTTTCTCTAACATAGCAGGAGTTTGTCCTGTGGAAGAATGGACTGATGTCTTGTATGCCAATTCTAATGCAGGTATCAGAGTGCACCAGTCATGGGTAAAGCAATCGGAGTCTTTGAATTCTAATCCATAAGCACAGAATCTCCTGATCATGTCTTCTAAAGTCTGAATCATCCTCTCTGCTAGCCCATCTGTTTGAGGGTGATATGCTGTAGAGAATGATAACTTAGTCCCAAACAATCTATGAAGATTGGTCCAAAGTGCAGATGTGAACTTGGGATCTCTGTCACTTATGATATTCTTAAATAACCCTGTATGAGAAATAACTCTACTCCATAAAAGAAGAGCTGTATCCATAGCAGTGTCATCTTTATGACATGGTAAGAATATGGGAGTTTTGCTATATCTGTCTACAATGACTAAACAAGCATTATAGCTTGTGTCACCACTTGGAGGAAGTTCTGTGACCCAATCCATGTGAGCAACTTCCCAAGGGAATTTTGGTTCTTGAATATGGATCATTAATCCAAATTTCTTGCCTGTGCTCCTGTTTGCTTTCTTGCATCTGTCACAGGTATGGCAATATTCAGTGGTTTCTTTCCTCCAAGATTGCCACTATGCACAGTTCCTCACTTTTTCAAGTGTTCTGTCTTCTGAAAGGTGTCCAGAGTAGATACTATCATGACATTCATGAAGAATGGTATTGATAAGTAATCTACTACACAGTGTCATCACACAAGAATTTTTTGTTCTATGGTAAATAGTCCCATCAAACAAGTGAAATCTTCCTTCAGAATAGGAATTTTTCCAAACTTCATCAAGTGCATTAACTAAAGATGTATCTTTGCAGTCTTTATCTAATAAAGAAGTCAAGATATGGCAATTCTTGTCTTGTTTATAAGATTCTCTGACCTCTTCAAAGAATTCAGTCCCAATATCAGTTATGTTAATTCCTTCAATTGGAATCTGTGGTTCAGCTTCCAAAGGTACATAAGCTGGGTTATCAGGAGTGTTGGCTAAAGCCCATCTACTAAGTCCATCAGCATTCTTGTGAATGTTTCCTGCTTTATGAACTATAGTCATGTTTCCTCTATATTCTTGAATGGCTATTTGCCATCTCAACATATGTCTGTTGGGAGTTTTCATGTTAAGAAGTGATTTCACGGCATTACAGTCTGTTATCACTTCAAAAACACTGCCATCAAGATAATAGTGTAGTTTCTCAAGTGCCCATACCAAACATAAGCACTCCATTTGGCTTGCACCATATCTGGCTTCTGTTGGTTTTATTTGTCTTGAGATATAACAAACTGGTCCTTCTGTAGGTTTTTCATCAATAATTTGGACTTGATGTAGGGCTGCCCCTAATCCATCTCCACATGCATCAATGTACAACTTAAAAGGAATATTCCAGTCAGGCATGAGGAGTAAAGGTGCTTCTGTAAGGGCTTTCCTTATCTTCTCATAAGCTTTAATTCTCTCCTGTGTCATCTCAAATACAGTCTGTTGATCACAGATTTTATAAAGTGACTTGGCTAGAATTGCAAAGTCTTTCAGGTGTTGCCTATAGTAACTCGCAAACCCAAGAAAAGACATCATTTCTTTTTTATTCTGGGGTATTGGTTTAAGTAACACTGCTGCTACTTTGTTTTTGTCAATACCCAAGCTTAAACCAGAAACAATATGTCCTAATGCTTTGAGTTCTTCAAAACCAAAATTGCATTTCTTAAGTGAAATTTTCATGTTCACTTCTGCAACTTTATGAAGTACTCTTGCAAGTCTTTCAAGGTGCAAAGACCATGAATCAGAACATATGATAATATCATCAATATAAATGATAAGCCATCCTTCAGACAATTCTGTAGGAAAGATGGTGTTTATCATCCTTTGATAATGGGATGGAGCATTTTTAATGCCAAATGGCATTCTAAGATACTCAAAAATACCACAGTGAGTGATAATTCTAAGTAATTTCTTAGCTTTAGGTGTCAAAACATTTTGATGGAAGCCTTTCAATGCATCCATTGATGTTATATACTTGGCTTTAGACAATTGAGTCAAGGTTTCTTGAATTCTAGGGATTGGATACCTATCTGGAACTGTGTAGGTATTCAATGCTCTGAAGTCTCCAACCATTCTTGACTTATCATTATGCCATGCAATAATAACAGGTGTTGTCACTTCAACTTCCTCATTATGGCCTACTTTCCTTAGCACACCAAGTTGGATCAACTCTTGGATATGTTTTTCCAAGGCTTCTCTAGCTCTGGGACTGGCTGGATAAGCTGGTCTTCTAAGTACTGGAGGATATGGTCTGTCAATATTAAGAGTAATATCAACTTCATGTCCTCTTATAGCACCTAATGGTTCATTATCAGAGGCAAATGCATTTTTATATGTGTATAACACATTAATAAGTTCATTCCTCATCTTTGGTGACAATGATTGATTAATTTGTGCTTCAACAAGTTGATTAGTCACAAATTCATCTTTGTAAGTATCCTTGACAGAAGATACTACAGATATCTGTTTTGGCATATTGGAGAAAGCAAATTTTTGTCTCTTGTTATCTCCAATTGTGAAATATCTGTCCTTATGGTTATTTATATCAATACCATAAATATTTAAGTAATCATTTCCAAGAATGATGTGCTGAGATGTGCAATTATCCATTACTACTATCTCAGTTTTCATTCTTACACTTCCTGCTGGATGTGGGAATACAATATTAGTGTCCAATATTCCCAGGGGGTACATATTGTTACTGGCACTACTGAATTGTACACCTTCTATTGGTAATAGATGGTTTTTCCATTCAGGAAGTATAATTTGGAGATAATCTTTGCCCACACAAGTCCAAAATGCCCCTGTATCCAAATTTACTTTGGCTTCAATATCACTCATCAGAACTGATGTGATACAGGATGCCCCAGCAGTATAACCCTTTCCTCTAGAAGGTTTTGTTTTACACATTCTGGAATCTTGGATATTGATCAGGTTGCAGCAATCCTCACTGTACTGTGGCAAGTGGTTATGGACTTCTGTGACCTCAAAGAAAGCTGAAATGTTCTCAATGGGATAGTCCTCCACTGGTGTATCTTCAGAGACTGCAGAATCTTGATCAGACTCCTCTTTCTCTTCAGTACACTGAATTTCTTCAATGACTTGAACTTCATTGATCTTTGTCTTCTTAGGACAAGTGTTGTCTAAATGTGAAGTACTTCCACATTTATGACACTTCAAGACAGGTCTTTCTGGTCTTCTTTCCTCCCTAGGAATCTTTGAGACTATTTTGGACTCTATTGGGTTTTTAATCCAAGTCTTACCAATTCTTGTCCTGGTAATGATATCTTCCATAGCATTAATGTAGTCCTCTGTTTAACAAGGTTCCACACATCTGCTTTGATAGCATGTTCCAGTTCTCCTCCACACTTTCTTAATATTTTCATATTAATCATAGTGTCAGACATATCTGGGTGTAAAGCAGATAGTCTGTCTTTCTGTTTGAAGAACCAAGTAAGTGGTTTGTCTTTTTCTGAGTTAAAAATGGCACTTTCAAAAGCATTTTCCATTTTAAACCTCCAAGAATTATTGGCCCATTTGGTAATCACTTCAGATTTCCACCAAGACCAGTCATGTTTACCATGATCAATCCTCATTTTATAATACCATTTCTTTGCAGTCCTGGTAAATAAACAGTGTAATTTTCCCACTATGATTTCATCAGGTATATTGAAGTCTTCTTGCAACATATCAATAGTCCTGATGAACTCAATATGGTTGTATTCTCCTTCACCAGAGAATGTTGGCCATTCTTCCATTTTGGCAATATCCCTTGTAGAGTAGGCATTTTCTCCTAAGAATGGGGTGAGACTTTCTTTAACAGAAAGTTTCTCTTCAGTTAAAGGTGTAGAATGTCTTGGCATATGTGGTTCATGATTCTTATGAATTTGTTCCACACTTGCAATTATTTCATTCTTCAACTTCTGCCTTTCACTGTCACTTTTTGCTAAGTGTATGGCAAATTGATTGGTATTCTCA
Organism: Austropuccinia psidii; assembly: GCA_023105745.1. NCBI lineage: Eukaryota > Fungi > Basidiomycota > Pucciniomycetes > Pucciniales > Sphaerophragmiaceae > Austropuccinia > Austropuccinia psidii. The sequence continues at coordinate 28,638,880 of JALGQZ010000004.1, read as the reverse complement.
ACTATTTTTAAGACTTGGTCTTGCAAAATTGTAAGTTGATTATTCACCTTAAAAATGGAAAGATCTTCCATTTCATCATGCTAAATTTGGCACATATTTTCAATTCTTTTGCAAGAATTGGTAATTGAGTCAAGTTTGGCATTTGTCACTTGGTGCAATTCAAAGTATTTTTTGTCATTTTTCTTTAATTCAAGTATATCTGATGTAATTTTAGTTAACTTTCCATCAAGTTTACGAATTTCTACATTAATACTAGTCTGTACACCAATTATTTGCGTGGAAAGTTTCTGTTCATCCTTTCCTGCTCCTTGGCTGTGAATTCCATCAGAGTTCTGGCCATATTGCAGACACTGTCCACTTCTGAAGGCTCCAATTTGGGGATCCTGTACCCTTGTGGGTAAGGTCTGTGCCAATTGGCTTTGCCTTTTCCTTTGCCTTTATGGTTCTTGGGACCCTTCTGTTTCCTCTGAGGTCCCTTGGGCTTGTCTTTGGACACTTCTGGAGCTGGCTTGGAGCTGGTAGACCCCACTGGTGCCTCTGTCTCCAAAGCTGGAGTCATTTCCAACTCTTTCTTCTGGTCTATGGATAAAAGACTTTGGTTCTTCAACCAATTCTTTATCTTTTTGACCTTTTCTTTGAAAGACAGGGGGCTCCATCCTCCTAAGAGTTCTATGGTCTTCTCCTGACCCAGAAAGCTCTTGATGTGTAAGTAGGAGTTCATGGCCCCCTGCCAAAGGCTTGGGAAGATTTCCCACTCCTCTTCCTTGGCTGCTCTGAACCAGTTTTTGTACTGGCATTGATATATTTCTATTGCTGCCACCTGAAAGTGGTTCAGCCCTGGAAATATTACCATAAATCAGTTCAGGCTCTGAATTCATGTCAAAATCTGTTGGTACAGACCTTGGGGAATGGGGGGCAACTCTGGCATCCTCCAAATGTGTCTTTCTTGTGGAAGACTTGGCACTTCTGGATTTGGTCTTGCCTCTTCCTTGTCCACATCCATCTGGTTGGACTGAATAGTTGCTTCCATTTCTGGTATGCACCATTTTTAAGTCAATTTAAGGATAAAGAGTAAAAATAAAGATAAAAACACACCTTTTGGTGGTAATTTATTCTTTTCGGAATTAAATAAGGTGCCTCTTTTAGCAATTTGCACCTCAATACTTTCCTCAGATTCTGCTTCTGAAGATTCTGGGCTAGTAATGTATCTTTTACTGAGTCTGTTGCCAGCTGCACAGTATTTGATTAAAGACACTAGAAAAATTATAAAAGAGAAAAAATTATTTTTTATACTATTTAAAATATTTTTAAAGATTTTTTATAAGCTTTTATATTTTTTAATATTAAAAAATTATTATTTTTAAAGAAAAAAATTAAAATTTAAGATTTTGAATGAAAATTAATTCAGAGTGACTCAAAGAATAATTTTATAAGTTTTTGGATGTGAAAAAGCCACGTGTAAAACAGTATAAAATTAAACCAAATTCCTCAATGAAAAAGATTTCCAAAACAATTTCAAAAATAAGAATTATTTTAACTTTAAAATGAAAGAAAAAAATATTAAATTAATATATTTTAGAGCTTAAAAATATATTAATTAAGGGTACAAGGTTCAAAAAACACAGCCAGGCCCGCAAATGTAAGATGTGACTATGAAACTGATGATAATATTACTATTAATCAACAGTACTATGTCTGTTCTTATGCAATATAATAATAAAAAATTATTATAACCACAATTAAATAATTATAAAATTATTTCTTTCACGTGTTATACACTACTAGTGATTATAACAGTGAGCAGTAATTGTCTACAAGAATCAATTACAAGAAGAATTTAATAATAAAAACTTCTTTTATTAAAATAATAAAATTATTTTAATATATAATTATCTTTTACAAGAATAATTATAAAGATAATTCTTGAAGAAAACTATTACTAGAGAAAAACTTTAAGAATTAAAGATAAATGACTCACTAATACTCCAAAGAACTTATTGATAGATAAAAGTAGAGAAATTTGACGTGGAATTGTGGATTTAAGGGATCAAAAGGATTTATAACAGTATTACAACAATATATAGTTGGATTCTATGATTTCACGTCTTTCTGGTTCATTCTGAAAGATTTAAAACACTTAAGAATAGCTTGTAACTAATACTTACTTGTTCGTAATAATGATTTAATAAATTGATAAGATGATGATACGGAAAAAAACAGCAAGAAGAGGTTTCTTTTAAGTCAACAACAGCTCACAGAGGCGTGCCTTGGAGCAAACTGAAAAACCAGTGAGTGAGAAAACAATAAACCTTTTTGGATTAATGATTGCATCATCTGTTGTCACGTAAGATTATCATAATTACTTAATTGATGCTTTTACGTGACTACCAACCCCAATATGGTTAGGAATAAAAGGAGTAACATCTGTAAATCTTCTTTTATTATAAAATAATCATTTATTTCTCAAAGTTATCAATGTTATTGCCAATTTCATCACAGGTTGTAATTACTGTGAATTTTTGAAGATTCAGTGTTTCACGTAGAATGGTCAAAAATGGACTGTACGTAAAACTTTTAATTTTACTAGTAAAACCATAATTCTTTTTGGTTGTACCATAGATAATACAGTTCTCTATTAGTCCTGAAAGTTTCAGAAAGATTCATTAAGAATTGTATTTTTAATGAATTTTTGAAGTTTTACCTCATTTCTACGTGGAATTGCAAATAGCAGTATTTTGCTGGTTGCTATGAGGTAAATCAATGAATATGGGTCCCAAAAGGGTTTTAATTACTCTTTTGGGGTCTAGTCATGGAAATTAATCAAGAATTGATGTGGTTATGGGAGTCTAAGTAGCTCATTACCTCCTTGGCACGTCAAAATAGCAGGTTATTTGCTATTTTCTTATGATTACAGTAGGTGTAACTTGGTAACCAAGTTCCCAAAGAGTTTTAGTTTACCAATTGGGCCAAGATGAGCCATGGATCCATGCTCTGGAGCTATCCACGCCTCTGAGGCCTCAGAAGTTGGGTACCCTGGCTCTCTTTGATGTCTTTTGTCCCCCTTACTTATTTTTCACATAAAAATAGAATTTTAAGCTTAAAGTGAGATATCCACTATGGGTGTACCAAAAGTCCATGTAAGAATACCATGATATTAAGTGCTCAAAACATGCATAACACTATTCTTAGTGTATATGTAACATGGGATTTCTCACTTTCCCATTATTTTGTCTTAAAATCAAGAAAAACAAAAATTTTCACGGATCTTTTATGTGGTATTAATGATGTGGTATTGAAGTATTTTCCATTTTACCACCTCAAATACTTAAATTGAGCTTATTCACTCTATGGGGCTACCCTAGGTGAATTTTTGTGTAGAATCCAAATCTGGTCTCAAATCCATGGATTTACTTACTCAATAAAAAGTTATTCATCTTTTCTGAAATTGAAAATGATGAATTTTGGATATATGCATGACTTATGCATAATTCAAAATTTCTTTTTAAGATAATTGTGGCCTATTTGGGTATGTAAAATATACCTCAAGGCTCACAGTCCGAGCCACCATGAACACCGACCGGAAAATTAAAGTTTCTTTCAAAATGTGTTTTCTGAAATATTTTGTAAAAATACAGCAGAAATACCAAAAGAAAGGTAGAATAAAAAAACCAGTGAGAACTCTGTTTTGACGAAATTTCAACCGTGACTTACAAGCCAGCCTTAAAAAAACCTAATTCCTCTAGTATGGTAATAACTGAGGCTTTTATGAGTAATAAGATGAGTAGCTCTTGAATATTGGAGGCCCAGGACCTTTTTTGAGGCCCAAATGTGTTTGTCAGATGCAACTGAAAAACTCTACTAAGAGGTGTAATTTTATGCCATGTGAGAAAGCTGGAATAAAAATAATTATTTTGCTTGTCAGAAAGACATAACATGAAGTACCCAATTAAAAATAAGTGATATGAATGGTCATAAGTATAGAATTGTGTCATTTCATGAAAATTTACCTCTTTAAAATGATATTTAAATTTCTCACTGAATTTCACCACCTTTAGAGGTTGTGAATTGTTAAGTCCCTTATTTATTTGCACCCAAACATGGAGCCCCAAAGCTCACAAATACTGCCCCTTCCTCCCTTCCAGAAGCCACAGTCAAATATTTTCTCTTATCCCTCCTCATGAAGCCTATACTATGTTTTTTCTGATTAATTAAGCGTATTAGCCAAGTTTCATTGCTTACAGACCTCAAAATATTCAATAGGGTTAGAAAACTCAAATTTATTTCTTGAAAACAGGCAGATCCATAGTGTGTTTAATTAATTAGGCTCCTTAAGGTTGAACCTCATAATAAACATGTCTCTACATCTCATTCTATGAGCCTTAAGAGTAATTTCTAAAAAAAAATTAAAAGAAAACCATTAATTCAAGTTATGATTTTAGGATTTGAAAGAAACTTTAAGTCCATTTTATATAGCTTTGAGAGAGACTTAATCTGAACTAACCTCAAAAATATTAATTTTTCCTATGTTAGAAGAAGACCTTCCAAAAAGGAAGTAATCTTCTCGCTTTTGGACGAAGTTGGATCATTTTAAATAAAGTTGTAGTAGTTCCTGTCTAAAAAAAAGCCACAAAGAAATTTATTTTTCCTGTTTCAAAAGGCAGCCTGAAAATCTGAAGGAATAGTTCCTATTTAAAAGTCCTAGTAGCTCTGTATCTATTAATTAGTACCTAACATATTACCATCAAGCTAGAACATATCACATCAGACCAGTACTCAGAAGTTATTTTATATTCTCATCTTACTGCTATTTCATTTCTAGTAGTCTTATTATCAGAAGCCATATTGAAAATGACTCAGACCATTATTACGCCCACACTAAAAAAATACCACAGAATTACCTAACTTGAACATCTAATATATCCATTTTTGAAGATAGAACACCATTTAAAACAAACGAGTGGGATTTCTATATACTTTTGTATTCTTAACACCTTCATTTAATTCAGCTTGAGGCTTTTTCCTTCTGATTTCCATATCTATGAAAGAGTTATCACAGGAATAATTCTTTGTATTTGCTGCAGCATCAAAGATTATTATTTTCAGTTTTTTATATTGATTTGATAATCCTTATATCATTTTTTCGTTGAATCTAATTATCCTTCCTGAATCCCATAATATATCTTATTTGGTATGATTCCCAATAAGCATATTTTTAATTAAAGGGAAAGTCTTATCAGAATCTTTTGAGGATTATTTTTTGGTAAAGAAAATATCAACAAGGAGGATTTATTGAAAAGGTCTCCCCATATAGCTTAGAATGTGAGGAATGGAATTAAAGATACATAAACTCCACAAGCAAAGAAAGAGATACAAGTCCCGCACAGAAATTCACAGCTGTTATTTTTCAATATTCCCTTACAGGTATAGCTTCATTTCTTCCAGAAACATGTGTTTACAAAGGATTCTTGAAATATTGACCATAAACCGATCTCACAGATATTCCATTGTGTAGGAATTGAGTTTTTTCCATTTTTTCCTTTGCTTTATTTAAGTCCACAGAGGGAGTGGAGTATTCATTAAGTACGAGATGAGTTTTCAAGCTCTTCCAGAGTCCTGTGTTAGAAAGCTCAACATATTCCATCATTTTTCCAAAGTTTTTGTTATATCCATCAAGGATTGGTATATTATATTCTTTTTTTGACTTTAAATATGTGTGCAATGGATGTTCAGCTTAGAGAATTCTGATGGATGAGCTTCCAAGAGTGGAATCTGAAAAGAATCAGATAACTAAAGGTGATGCTAGCCCAACAAGCTGAGTAAAAATGTAAAATAAATCCAAATTGACCTTAAGGTTAGAAGCTAAGTGATATAACATCTTTATTCTATGACGCAAACCATGCAGAAAAGCTATTTAGAAGGGACTAGACTGTCAAAATATCATTAGTCACCTGAATATTGTTGTTCAGTATAACAAATCTACCTTTCAAAAATCTGGAAGTCCTGATATTCCTTACAGCCCTTGAACAGATCCTCTTTAGCAATTTGAGGGAAAAATCATCAGTTTTTCATAATTTCCTCCTTATCATCTGAATATTTTCTCCTAATTCTATAGAAAAAAATTCTCTTGTGCGCATTTGTGGCTATCTCAATGGATTTTAGCTAACTTCATATTTAGAGAAAGCTTATTTCTCAACTTTTAAAAACCAAAGTCACTATAGCCTTTGTAACTGATGACAGAAATTTCTAAGAATTGATTTCCATCGTTAGCCTTCTTTAAAATTATTACTTACTTTTTTGTGAACCTTTCAGTTACATCAATCTTCCATAAATAGCTACCCAATCGTAGGTTACACAATTACTAACATTACCTATATTTCAAAAAATTTACTCTGACAAAGACACAGTTTTTTTTTTCAAAATCAACCATTTTTGACTCAAGGACTTAATATGTTGGGAAACGATGTATAATAAGATTTAATGTTTCTGTCTGTACTCAAACTCTCGAGTCACATAAAATTGAACTTGAAGATCTATTTTTACTGCGATAAAGAATGCCTTTATTTTTTTGAATATTGAGGCTCCTCGCTACATAAATGGCTCGGCTTCCAAAAAAATGTTTTCATTCCTTTTTATTTATCTTTTTTATATACAAACATCTTTGATGTCAGGCTGAGTCTATGTTGAAGAGGTAATAAGGCTATTTACAACTAAAACTATGACTGTGACACGGTAAAAAATAGATATTTAAAGATAAAAGGTTGATAAAAGATGATTGAATTGAGATTTTAAGGGCTTTACTATGGAAATATAGTGGTGGTGAGCGCTGCTGAAAGCCCTGGGTGCAGTTTTATCTGTTGGGTTACAATAATAAAGACTACAATAATTAAGTTTATAATTATACCTGATTATTAACCAAGAGTAAAACTGTTTTTGACAGTTTACTACGTAGGTTATTCAAGAGCAGGATGAGGAAAGGTTTTTGGCTGTGAAAAGCCCTCCTTTTATCCTGAAATTGAGGTGGAAAGGCTGCTAGACCTTTCCACGTAGAGGAAGTGAAGATTTTTCACTCTCTATGACAGGCTTGTGGTTTTCAAACAGCCTGTATACTCTGTATTGGGCTCAGATGTGGTTTTGAAACCACATCTGGGTGGATTTCACCAATACAGGGTGAAAATTTTCATCTGGGGACCTCACAGCCTGATTCTGACGTGTATGACGCGTAGAATGCTGTACAGAAACTGTATGGGACCCCAGTATTGACTGACATATGAGGTATTGAAGTAAAAACATGCTTCTTCGTCTATTTGACACCTCATATTCATGGTTATGGGATATTATCCCATGGTAAGGCTGTATCTGACAGCAGGTGGGATTTTGACCTTAAAATGGTCATAACTCTGTCAGTTTTTGAGATATCAAGCTCAAAGTTGGTTCATTGAATAGCTCTGTATGAGCTCTACACAATGGTACCCAACTTGACATGGTTATCATTAAATATGACAAAGTCATCCCATGTACAAGTATTTTTGTACATTGGCGTGGTCTGGGCAAAAGCTGTATTAAGCTTGTTTGGCCAATAACTTCTGTTGTAGTTGAGCTATGAGGAAATGGATGGCAACATCAGATAGCCCTGATTGTGCTCTTTCCAAAAAGACCCCACTTTAGGTATCTCACACTAAAACTGTAAAGGTTAGAGGAGAGGTGAATGTTTTGTTCACCCTTATTTGGTCTGAATTTGACCATAACTCAAGTAATACTGGTGCTAGCTCAGTTTGGCTAGCACCATTAGATAGCCCTGGCTTAGAGCTTCATTTTGAATACCCATTTGATGGGGTTAAGCCTCTCCTTCTAGATTTTAGATGAGAGGTGAAAATTAAGGTTTATGCTCAGCAATAACTTTGAGCAGGAATAACTTTGTTATTTCTTGTCCTATGGTGATGGGACTTATATTTTCAGAAAGAGGTGAGTTTCCTCTTTCTTTTGATACCTTTTGAGCTAATTTGGGTCAGCTCCATGTTTTGGTTGTATTTTGGCTATACCATTGGTTTATGGTATTTTAGCTGTCATGCTTGTGCTCTGGTTTTGAGTCACAGGCTGACATTTGAAGAAAAGCCAAAAAAAATATTTATTTATCTCTTATTTTTTCTCAATAAGCAGAATTGTTGGTATGCAGGGTGGCTATTCTTTGTATCTTCAAAGGGCCATGTAATAACAAGAATCATCTCTTTCATCTTGATCTAGTTACTTTAATAAGCTATCTGCACCAATTTATCATCTATTAGATGTATTTTAATTCATTTATATTGATTATGTTCAACTTTTTGAGTTACATTTATTTTTATATCACACTTTTACCTTGATTTTTCAGTGCAGAGTAGAAATTCCTATTCGATGTATCCCGAAAGCATTTATCATAATTTTTGAGCTACCAAAAATTAGATCTGGAAGTACTAAGTAATATAAAATGGCAATTTGATTTCTTGTACTCATTCCAGCTGTTGGAACCCAAAAGAAAGCCTCTGTTTGTAATATAGAAAGCTCCACACAAGAGTTCTATTGACTCTTTGAGCCCAAAGTATCAAATCCCCATGGCTGTATCAGAGTCACTTTTTTTATAGTACGTTGGTCAATGAACCCAGCATAACAGATCCTACTCTTTTTGTCACAAAATCTCATTTATGTATTTTAATCAAACACACATATAAAGAATAAAATTTAAAGAAAGTCTAAATTCCATCTAATTGTAGATTTTCTCTCATTAGTCTATATAATCTTAAGGAAATTAGCACACCAACATTAGAAAAGGGAATTCTCATTGAAATATTCAAAAATGCTATCTTAAATTGTTCATATTTTTATTTCATTTATATTCAATGCAAGCCTAAGATTCCATCTAAGAACTTTGCCTCTTTTAAATAGCCTTCATCTCTCAGATTGACATCAAAATGATACTTAAATGTAATGGATTTAATTAAAGAAAAAGAAATTCCTTGTCCAACTTAAGATTAAATTTGGAAATCTTACTCTCTATAAAGATATGATTCATTCTCAAGGGATTTCATTCACAATCTCTCAAAAAAACAATAATTTTCACAAGAATTAGAAATCTTTTAGAAATTGATTAATATATCAGGAGTATGATTGGCTCATTCTTAGAATTGAAGATTCATGGAAAGGTAAAATTTGATAAGCTCTACCTTAAATTGTATATCTTGTATAATGATATTTGAGTTTTTCTTTTGTTGGTATGATAAAGGAGCTCAAATTATGCCATATTATTATTTGAATGTTTCAATTATCCATAAGATTCACAGCTCAGAATATATGATCCTGAGAGGTGCTTTCATAGAACCAAAAGACAAAAAAATATAAAAGCCAAATTCAAGAACATTTTTTCCCCCTTAAAATTAAATTGGAAAAATGATAGAATAAATCAAGAAATAAATTTCACATAAAATTTATTTAATTAAGTAAAATGTAAAATTTATATCTTTCTCATAAATAATGAACAAAAGGAATAAATTATTTAAAATTTTGAAAGAAACATATTTCTTGAAAAAAATGTGTAATATTTAGCATAAATTTTTCCTCATCAAAGAACACATGAATATTATTTTACTATTTGATTTCCGAACAAATCTGACCTTGTGTCACCTCTCTGTGAAACTTCAGTAATTCAGGCCTAAATAAGTTTGAAATACTTCATTGAGGATTTAAAGTATCAAAATCTGAAAATTATCAAATTTTTATCTATTTAACACCAAATGAATTTTCAAAAACAAATTGTTTGTGTTAGAAATGAGGTATAATTGTAAGCCTGGAAATTATAAGCCATTGAAGTATTTTATTTTATTTTTTCAAAATTTGTACATGTATTTGACAAGTGATCTCTAATCTAAATATTAGGAACTGATCATTCTTTTTTTCTGGATTTTTTGAATCGAAGTAAATATTTGAATCTTTAAGCATAGTTAATGTGGAGGAATACAAGTAAAAAGCTCAAAAGATTAATTTCTAGGGTGAAAAAGGGATCATGGCTTTAAGGAAGCCAGAATATCCCAAATTCTTTGCTACCAGGCTTGGTTTTTCAAATTAAACAAATTTTTATCGGTTTTTTTCCTTAAATTGGGCCACAGGGTTCTATACTCAATTGGTGATGAGGTATTGATCTCAACCAAGTCAGTATCAACTTTTTTGTAAGTGGTTAAAGCAACTCTTAATTTACGAAATCTGCCAGAAATTATCTCTCCAAGTGTGTTAAAGGGTCACATTACATATTCTGAGGTATTTTTGAACTCCCTTTTTATCCACTAGAATATTAATGGCTGTGTTATGGGGTTAAAAAGGCTAAAAGTAGCAATACATGTCTAAAGTCAGCCTTGTTTTTGGTACAAACCAGGTTCCAATGATAAAATTATTTTTTCTTATGTTTTCGATGCTTTTTTCACTACTGGTAGAGAAATCATTACCCTTGGAGGAATAAAATTTGAGGGTATAATAGCATTTATTCTTCACCTCATCTTTTCCTTTTCATTATACAATCTTTCCCTTTTCTAATTACTTTGAAAAATTTTCAAACCAATTAATGTTCTATCCAAGCACCACCTTCAACTTTCTTTAGCTAGTATATTCACATTGAACAATGATTATTTCCATTTTTGTAACTATGTAAAGGTTTTTCACCCTTGAACCTCCCCAAAAGTGCATCAAGGCCTCTTATATCACTTCAAACTTTGTCTCTTTGTATCCATATTAACTCTCATCACTTTGGAAAAATTTCTCTCTTATGCCCTTTCATACATTCTGTCCTAATATTAATTACTTGAATTTTTTCCTAAATTAATTACAAATGGAATTTATTGAAAAGAAATTTCTTTTGTTTTATTGAATATCTCTTTCACAATATTTTTGGATTTTTCTTATTGTTGGTAAAAGAAGATACCTTTAAGGTGTTTTTTATTTATGTTGATAATGATACAAAAATTTCTTTTGAAATTTCTTCTTTTTAAACTTTTAAAATTAGTATTTTTCAATACCATTATCACATAAAAATTCTTTTGGGAATTAGAATCAATATATTTTCAATAAAAGCTTTATATCCTAACTTTACAGAACTTTGGCCTATTCACTGGTCTATTAATTCTTTAAACTCGGAATCTATATCAATTTCAATTAAAGAGTAAAGCGATATTGTAACTGACATTACTTATTCTATCTTAAGAATTTGTCTTAGAATAGCTATGATTCTTATTAGTATTGAAGCACTGAAAGAGGTCTCTTATGTAAAAGGCTGGTGGATTTAATTCTTGAAGGGACTTTATTTTATAATGATTTAAGAAAAGACTATTGAACTCCTGTATGGCTCATAACTATCTCCCTGAGATCCAATTTTTTCTCTATCACATTCATGAATACCAAATATAATCATAACCAACAGTCCTATTTCAAAAATTCTTAAAATACCACCTTTGGCTTTATAGCTTGAAAAATGACATATCTTCCTTTCTCAAATACTGGAAATGGTTTTTCAGATAATGAATCCTTTCTGATAAGCTTCAAGCAGTAATATATATCTAAATTCATTATATCAAGGATTTGTTTTCGGAAATTATTTGGAAGCAGATATCAATAAATTCCTTTGATATAACTAGATTATAGATAAAATTACAGAGGATCAGAAAGAAGTTATGTGATTTCAGGTTATTTAAACTCACTCTTTTAGTAGTTCTATATAATTATATATATGCTTTTCCAATAATTATCAAACCGTAGGATATGTGTGTGGAAAAGTATCAGAGAATTCAGTTTATGACATAAGGCTTCCCTGGAATGATGATGTCATAAATTAATAAATAATGTTCTGGAATATTTATTTGGAAAAATATCTTTTCGTATGGATATATGTACTGAATAATACTAGTTGAGAGAGTAACTGTGCCAATACTGTAAGACATTCTTCTTAATTTTATTATTATATAAATTTATATATCAATCGTACATGAAAATATGAAGTACTCTAGGAGATTATTTTCAGAAGCTTCTCTAGATTATGTGGCTATAAAATCAATAAGCTGTTCATAGTTCTTCTTTTTTTGTTTGAAAAACTCACCATTAGAGAAGTGGATACACCTGATAGCAGGTGTTTCATTTAAAACATTATTCATTACACAACATAGATGCAATTATAAAATAGAAGATTTGGAAGAAATTCAAGCTGAAAATTCAAGCCACACCTTTTCAATTGAGTTTTATGAGTATCAGTGCTTGGAAAATTCTCAAATCCTCTTACCTAAAGAGAAAAAAGAAATGCTCATGGGTTATTTATGCTAATTTTCATATTATTCAAAATTATTGACTGAAAAAGCACAGTTTTGAATTTCATTTAAAGCTTATAGATAGCTTATTAATCCCCCCCTGTTGGCAAAATACTGATTAATCATATGAACATTATAAATTTTTTTCTTATACGTAACGTTAATAAAGCAAGAAATATTCAAATTTTCCAACCCTTCCCCATAATTTATGAGAAATTCATCAATATTTAATTGAAGCTCTACCTCTTCAAAATACTTATTGAGACTTAAGCTTTATATCTCCCCTTTTCCCTCATTAGAAAAAGATAGTAAATATTGCAATGGAGAATAAACTATTGATATCTTACTAGAGAAACACCACCCTCATAGATAGATAGCTTATGAAAATATACTATACTGTGGATATATATTACCAGGAATTTTATTTGAGAAGCTTTTATGAATATCTTTTGTAGCTTATAGAAAATATACTGAAAAATAAAAAACATACATTGTGTTTTCATTTCTCAATTCAAGAATTTTATTTTTCTTATAATCTCAGGCTATAAAGCTAAAAGTTTCATTATTTTGAGGGTTTGAATATTGCTGGCTCTTAGCATAGGTCTGAATTTAAAATGGGAAATAATTTTATCTTATCTTTGAAACAAATACAGAGGTTTTCCTTCCAATCAGATATTTATATAGCTATTTTCGGTAGGTTTGTCTGTAAAAATCATTTACCGGCTTAATTCACTATATTTTGGTTAAAAATTTTTAAAGGATAGGATAAGCAAAAATAGATTTTATTTAATTATCATGAATTTTTTGGGAATCAAATTCAAATAAAATGAGGGTAAAAAATAAAATAAAAGGCCATTTCTTAGCTCTTCTATCTAAAGCTTGGATATTATCTGTCCAAAAAGCTCAATTTTGCATGCGACACTTGAGAAACTCTGATTCAAATTTCTCAATAGGCTCAATATATTACTCTTTGAAACCATCTTATCAGCTAAAAATTCTTTTTCAAAGCTTTAGGATACAGAATTCTTCATTCAATCATTTTCTTTCATATTTTACAAATTTCTTCAAAATGTTTTTATTAAAACTTAGAATTAAATCTTAGGATTAATTGAAAGTAACATATGTTATTGAGCTAAAAAACTGCATAGTTTCATGATTAATTTGGAGATTAACTTGAACAAAAAATTCCATTCCTTTAAAGATATGGAAAAATGAACAAATTCATTAAGCTCAAAGGAATTGGGAAAATAATATTACAATTTTTCTCATGAATCTTTCTTAAAAGAGTGGGGAAGCGATGTATCTAGCTAAAACGCTCAAAGGAGGGTAAATTTTGGCTATAAATAAGAAAAAATATGAAATACATAATGCTTCAATAAAAGGTAGACTTCATATTATTTGTTTTGAAATAATTGAATGATGAAGTTGCCTCAAAAAATGCAAGTGGTACAAGTGTGTAGTTTCATTTTATTTTTTTTCTTGGAATTGATTTTTCATACTTATTTTTGTTTTTGTATATATTGAGGGTAATTTTAGCTATGTATACTGAGAAAAGAGGAATGGGATTGATATCATAGGCTCTTTATAGCCTTTGTCAGTTGTAAATAGGATCAGCACGGAAAGATAACCGGAAAACTGAGAAACCCCAGCACGGATCATAAGAGCGGACAGAGATTACTTCTAGTCTCCATCAACAGAGGGGCAAGTTTATCTTTACTTCACAGTGGTTAAGATTAGGTTGGGGGAAGGAAATTAGTAGTGCAACTTGTGAGGCATCACTATATAAAGGCTTCTTTCTACAAAAAAAGAGGATCCAACTTATACTCATTTTATTATAATTCATTATTTGAATATTTTTACTCTCTTATTAGATATTATAGACTTGGGAGGAGTTAAGGTACTTAACTCATATAGACTTCCTCCATTTTTTACTTTCAAATCTCACTTACCTATCTCTTTTTCTTCTAACATTTATCTAGCTTTAGATAACGTATCATCATTTGTTTAGCATATTAAAGCTTACTCTCTATAGCCAGGTACATAGACATTTCTATATACTATATATATATATTAATAATTGCTTACCTTTTTTGTCTTACAAGTATTATTAATTACTGGTTTTATTATTAATATTCATAGAAGTTAAGGTCCTCTAAACTACAAATAATTTCAGTATTGAGGTGGTTAGAATATGTCTTAAGATTATTTCAATACCTTAAAATATACTTTGGGACAATACATTTTCAGAATTATGTTGTATGAATTTTTAATAAAGGCCTCAGAGGATAAGTTTGAGTCATGTTCTTCCAGTATAAGACATAGAGATGATTTGGAAGGAAGGCTTCAGTCATTTCCATATCACTCCAGAAAAATATTCATATGCTTTCCAAATAGAATCTAAACTTCTTTCCAAATACTTAACTCCACTTATTAAAAAAGGCCCAAAATATGTAATTAAGTTTTTCTTTTCCTTGAATTTATATGTATTGTAATTTTATTTTTCACAATCGCTTAGGATACCATTCAAACTCCCCCTTATCCAATAAAGATTTCTTCTATTTAAAGAGTATTTTTGTCCTAGAGTCAATGAAAGATAATTAGTTCTCTGAACTATATATTCAGAGAGTTTTTCATATTTTCTTCATTAACTTAGATATTTATTTCTTTTTTATGAATATTCTTTGATTTCTTCTTTCTAATAATGACAGAAAAATCAGTTTTTGGCTTATTTTTTTGTTGAGCCCATTTAGAGTTTGGAAAAGATTATGTATAATCCAATTGATTTTATCTACAACTCTTCAGTTGAATTGTAAAATTGAAGCTCAAAGACTTTATAATGATTAATATATAGAGTATTATTTTCCAATAGACCTGCAAACACCTTTGAGGCTTACACCCCAGTAGTTTTGATTTTTTATCTGAAGGAAATGTGAGTGAAAAAGATCCGAAAAATGAAAATAATTAATTTAAAAAAGATTTTTTGTACTCCAAGTACTAAAATTAAAAAATTCAAATCAACTTTTTAATAAAATATATCAGGTTGAACCAAAAAATTATAAAAAAATTGGAAGAATATTCTCTTCTATGGATTTAGCCTGTGTTCCCACATTTCTTTAAAAGAGTTTTTTAGAGATTTTCATTTTGATTTCATATTTTTCTTTTCTTAACAATAGTAGTATTATTTTAAATCCTTCTACTGTAGAAAATCAAAATATTCTCCAAATTTTGTTTCCCTGCAAAATATCATATTTTTTTTCTTATGAGTAAACTTTGTTGTTACTCCTTTTTATTATGAGAATAGTTTTTTTAATTATTATCTTTCTTACTATTATTTGTGTTAATCCAATTTAACTTTTTGATTTGTTTTTTTTCAATATTACAGTAGCAGGATTTTTGTAGATACTGCTACTGTAAATTTGTCAACAATCATCAACAAATTACAAAACCACACTTTAAAGTACATGCTACTGTAAGATGAAGTAATTAATTATATGAAAAAGAAATTCAGAAACAATTCCACAATTTCAAAAAGGATAATAATCATTAAAATAAAAGAACAGTAAGAAATAAAATTAGAAATGAGGAAAAGAACAAAACAAAAATGCAAATTATAATAACAGTCAAAATAAAAGTCATGTTATGGCCAATAAGTCCTTATTCTCAGTATAAAAAAAATAAAAGAAAATTTGTTTTAAAAGAAAATCAATAAGAGAAATAGACAATAAATTCTTTTATTTACTTTATATAGGAACTTTTGGAAAAAAGAAAATTTTGCAAATTTTGTTTTTTTTTTCAAAATGAAAAATCCCAAGTAAAAACATGAGAAAAATTAAAAGTATAAATCACACAAGTAAAGAGGAACACCCGCAACAAAACTATTCTGATGAGAGATTTTTCAAGTTTATAAAACATTGGAAGAGTATTTTCAGGATAATATATCAGTATAAGGTGATAAAAAGCTTGGATGAGATAGAAACATGGGTTTTCTGTATGCATGGCTTCAAAAAACAAATGATTTTCTATAATAAAAATATAGCTCTAAAATGGATAATTAAATTTAGCTTTTATTGTTATGAATATTGAAAAAAACTGAAATAATCTCTTATATATCTAAAACGTATAGTAAAATAATATGCAAATACAAGATATCAAAATTCATGGAATAAAAAAATAAGAAAGGAACTGGAAATTTGTGAGACCATCCAGTAGCTGAGAAGGTCTACGAATCTCACCAAAAAAAGGAGTTATGCTTTCAACTTGGCTCGGAGTACAGGTTTAAGCTCAGACTAAGCTGGGTTCAAGCTATTTTCCAAATTAAACACCGGCTGTCAGGTGTAGCTAGTTTTTTCATGGTGACTATTTGTGTGAAATATGTATATAAGCCCACGACTAAATATCCGATATCTTTTCTGTTCTTACAACTTTTTTTTAGCTAAAAGTAATGATATATGTTCAAATTTGGGGTTTTAGAAGAAAATAAGCTCCAAGGTTTTTTTCTGAAATTTCCTAGGATAAAACACTATACTATGAAATTTGGGGATTGGTAAATCCACATGATCCCTTATGTGAGCTTCCCAAAAAGAGCTGAATTAATCTGAGGAAAACCATTTTTTGAAAAAACTTATAGGAAATTAATTCATACAAAGGGTTCAGATATCCAGTCAGTAAGTTATTTTTCTTTGTACCAAAATTTCCCTCAGCTTTTTCAATTTATTTTCCTGGTACAATTGGATGATTGGACAAATTTTGGCATTCTAAGGAAAGGCTTTCCCAGAATATACCTCACGTACAGGTAGCCAAGGCCTTTTTAAAAGAAAAATTATATATGTGGCCAGAAATCATGCAGAAAATTTGACTGTTTCTGAATCATGCTCTATTTCATTTTTGTTCTCCTGATAGAGATCTTTCTTTTCTTGAAAGCCAAAATAAATCTCCTTCAAAGATATTTTGGCAGAAAATTTGGCCATTTAAATCCACCAATATTATTATTATAATTTAATGTTCTAAATTATGATTGATAATTTCCGTATTACAAATTTTCTTTCAGCTTCTATGGCCAAATGAGGCCAAAAATCACTTTTGTAATAGGAATAGGGGGTTTTGAATCCCTAATTAGCTTCAGGGGAGTGAGAGTGATATAAGGCTTCCCATAAAAAGGAAAGTTGTGAAATATCAATAACATACCCCATGTTATAGGTTCCTCTTGTAAGCTGAGGGGGTTTTATGTGACAGGAAATTGCCCCAATTCGATTAAACCCTCTTTGGTTAATGTGAGGTTTAATCCCAAATCTCATAACCATACTTCATATCGAATCACTATTAGAAGAATAATAATTGAAGAAAAAATATACTGAATACAACGTAGATTTTATTAACCAAAACATTCAGTGGTGATAAGATATTTCAAAATATAAAAAGCTAATAATAGTCAATTTTTAATAAATTGGGTCCTTCTTTTGAATATGGAGGAATATTAGAAAATTAAATGAGGCTATTCCCTATTTATCTCAGTACAGCCCAAAGTCTGAGGTGTAGAAGTACACTTCCATTCTTGAATTAAAGAAGGAACTGGGAGGGGTTGAAGATTATAGTTTTCAGAGGAAAAGACTTTTCATAAAATTTCAAGAAGGAGATAGAGATGTATTTATTTCCCTCTTAGGGTCAAAATAATGGAAAAGAAATGGTGTTCCACATCTAATTTCTATTATACTCTCCATGTCTGAAATAGCCAGACAATTCCTCTAAAGATTTGATAAAATGTCTTCATACATTTCAATCCTTTCCATATATCTTTCAATTTATCAAATCAATTTTGTGATTGAATGATAAAGGTACTAATCATATTTGATTTATTCTAATATCTATTCTTTAGCTTCTTGTTCCGCTTTCTTGAGAGTTGCCAATAACATAGGATATAATTCTGTAGCCAAAATATACATCACCTTTTGAAATTACGGGGTTTGAATATATACTATATAATAGATTTTGGAATTTCTTCCTAGCCATTAACCTTCCTAATAAGACTAATTAGTGAAAGTAAAAAATGCATTTTAAAAAACTACTAAAAATATCTTAGCAGAAGAAACAACTGGTATGATCATTTCTCTAGAGGGTTTTCACAAGAAAAATCAAAAAATTCTCTATGCTTCCAATTTTCTTTCAGGGTTATATAAGACTCTAGAAGTGGTTCTTGTTTTCTTCAATATTTCTATCTTCTTGCCACATCTTTTTCGTCTTCTTTGGAATGATTTGTGTTTCTTCGAACAGGAATAATGGAAAGAGAAGTTGATGATAAATATTCTGAATATAAAGTTGAGGTATAACCAAAATAAAACAATTTTGGTCCCTAAACCTACGAGTCTCAGAATTGTTTGATACTGATAGGGGCTCTCCTGACGCAGCTGTATTTCTCTTTTTTAAACTATTTCTTCCTCGTCTTTTCAATTCCTTATCAAAATTTTCAAACATTTATGATTTCCTTTTTGATTAATTTTTGGATCCACTGAGTGTTCCTCTTATTCCTATTAATTCGAGGGGTTCTTTGGATTTATCCTCTAGGTGGGAGGGTTAGTCCAAATCATTCAATGTGACTTTAGCAGTAAAGAAATCTTTTAAATCTGGAGAAATGGAGCTTATTTCTATCACATTCCTTTTGAATAAGTATTTCCCAATTATTTTACAAAAAATCTTGTTTATTTCTTTCTTTCTGGCTCTAGACTAATATCTTGACCTTTCTATCCTAGCTACAATTTTCAAAATTAATTGATATAAGCATATTTGTAAAATTCTTGTAATAAATAATATACATAGTATATCTTACCGGTGGTATTAATCCATTCAGAATGAAAAAGCTTCTTTTTCAACTACTCTTTATTGCATTTTCTTTGATACCATTTTCCCATGATATTCCCAAATATTTGCAATATTTGTTGGTAAAACTATTATTGGGGGGAAACTGATCTTGTTATTATTATCTGCGATCTGCATGAAATGATTTAGTATAGGAGCCACCCTTTTGTGTTCTATCCTGTTGATGATTTCAAAAAGCTTCCTTGGAGCTTTCTATTAAAACATATATATGACTCTAGAAAGGCTTGAGCTGAAGGTTTAAGCCATAACTTGATAATTAAGTGAGATCCTTCCAGTTCTTTTACAGGATTGATTAGCCAAAAACAGTTTTGGATACACCAATCTCGAGCTGTATTATCACCCAAACTCACTGAATCTCTTTTAAAGAGCCTATGCATACTTACAGGGCCTTTACTTCTCAAATAAATCCTTTTTCAGAATAAATTTACTCTTTGGACTAGGACCTGTGAGTTCTCCTATATACCAGCCCCCCTTCCTAACTCTGTGGACTTTTTCCCATTTAATTAATATTTTATTCTTACTATTGGAATATGCAATTTTTTATTTTTGAGTTAGTATTAGTGTTTGATCACCTGTTCAGTGGAGGCTTGGTAGCCTGTCCTTATTAATCTTTGTCTGCTTTCTGACAGGTTGAAAAATTGTACTTGTACTTGTTTGTAGTCAGATGTCTTATTTTTTATTTCTCATTACTGCATGTTATTTGAAATTCATTTATTATTTCTTGCTTATAAGTAATATTTCTCATTGCTTAAGCTTCTTAAGTAACTTCTCATCTCTTCTTAGCCGTCTAAAATGTATTATAATCCTCTCAGTTTTAAACCCTCTTCACTTAGGAGAATCCCTGTGACACTCTGCCATTTTTCATCAAAATTATATCAAACATGTCAGACAAAAAGAGAAAAACATGCATTGGTAATATGCAAGGAACATCTATAAATAGTAAGATTCATTAATTGAGTCCATTTCACCAGCTGAATGAAATAGAAAAGAAACCTTTACCTAAAAACCTCTTCACAAATTCTTTTGATCAATATTCATTTTTGTGAAAAATTAGCTAAATTATATTTGTCTATGTTGAGAAGGTTGCTATTATTTATCAAGTCCAATCATCTCTCAATTAAAAATATTTTTTTTTGTTTTTATTCATTTTTTTTGGTCAGATCAATGATCTTTTGAAAATCTCATCTTTGAGCTTACTTGGTTTTAATTTCAACTAAACAAAAGGTCTAATAGGAATATTTCTCTGTTGAGCTGAACCACAAAATATGTAATAAGGTATCTTCAATTTTTTTTGTAATTGAATTTCATAAGGAAAAATTTCCTTGAGGTCTCAAAAGCATTTTACAACCATTGTGTGAGTGACAAATAGATTTTTACTATTGCCATTTGGGTCTTTTAAACCCAACCACAAGCAAAGTTCTTAATTTAATTTTGCAATGAGGGAATTAAGAGTCTCTTTAAATTTTATTTTTTCCTTCCTGAGCTTCTTTCTCTTATTTTAAATCTCTTCAAGAATTAAATTTTTCTCCAGTATCTCTTTGACAACAAATTGGAGCCTAAATGTTCTTGTGAAAGAAATGGGCTGGGAAGGCTCTGCTATTCAGGAGATTTTCTGAGGAAAAAATATTTTTGAATGAGCTATTAAAGCTATATTTTCACTGTATTCATTGTCATTTTTAGCCCTAAGATATCTTTTTTTGCATATTTTCTAGAATAAAGTCTGGAAGAGAAGTCATATTTCTTTGAATCTGTCAGGCTGAGACTATGACAAAGCTATTATAGATGTATTTGAAATTTTAATATGACTGTGGCACAGTTATAGATATTAAAAAAAGGTTTTAAGAGATTTTTGGGGAATTCACTATGCAGTTATACTGTTAGTGAGCACTTCTGAAAGCCCTGGGTGAACTTAGTATCAATTGAGTAACTATAATAATGAATAAAATACTTATTATTTAAAGTATACCTGATTATTTTCCAAGAATATAGCATTGTTGAAAGTTGTACTTCATATGAATTCAAGAGAAGGATGGAGAGTCTTATTTTGGCAGAGAAAAGGCCCCTTTTTATCTCAAAGTTGAGTGGAAAGGGCCTCTAGACCTGTTAACACTGGAAGAGTGAAGAATTTTGTTTTCCAAGGGCAGGCTTGTGGTTAATACACTTCCTGTAAAACCTGTATTTGGCTCAGATGTGGTTTTGAAATGACATCTGGGCAATTTTCACCAAATCAGGGTGAAGATTTGCTTTTGGGGATCACATAGCCTTCTTATTATGTGTATGACATGTAGATTTCTGTACAGAACCTGTATGGGGACCCCATAAAGGCCAAAAAATGAGGAACTGAAAGATAAATCAAATTTTTTGTAGAATTGATACTTCATATATACATTAATATGGAATAGTATCCCATATTATTGGGCTTCTGAAAGTACTGTTAGATTTTAACCTTAAACCTGCCATTTTGAACCTTTGAGATATGACCACATACCCAAAAAGGTCACAAGAAATATTTAATATAATTATACATTAAAAATACGTACCTTAAAACTACAAAAATACCATAAATTGGTATAAAACTTGGTTTAACTTAAAACCAATGAATAAACATGTGAAATAAATTATACCATTGGATTCCCCATGGTAAAATACACATATACCATTTTTATGGCATATCTGTAAAGTCAATATTTAGTAAGTTATAAGTAATAATATCTTATAAAAAACACAAATCCTTATTTATTTCAAAAACTAATGAACCAACATGTAAAATAAATGGTACCATTGGATCCTCCATAAGAAGTAACACATAAAACAATTAATAATCTAAGCTTCAAAATCAATACTTAAGGAATTAACCTGAATATATGCACTTTTTTGGTCAATGCATATATTCAAGGATTCTAGCTAATGTCTCTTGAACTATGCATGATAGAGTGATGAACCAAAAGTAAAGTGATCACGTAATTACTGTAGAAGTACAGAAATGAAGTTTATTCCACAAGTTATAAACAAGGTTAAAATCTGTAAGGAATTATTGATTAAAATCAGCAGAGCTGTTGACCACTTTGCTGTGAAAGTGGTCCAAACTTAAAAAAAAGTAGACAGTTGGATTCTACTAGTTCATTCGTGAAGAATGATTTCTTTTGTATCATAATATTCAAGGTATAACCCCTTGAAATCATAGTTTGAAGTTTAAAATATTAAATTCCAACAGAAAGGATGAGTTACAAGAAAAATCATCAAAAATAGAGTTTTGATGATGTAATGAAATGCTCTTGGAAGCATAATGAGGTTATGCCAAGCTATTGGAATTCACTCTCTGGATTGCTGTAGCGTGTAAATATTCAAAGTTATTAAGGATCAAAGTTTGAGCTTAATTTGATCATTTATGATCACTCACTGTAACCTTAAATTAAGTTTAACAGTCATATAAGTGATACAATTGGTGAATACTATTAGTTTATGATTAAAACTAATAAAATCCACGAAATTTTGGGTTCTGCCAAGCCTTTGATGTCATCAAACTTAGAGTTATAGTGATAACTCTAAATAATGGTGTAATAATGATGTAATGAGGTTTGATCATGATGTAATCATCACCAAACCTTAAAATATTGATCAATTAAAGTGGATATGATCAGTAAGAGTCTACTACAAGCCTGTTGGACTCTAGGAGGGAGGTATTTACTATAAATAGAGCTCTTTTTACTATGTTTTCCCCTCAGACACATCAGAAACAGTAAATCAATACAATTAAAAAAGGTAATTTATTTATTCTTTAAATATAAAAGTTTCATATTATTAGAGACCAAAGATCATCCTATTATAATAATAAATTTTGACGTGATCAAATCATTTGTTTAATTGTTTTTGTCAAAAATCTCTCTAAAAACTCATTTCCACGTAAAAATCAAGAATATTTGTAAATTTCTCTATTTTTTATTGTAAATACAATTTGGAAAAGTTGTATTTACATTATTTTGGCATAAAATATCTCAAAATCATTTTATTAAGTGTTAAAAGTAGGTTATTTTCTCTTATTATAATAATTTTCTCTATATTATTCTTTTAATAATTCTTTAATTAATATAAATAGTATTTATATTAATTTATAACTTTAATATTGGTAATATTATTGTTATTAATTGTTTTTTATTAATAAAAAACAATTTTTTACGTCTTTATTATTTGTTTGTAACAATAATAAAGTGCAAGTAAATATATTAATTATTTTATATTAATATATTTATTTTATTATATTATATTATTATATTTTATTGCTAATATAATTATTTTTACGCCATAATTATGATAATTCTTCATTATTATAATTATTTTTATCTCATTTATTTCATTTATAAGGACATTAATAGTACAATAAGTAAAATATTAGTAATTTTTACTTATTGTTTCATGGTCAAACCTTACATTTGGGGGCCTGGCCATGATATTTACTCTAAAAGACCTTTAAAAAGATTCTAATTGGGATTATCCAATAATAAATTATACTTATAATCATAAAATTATATAATAATTTTATATTTATTGATTTTAAAAGCTATTGAGGCATTTGGAAAGCAATTGTACTGTCTTACATGTGGTTTTTCACATCCTTAGACTTGCAAAAACTTTCTTTGAGTGACTCTAATGATTAAAAAAGATATTTTATAAATTAAAAATAATTTTATATTATAAATTAATTTTAAAGAATCATATTCATTGTTATTTTATTCTTTAAAAATAAAAACATAAAAAATAATAAAAATATTAAAAGCCAATAAAAAAGTTATTTTATTCATTTTAATTTCATTTCTTTAATTATTTTCATTTTTTTTGTATAAAAGAAGATATAAAAGCAATTTTTACGTGGAAAATTGCCATATCTTACCAAAATAACACTTTTATATAAAAGACTTATATTTATTTGGCTTTTTTAGTGTTTGAAGACAACCCAACAGAGGACAACCAAGCCACTGTTGAAAGATTGGTGGAAGAAACTTGTCAAAGTTCTCCAACACCAATAATTACCAAAAGAAAGAGAGCCAAGAAATTGGACTTTCCAGGACCCACCATTCAGGACTCTGGAGGTGAGTGCCTCATTTATAAGTTGCCATAAGAAAATTCCTGTTCTGAAATCCTCTTATTTCTTATTTTTCTTATAATATGACTACCAGAAAAGGCTCCCAATATTCCATCCAATCAGATGGAGCTGGACTCAGAGGTAGAATTGATTCCTCAAAAGGGAAAAGGAAGGGCAATATCGCCAGTGGAACAGAATCCACACAAGGAAGTGCCTTATCCCAAAGGCAAGTCCCAGAAATGCCCATGATATCTGAACCTGAATTGGAACTAAGTATGAGTAACTCAAACAGGTACAAATCACATTCAGAGGGCTCAAATAGACATTTACCTGAGCCAATACAAACAGTACTACACAGTGTACAAGGATAAAGATTGGGAAATGTTGCCTCAAATACACCAAGGATTGATGAACTCCTGGCACATCCTGAAAAGGTTCCTCAAAGAGGAGGAAATAGTGAAATACTCCAATGGATGGAATCCACTATCATCCAAGCCTCAAATCAAAAAGATCAAGGAGTATCATGCCAAAAAGAAGGAGGCAACCAAGGAAGAAGCCCCAGTAGCTTCTACCAGCAAGCCCCAAGTCAACCCACTTCCCCAAGAAGGGAAGAAGAACAAGAAAAAGAATTGGAGAAAACCATATTCCCCAAGCTACAGGATCCCCAAGATCCAAAAATATGCCATGGATAATGTCTTCAACATGGCCAGAACTTTGATGGAATTCAAAGACAAAGAGGAACAAAGAATGAGACAACCCCATTTCCCAAAGAAATAACCTTGTCTCCTGATGTTTTAAATACTTTAACAGAGCTTAAAAATAGTATTTTACCTCTTAAAGACATTAAAAATATTTTATTATCTTTCCAAGAAATAAATAACAGTTTATCATCTTTAACAAAACTTGTTGTACAAGATGAAAAGAAATTGATAACATAAAATTTATGATTGGAAATAATAAACCAAAATTATTAATTGACGATACTCAGAAATTAATACAAGGACAACAAGAGTTGTATAAATACATAAGTTATATCAAATAAAAACTTTGACAATTAAGTATGATGTGAGTATTGACAATCTTACAGAAAAATTAAACAAATTAAGTATTTCTGTAGAAACATTTGAAGAAAAGACTTCATCACACCAAAAATTACTTTTGGATCATGTGGAAAAGAGTGATGAAGCAAGAATGCATCTGAAAGATGACATTCAAAGTGTAATAAGGCTTATTACTGAAAAAATGGATAAAATTAATGAGGCTAATTTAAATATGCCAAAGTTATCAACACCATTTTCTCACATCAGAAGCCCTGTTAAACCAAAAGAGGAATTAACAAATCCATTCATAACAGACTTGAGTCACCAAGACAATAACCAAGTCTTAATGAAGGAAGCACCTCAATTAAAAGAATGGCCAACATTCACAGGAGAAGGTGAATATTACCACATGTCATTTATCAAAACAATTGACATGCTACAAGAAGATTATGCCATACCAGATGAATTAATCACTGCAAGATTACATTCATTGTTTGAAAAATCTGCAAAAAGATGGTATTATGGCATAAGGCAAACAAATGGCAAAAATACCTGGTCTTGGTGGAAACAAGAAATAATCACCAAGTGGGCTAATGATGCCTGGAGGTACAAAATAGAAAATTCATTTGAAAATTCTTTCTTTGACCCAGACAAAGACAAACCTTTAACTTGGTTCTTGAAACAACTTGAAAGACTTAATGCATTGTACCCCAAATGTCACAAAAAATGGTGCCTATGAAAATACTCAACAAATGTGGAGGAGAGCTAGAACATGCCCTAAGAAGCAGGTGTATAGAACCATGCTCCACAGAAGAGTATATTAATGCACTAGAAGACATAGTGACAAGAACAAAAATTGGCAGGACTTGGAAGAAATTGGACATTAAAATCCCAAATAAACCATTTATAAAAAAAGATAAATCAAAAGAATCCTTCAAGCCCAATACATCCAACAATAATGAGCAAAGAAAATGCCATAAATGTGGAGGTATTGGAGACTTAGCCAATAATTGCCTTAAAAAGGCAAAGATTAATGAAATTGTGGAAACAGAAAACCACAATGAAAAAGAGGAGGAGTCTGACTCTGAAAAAGAAACAGAAGAGTCAGAAAGTTCTGAAAGTGATGAAATTAATATAATTAATGCACAAATTAATAATATTGATATAATTTATGAATTAATAGATGTGAACTCAAACTTACCACAAGTTGGGACATTTGACACAAACCTGACAAATGTACAAGATGCCAAAATGTACAGAACCAAACCTGCAAGAGGAATGGGATATACAGCTGGAAAATCAAGTATAAGTATTGTTATGGTTGATGGCCAAGAAGGAAAAGGTAACTTAGATACAGGAGCATATTGCACCTGTGTTGGTTAGAGTTATTTAAAAACCATTGGCCCAGACTGGAAAGAAAAACTTATGCCAATACAAGGTGTCAAATTTAGTAGTGCAAGTGAGAGCATGAAGCCCCTTGGAATAATTGATTTAACACTAATTTTTCCTCATCCCTCACAATGTGTCAGAATCAAAGTAGAGTTTGTAGTAATGGAAAACTGTACTATTAATCACTTCATACTTGAGAATGACTACTTATCAATTTATGGTATAGATATCTCCAACCAAAAGGATAGATATTTTACCATAGGAGACAATAAAAGACAAAAGTTTGGCTTCTTAAATAACAAAAAACAAATCACAGTTATTAAGAATGAAGAAAAAATTCCAGAAAAGGAACTCTTTATATCTGAACAACTTAAAGAGGCAGAATTCAATCAAGAATTAATAGAAAAAATGAAAGAAAAATTGATTTACCTCTTATTTAAGTATAAAAATGCCTTTGCAACTGACAAAGAGCCACTAGGTGCCATAATTGGACATGAAGTGGATATAATTCTTAATGTGGAAAAACCTTACCCACCTCTACTAAGAAGACCTGCTTATCCAGCTAGTCCAAGGGCTAGAGAAGCCTTAGAGGTACACATTAAAGAATTAATGGACCTTGGAGTATTAAGAAAGGTAGGACATAATGAACAGGTAGAAGTCACTACACCTGTCATTATACCTTGGCATAATGGAAATTCAAGGATGGTAGGAGACTTCAGAGCCCTGAATACCTATACCATTCCAGACAGGTATCCAATACCCAGGATCCATGAGACATTGACACAACTGTCAAAAGCTAAGCTCATCACAGCCATGGATGCCTTAAAAGGTTTTCATCAAAATGTCTTAACAGACAATGCCAAAAAACTACTGAGGATAATAGTCCACTGTGGAATTTTTGAATACTTGAGAATGCCATTTAGCATAAAAAATGCACCTTCCCATTATCAAAGAATGATGAATACCATATTTGCTGAAGAATTATCAGAAGGATGGTTAATTATCTATATTGATGATATCATAGTTTGCTCAGAAACTTGGTAAAATCACCTTACAAGACTAGAAAAGGTACTACAAAAAATAGTCCAAGTGAATATGAAAATTTCCTTGAAAAAGTGTCATTTTTCATACAGTGAATTAAAAGCACTAGGACATGTTGTATCTGGACTGAGTCTAGGCATAGACAAGAATAAAGTAGAAGCAGTACTACTTAAGCCAATGCCTCAAACCAAATAAGAAATGCAATCATTTCTAGGATTTGCTGGTTACTATAGACAACATATAAAGGACTTTTCAAACATTGCTAAATCCTTGTATAAGCTATGTGACCAACAAACTGTCTATGAAATGACAGAAGAAAGAGTAAAGGAATATGAAGAATTGAAAAATTCCTTAACAAATGCCCCATTTCTTCTAATGCCAGATTGGAAACTACCCTTCAAACTTTACATTTATGCTTGTGGAGAAGGACTGGGTGCTGCACTACACCAGACACAAATTATCAATGATAAACCAGTGGAAGGACCAATTTGTTTTATTTCAAGATAGATAAAGCCAACAGAAGCAAGATATGGAGCAAGCCAAATGGAATGCCTCTGCTTAGTGTGGGCTTTAGAAAAATTACATTATTATTTGGATGGAACAGTATTTGATGTGATTACAGACTGTAATGCTGTAAAATCTCTATTAAATATGAAAACTCCAAATAGACATATGCTGAGATGGCAAATTGCTATCCAAGAATATAGAGGAAATATGACTATTGTTCATCAATCTTGTAATATTCATAAAAATGCAGATGGTCTTAGCAGATGGGCTCTAGCAAATACCCCTGACAATCCAGCATGGGTACCACAAGAAGAACACCATATAGAAGGAATATGTGTCACAGACATTGGCACAGAATTCTTTAACCAATTTAAAGAAAGCTATAAGATAGACAAAAATTGCCATATCTTAAGTCAACTTCTAATGAAAGACTGCAAAGACCCATCACTTTCATGAAAACTAGACGAAACATGGAAAAAGGCATATGATGAAGGAAGATTCCACCTCCTTGATGGAATCCTTTACCATAGAACAAAACACACATGTGTTATGGCCTTAAAAGATAAAACAATGATAAACACTATTTTACATGAGTGTCATGATAGTGTTGCAGCTGGACACCTTTCAGAAGACAGAACACTAGAGAGGGTGAAAACCTGCTCTTGGTGGCCAAATTGGAAGAAAGACGTTATAGAATACTGCCAAACCTGTGACAGATGTCAAAAAGCCAACAGAGCCACAGGAAAGAAATTTGGAATGATGATCCAAATCCAAGAACCAAAATCCCCTTGGGAAATAGTTCATATGGATTGGGTAACAGCATTACCTCCAGGAGGAGACAGAAGCTATAATGCATGCCTAGTATTGGTTGACAGGTATAGCAAAACTCCCATGTTCCTACCATGTCATAAAGATGACACAGCTATGGACACAGCCATAATGATATGGAATAAAGTTATTAGCCATACAGGCTTATTCCAGAATATTATAAGTGACAGAGACCCGAAGTTCACTTCAGCATTATGGACAAATCTCCATAACTTGTTTGGGACAAAGTTATCATTCTCAACAGCTTACCATCCTCAAACTGATGGTTTAGCAGAAAGAATGATACAGACCTTAGAGGACATGATCAGAAGATTTTGTGCTTATGGGCTAGAATTCAAAGATTCTGATGGTTTTACCCATGATTGGTGTACACTAATACCAGCTCTTGAACTGGAATACAAAACATCAATCCATTCTTCTACTGGAAAAACACCAGCAATGCTAGAAAAAGGTTGGAATCCAAGACTTCCTTATGATACCCTCAAAAAGGACTTAGTGGATATACATCCAACAGCAAGCAGCTTTAAGATAATGCTTGACAAAGCAAGACACCATGCAAACAGATGTATGCAAGACTCTTTCAAATATGCAAAAGAAAGATGGGATAAAAGTCATAAGCCACCTGATTTCAAAATAGGAGACTTGGTCCTAGTATCAACCCTTAATTTCAATAACATAAAAAGCCCAAAGAAATTAAAAGATTCCTTTGCAGGACCATTTATGATAAAAGCACTTCATGGACCCAATGCTATGCAATTGGAACTCACAGGTGAGCTAATGAACAAACACCCAACTTTCCCTGTAAGTCTGATAAAACCTTACAGTTCAAGTGACAAGGAGTTATTTCCACTAAGAAATAAACCCCCACTTGAAATTCCCCCCTTGGTCGAAGGAGAGGACAAGAAAATAGTAAAAGTCCTTAAAGAAAGGAGGACAAGAAACAAAAAAGAAAGGGAATACCTTGTAAGGTATAGAAATTAAACTCAAGAAGATGAATGGCTACCTGAGAAAGATATAACAAATGCTGATAAACTACTAAGAAGGTTCAGAAATGAAAGAAAACCTGAAAAATAGAAAAGTTAAGCATGATTGAGCTTCAAGACTTACAAAGTCTATTGAAGAGGTAGGACAGTGGGTGATACCCTAATTACACATATCAGATTGTGGTACAGTACTTTTTGGTGGTAGGGAATGTCAACCTTTGAGATATGACCACATACCCAAAAAGGTCACAAGAAATATTTAATACAATTATACATTAAAAATAAGTACCTTAAAACTACAAAAATACCATAAATTGGTATAAAAATTGGTTTAACTTAAAAGCCAATGAATAAGCATGTGAAATACAATATACCATTGGATTCCCCATGGTAAAATACACATATACCATTTTTATGGCATATCTGTAAAGTCAATATTTAATAAGTTATAAGTAATAATACCTTATAAAAAACACAAATCCTTATTTCTTTCAAAAACTAATGAAGCAACATATAAAATAAATGGTACCATTGGATTCTCCATAAACCTCCACACATAAAACAATTAATAAGCTAAGCTTCAAAATCAATACTTAAGGAGTTAACCTGAATATATGCACTTTTTTGGTCAATGCATATATTCAAGGATTTTAGCTAATATCTCTTGAACTATGCATGATAGAGTGATGAACCAAAAATAAAGTCATCACGTAATTACTGTAGGAATACAGAAATGAAGTTTATTCCACAAGTTATAAACAAGGTTAAAATCTGTAAGGAATTATTGATTAAAATCAGCAGAGCTGTTGACCACTTTGCTGTGAAAGTGGTCCAAACTTAAAAAAGAGTAGACAGTTGGATTCTACTAGTTCATTAGTGAAGAATGATGTATTTTTAGAATAATATTCAAGGTATAACCCCTTTAAATCATAGTTTGAAGTTTAAAATATTACATTTCAACAGAAAAGATGAGTTACAAGGAAAATCATCAAAAATAGAGTTTTGATGATGCAATGAAATGCTCTTGGCAGCATAATGAGGTTATGCCAAGCTATTGGAATTCACTCTCTGGATTTCTTTAGCGTGTAAATCTTAAAAGGTATTAAGGATCAAAGCTTGAGCTTAATTTGATCATTTATGATCACTCACTGTAACTTTAAATTAAGTTTAACAGTCATATAAGTGATACAATTGGTGAATACTATTAGTTTATGATTAAAACTAATAAAATTCACGAAATTAGGGGTTCTTCCAAGCCTTTGACGTCATCAAACTTAGAGTTATAGTGATAACTCTAAATAATGGCGTAATAATGATGTAATGAGGTTTGATCATGATGTAATCATCACCAAACCTTAAAGTATTGATCAATTACAGTGGATATGATCAGTAAGAGTCTACTAAAAGCCTGTTGGACTCTAGGAGGGAGGTATTTACTATAATTAGAGCTCTTTTTACTCTGTTTTCCCCTCAGACGCATCAAAAACATTAAATCAATACAATTAAAAAAGGTAATTTCTTTATTATTTAAATATAAAACTTTTATATTTTTAAAGACCAAAGATCATCCTATTATAATAATCAATTTTGACGTGATTAAATCATTTTTTTAATTGTTTTTGTTAAAAATCTCTCTAAAAACTCATTTCCACGTAAAAATCAAGAATATTTGTAAATTTCTCTATTTTTTATTGTAAATACAATTTGGAAAAGTTGTATTTACATTATTTTGACGTAAAATATCTCAAAATTATTAAATTAAGTGTTAAAAGTAGGTTATTTTCTCTTATTATAATAATTTTCTCTATATTATTCTTTTAATAATTCTTTAATTAATATAAATAGTATTTATATTAATTTATAACCTTAATATTGGTAATATTATTGTTATTAATTGTTTTTTATTAATAAAGAACAATTTTTTACGCCTTTATTATTTGTTTGTAACAATAATAAAGTGCCATTAATTATATTAATTATTTTATATTAATATGATTATTTTATTATATTATTATATTTTATTGATAATATAATTATTTTTACGCCATAATTATAATAATTCTTTATTATTATAATTATTTTCATCTTATTTATTTCATTTATAAGGACATTCATAGTACAATAAGTAAAATATTAGTAATTTTTACTTATTGTTTCATAGTCAAACCTTACAGCCATAGCTTTGTCATTGTTCAACATAATGAGCCTGTCATCATTTGCTTATATTCCTAGACCAGGTATATTAGATTTTATTGCATTCGGTATGAGTAAAATTAAATATGGCAAATTTATTCCACTTTTAAATTCCATTATTCATATATGGGGTTTTCTCAAATCCTGTATACAGCTTGTTGGCTCTATACCTTTTGTTCTAGATTATTTTTGAGGAAATTCATAGCACCATCAGAAAGCCCCGATTTTTCTCTTTCCAAAAACACCCACTTTAGGTATCTAACACCAAAACCTTAGAAGTTAGATTAGAGGTGAATATTTTGTTCACCCTTATTTGCCTTAATTTTGGCCACAAGCTCTGTAGTTTTGATGCTAACTTAATTTGTCTAGTACCATTGGATAGCCCAGGCTGAGGGATTCAATTTGAACACCTATTTGATTTGTCTCTTTCTCTGTGTCTAGAATCTATATGGAGGTGAAAATTAAGGTTTTTTCTGAGTTCTTGCTTTGAGCAGGGATAACTTTGTTATTCTTTTCTTATGGCTATGGGTGTTCTATATGTGGAGAGAAGTGAATTTCCTGTTTCTTTTAATATCAATTATAAACTATTTTCGCTAATTCAAGTTTCTGGTTATATTTTTCTTTAACATTTGTTTATGGTATTTGTGCTGTCATGCTTGTGCTCTGGTTTAAAGTCAAAGCCTTACATACCCTCCTATTGAAAAAGGCTCATCATCAATGATATTGTTTGGCCCTCTTCAAGGCTATTAATAATTTCAGGTGAAGGTCAGCATCTGGTATGGCATCTCCTGCTCACCATTTTGTCTTTTTCAGCTGTCTGGTTCTTGAATATTACCAATTACTGTCTATGGTCTTTTCCATTGAGCTTTTTTTTTAATTTTTGGCTATGAAACTCTTGATAATAGTAGAAAATATCAGGAGTACTATGACTACCCTCAGTAGAAAATATAATATAATTAAATATTATAACCACAAATCTAGAAAAATTATTAAAAATAATCATAATAAAAAAAAAACTAATTAATATTAAATAATTTAATAATAATAAAATATTGATAATTATAATAAATTGTAATTATTCTATTATTGTTATAGTCACTGACAGCTATAACAATAAGAAGTGTAAAGCTCTGAATGAGACAATTAAATGTGGAAAATAATAATTTTTATCTACTTGTAAATAATATACATATCATTTATAAAAGAAATTATTGCACAAACTGTGCAGGGATAGTTCTTATAGAAAAATCCACATAAAAACACTAATAATAGAAAAAATATAGTAATTTAGATAAAACTTACTTATAATATTTATTTAATACAAAAAGTCAAGCAGCAACAGTTATTATAACAACTAATTATTATAGGTTAAAAAACCCAGAAATAAATGTTTTGAAGTATAAAAAAACCTTTCTTGATAAAAAATATGATTAAATAGCTTTTAAGAAGAATTTGTTAATTTTAAAAGATATTTAAGACAATAATTTTATATTATAAAATGTATTATTGGTGATTACAAAAATATTCTGAATTATATTATTTCAATTCTTTAATTTTGAAATTAATAAAGAATAAAATAACTCAAGCATAAATTTAATAAAAAAACTTTACCTGTGTAATTGTCTAATATGATTGGAATGAATAAGGATTATTGGCAAAAACAGTGATGTATAGGCTCTTTTTATGCCTGAAAAACAGCTCTAATGATTAACAATGAATATATAGGGCGTGCTCAGGTGAATACTGAAAAGCCATGATTAAAAATAAGGCTCTTAACTTAAGCTAGCTCATTTTTAATTCCAATTTAAAGTTACCAGTGTTATGCTTACCTCCAAGTAGCTCTAAGCCTCTTTTGAATTAATTACTTGAATTTTTAATAAAAATCAAGTTTATTTAAAGAAATTTTCATCACATGAACAACTTAACAATATAGTTTCAAGCAAAAATCTCTTAAACCCAATTTTTGATTAACTTTTAAAGAAATCTTAATTTTCTTTAAAAAGAATTAAAAAACTATATATCCAGGCTAATTACCAATAAGACCTTTTTACAGAAAATACTTAAACTTTTATGTATACACCAATAACATCAATTTGTAAGCTATGTGAAAATTACAAGCAAATCCATTAAGAATTAAATTTTTAATAGAGTTTTGAAGCTGTTGTTATTTGTGAGCCTTAGAGGTGTTTTTATATACCCAAAAGACCATAAATGATAAGAAACTATACAATCATAAATGAAATAATTTTATTTATATTACAAATGAAAAAATCAAAATATAAATATAAACTTAATATAAGAAATTAAAATTAAAATTATAATTGAAATTTAAAATAACAATTACTTGAGAATTTAAAATCTTTGATAAACATTTCTACTTGAAAAAATTGAGTAAAACTAAATGTTCAACAACAATACTAAAATCAAAATATTTTGGTAAAAAAGTGAAATAAAAATTATTATAACCTTTTATCCAAAAATTAAACATATGAAAATTATTTCACCATTGGACTCCTCATGAAAAATGAGGTGGGGTCATCTCTGGGTAGAATTTCTGTAACTCAACTCTATATAAGCTTAAATTAAGTTTTTAGTATTTTCTTTACAAAAGTTGAAGATCCTCAAAACCTTAATTTAATTCAATTTGCATGTGGTGTTAAAATTGAGGTGTTGTTTGTAGTTGAGAAGTTATGAGTAATTGAAGTATTTTCAATTGAAATGTCAAAATGTGTGTGTGTATTACATAAGTGAGCTTTAATTTACATATGAGGTATCAATTATTACAGTTGTGTACTCAAGTATAATATATGATGAGGAATTAACCAAAAAATAAATTGGAAAGATTGATTCTGGGGGGAAAGGAATCTTCACTCCAAGGGGGAGCCAGACCCCCCAATTCCTTGCTGACAGGCATGATATGTTAAACTCCATGCAAAAGTTCATCACTTTTGGCCTGGAATTGAGTCACAGAGTGTGTGTATCAATTGATGATGAGGCTTTGATACCAACCAGGGAAGTTCTAACTGTTGCCAAGGGTATAAAACTACCCTTAAGATAAAACAATCATAGGAAAAACAGTTTTAAATGGTTTTGATTTCTCTTACACATATTCTGACATGTTTTGAATGCTTAACATCAGATATTAGTATAGCAATGGCTAAAACCAGCCCTTTTTTGGTCTAAACTAGGGTTCAATCATTCCATAATTGGCTTTTCTGTTGTCAGAGTGTTTTTCATGACTGAAAAGAGAGAATTTTACTTTTTGGAGTAATAAAATTTGTGGCTATAAAAGAATGTCTTCTTTCCCCCACTTTTCTCTTCATGTTAGAATCTTTTCCTTTTATGATTAGTTGAAACACTGTTAAACCAATCAATAAAGAATTCCAACCACCCTTTTCTGATCATTTTAAACCTTTTAACCACATGAAAAATTATTATGATCATTGTTTGTAACTCCTCCAATCTATCTTACCCTTGAACCACCCCATCAGTGAATCAAAGCATCTTTCATTACTGTTAGATTTGTCACTTTGTTTCCAGATTTACTCTGGTCACTTTTGGGTGTGTCTTCTCTTTAATACTTTTCTTAAAGACTCTTTTCTTATATCAATTACTTGCAGTCTTTTTCTCAATGAATTCCAATTAAAATTGCTCTTGAAGAAATTTCTTTTGTAGCCTTAAATATCTCTTATAAAGTATTTTTGGGTAAATTTTTATTGTTGATAAAACAATTAATCTTTATAATATTATTGCTTTGAACTGATGAATTTCAAAGAAATGAATTGGCCTGTTTCCTTTTAAAACTCTTAATTTTTAACATTTTTAATTAGATTTTTACCTTATACAAATTTTGAGGACAGGAAAAGTACTTGATTTTTATTCAAAGTTTTATATCCACACCTTACATTTAAGGGCCCAGCTGGGGTATTATACCTGTTAAATAGTTTTTTCTAACTCTTTTTAATCTTTTTTCTTATATTGAGAAGCTTAAAAATTCATATAAAATCCTTATAATTCAAAAAACTTCTCAAAGAATAAAGCTTTTTGCATATTATAAGTGATGCTTTATTCCTTTCATTTTCTATTTGAAAAACCTTTTTTTACTTAATTAATTGCCTTTTTCATTAATATTATTTTCTGACAAGATGGTAAGGCAAGAAAACATTAAAGCTGCATCAAAAGTAACTAGCATTATCCCTGAAAGTACTGTCAGTTATGAGCATAATAGTACTGTTATTATATCTCAGAATAATCAACCAGAACCAATTTCTTTAGAATTAATCAATTCAGACATTAGTAATACTCTCCAAAAATCTAATAATTTGGCCAATAATAAGTCTTTTGATGTAAAATCACTATTTACAGCTTTTTTAATCATAATTATGCCTTCAACCAAATGAGGAGCCATCTATAACCCCCCAAGAAGCTCCCAAAAAAGGTTATAGACATGATTATGGCAGAAGCCATTCAGTTAAAAAAGGACAAGGGTCAGTGAATGTAACCCAAACTGATGCATTATGCCGTTCTGAAACTTATAATACTGATTTACCTTTGAACAAAGCTGGAACTGCCACAAGAATTGTGAGCCTTGAGGTATATTTTACATACCCAAATAGGCCACAATTATCTTAAAAAGAAATTTTGAATTAT
The DNA here is from genome assembly GCA_023105745.1 of Austropuccinia psidii. Lineage (NCBI taxonomy): Eukaryota > Fungi > Basidiomycota > Pucciniomycetes > Pucciniales > Sphaerophragmiaceae > Austropuccinia > Austropuccinia psidii. The sequence continues at coordinate 28,601,985 of JALGQZ010000004.1, read as the reverse complement.
GCAAAACTCATAAGTCATGCATATATCCAAAATTCATCATTTTCAATTTCAGAAAAGATGAATACCTTTTTATTGAGTACGTAAATCCATGGATTTAAGACCAGATTTGGATTCTACACAAAAATTCACCTAGGGTAGCTCCATAGAGTGAATAAGCTCAATTTAAGTATTTGAGGTGGTAAAATGGAAAATACTTCAATACTACATCATTAATACCACATAAAAGATCCGTGAAAATTTTTGTTTTTCTTGATTTTTAGCCAAAATAATGGGAAAGTGAGAAATCCCATGTTACATATACACTAAGAATAGTGTTATGCATGTTTTGAGCACTTAATATCATAGTATTCTTATATGGACTTTTGGTACACCCATAGTGGATATCTCACTTTAAGCTTAAATTACTATTTTGACGTAAAAAATAAGCAAGGGGGACAAAAGACATCAAAGAGAGCCAGGGTAGCCAACTTCTGAGGCCTCAGAGGCGTGGATAGCTCCAGAGCATGGATCCATGGCTCATCTTGGCCCAATTGGTAAACTAAAACTCTTTGGGAACTTGGTTACCAAGTTACACCTACTGTAATCATAAGAAAAATAGCAAATAACCTGCTATTTTGACGTGCCAAGGAGGTAATGAGCTACTTAGACTCCTGTAACCACATCAATTCTTGATGACTTTCCATTACTAGACCCTAAAAGAGTAATTAAACCCTTTTGGGATCCATATTCATTGACTTACCTCATAGCAACCAGCAAAATACTGCTATTTGCAATTCTACGTAGAAATGAGGTAAAAACTTCAAAAATTTATTAAAAATACAATTCTTAATGAATCCTTCTGAAACTTTCAGGACCAATGAAGAGCTGTATTATCTATGGTAAAACCAAAAAGAATTATGGTTTTAGTAGTAAAATTAAAAGTTTTACTTACAGTCCATTTTTGACCATTCTACGTGAAACACTGAATCTTCAAAAATTCACAGTAATTACAACCTGTGATGAAATTGGCAATAACATTGATAACTTTGAGAAATCAATGATTTTTTTAGAATAAAAGAAGATTTACAGATGTTACTCCTTTTATTCTTAACCATATTGGGGTTGGTAGTCACGTAAAAGCATCAATTAAGTAATTATGATAATCTTACATGACAACAGATGATGAAATCATTAATCCAAAAGGGTTTATTGTTTTCTCACTCACTGGTTTTTCAGTTTGCTCCATGGCACGCCTCTGTGAGCTGTTGTTGACTTAAAAGAAGCCTCTTCTTGCTGTTTTTTCCGTATCATCATCTTATCAATTTATTAAATCATTATTACCAACAAGTAAGTATTAGTTAAAGCTATTCTTTAGTGTTTTAAATCTTTCAAAATCATCCAGAAAGACGTGAAATCATAAAATCCAACTATATTTTGTTGTAATACTGTTATAAATCCTTTTGATCCCTCAAATCCACAATTCCACGTCAAATTTCTCTACTCTTATCTATCAATAAGTTCTTTGGAGTATTAGTGAGTCATTTATTCTTAATTCTTAAAGTTTTTCTCTAGTAATAGTTTTCTTCAAGAATTATCTTTATAATTATTCTTGCAAAAGATAATTATATATTAAAATAGTTTTATTATTTTAATAAAGAAGTTTTTATTATTGAATTCTTCTTGTAATTGATTCTTGTAGACAATTACTTGCTCACTGTTAAAATCACTAGTAGTGCTTAACACATGAAAGAAATAATTTTTGAATTATTTAATTGTGGCTATAATAATATTTTATTATTATATTTCATAAGAACAGACATAGTACTGTTGATTAATAGTAATATTATCATCAGTTTCATAGTCACATCTTACATTTGGGGGCCTGGCCGTGTTTTTTGAACCTTGTACCCTTAATTAATATATTTTTAAGCTCTAAAATATATTAATTTAATATTTTTTTCTTTCATTTTAAAGTTAAAATAATTCTTATTTTGAAATTGTTTTGGAAATCTTTTTCATTGAGGAATTTGGTTTAATTTTATACTGTTTTACACGTGGCTTTTTCACATCCAAAAACTTATAAAATTATTCTTTGAGTTACTCTGAATTAATTTTCATTCAAAATCTTAAATTTTAATTTTTTCTTTAAAAAGAATAATTTTTTTAATATTAAAAAATAAAATTCATAAAAAATCTTTTAAAAATATCTTAAAACACAAAAATAATTTCTTTTATCATATTTTTTCTCTTTAAGTGTCTTTAATCAAATACTGTGCAGCTGGTAACAGACTCAGTAAAAGATACATCAATAGTCCAGAATCTGAAGACAGTATTGAGGTGCAGATTGCTAAAAGAGGCACCTTATTCAACTCAGAAAAAGCTAAATTACCACCAAAAGGTGTGTATTTTATCTTATATTTTCACCTTTTATCTTTAAATTAACGTGAAAATGGTGCATACCAGAAATGGAAGCAACTATTCAGTCCAACCAGATGGATGTGGACAAAGAAGAGGCAAGACCAAATCCAGAAGTGCCAAGTCTTCCACAAGAAAGACACATTTGGAGGATGCCAGAGTTGCCCCCCATTCCCCAAGGTCTGTACCAACAGATTTTGACATAAATTCTGAGCCTGAACTGATTTATGGTAATATTTCCAGGGCTGAACCACTTTCAGGTGGCAGCAATAGAAATATATCAATGCCAGTACAAAAACTGGTTCAGAGCAGCCAAGGAAGAGGAGTGGGAAATCTGCCCAAGCCTTTGGCAGGGGGCCATGAACTCCTACTTACACATCAAGAGCTTTCTGGGTCAGGAGAAGACCATAGAACTCTTAGGAGGTTGGAGCCCCCTGTCTTGCAAAGACAAGGTCAAAAAGATAAAGAATTGGTTGAAGAACCAAAGTCTTTTATCCATAGACCAGAAGAAAGAGTTGGAAATGACTCCAGCTTTGGAGACAGAGGCACCAGTGGCATCTACCAGCTCCAAACCAGCTCCAGAAGCATCCAAGGACAAGCCCAAAGGACCTCAAAAGAAACAGAGAGGTCCCAAGAACCATCAAGGCAAGGGCAAAGGCAAAGCCAATTGGCACAGACCTTACCCACAAGGGTACAGGATCCCCAAATTGGAACCTTCAGCCGTGGACAGTGTCTTCAATATGGCCAGAACTCTTATGGAATTCACAGCCAAGGAGCAGGAAAGGATGAACAGGACTTTTCCACGCAAATAACTGATGTACATAGAAGTATTAATGTAGAAATTGGCAAAATTGAGTCAAAGTTAAAGCAAATTACATTAGACTTAAATACTTTAAAGACAAATGACAAGAAACATCTTGAATGGCATCAGTTGACAACTGTCACCCTTGAGTCAATTGGCAATGCTTGTGAAAGAATTGAGAACCAATGTCAAACTCAGAATAATGACACAGAGGATATTTCCATTTTTGAAGTAAATGATAGACTTAAAACTCTTGAAGACCATGTCTTACAAATAGTTAAGAACACCAATCAATTTGCTATACATTTAGCAAAAAGTGACAGTGAAAGGCAGAAATTGAAGAATGAAATAATTGCAAGTGTGGAGCAAATTCATAAGAATCATGAACCACATATGCCAAGACATTCTACACCTTTGACTGAAGAAAAACTTTCTGTCAAAGAAAGTTTGACTCCATTCTTAGGAGAAAATGTTATTTCTGCAAAGGATATTCCCAAATTAGAAGAATGGCCAACATTCTCTGGTGAAGGAGAATACAACCATATTGAATTCATCAGGACTATTGATATGTTGTAAGAAAACTTTAATATACCTGATGAGATCATAGTAGGAAAATAACATTGTTTGTTTACCAAGACTGCAAAGAAATGGTATTACAAGATGAGAATAGATCATGGAAGACATGACTGGTCTTGGTGGAAATCTGAAGTGATTACCAAATGGGCCAATAATTCTTGGAGGTTTAAAATGGAGAATGCTTTTGAAAGTGCCATTTTTAACTCAGAAAAAGACAAACCACTTACTTGGTTCTTCAAACAAAAATACAGATTATCTGCTTTACACCCATATATGTCTGACACTATGATTAATATGAAAATATTAAGAAAGTGTGGAGGAGAACTGGAACATGCTATCAAAAGCAGATGTGTGGAACCCTGTTCAACAGAGGACTACATTAATGCTATGGAAGATATCATTACCAGAACAAGAATTGGTAAAACTTGGGTTAAAAACCCAATAGAGGCCAAAATAGTCTCAAAGATTCCTAGAGAGGAAAGAAGACCAGAAAGACCTGTCTTGAAGTGTCATAAATGTGGAAGTACTTCACATTTAGCCAACACTTGCCCTAAGAAGACAAAGATCAATGAAGTTCAAATCATTGAAGAAATTCAGTGTACTGAAGAGAAAGAAGAGTCTGATCAAGATTCTGCAGTCTCTGAAGATACACCAGTGGAGGACTATCCCATTGAAAACATTTCAGCTTTCTTTGAGGTCACAGAAGTCCATACCCACTTGCCACAGTACAGTGAGGATTGCTGCAACCTGATCAATATCCAAGATGCCAGAATGTGTAAAACAAAACCTGCTAGAGGAAAGGGTTATACTGCTGGAGCATCCTGTATCACATCAGTTCTGATGAGTGATATTGAAGCCAAAGTAAATTTGGATACAGGGGCATTTTGCACTTGTGTTGGCAAAGATTATCTCCAAATTATACTTCCTGAATGGAAAAACCATCTATTACCAATAGAAGGTGTACAATTCAGTAGTGCCAGTAACAATATGTACCCCTTGGGTATATTGGACACTAATATTGTATTCCCACATCCAGCAGGAAGTGTAAGAATGAAAACTGAGATTGTAGTAATGGATAATTGTACATCTCAGCACATCATTCTTGGAAATGATTACTTGAATATTTATGGTATAGATATAAATAACCATAAAGACAGATATTTCACAATTGGAGATAACAAAAGGCAAAAATTTGCTTTCTCCAATATGCCAAAACAAATATCTGTAGTATCTTCTGTCAAAGATACTTACAAAGATGAATTTGTGTCTAAACAACTTGTTGAAGCACAAATCAATCCATCATTGTCACCAAAGATGAGGAATGAACTTATTGATGTATTATATACATACAATAATGCATTTGCATCTGATAATGAACCATTAGGCGCTATAAGGGGACATGAAATTGATATTACTCTTAATATTGATAGACCATATCCTCCAGTACTTAGAAGACCAGCTTATTCAGTCCCAGAGCTAGAGAGGCCTTGGAAAAACATATCCAAGAGTTGATCCAACTTGGTGTGCTAAGGAAAGTAGGCCATAATGAGGAAGTTGAAGTGACAACACCTGTTATTATTGCATGGCATAATGATAAGTCAAGAATGGTTGGAGATTTTAGAGCTTTGAATACCTACACAGTTCCAGATAGGTATCCAATCCCTAGAATCCAAGAAACCTTAACTCAATTGTCTAAAGCCAAGTATATAACATCAATGGATGCATTAAAAGGCTTCCATCAAAATGTTTTGACGCCTAAAGCTAGGAAATTACTTAGAATTATCACTCACTGTGGTATTTATGAGTATCTTAGAATGCCATTTGGCATTAAAAATGCTCCATCCCATTATCAAAGAATGATGAATACCATCTTCCCCACAGAATTGTCTGAAGGATGGCTTATCATTTATATTGATGATATTATTATATGTTCTGACTCATGGTCTTTGCACCTTGAAAGACTTGCAAGAGTACTTCATAAAGTTGCAGAAGTGAACATGACAATTTCACTTAAGAAATGCAATTTTGGTTTTGAAGAACTCAAAGCATTAGGACATGTTGTTTCTGGTTTGAGCTTGGGTATTGACAAGAATAAAGTAGCAGCAGTGTTACTTAAGCCAATACCCCAGAATAAAAAAGAAATGATGTCTTTTCTTGGATTTCCTAGTTACTATAGGCAACACTTGAAAGATTTTGCAATTCTAGCCAAGTCACTCTATAGAATCTGTGATGAACAGACTGTATTTGAGATGACACAGGAAAGAATTAAAGCTTATGAGAAGATAAAGAAAGCCCTTAAAGAAGCACCTTTACTCCTCATGCCTGACTGGAATATTCCTTTTAAATTGTACATTGATGCATGTGGAGATGGATTAGGGGCAGCCCTACACCAAGTCCAAATTATTGATGACAAACCTACAGAAGGACCAGTTTGTTATATCTCAAGACAAATCAAACCAACAGAAGCCAGATATGGTGCAAGCCAAATGGAGTGCTTATGTTTGGTATGGGCACTTGAGAAACTACATTATTATCTTGATGGCAGTGTTTTTGAAGTGATAACTGACTGTAATGCCGTGAAATCACTTCTTAACATGAAAACTCCCAACAGACATATGTTGAGATGGCAAATAGCCATTCAAGAATATAGAGGAAACATGACTATAGTTCATAAAGCAGGAAACATTCACAAAAATGCTGATGGACTTAGTAGATGCGCTTTAGCCAACACTCCTGATAACCCAGCTTATGTACCTTTGGAAACTGAACCACAGATTCCAATTGAAGGGATTAACATAACTGATATTGGGACTGAATTCTTTGAAGAGGTCAGAGAGTATTATAAACAAGACAAGAATTGCCATATCTTGACTTCTTTATTGGATAAAGACTGCAAAGACACATCTTTGGTTAATGCACTAGATGAAGTTTGGAAAAATTCCTATTCTGAAGGAAGATTTCACTTGTTTGATGGGATTATTTACCATAGAACAAAACATTCTTGTGTGATGACACTGTGTAGTAGATTTTGTATCAATACCATTCTTCATGAATGCCATGATAGCATTTACTCTGGACACCTATCAGAAGACAGAACACTTGAAAAAGTGAAGAACTGTGCATGGTGGCCATCTTGGAGAAAAGAAACCATTGAGTATTGCCATACCTGTGATAGATGTCAAAAAGCAAACAGGAGTACAGGCAAGAAATTTGAATTGATGATCCATATTCAAGAACCAAAATCCCCTTGGGAAGTTGTTCACATGGATTGGGTCACAGCACTTCCTCCAAGTGGTGACAAAAGTTATAATGCTTGTTTAGTCATTGTAGACAGATATAGCAAAACTCCCATATTCTTACCATGTCATAAAGATGACACTGCTATGGATACAGCTCTTCTTTTATGGAGTAGAGTTATTTCTCATACAGGGTTATTTAAGAATATCATAAGTGACAGAGACCCCAAGTTCACATCTGCACTTTGGACCAATCTTCATAGATTGTTTGGGACTAAGTTATCATTCTCTACAGCATATCACCCTCAAACAGATGGGCTAGCAGAGAGGATGATTCAAACTTTAGAAGACATGATCAGGAGATTTTGTGCTTATGGATTAGAATTCAAAGACTCAGATGGCTTTACCCATGACTGGTGCACTCTGATACCTGCATTAGAATTGGCATACAAGACATCAGTCCATTCTTCCACAGGACAAACTCCTGCTATGTTAGAAAAAGGATGGAATCCAAGACTCCCAGCAGACACACTGAGGAAAGACTTGATTGACATTCATCCTACAGCTTCCAGCTTCAAATTAATGCTTGATAAAGTAAAACACCATGCAAAACAGAGTATGGATGATGCTTTTGATTATGAAAAACAGAAGTGGGACAAGAGTCATAAAGTACCAGACTTCAAAGTAGGGGACTTAGTTCTAGTTTCAACCTTGAATTTTAATAATATCAAAGGCCCAAAGAAACTTAAAGATTCTTATGTAGGACCTTTTGTTATTGTTGCTTTACATGGAACCAATGCAGTTCAAGTGGAATTGAGTGGTGAATTAGAAAACAAACACCCCACATTTCCAGTCAGCTTGATAAAACCTTATCAACCAGCTGATAAAGAATTGTTTCCTTTAAGAAACCCAACTCCTTTAACTGTACCACCTGTGGAACAGAATGAAGACAGAAAGATAAAGAAAGTCATTAAAGAAAGGAGACTTAGGGGTAAAAATCTTAGAGAATATCTTTTCAGATATAGAAATCCAGTACATGAAGATGAATGGATGGCAGAATCAGAAATACCTAACTCAGATAAACTCTTAAGAAGATTTAGACATGAAAGAAGGCCACAAGCCTGAATATGTCTATAAATGTGCTTTAAATTACGTGATCTGAGTGATGTGAAGAGGTTGGACAGTGGATATTACCCCCCTTTGGGGCCTTATTCTTTTATCACTAATAAAATTGTAGTACAATTTTATTTTTTGATGGGAGGGAATGTGAGCCTTGAGGTATATTTTACATACCCAAATAGGCCACAATTATCTTAAAAAGAAATTTTGAATTATGCAAAACTCATAAGTCATGCATATATCCAAAATTCATCATTTTCAATTTCAGAAAAGATGAATAACTTTTTATTGAGTAAGTAAATCCATGGATTTAAGACCAGATTTGGATTCTACACAAAAATTCACCTAGGGTAGCTCCATAGAGTGAATAAGCTCAATTTAAGTATTTGAGGTGGTAAAATGGAAAATACTTCAATACCACATCATTAATACCACATAAACGATCCGTGAAAATTTTTGTTTTTCTTGATTTTTAGCCAAAATAATGGGAAAGTGAGAAATCCCATGTTACATATACACTAAGAATAGTGTTATGCATGTTTTGAGCACTTAATATCATGGTATTCTTACATGGACTTTTGGTACACCCATAGTGGATATCTCACTTTAAGCTTAAATTACTATTTTGACGTAAAAAATAAGCAAGGGGGACAAAAGACATCAAAGAGAGCCAGGGTACCCAACTTCTGAGGCCTCAGAGGCGTGGATAGCTCCAGAGCATGGATCCATGGCTCATCTTGGCCCAATTGGTAAACTAAAACTCTTTGGGAACTTGGTTACCAAGTTACACCTACTGTAATCATAAGAAAAATAGCAAATAACCTGCTATTTTGACGTGCCAAGGAGGTAATGAGCTACTTAGACTCCTGTAACCACATCAATTCTTGATGACTTTCCATTACTAGACCCTAAAAGAGTAATTGAACCCTTTTGGGATCCATATTCATTGATTTACCTCATAGCAACCAGAAAAATACTGCTATTTGCAATTCTACGTAGAAATGAGGTAAAAACTTCAAAAATTCATTAAAAATACAATTCTTAATGAATCCTTCTGAAGCTTTCAGGACCAATGAAGAACTGTATTATCTATGGTAAAACCAGAAAGAATTATGGTTTTACTAGTAAATTTCAAAGTTTTACTTACAGTCCATTTTTGACCATTCTACGTGAAACACTGAATCTTCAAAAATTCACAGTAATTACAAGCTGTGATGAAATTTGCAATAAAATTGATAATTTTGAGAAATCAATGATTATTTTAGAATAAAAGAAGATTTACAGATGTTACTCCTTTTATTCTTAACCATATTGGGGTTGGTAGTCATGTAAAAGCATCAATTAAGTAATTATGATAATCTTACGTGACAACAGATGATGCAATCATTAATCCAAAAGGGTTTATTGTTTTCTCACTCACTGGTTTTTCAGTTTGCTCCATGGCACGCCTCTGTGAGCTGTTGTTGACTTAAAAGAAGCCTCTTCTTGCTGTTTTTTCCGTATCATCATCTTATTAAATCATTATTACCAACAAGTAAGTATTAGTTAAAGCTATTCTTTAGTGTTTTAAATCTTTCAAAATCATCCAGAAAGACGTGAAATCATAGAATCCAACTATATTTTGTTGTAATACTGTTATAAATCCTTTTGATCCCTTAAATCCACAATTCCACGTCAAATTTCTCTACTCTTATCTATCAATAAGTTCTTTGGAGTATTAGTGAGTCATTTATTCTTAATTCTTAAAGTTTTTCTCTAGTAATAGTTTTCTTCAAGAATTATCTTTATAATTATTCTTGCAAAAGATAATTATATATTAAAATAATTTTATTATTTTAATAAAGAAGTTTTTATTATTGAATTCTTCTTGTAATTGATTCTTGTAGACAATTACTTGCTCACTGTTAAAATCACTAGTAGTGCTTAACACGTGAAAGAAATAATTTTTGAATTATTTAATTGTGGTTATAATAATATTTTATTATTATATTTCATAAGAACAGACATAGTACTGTTGATTAATAGTAATATTATCATCAGTTTCATAGTCACATCTTACAAGAATCCTTGGTGGACATATACAAAGCCAGTCAGAAGGCCACAAAAATTCACTGTAGCACAAATAGTACCAGATCCTTGAAGCTCTGTGAAAAAACTGCATGAACTCTTACCTGACTGTGAGAAAATTTCTGGGGCATCCTAACACTTGCAAGTTACTCAATGGATGGCATCCATTGATGGAAGAGCAAATCATTATGCATTTAGAAGCAGAATGGAGGAAAAACAACCCTCCACCACCCAAGAAAGTTTCAAAAACAGCCCAGGAAGCCAGCAGCAGCAATTTCAACGTGAAAAAGAAGTCACAAGATCAGAACAAGGCCAAAGGCAAGGCACCAGCCACAAAACCTCACAGACAGAGCTACAGAATCCCAGAAATTCAGCAGGATGCCATGGAAAATGTATTTCAGATGGCCAGAACAATGATGAAATTACACAAAAAGGGGGAAGCCAGACTAAAATATCAGAGATTATTTCTGATATTCTTGATGGCATTCCACACTTTTACATAGCTATAAATGACATAAAAAGTCATATTTCTGATAAAAATTCATCAATTTGTAACAATGTTAAAACAAATAGCTTAAGTCTGAGCAAAACAAATGAGACACTTATGTGTTTTAAGAAAGTTTTAAGAGAAACTAAAACTTCTAATAATGACAATCCATTTGGAAACCAGTTAAATGAACAATATGTCATGATTAAATAATTAAGAGAAAGATATTCTAAATTCAATATTGATGACATAATTGAAAAATTAATAAAACAAGCCATAAATAATATCAAAGTAGATAATAAGAAAGTCCTTGATATTTTTTCAAATTTATTCACTGAAGTAAAGACATATACAATTGCCTTGAAAAAGTGTTTTGACACCTCAAAAAAAGAAGTATCAAAATTAACAATGAAGTTGAATCAATTCATTTCTGATAATACTAGACAGGAAGAATTATCGCAAGAATCAATGCATAAGAAAGATATGTATATATTTGAAGTAATATATTTAATAAAAGGCTTCCAACATGAGTTCAGAAACTTGCGAAGGTGTAGCAACAGTAAGATGAATTATATTTAACAATTACTGCACACCTTACCAAGAACATCTACAACTCTGAATCAAAATGAGGGAACAAGAATTTCCAACCCACAAGTATTGAATGTAGAAAATTTACAACTAAAGAATGGATTTTCCACCTCTTTCCATAACCTGGATCCATCAATGGGCCAAGAACTGTTTAAAGAAGTACCAAAACTTAAAGAATGGCCTCATTTCAGTGGTGAAGGAGAATATTACCATATGAAATTCATCAGGGGTATTGACATGATTAAAGAATATTTTGAATTACCAGAAAGATCGGTAACAAAAAGATTTAACACCTTTCTTACCAGATCAGCCCAAAGATGGTATATCAAATTAAGGCAATCACATGGAAACCAAAGTTGGACTTGGTGGAAAACCCAAAGCATTAACAAATGGGCCAATGATGTTTGGAGATTTAAGGTGTAAACAGCCTTTGCATCTTCCAAATTCAATGCTGATAAAGGTATAGCTTTACCATGCTTTTTCCAACTAAAATAAAGATTAACAGCATTATATCTTGACATTTCAGAATTTATTATTCAAAGAAAAATCCTAAGACAATTTGGGGGTTATTTAGAGCATTCTGTTAAAAGCAGGACTACTGAACAATCTTCAGAAGATGATATTATGGATATATTAGAAGAAGTAGCCAACAGATCCATAATTGTTTCTAGTAGGGTGAATCTCAAAACAATATTTAATACACCTGTCAGCCTGTGACTCAAAACCAGAGCACAAGCATGATATCCATATACCATAAATCAATAATATAGCCAAGATACCACTAAAACATGGAGCTGGGCCAAATTGGCTCAAAGGGTATCAAAAGAAAGGGGAAACTCACCCCTTCTCAAATATAGAAGTCCCATCATCATAGGACTAAGAATAACAAAGTTATTCCTGCTCAATAAAGCTTCTGAGCATAAACCTTAAATTTCACCTCTCATCTGAAACACAGAGGAAGAGGCTTAACCCCAGCAAATGGGTATTGAAAATGGAGCTCTACGTCACGGCTATCCAATTGTACTATTCAAACTGAGCTAGCACCAGAATTACAGAAGTTATGACCCAAATAAGGTCAAATAAGGGTGATCAAAATATTCACCTCTCATCTAACTTCTACAGTTTTAGTGTGAGATACCTAAAGTGGGGTGACTTTGGAAAGAGCACAATAAGTGATATCTTATTTTGTCATCCATTTCCCCATATCTCATCCAGAACAAAATTTATGGGGCAAACAAGCTCTATAAAGTTTTTAAGCAAAACATATATATATTTACAAAAGAACTTTTACATGGCATAACCTTGCCATACTTATTGATAACCATATCAAATGAGGTACCAGTTTGTATAAAACATCCAGGGCTACAGAATGAACCAACTTTGAGCTTTATATCTCAAGAACAGACAAAGCTATGGGAGTTTTAAGCTCAAAATCCCACAATTAGACCAATACAGTCTTACTGTGGGATATTCTCCCCTAAGTATGATTATGCGGTGTCAAATAGACAAAGAAGCATGTTTATACTACAATACCTCATAATTCATTCAATACTGAGGTCCCATACAGGTTCTGTACAGCATTCTATGTGTCATACACGTCAGAAAAGGGCTATGTGGTCCCCAGATGAAAGTTTTCACCCTTTATTGGTGAAAACTGCCCAGATGTGGTTTCAAAACCACACCTGAGTGCAATAAAGAGCATACAGGCACTATAAAAACCACAAGCCAGTACTCTGAAGGAAAAAACTCTTCACTTCCTCTATGTGCATGGTCTAGAGGGCCATTCCACCCCATTTTAGGATAAAAGGGGGCCTTTTCTCCACCAGAAAAGGTTTCCTAATCCTGTGTCACAGGGGCTCTTCGAAATGAAGAGGGCCTGGCACTCAGTGAAAAGACTTACTTATGGAGGGCTCAGAAGAAAATACTCAAAGGATAAGAGTAATGGAGTAAGAGGATAAATTCCTAGTCATAAAATAATAAGAATTAAAAGATATGAGAGGAAAACAAAAGCAATAATAAAGAGCCAACCACAAATAATCCTGTACCACTGTTTCAACCTGTTCACAAAAGAGAAAAGGATTAATAAAGGATATAGCCACAAGGACTCTACTGAACAGGTGAGGGAAGGCAAAGACTAACTTAATAAATAATAAAATAATATTTCTTAATCGGAAATAAAATAATATTAAATAATAAATCCAATATTTTAATTAACTGGGGGAAAAACCCCCAGGTGGGTGAAAGGGGGCTGGTATATGTGAAAAAGTGCCAGCCTGGTGTTTGAGTGTTGAGAAACCATGACTGTATGATTGAGGAACCTGTATTTGAGATGTAAAACTGTATTGGTGTATCCAATACAGGTATTTGCGCCTGTATTGAAGACAGGCCTGTATTTGGGTTTTGCCTGTATTGAGCTGTATTGAGGATTGGAACTGTATTTGGTGAATCTTCCATGAAAACCCTTGCTGATTAGGTGTTGGAAGATTCTCCATTAGTAATGAGTGGTAATGCCCTGCCTGTCTCCATGGCTGTGACATTATCCCCCTCTTGAAAGTGGTGAGCTCTGAGCACCATAAAAGTAATGACTCTTGATAAGATCAACTGATTTGTTCTTCCCCCCAATTCCCAATTTTCATCTCTCAAAGTTACTCTTCATAAATCATAATTTCAACCCCTTTCAGCTTCATAACTTGTAGGTCCTTCTTCTTTGTCTTGATTCTGATTCTTCTTCACTTCATAACTGTCTTCACTTCATCAATTTTTTCTGCTATTTCTTTTATCTTCTTCTCATTGCATAGTTCTTCACTCATTTTGTCTTGAGTCCTCATGGCTTATCATAAAAAAAAGGATTCCAATCCATGTCCTAAGAACCCACTGCCATTCCATCAATTTTGTCTTCATTTGGAGATTGGCCCAAATTGTCCTTTTTTCTTGCTTGGAACATTTCAGAAGTCCTTGAATTGTGCCCCAAAATTGTTGTTTTATGAGTTTTTTGGCCAAAATGGCCAAAATGGCCAAAATGCGCAAAATGCGCAAAAATGTGCAAAATGCGCAAAAGTGCGCAAATGGAAGATAATGAAGTTTTTGATGATTTTTGATTGAAATTGGTGTTTTTGCCTTTTTCACATGATTTGAAGTTGAAATAGCCATAAATGTGCAAAATGCACAAAAGTGCGCAAAATGCGCAAATATGCCCATATCACTAAGATGGCATATTTGATGGATAATTGAATAAAAAGGAGTTTTGAAGGGTTTGAAGAGAAATGACGCCAAAATGTGAAAAATGCGCAAATATGCCAATATAATTAAAATGGCATATTTGATGAATAATTGAATAAAATTGAGTTTTTGAAGGTTTGAAGAGAAATGATGCCAAAATGCGCAAATATGCCAATATCATTAAAATGGCATATTTGATGAATAATTGAATAAAATTGAGTTTTTGAAGGTTTGAAGAGAAATGATGCCAAAATGTGCAAAATGCGCAAATATGCCAATATGGTCAAAATGGCATATTTTGATGAAGAATTGAATAAAACAAAGATTTTGATGTTTTGAAGATGAATGAAGCCAAAAATGCGCAAAATGTGCAAAAATGCGCAAAAGTGTGCAAATGCATGAAAATGGCCAATTTGGCCTATGAAACAGTTTTTTATGATAATTTCTTCTATTTTCTTGTGCTTCACTCTGTTCTTGAAGTTCAAATTGCCATATTTGACTTGCTGAATTGGATTTTTCCGTGATTTGCTTGGTCTTGACTTTGAAATTTGACTTGAAGATGAGTTCAAGCCTGATTTGAAGAAATTTTGATGAGGGTTATCTGTAGCTGGTCTTTACCATTACTAGTGTTTTGCTCTTTGATTATTGAATGAATTTACTCCCCAAACATGATATGGGATTGATGACTACTGCTTTTGAAATAAGAAATAAAAATAACAATAAAAGTAAAACATACAAGTAAAAGAAAATGAAATAAAAAATAAAAATGAAAAAGAATTGAGAGAAAAAGAGAGTGAAGAAAAAGATAAGAAATGCCTGAGCGTTTTCCTTCTTGTGGTGAGTTGCTTGATTTTGGCCAAATTTTCTGAAAGATAAAATCAAGCATTTGATGCTCACAGTGTGGCAAAGGTAATGTTTTACAAGAAGTAGACCCCTCAGGGATGCATACCAGGAGATGGAACTTACTTTCATAACTTCCACTCCCCACCAAGCACCATAAAGGAAAAAGAAATTATGCCATAACATGAATTGTGGTAATGAATGTCTTGAAAGATAATTTATGGCATGATTAAAGAAGAAAAGAATATAAGAGAAAAGATTGGGCCATATCTTGATGAAAGGTCCAATATCTTGAGGGTATGATGTTACAAGGCCTTCTGAACCTGTCCAAAGAATTGACAAGTGCTCACAAAGTGGCCAAGGTGATGCTTACAACAAATTTGGGTAGAATACCCCCTTAAAGGTGCATGCCAGGAGAAGAACTTACTTTGATAAACTCCAATCCCCACCAAGCACCATAATCAAACTCTTTAGGCATTTGGGCCAGGCTTGTCTGGATACATAGTGTGAAAATCCTTGAAAAGGTCTGGGGAGTTGGTAAGGTTGGAAGCTGGTTCCCAAGTGGTTCTTTCTGGGTCTTCATTTAATCCTTTCCACTCCACTAAATACCATAATGAACCTCTCTTGAGTTTTGAGTCCAAAACCTGAGCCACTTCCCATTCTTCTTGCTCCTCCACTATTACTGGAGGTGGTGGACATTGGTGTTGATTTGGGATAGTTGATTGCTTCACTGGTTCTAACAAGGACACATGGAAGACAGGGTGAACTGACTTCCATTGTTGAGGCACCTTGAGGTGATATGCATGGCTGCCAATCTTCTTGAGAACTTCAAAGGGTCCCAACCATCTTTATAAAAGTTTCTTGGTGGTGTGGTATTCCATACCATTTTTTTTCACCAGGCTCAAGCTCATAGTACCCCATAACAGTAGTAAATCCAGCCTACAGGCAGAGTTACACTCAAATTTTACACCAAAAGGTCAATTTTACAGCAAGAAGCTTGATTTAGCTCATAAAACCATGGCACAGGCACCAAAGGGAGGTGTATTTGTTTAAATGAATTATTCAATTTCATTATGCATATGCAAAAATCAAGTTACATATAGCAAACTAGTTACAACAAATAAGGTACCACCCTTTCAATCACACACCCCACCCATCCTTACACCCCCTTATAGCCACAGGACTCATGCAGCAAAAAAGGACACCTGCATGAATTACACAGCCACAGGAGTACCTTATCCTATATCCACAGTAATCCCACTTGAAACCTTAAAACAGAATCAATATTATTTACACCACTCATCACCTCATGCAAACCAAAGCTAGTTACAACAGGCTGCATGCAGTACACAATTGTAATTGAATCTCAACCACATGACTATGCACAGCATGTGTCAAACTCAAAAATCACATCATCTCATACATAACAGTAAATTCATCAGTGCAAGAAATTATCACCTGACCTCATTTTAAAGTTCAAAAAGAAGAAAAGCAACCATGACACTTGCATAAATTACACAGCCACTTCTAGCAAGCCTACAATATGACATATGCAAAGGAATTTCAAGTTCATCATGTGATACTCCATCCACCAACAGAATATCATGTGACATAAAAGAGGCTGTGCACAACAAAAGTCCGCAGCCAAAATGAAATAACCTCATGCATGCAAGGAAAATCCAAGAATATCACATCATAATTAGTTCACTAAAAGACCATCATGTGATGAATGGAGGCTGTGCAGAGAAAAAATCATCACCCAACCTTAAATCACCTGACCCATGCAAGAAAAGTCCTCACCAAAAATAGAGTCACATGATGAAATCAAGAGGAATTAAGGTGGAAAAATACAGCTCCCATGGAGGGCCCCCTGGGCTCCCAAAAGGTATAAATAGAGGGGCTCTCTCCCCCAAATTTCAAAATCCCCCCCATGAAAATTATATCCCATGCACATTATATCCACTGAAAAGTAGGAGCATAGGAATAATTCATCCCTCACCTGGGAGGTAGTCCAGAAAATTATAGTGACTTTTACTTTCCCAGTAGCTAAGCTCAGTGGAAGTATAGTGTTGAAGATTACCCAGTAGCCAAGCTCAGTGGAATCTTATTATTAAATTATCCAAAACCCAAGATTAGGGTTGCTACTCTATTAAAATATTTTATCCAGTAAAATTAACACCATTTACCAACACTTAAAAATAGCTTACGCCTTTAAGAAATCCAATATCAAAGAATCTTACCTCTTAAATTTAACAAATAAAATTTTATATTATTATTAACCACTCTTAAAAAAAATAACAAACCTTTGAAAAAATTATTTTACTCTGTTATAGCTATACCTTAAAAAAATTACCTTTATCAACACCAATCAAATTTTCCAGAAAACCTTAAATAACGCATCTTACCAAGGATTTAACACCAAGAAGAAACAACTCACCTCAATTTAACCAAAAAATATTAAAATTAAACAGACAAGTATTTCATCAAAATCTAAAAACTAACCAAATTACTGACATTTATTTTTTATATTATTTATTGAATAGGTCTGATCTGAGACTGCTGAATTTTTTTCTTCTGCAGTTGTAAAGCCACTTACTAATTTTATTTTGGTTTGTGAGCTCCAAGGAAGATTTTGTTCAGTATTTCAGGAGGGGCAGGCAATACACCCTTTCCACCCTTGGTTGCAGGAGTTATTAGAAATTCAAAACCAGTTACCTGTGATTTCCCCCTCCAGGTACTGCCTCATTTTAATCCCACACAAGAGGAGTTACCACATCTGGTGTCCCAACAGTGGCAGAAAGCCTCAACTTCAATAAAAACCAATTAAATTAAAGAAAAAATTCTCAAAAGCTCCAAGAATACTATTTTTTATAACAAAAACTGGATTCAAATAATCCAAATCAGCCAAAACCATCATCTCAAGAATCTGAAACATCAACTCACTCTGACCATTACTATTATCCACCAAAGCAAGAAAAGAATTAGGAGAGGAACCAAATAAATATTCAAATTTCCCAATTGCAACACCAAGATCCAATAAAAGGGACTTAAAGGTTGTGGAGAAATTCTTCCTTGATCTCCTTGAAAGAAACAAAATCAATAACTCAATACCAGAATCAAAGGAAGAAATAAACCAATCAAAAATGGATAAACTCTCATCATCAAAATTACCCTCCAGTATTGAAGAAATTCAGGAAGAAAACCTTAATGAAGAGACTGTTGAAGGACAGGAAGAAATGTCTTCAACAGAGAGACTTCAGCAGAAGATTCTAGAAATGCAAGCAGAATTACTAGCACTAATCAAAAAGGAAGGAAAAAATAAATCATCAAGTTATACTCCACAAAATAGTCCACTTGAAGAGCAAACCACCCTTCCAAGATCATTCAGGCAGCATGGATCACCTTCACCTTATCCTAGACCCATGGTCACATCAACACCTTATACAGAGCAAAGACATAGTACCTTACCAAGAAGAGTAATCATTTCTTCCCAAATTCCAACTCCATCACATCAAGAAATTCCAAGAAACACTACTCCAATAGTTAAAATCAGAGCCAAGGATTATAATCTGTGGCTTGATGGAAAGGATGTTGAAAGATTCATCAATAAAGTTGAAAATATTGCAGAAATTGAAGGAGAAAGTGGAAGAGACATTGAAAGACAAATAGCGTTTTGGACAAAAGATGAAGAAGTCAGCTATCATATTGAAGGAATGCCAGGATATGAAACAGCTGATTGGAATCAATTGAAAGTGGATATGAAAAGAAGATGGGGAACAGTATCACCTGAAAGAAGATACAGATTATCCTCAATAACTGAATTATTCACAAAAGCCCAGAAAGAAGGAGGAATAAGAAACATGACTCAATACAGAAAATTCATTGGGGAATATGAAGCAATCATTACTTACCTCAAAAGATACCAATATATCCAAGGTGATATCAATAATAACCGGGAAATATTGGCCAGCCTTTCCACTAGTGTTCAAGAATCAATTCACAAAGAAATGATAAAAGACAGAGCTATGGTTGAAGCCTTGGATGGAGGTTACATCATTCCAAGATTGGATATTTTGAAATTATACATTGAACAGGACTTGGAGGCCAAGGTACTTATTCAACAAAAAGAATTTTCTAAACCAAAACCTCCAGAAAATAAAACAAGATTTGAGGATGAAAGCTGGGATGAAGTTTTAAAACAAGTAAAAGAACTCACCCAAAAGATCAAAAATCCTCCACAACCAGAGCCTCAACCAAGAAATGAGGGAAATGAATCAGTTAAAGAAGTGTTAAATCAACTCAAAACACTTTCAGAAGCAGTTAATCCACCAAGAAGGAACTGGAACAATAATCAAGAGCAAAGGTTACCTCAAAATAATAAGCCATACAGGCAAAGGAATCCTTTACCACCATTTTCATCCAGTTATCAACCATACATACCAGCTCAAATGGCCCCAAGACTACAAAGGAAATGTGCTTATTGCAAGGAAGAAGGAAATTCAGCTACTAGATGCACTCACCTTGCTGGAGATTTGGACAAAAGAATTGTCAGAACCCAAGGAGCATCTTACCTCTTCCCTAACTATCAGAGAGTACCTATGGAAGGAAATGAAAGTGCCAAAGACATAGTCAGGGCCTTTGCAAAAGAACAAGCAGAACTCAAAAAGAAATTTATGGAGAAACCTGTGGTAAAACAAAAACAAGAAGAAGAGGTTAAGCCCACTGAAAAGAAATCAGAGGATAAATCAACCTCAATTGCACATGTTGAAGATTGGTCAAATTGGAAACCACCTACCATTTCCTCAGCCAATGACCCTTTTGAATCATACATTGGATTAAGGCAGACCAAGCAAAGAATGGAAAGACAATCTCAAAGTCAAGAGCTAAAGAATAAAGCAGCTATTCCAGGAACTTATATTGAAGAAGAAAAAGAAGAAGAAAAAGTCATAATTCCTACCAAATTCCAAAATTCAAATATTCCAAAACCAGACCAACCTGAGGAGGAAATTGAGAATATTGCAAATAAAAATGAAGATGAGGAAATTCCCAAAGAAGAAAAGAAGTTCAGAAAACCTCCAAAGAAACAAGTTGAAACTAAATTGGAAATTGACAAAATTATTGAAAAAATTATGCAACAAAAGATCAATCTCACCATTGAAGAAATTTTGAGGATGTCACCCAATTTTGTCCATAAATTACAGGAATTATCAGAAAAAGACAAGGAAAAAATTAAATCACTCAACTCAATGGATCTTCAAGAGAGATTATTATCATTTGGATTCAAAGAAATACCAAAGCCCAAGATTCATTATGCTTGCCCTTTGGGATTTATGGAAATCTTCATTGGAAAGGAAGAATATCCTATCAAAGCATTGGTGGACACTGGTGCAGAACTGAATATCATACCAGAAGAAGTAGCAATAAAAGACTCACTCACAACAAGAAATATTAAAATGAACCTCAGAGGTATTGGGGGGCATACTACTTCATTGGTGGCACTATCAGAATTTACTCCAATGATTTTGGCTTCAGGAGTAGAAACTCAAATACACTTCTTCATTGCAAAAGGATCTGTCCATACAGTACTTGGAAGACCTTTCTTGGCAGACAACAATATCAGACTAGAATTTTCTCACAAACAAGGAGAAATACTGAGCTATCAAGAACCTGATAGAAGAAGATTATGCATGCCAATATGCAAACCTCAAGCACTTGGATGGCAAACTGGACCACCTAGAGGAATGGATTTATGCAATATGGAAACATTGGTCAGAAATAACCCAGGAAAGAAGGTTCAAAATGAAAAAAGAGACAATACCATAAACAATTTGACCCAGAAGACCCAAGATTTATCCATATCTCCAGAAAGTGATAAATTTGGGCAAGATTTACAAAATGACAAATGGCCAATAAATCTCAAAAGAAAGCTTGAAGACTCAACCTCTGAAGATGAATTAACAAACATAAGCTACAAGCCAATTAATAATAATAAAGAAACATTCCAAATTTTGGTGGATGGAAATGAGAAAATACATGGAAACCCTTTCAAACCTAAGCCCAAAAAGAAGAAAGTCAAATTTAGTGAACATCATGAGCTCTCAGATGAAGAAATTATAAATGAAATTGAAAAGTACCTCAGAATTATGGAAGAAAGAGACAAAAATTTAAAAGACACATACCATATCAACTTCTTGGACAGACCATTGAACAACCAAGAAGAACCTTATGAATGGCAACTGGAAAATCCTGAATTTATCCAGCAACCTCCCAATGAAGAGGATGAAACAGAATTCATCTTAGAAAATGAATACAATTACATCTACCTGCCATAAATCACCTTTGAAGACATTTATGGAGATGAAGGTCAAGAAATTTTATGTGAAGATAAATATTTATGTCAACTTCCAGGAGCAAGCTTGAACAAAATCCAATTCCTAGAACTTTTAATTGAAGAGGGAATTAAAGGTAACCTTGAAAATCAATTCTGGGATGAAATATTTGAAATTGCCACACTACCAAGAAGAGGACTTTACTTCAATCAAATTTGGGCCCAGTGGTACCTTGGATTGAATGGATCAACATACCAAACTGGAAAATTGAAATGGGTTGGAGATGGATATATATTCATTGATGAAGACTTATGGTGGTCAGAATTTCCAGCAGAACCATAAATTGAGGAGAGAAATAACTTTGTGGAAGCCCTCAAAGAACTTATTTTGGCCAGGTTACTCAACAGACACTCACCTTTCCCACTTGGGGGAGTTCAACTTTAAATAAAATCAACAAAATCAAGATTTCTTCTTTAAAAATGTATCAGTATCATCCATTAAATGTATCATTAGTTGCTTTTTTTATTATTTCATTTTTCTCTCAGAGGGCAGTGACTTCCTGCCTTAACAAGGAAGAAATTAATCAATAAATTATTTCTTAAAAAAAACTTACAAAAATATATCAAACACTTCCACCATGGCCAATTCACCAATTTTTGGATCCTATGGGGAAGAATTAATAAAAGAAGACCAAATTATCAATGAAGAACTTCATTGGCCACCAGAAGATGAAGATTTCAATAAAGAGAACATTTGGCACTTTAAGGATACTTCATCAATATCAAGAAACCAAGAAATTGAAGAAATCAAGGAATTGCTGAAAATTTTGGAGGTTTCTGACAAAACCAATGATCAAATTACTCAAGAATTAATGGACCAGTTAAATTTCAAACCATCAAGGCCCATCTTGAAGACACATAAAAGCTCTAAAAATCAAAAATCAAACAAAATAGTCAGATTTAAACTCAATTGATCACTAGGCAGTGACCTCCTGCCTTATCAAAGAGGAAAATCATTTTTTAGAAACCAAAATCACCATTTTCATTCACCAAAACTCAATCAACACTAGGCAGTGACCTCCTGCCTTATCAAAGAGGAAAATAAATTACTATCAACCAAAATAACTAATTTCACTCACCCAAAATAAAGCATCACTAGGCAGTGACCTCCTGCCTTATCAAAGAGGAATAACCAAATTCTTACCCGAAATTGCCATCTAAATCCCATTAAGCCTACCCTGAAACTCTTTTTTATAAATAAATTTGATACTATTCTCAATTCATCTTACCTTAACACTTCAAACTCCACCAAATCCTTCAAAATGGAATCATGACCATTACTTGAAGAAGATCCCTGGTCATTGGACACAGACATCAGATGGATAAAAGAAAAAGAAGTCTGGTCCAATTACAATAATACCAAAGAAGCAAGTGAATATCCTGAATGGTTATTACAAACAAAACCAGAACCCTGTCCAGATATCTCCACAATAATCCTTCCATATATTGATTTTGAGGACATCTTTGAAAAAGAAAAATCACTATCAGAACTTGTCATTTCACATCCATGGAAAGAATTACTGGGATACAACCTCACAAAGTATGAATTCTTGGATTTACTGACCTTTGATGGAATTGAAGGAAATCTTGGAAACCAATACTGTAATGAAATATTTAACATGGAGAAACACCTCAGGAAATCATTATTTTGGAAAACCTGGGAATGCCAAGAATGGTTCAGCCTTTAAGATTTTGAAATTAAAAATGGAGAAATATGCAAGATCTCAAAAGGTTATATTATTAATAGTTCTACCTGGGATTTCCACTGGGAAGAAATACTTATACCAGCAATATTCATCCTCAAAGGTGGGGTAACTAAATTCAATACAGAAAAATGGAACTCCTTTTGTCAAGAATACTTGTTTAAAGCTCTAAAAAGAGAGAAATGGAGGGGAGTAAATCTCATCAAGCATGAATTAGTGAACAAAATACTGGATCAAATAAATTAGTTATATAAATCTCACTGGCTAGGTCCTCAATTCATTATTTTATCTATAAGTCAACAAAAAAAATGAATAATAATCACTACTAATTCTAAAAAAAAAATCAAAAATAATAAAAAAAACAATCAGTTTCAATTAAGTCTATGTCAGTAGATGATAACTATAAAGGAAGAAACTCACATAAAATTATAGTCCTATTTTACTCTTTTCTTATTTAGCTACCTAGTCTATCTCATTTACAATTTTATTAATTAACAAAAAACTAGCAAGTTAAAAAAAAAACCTTTTTAAATAGTTGATTTTCAAAACATTAAGTAATAGATCATGCAGTCCTAATCACACTCAATAATGGTTAGATAGTTTCAGAAAAACTAAAGAAGGAGTTTATCAATTATCTTTGATTTGAGATTATTCTAGCTTCTGTGGTTTATTATAAATTTAGCTATTTTTATCAAGCCTTAATTTTATCTAACCAAAATGTTTTTTTAGCCTGAATTTAATTGAGGCTTTATCATATTGGATTTATATGATTATTACATTTTATTTTATTTTATTTATTTTTTCCTTTTTTCTTTGTTTCATCAAAAAAAACAAGAAAGATTTTAGTTATGGCCGCAGAAGAGCTTCCCCAGATGAGTTCAATAAACATTCATGGTGTTTAAAACACATTGAAGTATGAAAAGTAACAAACCCGATTCACTCTTCAACACTACAGAAATTACCCATCCCGACATAAACTGAGGAGTCACTAGGCCATAATCAGCCCCAACAAACCTGCCAATGGCCAACTGAAGCGGTTTCAAGCACTCGGAGAGGGTGAAACACTTACCACCCATCAAAATCCTCTCACAAACTCTGTCTAAGCTTGAGGGATAGTCTAAGGTCACCATTAACTCAAAGATTATCACCACGGGAGGCAGAAGGTCTCATTACTGGAACATCCTCTCTTACTAAAAAATATATCTCAAGAATACAGTCGACTAAATGAAAAAAATAATTTGGAAACAAAAATAAGCATAAGGAAGGGCACCGACATGGGTGGGAGAGCTACATTATTTATAGTCATGGCTAACCAGCTCAATTACTCTGGCTGCAGCTTAAAACCACTCTAAATCAGCTTTAACACTGAAAGGCATGAACACGCTATGTTGAAATTGGACAAGCTTTTGGAGGAGGTAGTGCTAGTTGGTCACTAAGTCAGACCCAGATGAGGAAATCTAGCATTAGAACCTAATCAAGCGACAGGAAATAAGTTAACTGCATTAATACAATGCTACAAGAATTCTAATGCTCCACTGAAGGAGGTATTTAAGACATTAACACTGGAAGCTGTGCAATCACAATCATTAGCCAAATAATCAACAAGTTGACTAACTGAGAACCAAATTACTGATAGTGGAATGAAGATGACACCCCAAGAAATATACAAAAATGCAGCCCATGGCGGCTAATGCAGGAACTTCAGCTGACATTGTTCAAAGCAGAAGGGGGTAGTTATAGCCGGCAGTCCTCACCTGGCTTATGAAGAAACATTTATCTCCACAATATTGATGGCAGGGAGCTAAAGAGCTCAGAACATTGGGAGGAATAAAACCTAATCTCTGTCACAGGGGCTCTTCTAAGTGAAGAGGGCCTGGCACTCAGTAAACCGGGACTCACTTATGGAGGGCTCAAGGATATGGAAAGTTGAATACACTTAAGAGTGTAAGGAATGAATTACTATAATAAAAGATATGAGAAAAGCAGCAACAAAGAAATAAGACTAAGAAATAGAAGAGCCAACCACAAACAAGTCCAAGTCCACTGTTTCAACCTGTCAGAATGGAAAGAGAAGGGTTAATAAGGATATGGCCACCCAACTCATACTGTACAGGCAAAGAGAGAAATGCAAAGACTAACTTAAAATTAAATAATTATAATACCCAAATATAAGGATAAGAATAATTATGAAATAATAAATAAACTAAATTAATTAACTGGGGAAAAGTCCCCAGGGGGGAGAAAGAGGGGCTGGTATATGTGAGAATCACCAGCCCTGATCCAGAGGAAGAATTTTCATGAGAATAATTGATGATTGAATTGAGTCTGGCCAATACAGGTCCTGTAGGGCTGTACAGAACCTGTACAAGAGGTGTGGTGTATTTGAGTGATCATACAGTTTCATACTGGTGTATTGAAGCTGTATTGGGTGAATCCAACCTGTACAGGTATTGACAGGCTGTATTGAGGTACCAAGCTGTATGCATGTTTCAGAATGAAGATTGCTGAAACTGAATGCTGATTTCCAATGCTGGATCTGCTGATTTGAGGTGTTTGAGTGAGTATGTGAATGAATACTCTTACCCCGGATGGATGGTTGTTACAGTATCCCCCTCTTGAAACTGGTGGGCTCCTGAACACCATAATACCCTGCCACTGTTGAGTGGCATCTCAATATTCCCACATTTTCTTCAAAAAATTTCTTTTTAAATTTCTTTTCCTCTTGACCATTATCCCGAAAAATTCTTCTTCAATTCTTCTCTGTCAATTTAAATTGATTCCCCCCTTCTTTCAAGTTTTGAGTAGGTATCCCACTTCGAAATATGCTTTTTCTTGCTTCTGATTCAATCCATCTTGACCTTGGACTATGGCCTTGGGATATATCCCAAAATGATGGCCACTGAGCTCTTGTGCTCAAAAAATGATGCCCAATGAGTATATGAAGTGTACTCATTGGGCAAGGCTTAATCCAAATGAAATCTTGAAAATTTTCCTCAAAGGGGTCTTGTCCCCATTTTCCATGGAAATGGCCTCAACAGCCCTCAAAAGTGGGTTTGGGCTGTGGCCTCTTCCCTGATGAATCTTGATAAGTTTTGATTTTTATGGCCTTTTGGGCCTTTTTTGGGGGGTTTGGTGATTTTGGTGATTCCATGATTTATGGCCATTTTTGGCCATTTTGGGTCTTTTTGGGCTTGATGATGTTTTTATGACATATGGCCATATTGGCCTTTTTCTTGTCTTTGGGGTCCTACGGTCCGCGGGCCGTACGCCGCGGTCCGTGGGGGCTATTGGAGGCCCCCTGGGCCCAAATTTGATGGGGACCATGAATTGGCCCAGAGTCCAATATACCTTTATGGCCTGGACCCATTGATGGGGTCCAGGGTCACCAAGATCATGGCCTCCTTAAAGATGCAGGGGAGGCCCACAGTGATGAATGCAGCCGCAAAGGGGCTTTGAACCTTCATTCTTGAGGCTTTGAGGGGGGGCCATAAATGAGTTATGGCCCCATTCTTGAGGTCAATTTCCTTTGGATTGAAATGGACTGATTTGGAGGTCTTGAATCTTCTGCTTCTGCATTGCCAAATTTGACTGGTATGAAGATGAACCAAATAATGACTTCCAGTGAGCTTTTGATGATTGGGTAGAGAAACTAGTTTCCTTGTCCTTGTTGTGTTTGGTTTGACTTCTATCCCCACTCTTATAAATACTTAAAAAATGAAAAAATAATGGAACCTCCCAATACATGATTTGGGAGGGGCTGCTGCTGCTTTAAAGAAATAAAAGAAAGAAAATTATACAAGTAA
The DNA here is from genome assembly GCA_023105745.1 of Austropuccinia psidii. NCBI lineage: Eukaryota > Fungi > Basidiomycota > Pucciniomycetes > Pucciniales > Sphaerophragmiaceae > Austropuccinia > Austropuccinia psidii. The sequence goes on along the minus strand of JALGQZ010000004.1, from coordinate 28,574,763 downwards.
AGAAAGAAAGAAAAATAAAAGAATAAGAGAAAATGAGAGTAAAGAAAGAAATAAAGAAAAATACTGATGGTTGGTCCTTCTTGTGGCGAGTTGCTTTATTCTGGCCAAGAAGTGTCTAAAAATGAAAACCAAGCATTTGATGCTCATAGAGTGGCCAAGGTAATGTTTTACAAGAAGTAGAACCCTCGGGGATGCATACCAGGAGTTGGAACTTACTTTCATAACTTCCACTCCCCACCAAGCACCATAAAACTGAAATGAATTTGCCATAAATGACTTCTTAAATGCATTGCCGTAAATGACTTGAATTATGATGATTGGCATAAATTGAAATGATAGATAAGAGAAAAGAAATGAAAATAAAGAAAGAAACATTTGGCCATATCTTGATAAGGTCCAAATCGGGGGGTATTGGTGTTGTATGCTTCCTTAACCTGTCCAAAGAATTGACAAGTGCTCACAAAGTGGCCAAAGTTATGCTGACAACAACATATGGGTAGAATACCCCCTTAAAGGTGCATGCCAGGAGAGTAACTTACTTTCATAACTTCTTCTCCCCACCAAGCACCATAAATCATACTCTTGAGGTATTTGGACCAGGCTTGTCTGGATATAATGAATGGAAATCCTTGACAAGGTCTGGTGAGTTGGTAAGGTTGGAAACTGGTTCCCAAGTGGTTCTTTCTGGGTGTTCACTGAATCCTTTCCACTCTACAAGATACCATAATTTACCTCTTTTGAGTTTTGAGTCCAGAACCTGAGCCACTTCCCATTCTTCTTGCTCCTCCACTAAAACTTGTGGTGGCGGCAATTGATGACGATTTGGGATAATTGAATGCTTGACTGGCTCTAATAAGGACACATGGAATACAGGGGGAACTGTCTTCCATTGCTGAGGCAGCCTGAGGGGATATGCATTACTGCCAATCTTCTTCAGAACTTCAAAAGGTCCCAACCATCTTGCTGATAATTTCTTGGTGGGTCTTGTTGTCTTGATGTTCTTGGAAGCTAGCCATAATTTGTCCCCAGGTTGAAAATCAGGTGGAATTGCTCTATTTCTATCTGCATACTTCTTGAATCTCCTTATTGCTGACTCTAATTCTTCTTTGACAACTTGCTGTACTGATTGGAGTTTTGTTGATAACTTTCCAGCAGGTGAGTCTTGAGAAATATGGATTGAGTCAAAGCTGGGATTTCTTCCATAAACGGTGAAAAAAGGTTATTGCTTTGTTGATGAATATTCTGCATTATTATAGGCAAATTCAGCCAGAGGGAGCCAGGTGTACCAGTCAACTTGATGATAGCTGACATACATCCAAAGGTACTGTTCTAGTATCTGATTTACCCTCTCTGTCTGTCCATCTGTTTCAGGGTGAAAGGCAGTTGAAAGATCTCTTGATATCTTGAGCTGCTGACACAATTGAGTCCAAAATGATGAAACAAATAAGGTGTCACAACCACGAGTTTGACCCTCCTCCTTGATGGTTGCGGCAATCCAACCTGGAGCCAAGTTGGGGCCAATTGGCCAGGTCATATCATTTATGGCCCATTGGCCCCTTTTTGGGTGTTCAATGGCTCTTACGCCACAACCCATCCCAATGCCATATCCTGCTGCCATTGGCCCTCCTGGCCAATTCACACCTCACCAACCCCCAGGCCTTCATCATTGATTTTGGGCCTGGGGGGTCCTTTTTGTCTTCTAGGGGTCTCCAGGCCCCCTAGCCACCACCAGTGGATCCAGGCCCCCCCCTTTTGATTAGGGGGTCTTGGGCCATTTAGGCCCCCTACGGTCCATAGGGTCCGCAGGCCTTTCAGGCCCCTTTTGGCCTAATCCAATGAGGCCAAAGGGGGCAACCACCTAGCCCCCAAGGCCAGGTGGGTCCCAAACCACATCTGGGCCCACCTGAGCCAAAATTGGCCATATTTCCCTTGGACCCAAAATTGGCCAAAAACGCCTTGGACACCCTTTTGGCCATAAATCACGTAGGACTCATTTTTGGCCATGGACCACTATGAACCAATATCTCCGTCACGGCCTCTGGCAACCACCAGGGGCCACCAAATCAGTTCATCAAGCTTTTCCCTCAACTTAAGGAAGATTCTTCCATTCCTCCATGCACCCCGTACTCAAGGTTGCAGGAGTGGTGCATATATGGTGTTATATACCATTATGCACCATTTTTGCTCAGCAAGTCAATGGTGACGTTTTCAGGACTCAATTCCACCTTCTCAGCTCAAGGCACCAAAATCCAACGCCCATTTTGAAGGAGGACTTTTGGACTCATCAGTTTGGTAATCCATGGTGGCAAGCAGAAGACCATCCAAGGACTCCAACCACCTGGCTATGCAGGAGTTGGGTTGGTACTCTCATTCAGGATTCTTCCAAGGTTCATTCTCAGAGGTATTCTATCATTTCAATCAGTTGTCAAGGCATTCAAGTGTTTCAATACTCCTTGGACAACTCAATTGGTTCATACAGGCGGCAATCAATCAACCTGTATGTACTTGGCCCAATTGGGTCAATTCATATTTCACTGTGGGAATTCAATCACACAATTCAATTTCAAGATGGCCAGAATTGTATTGGCCCGATTCGGAAAATACAGCCGGTGATCCACCTTCAGGATCAATCTTTCAGTTTTTCACATATACTGGCCACCTTTCAGCACCTGGGGACTTTTTCCCCAGTTAATTAATATATTGGATTTATTTTTTATCCTTATTTTCTTTTACATTATTAAAGTTAATACTGATAATCTTAAGTCAGTCATTAGCACCTTTTTCTCTTTCTTTCTTCGCCTGTCAGTGGATATTGGTGGTCATATCCTTTACTAATTCCATTGTTCTTTCTGGCAGGTTGAAACAGTGAATTGAGTATTCACTTGGTTGGCTTCCTTTTATTTTGGCCTCTGGCTTCATTCTTCTTATTCTTTGTTATCTTTGGCATATTTGTCCTTTCTCTTATGCCTGCTTAAGAAATATATTCCATAGTATTTCTTATCATCTTTTGGAGCCCTCCAAGTGAGTTCTTGATTCCTGAGTGCCAGGCCCTCTTGCTTCCATGAGAGCCCCTGTGACATTATATTAATTAACTCATAATTTCTTTTCATTTTATCCATTCATTCTTCATCAATTTCATTCATTCATTCATCGAAATTATGACTCTTTAACGCTTATGACAATTTATGATTCTTTGTCATCTCTCAATTTTCTCTCATTCATTTCTTCATTCTGAAAATTGAAAGCTGACCCAAATGTTATTTTCTGTTTATCTTTGCAATCCTAATCTCAATCATCAATCTCATTTTATCCTTCATTTCAGGCGTCTTGTTATTTTGATTTTCAGATTTTTCATCAAATTATTCAGGCACGTTCTTCATATCAGGATCCAATTTGATTTTCTCTTGAAGAATTTCGATTTCAGGAAGAATTCACTTGATAATTGATTTGATTGACTGATTTTGACATAATTGATAGTGACTTCAAGATTTTGATTGACCTGAAGATTTATCCATTGACTTGCTGAACTTCACATCAAGATTTGGACATAAATTGATTTTTGACTCAAGAATTCATTTGACTGATTGATTTTCACTGCAAGATTAGATTTCATTGATTGTGATTGATTGATTTTATTGACTTCACAATTTTCATTGATTTTGATTTTTGACTTCAAGACTCATCTGATTTGATTGATTGACGTACCTGACGACTCTAATTTGATTCATTGATTTATCCCCTCAAGATTTGATTTTGATTTGATCCTCAAGACTATTCCGGTTTTGCCTCAAGTTTTATTCAAGCTTTGATTCTTTTTTATTTAAATTTTACTCTTATTCAATCATGCCACTCCAACAGTCACCTCCTGCAAGACAGACAAGATCCCAGGCTCGAACTCAAGCTGTTCTTACTCCTACTCCAAGAGCTCCTCTTGATGGCACCCCAGCAGTTCCTCAACTGAGGGCCCAATTAGATAGAGGACCCCGCATGGAAGGAGCAGCACCATCCAGGAAGGAAGGAAGAGTGCCAAGAAGATCAAATTCTTTTTCAGGGGTAGTTGGCGGTTTTCCAGGCATGTCAAGGACTAGTTTCAAAGGTCCAGGTGAAGACGGTGAAGAGGAGGAGGAGAATTCTGCGGAAGAGGAAGAGTCTGAAGGTACTGAAGGTGTTCCTGCCCCGGTGGGGGCATCCCAAGGTACTGGAAGACCAACTCTAGCCCAGCCTGATCAGCCTGCCTCTCACCAATCTGAACCATCCTTATTGGCCATCATGCAGCAAATGACTCAGATCATGGCCAATCTTCAAGCAGCTTCTTCTTCTGATTCATCAAGACCACCAGCCTTCAAGACTCCATCTATGAAGGCACCAGAATGCTTTGATGGGACTCAGTCCTTCAAAGTCAGAAGCTTTATTCAGTCATGCCAGCTTATCTTTCATAATGATCTGGCAAACTTCTCTCAAGACAGGAAGAAGGTTCTTTATGCCACTTCATTTCTTATTGGCAGGGCTGCAAAATGGATTGAGCCTTATCTTTCTAATCTCACCAATCAAGACTCAAGTTATCTTCTCAATTCTTGGCCATTATTTGAATCCCAACTCTTCACTTTATTTGGAGACCCAAATGAAGTTAGAAAAGCTGAAGCAGAGTTGGATGGCCTTAGGATGAAAGAAGGTGGCCATGTTTCACTATACATAGCCGATTTCAGGAGTTTGGTTTCAAGAATCGGGGATTGGGGAGAAAGAGCTCTCATCCATCATTTCAGGAAGGGATTACCATCCAGGATTCTGGATCAATTGGCCTCCCATCCTTCAAATATTGATTCTCTTCAAGCCTTGATGGACGTTACCCTGGAAATTGATACCAGGTACCATGAGAGGAAAAAGGAGAAGAATCAACATCAAGAGAAGAAGCCTGAAGCCTCAAAGTCAAGTTCTTCTCATCCTCAAAATTCTTCAAGCTCAGGTCAAAAGAAGAAGAAGAATTTTCAGAAGAGGGACAAGCCCCATTCTTCTTTGTTGAATAAATATTTCAAGCTCATGAACTCTGAAAAAGAAAGAAGAATCAAAGAGGGTCTTTTTACCTATTGTGGTGGGAAGCATAGTCTTGAGTCCTGTTTCAAAAGGCCTCAAAACAAGCTTACCCAACCGTCAGGCAAATTTCCCAGCCAGGGAAAAGCCTGAGTGAAGATCATGTTGTGTTCAATGGTCTTCACAGTTTTTGTTCCAGAGCATAATTGTGCATTCTGAATACTGGTGTCAAAAATTCTCTTAAATTTTTTGTTTTTCTTCTCTTTCTGATGTTTTTTACAGTATTCTCATTGATTCTGGTGCTACACACTCATTTATTGCAAAGCAGTTTGTTCACAAGTACTCATTGACTACATCAGAACTTCCAGAGAAGATTCCCCTTATCATTCTTGACTCCTCTGAGTCTCCTTCCTAATTTGTGACTCACCATACCAGATATATGGTTGAGCTCCCTTCCTTCCCAAGCTTTGAATGGGACTTTTTAGTCATTGATACTCCCAAGGGAGAAGACCTCATATTGGGCTTTGACTTTCTCAATCATTTTAATCCTTCTATTGATTGGAGGCAAGGGCTGATCACCTTTAATCCTGATCATTTGGACTATTCTGATCCTTCTAATTCTGTCCGTAATGACTTTTCTTCTGCCAAATCTTGTGCAGCTCTGGTTGGTGATTCTAGAACACCTTCATTTCCATCTTCTGTCCATATTCCTTCCCCTAATTCCCCACAGTCATTACTATCTCCTAGAGCTGAAGTCTTCAAAGAGATTCAAGATGTTGGAGAAGATAATTCTGTATCTTCACTTCACCTCTTATTTGGGAATATGGACCTTCCTCCTTCATCTTATCATGACTCCCTGGAGGAGTTGTGGGATGAAGAGGAAGAGCCAGAAGAAGTAGAAACCGTGATGAAGGTTGTTCCTTCTGTCTATCACCAATACTTGGATGTATTCTCCAAGGTGAAAGAAGAGAAACGTCCTCATCACCGCGCCTGTGATCATCATATTGAGCTGGAGGGGTCTCTACCTCGAGTTGGGGTGATCTACTCTTTATCCAAACAAGAGTCAGATACACTCAGGGCCTACATTTCAGAGAATGTAGAGAAAGGTTTCACGCGGCCAAGCTCCTCTTCAACAGGAGCACCTGTTCTTTTTGTCAAAAAGAAAGATGGTGGCCTCCGTTTGTGTGTTGATTACCGCAAACTCAATGCTGTTACTAGGAAGAACGAGTATCCTGTTCTGCCTATGAATCAGCTTCTCAATGTCTTTAATGGTTCTTCTATCTTCTCCAAGATTGATTTGCGTGGTGCATATAACCTGCTCAGAATCAAGGAGGGTGATGAACATTTGACTTGTTTTAGAACTAAATATGGCAGTTATGAGTATTTGGTTATGCCATTTGGGCTCACCAATGCTCCTGCTTCTTTTCAGAATCCTGTCAATGACATCTTTCAAGACCTTCTCGATGTTTATGTTGTGGTTTATTTGGATGACATTATGGTCTTTTCCAAATCTGAGGAAGAACATGTCACTCATGTGTCCACTGTTCTTTCCAGACTCAGAGCCAATAACCTTTTTGCTAAGGCGTCCAAATGCCTGTTTCATGTTTCAAGCGTGGAATATCTTGGTTATGTAGTTTCTTCTGAAGGCCTCAAGATGGACCAAGCAAAAGTCCAGCAGATTCTCAATTGGCCGCCTCCAAGAAACCTCAAGGCTCTTCAATCCTTCCTTGGCTTTGCCAACTTCTACTGCCGTTTCATCAAGAATTATTCAAAAAAAATCAGTTCACTCACCAGTTTCCTCAAGAAAGATTCCTGTTTTCCCCTCAATGAGGAAGCTCTTAGTCAGTTTCGTCAACTCAAAGAGGCTTTCACCACCGCTCCAATCCTTTCCCACTTCAATCCTTCTCTACCCACCATTGTAGAGACCGATGCATAGGATTATGCCTTGGGTGCTGTACTGAGTCAGGTTTCTGACTCAGGAAAACATCCCATTGAATTTGACAGCCGCAAGCTTATCCCAGCAGTGCTCAATTAGGAAATGCATGACAAGGAACTCCTTGATATCGTCTGGGCTCTCAAGCACTGGAGGGCTTTTCTTCTTTCACTGGCTTCCCCTTTTGAAGTTCTTACCAATCACTCTTCCCTTCAATACTTCATGACCTCCAAAGTACTCACTCGCAGTCAAGCCCATTGGGCTGAATTTCATTTCTCAATCACTTACCGCCCTGGCCGCCTAGCTACTCTTCCGGATGCCTTATCACGTCGGGACAACGTTTATCCGGAGAGGGGGGAGGATTTCATCAGCAAGAATCCAATGAATCTTCAGCAACTCATTAAGCAAGATGAAGTTCAACCCTCAAAGTTTTTTGCAGTCAAGGTGGAATCTTTTTCAAATTTGATTGATTCAATCCAGAAGAAATTATGGCAAGATCCCCAGTACAGAAGTGTCCTTGAAGATTTGGGTAAAGGTAAATCTGTCCAAGATTATTCTCTTGATTCCTTTTCCCAACTTCTTCTCTTCAAAGATCGGGTGGTAGTCCCAAATGACTCCACAATTCAACTTAGTATTCTTCAAAAGCGTCACAATTCTCCTCTAGCTGGCCACCCTGGCCAAGAGAAGACTCTCAAACTTGTCAAGCGGGATTTTCACTGGTCCGGCATGACCCAATTTATCAAGGATTATGTTTCATCCTGTCAACAGTGCTCAAGAAACAAGAATATTCACCACAAGAAGTTTGGATTCCTCAAACCTCTTCCAATTCCAAATGGTCCTTGGATTTGTCTTTCAATGGACTTCATCACTCAACTGCCGCTGTCCAATTCCTTTGATTCAATCCTGGTCATAGTGGACAGATTCTCAAAAATGGTGGTTTTTATTCCAACAATGGCTTCAATCACTTCCCTGGATTTGGCCCATTTCTTCATCAAGAATATCTTTTCAAAGCATGGCCTTCCATTAAGCATTGTCAGTGATAGAGGTTCCCTCTTTGTTTCTTCTTTTTGGACCAATCTTTGTCAGCAGCTCAAGATTTCAAGAGACTTGTCAACTGCTTACCATCGAGAAACTGATGGACAGACAGAGAGGGTAAATCAGATACTAGAACAGTATCTTTGGATGTATGTCAGTTATCATCAAGATGATTGGAACACCTGGCTCCCTCTGGCTGAATTTGCCTACAATAATTCTGATCACTCTTCAACCAAGCAATCCCTGTTTTTCACTGTTTATGGAAGAGATCCGCATTTTGATTCAGTTCAAATCACCCAAGACACTCCTGCTGGAAAGTTATCAACAAAAATCCAATCAGTACAGCAAGATGTCAAGAGAGAACTTGAAGCTTCCATAAACCGGTTTAAGAGGTATGCAGATAAAGGTAGAGCAAGTCCACCTGTTTTCAATCCTGGTGACATGGTATGGCTTTCCTCCAAGAATATCAAATCAACCAGACCCACCAAAAAACTATCCGAAAGCTGGTTGGGTCCTTTTCCAATCTTGAAGAAAGTCAGTTCCCATGCTTACCACCTCAAGCTTCCATCTCAATAGAAATCCATCCACCCAGTCTTCCATATCTCACTCTTGGAACCAGTCAAGAAATCAACAATCCCAAATCGGAATCAAGAGCCTCCTCCTCCAATTACCATTGAAGAAGAAGAGGAATGGGAAGTTTCTCAAGTACTATATTCTAAGCTCAAGAGGAGAAGGTTATGGTATCTGGTGGAATGGAAAGGTTTCAGTCAAGACCCAGAAAGATCCACTTGGGAACCAGCCAAAAACCTCAAGAATTGTCCTGATCTTGTCAAAGATTTCCATTCTCTGTATCCTGACAAGCCAGGACCCAATTCTTCAAAAGCTTGATCTTTTATGGTGCTTGGTGGGGAGAGGAATTACCAAAGGTAAGTCCCAGTCCTGGTATGCACCTTTAGGGGTATTCTACCCCTCCTTGTTGTAAGCATCCCCTTGGCCACTCTGTGAGCACTTTGCAATTTGGACACAGATTCGTTGGCCTGGCTTTCAACATCAATTCCAAAATTATGGCCATTTTTTCACTTGGGAAAAGGGACCATTCAATTTCATTTTTCTTTCCAAGTTTTCCAATTCAAGACACTCCTTAATACAATTGATATTCTTATTTATGGCACTGGCGGGATTGGCAACTTCTAAAAGTAAGCTCCTCTCCTGGTGTGCACTTCCCTAAGGGGTCTACAATCTGTCAAAACATCACCTTGGCCACTCTGTGAGCACCTGGAATCAAACTCTTTTATCCAGGTCCTTGGCCACTTTCAAAATCAACTGTCGTAATCCGTGATGAAGATTGGATTCCTCCTCCAAATTCATTTCTCTTTTATTTTTCTTTTTCTTTCTCTTCAATTCTTTATATTTTTCTCAAAATTCTTTTCTTATAACTCTTTAATGCCATATCTTTATGTCAAATCACGTCTTCAACATTTTCAAAGCCAAATGTCAATAGAAGACCAAGTCAACCTCAATTCATGTGCCAACAAGTTTATCAGTTCAATTTTTCTTCTAAAGATTCAATGCCTCTTGAATCCCTCCGTCAAATCTGTCTCAATAGCCTCAACAGGCTTCTACCTCATCTTGGTGCTCAGGAGCTCACCATTCAAGGTAGGGGGGTACTGTCACAACCACGAGTTTGACCCTCCTCCTTGATGGTTGCGGCAATCCAACCTGGAGCCAAGTTGGGGCCAATTGGCCATGTCATATCATTTATGGCTCATTGGCCCCTTTAGGGGTGTTCAATGGCTCTTACGCCACAACCCATCCCAATGGCCATTTATGGCCTCAGGCCATATCCTGCTGCCATTGGCCCTCCTGGCCAATTCACACCTCACCAACCCCCAGGCCTTCATCATTTATTTTGGGCATGGTGGGTCCTTTTTGTCTTCTAGGGGTCTCCAGGCCCCCTAGCCACCACCCGTGGATCCAGGCCCCCCCTTTTCATTAGGGGGTCTTGGGCCTAAATGGCCTTTTTGGGCCATTTAGGCCCCCTACGGTCCGTAAGCCGTGGTCCGCAGGCCTTTTAGGCCCCTTTTGGCCTAATCCAATGAGGCCAAAAGGGGGCAGCCAGGTGGGTCCCAAACCACATCTGGGCCCACCTGAGCCAAAATTGGCCATATCTCCCTTGGACCCAAAATTGGCCAAAAACGCCTTGGACACCCTTTTGGCCATAAATCACGTAGGACTCATTTTTGGCCATGGACCACTATGAACCAATATCTCCGTCACGGCCTCTGGCAACAACTAGGGGCCATCAAATCAGTTCATCAAGATTTTCCCTCAACTTAAGGAAGATTCTTCCATTCGTCCATGCACCCCGTACTCAAGGTTGCAGGAGTGGTGCATATATGGTGTTATATACCATTATGCACCATTTTTGCTCAGCAATTCAATGGTGACGTTTTCAGGACTCAATTCCACATTCTCAACTCAAGGCACCAAAATCCAACGCCTGTTTCGAAGGAGGACTTTTGGACTCATCAGTTTGGTAATCCATGGCGGTAAGCAGAAGACCATCCAAGGACTCCAACCACCTGGCTATGCAGGAGTTGGGTTGGTACTCTCATTCAGGATTCTGCCAAGGTTCATTCTCAGAGGTATTCCATCATTTCAATCAGTTGTCAAGGCATTCAAGGGTTTCAATACTCCTTGGACAACTCAATTGGTTCATACAGGCAGCAATCAATCAACCTGTATGTTCTTGGCCCAATCGGGTCAATTCATATTTCACTGTGGGAATTCAATCACACAATTCAATTTCAAGATGGCCAGAATTGTATTGGCCTGATTCGGACAATACAGCCAGTGATCCACCTTTAGGATCAATCTTTCAGTTTTTCACATATACTGGCCACCTTTCAGCACCTGGGGACTTTTTCCCCAGTTAATTAATATATTGGATTTATTTTTTATCCTTATTTTCTTTTACATTATTAAAGTTAATACTGATAATCTTAAGTCAGTCATTAGCACCTTTTTCTCTTTCTTTCTTCGCCTGTCAGTGGATATTGGTGGTCATATCCTTTACTAATTCCATTGTTCTTTCTGGCAGGTTGAAACAGTGAATTGAGCATTCACTTGGTTGGCTTCTTGGCTTTTGGCTTCCTTTTATTTTGGCCTCTGGCTTCATTCTTCTCATTCTTTGTTATCTTTGGCATGTTTGTCCTTTCTCTTATTCCTGCTTAAGAAATATATTCCATAGTATTTCTTATCATCTTTTGGAGCCCTCCAAGTGAGTTCTTGATTCCTGAGTGCCAGGCCCTCTTGCTTCCATAAGAGCCCCTGTGACATAAGGATCCTCTATCACTGATGATACTGACTGGAAGACCATGCTTGGAAAATACATGACTAATGAAGATTTGAGCTAGGTCCAGAGCAGTGATTGTTCCATAAGTTGGAATGAAGATTGCCATTTTTGAGAATCTGTCCACAACTACTAAAATTGAATCAAAGTTGTTTGAAAGTGGCAATTGAGTGATGAAGTCCATTGATAATGAATTCCAAGGACCAGACGGAATTGAAAGAGGCTTGAGTAATCCAAGCTTCTTGTGATGAATGTTCTTGTTTCTTGAACATTGCTGACATGAGGACACATAGTCCTTGATGATGTGATTCATGCCAGCCCAATAAAAATCCCTCTTGATGAGCTTGAGGGTCTTCTCCTGGCCAGGATGGCCAGCCAATGGTGAGTCATGATGCTTTTGAAGAATATTGAGTTGAAGTTCTTCATTGCTTGGAATTACCACTCTATCTTTGAATAATAATAACTTGGCTTGTGGCTCAAGAGAATAATCTGGAACTGATTCACCTCTTGCTAGTTGCTTGAGTATTTCTTTATAGTCTTTGTCTTGCCATACTTCTTTTTGAATCTTGTCCACTAAATCTGCGAAAATCTCCACTTTGATTGAGAAGAATCTTGACTCTTGAATTCCATCTTGCTTAAGGACTTGATGAAAATTTTGAGGATTCTTTCTGATGAAGTCCACCCCCCTCTCTGGGTACATGTCGTCCCAACGTGACAAGGCATCTGGTAAAGTGGCCAGCCTGCCTGGGCGGTAAGTGATAGTGAAATGAAATTCTGAGAGAAATGCAGCCCAACGGGCCTGACGATGAGTAAGAACTTTGGAAGACATGAAATACTGCAAGGAAGAGTGGTCTGTCAAGACCTCAAAAGAATTGGAAAGAGAAAGAAGAAATGATCTCCAGCGCTTGAGAGCCCAAACTATGCCAAGTAGTTCCTTGTCATGAATTTCATAGTTCAGCTCAGCTGGGAGAAGCTTGCGACTATCAAATTCAATGGGGTGCTTTCCTGAGTCATTCACCTGACTCAGTATGGTGCCCAATGCATAATCAGAAGCATCAGTCTCTACAATAGTAGGCAGAGATGGATTGAAATGGGATAAGATAGGAGCAGAGGTGAAAGCCTCTTTGAGCGTTTGAGACTGACTAAGAGCTTCCTCATTGAAGATAAAGGGAGAATCTTTGTTGAGAAGGGAAGTGAGAGAAGTGATTTTTTTGGAATACTTTTTAATGAAACAACGATAAAAATTGGAAAAGCCAAGAAAAGATTGAAGGGCCTTGATGTTTTTGGGCTAAGGCCAATTGAGGATTTGCTGAACTTTTGAAGAATTCATCTTGATGCCATCACTTGAAACAACATAGCCCAAGTATTCCACACTTGCGGCATGGAATACACACTTGGAGGCTTTGGCAAACGAATTATTGTCCCTCAGTCTTTGGGGAACAGAGGTCACATGTTTGACATGTTCCTCCTCAGAACTGGAAAAGACCATAATATCATCTAAATAAACCACAACAAACACATCCAAGAAATCTGCAAAGATATCATTTACTAGATTCTGGAAAGAAGCAGGAGCATTGGTCAAACCAAATGGCATGACCAAATACTCATAACTACCATATTTGGTTCTAAAGGCAGTTAAGTGCTCATCCCCCTCTTTGATTCTCAGAAGGTTATATGCACCACACAAATCTATCTTGGAGAAGATAGTGGAACCGTTGAATACGGTAAGGAGCTGGTTCATAGGAAGAACAGGGTATCTGTTCTTCCTAGTGACAGCATTGAGTTTGTGGTAGTCAAAACACAAACGAAGACCTCCATCCTTTTTCTTGACAAAAAGGACAGGTTCTCCTGTTGAAGAGGAGCTTGGTCTTATGAAAACTTTCTCTACATTCTCTGAAATGTAGGCCCGCAGTGTTTCTGACTCTTGATTTGATAATGAGTAGATAACACCAATTGGAGGTAGAACACCCTCCAATTTGATATGGTGATCACAGGCGCGGTGTGGAGGAGGTTTCTCTGCTTTCACCTTGGAGAATACATCCAAATATTGGTGATAAGCAGGAGGGACTACCTTCAACACAGTTTCAATTTCTTCTGGCTCTTCCTCCTCATCCCACTGCTCCTCCAGGGATGCATGAAAAGATAAGGGAGGAAGGTCCATATTCCCTTGAAAGAGATGAAGTGAAGATATGGCAACATCTTCTCCAACATCCTTTATCTCTTTGAAGACTTCATCTCTTAATGGAAGTAATGACTGAGATGGAATGATGGAGGGGGTATGGACAGAAGAAGGAAGGGAAGGTGTCTTAAGTTCACCAACCAGAGCAACACTGTTGACAGCAGTGGCTAAGTCATTACTAGTAGAAGGAATAATACCACTAGAATCCTTATTACTAGAATCATAGGTGATCAATCCATTTTTCCAATCAATAATGGGATTAAAATGGTAAAGGAAATCATAGCCCAATATCAGGTCTTCTCCCTTGGGTGAATCTATGATAAAGAAGTCCCATTCAAAGCTTGGGAAAGAAGGCAAGTCAACTACCCACTTGGTATAATGGGTGATGAACAAGGAAGGGGATTCATTAGAATCCAGAATGAAAAGAGGAATCTTTTCAGGGAGCTCTGACAGAGTCAATGAGTACTTGAGAACAAAATTCTTTGCAATAAAGGAGTTTGTAGCACCAGAATCAATGAGAATACTATAAAAAATATCAGAGACAGAAGAGAAAATAAGAAATTTTAAAGATTTCTTGACACTAATATTCAGAGTGCACAATTGTGCTCTTGAAGGAAATAAGTGAGAACCATTGAACACATCATGATTCCCACTCAGGCTTTTCCCTGCTTGCTAGGGAAGCCTCTTAATGATGACCCAGGCTTGTTCTGAGGTCTCTTGAAGCATTTTTCAATTGGGTGCTTTCCACCACAATAAGTACACAACCCCTCTTTAATCCTCCTCTCCTTTTCAGAACCAATTAATTTATTGTCCTTATTGAGGAGAGCAGCATGAGGCTTGTCCTTTGAAGATTGAAACTGCTTGCCCTTGTTATTCCTCTTCTGGTGAGGCCTCTTTGAAGATGAGTTTTGAGGAGGCCTAGATTGATTGGATCCATTGACAGGAGGCTTCTTCTCTTGATTGCCACCCTTTTCTTTTTGCCTCTCATGAAATCTTGTGTTTAATTCTAAAGTGACATCCATAAGTTCTTGAAGAGTATCAAAAGTTCCAGGGTGAGAAGCCAACTGATCCAATAATCTTGATGCCAATCCTTTTCTGTAAACATGGATATAAGCTCTTTCCCCCCAATCTCCAATTCTTGACATTAAGCTTCTGAAATCTGCAATGTACAAGGAAACATGACCACTCTCCTTCATCCTCAAATTGTCCAGCTCTTGTTCAGCTTTCCTGACTTCATTGGGTCACCAAACAGAGTGAATAATTGAGATTCAAATAAGGGCCAATTATTGAGGAGGTAGGAAGGGTCTTCATTGGAAATATTTGAGAGATAGGGTTCAATCCACTTTCCAGCTCTACCAGTGAGAAAAGAAGTTGAGTAAAGAACTTTCTTCCCGTCAGAGAAGAAATTTTCTGGATCATTATGGAAGATTAATTGACAGGATTGGATAAATCCTCTCAATTTATGAGCTTGAGTACCATCAAAAGAATCAGGTGCCTTCATGGATGGAGTCTTGAAAGCAGGGGCTTTGGAATTGTCCCTGAGAGCAACTGCTTGAGTGAGTTGCCCCATGAATTGAATCATCTGCTCCATCATCTTGAGGAGACTTGGATCAGTTTGAGAGACAAGAGGTTGACTAGCAAGGGCTAGATTAGAACCCTGAGGCACCTCTGGAGCATTTTCCAAGGCATCTGCCACTTCAGTTTCCCCAGAACCTTCCTCTTCCACAGACTCTTCCCCCTCTTCATCTTAAACTTCCCCTAATCTTGCTCTTGCACCTTCAGACATGCCAGGGTAGCCACCCAAAAGTCCAGAAAAGGATCTTGATCTTCTAGATTTCATTCCACCTCTTCTTGAGGGTGCTGCTCCTTCCATTGGTGGTCCTCTGTCCAGATTTGCACTCAGTTGATGAACTGATGGGGTGCGGTCAAGAGGAGCCCTTGCTGTAGGAGTGAGAACAGCTGGAATTCTTTGGGATCTAGTATTCTTGGCTGGGGGACTATGCTGAGCTGGCATTGTGAATAGAAATTGAATAAAAGAAACTTGATGGTATTGAGAATAATAATCAGAACTGGGCCAAATCAATCACAATTAAAATCTTGATGAATCTTGAGGGATCAATTCAAATCTTGAGGTGAAATCAAATTCAGTCAACAGTCAAATTAATTTAAACAATCAACAATCAATTCAAATCAAATATCAATAATCTTGAGTAAATCAACAATCAATCAATATTCAATCAATAATCAATCAATCAATAATCAATAAATCAATAAATCAGTGTCTTCAATATGAAATCAAGGTCTTGAGGAATCAATCAATCAATTTAAAATCTTCAGAAATCAAGTCAATATCTTGATGAGTCAAAATCAGTCAATAATCAAAATCAATTCTTGAGGATCAATAAAATATCTTGAGGATTCAAAGTCAATCAATAATCAAAATCAGCTCTTGAGGATCAATCAATATCTTGAGAAGTCAAAATCAGTCAATCCAATCCAAATAAGAATCCTGAACCGCTGAATCAATAAACCAATAAATCCCAATGAATAATCCAATCAATTAAACCAATCAATAACTCCTAAAAGAACCTGAATAAGAACACAGAAAGAATTTGATTTGATAAAATGAAATGAAGTGAATGAAATGATCAGCAATGATTAAGCAAGAAGAAAAATCAATTTCATATGAATGAAATGAATGAGATGAAATTGATGAGAGAGAAAAATCATAATCATTAAAGATCATTAAATCATAAAAGAGATCATAATTGATGAATGAGAGAAATAAATATAAATGAATGAAAAGATAGAATCAAATATGGGTTAATTAATTTAATTTCACAGGGGCTCTTCTAAGTGAAGAGGGCCTGGCACTCAGTAAACTGGGACTCACTTATGGAGGGCTCAAGGATATGGAAAGATGAATACACTTAAGAGTGTAAGGAATGAATTACTATAATAAAAGATATGAGAAAAGCAGCAACAAAGAAATAAGACTAAGAAATAGAAGAGCCAACCACAAACAAGTCCAAGTCCACTGTTTCAACCTGTCAGAATGGAAAGAGAAGGGTTAATAAGGATATGGCCACCCAACTCATACTGTACAGGCAAAGAGAGAAATGCAAAGACTAACTTAAAATTAAATAATTATAATACCCAAATATAAGGATAAGAATAATTATGAAATAATAAATAAACTAAATTAATTAACTGGGGAAAAGTCCCCAGGGGGGAGAAAGAGGGGCTGGTATATGTGAGAATCACCCGCCCTGATCCAGAGGAAGAATTTTCATGAGAATAATTGATGATTGAATTGAGTCTGGCCAATACAGGTCCTGTACGGCTGTACAGAACCTGTACAAGAGGTAGGGTGTATTTGAGTGATCATACAGTTTCATACTGGTGTATTGAAGCTGTATTGGGTGAATCCAACCTGTACAGGTATTGACAGGCTGCATTGAGGTACCAAGCTGTATGCATGTTTCAGAATGAAGATTGCTGAAACTGAATGCTGATTGCCAATGCTGGATCTGCTGATTTGAGGTGTTTGAGTGAGTATGTGAATGAATACCCTTACCCCAGATGGATGGTTGTTACAATCTCAATCTACAAAAAAAACAGATGAACCAAATATTCCAGGGTTTCTAGAATCACATCACTGCATATTACAGGAATACAAGATAAATAACACTATTTGGACCTACTTCTAGTTTTTGGAGGACCACATCAACTTCACTTCCAAACACTTACTTAATCTGAAGTTGGAGATAAGAATCGACATGCAGTGTATAAGGAGATACTTACCAAACACAAACTCTGGAGTCGGGACTGCAGCACTTTAACCTCTGCATGCATTTGGAGGACCTTGGCTGTCACCATCATGAACCTATGGACCCCAATTTAAAGATGCTTACAGTCTGGTACCCGCTTATTACCAAAAATATAGGATAGGGAGTTTTGTGACAAGCTATTGCACAGAAAAACCGAAACCTATCCTTACACTCTAACTCCAAGATTCAAGCAATAGGATCTCGCATCAGCACCTCATCAATCAATTTCTCAGCTGTCAATATTGGTGTACAGCCTCAGTATCATGCTAGAAGTACGATGAAAGCATAATATAGATGTCTGCTAAGGAAGTGAGGAGATAATGAGGTGATAATAAATTGAAGCCTAATCAGGAAGAGGAGATTACAACCACCTCATCTAGTTATGATCACAACAGACTCTCAGAGGCTTGGGAACACTCAGAAGGAGATTGAAACCTTGCAAAATGGTCTTTTGACTGTTTCCAAGGGCCATTATCAACTCCTGGAACCTGGAAGCCAGCCCTGACTCATCTCAACTTGTGAAAATCACAGTAAAAACAGAAATAATTGGGCAACTCGATTCATCATAAATGTGCTATACCACCTTGAACACTACCAACTAAGAACTAGCCTACCCAACCTCAGTAGACCATGAGGGTCCACTCTAAACAACCAGGACCACTGACGCAACTTAATCCAACAATACTCAAAACCAAGCCATTATCAAGCTAATGGGGGCATCTGGAGGCTATTTAGATAGAAAGACATCAATACGAAGTCCTTCTAAGAACAGTAGATGGTGTTAGACACCTTCCCGCTACCCAAGCACCCAACGCGACTAAATTCCAAAGTACTTCGGAGGTGTAAGAACACCTGTAACTCCCCCAAAAACAGCTACCAGATGAGGTATGAAACCTTACAGGGGCAGTCAAATTACTGTCTGTACCTTTATAGCTACAAATCACCCACCCGAAGTTCTTTTGAGCACTACAAAAGATATATTAGACTGAAATAATTTCAAAGAAGTGGAACCGAAGCTACTTGAGCTAAAGAGACATAGGAAAGGTCATTTCAAGCTCATTGAGCAACAAAATCTCCACCTGAAAAGGCCTCTGTAAGCAAGAAACAACCACCCTAATTCAATGCAAGCTTCACCTGGGGTATATGAACACCCACAAGAGCTGAAATAACTTACCCGATGAGGCTATGAAGCCTCTAGTGGTTGATAATCAATTAAGGGATAGATTCAGGGCTTATTCCTGCCTGAATTATCAAATACATTGCACTAAAAGAAAAAGCCACTTATGGAACTTTCAATAGGATAAAAACGTCCCACCCAAAGCATGAAACAAGGTTCAAAAACAATAAATAGATAAAGATCAAAATCAAAATCCAGAAAAGCCCTCATCAAGGCTTAAAACTGATGTTTTGTTTTATTCCTTTTATGAATTATTAATTATCTGACATTTCCTATCCTCACTTCCTACAGGCTTTTGAACAACAAAGCAAAAAAAAATAATAATAAAATAAAAATAAAAAAAATAAAAAAAATAACAAAAAATAACAAAAAATAACAAAAAATAACAAAAAATAACAAAAAAGTCCTCAACAAGACTTTAAACTGTTGAATTTATTTATATGTTTAGTGTTAATGTTATCTCTTACTAATTGGTTTTTTATATATAAAACAAATGATGGTAATTATTACAATATATATATATATATATATATATATATATATATATATATACATAAGAATACAAATAAAATGTTTATTTATTTTTAAATTTACTCAATATTTTATTTAAATTTACTGTTGTTTTTTTTTTACAAAGGCCTTAAAAGGAATAATAAAACAAAAAAAGAAAAGCCCTCAATATGGCTATAAACTGCTGGTTTTCTTTTGCTAACGTTTTTATTTATTTAGGAGAATTGAAAACAGATATAAATTAAATTTATTTATTTATTATGAATTAATATATACATGTATATATAAGAAAGAAGAAAAAAATCAATATATATAACAGAATGAGGGATTGAAAAAAGGAAAAAGCCCTCAGGATACAAAAAATAACAAATATGCCCTCAGCATGGCTTAAAACTGCTTAGTTTTTTATGAATTATAATTTTGATTTTTTAATTTTGTTTCTTATTTTTTAATCTTATGATTTTTTTTGGTTTTTTTTCAATTACTGAAAAAGTCTTTATGTTAATTTTACAGGGCTATAAATAAATAAAAAAAGCCCTCAGTATGGCTCTAAACTTCTGGTTTTATTTTGCTAACCTGTTTTTATTTTTATTTATTAGGTAGTACTTATAAAGAATTGAAAACTGACATAAATTACATTTATAAAAATAACAGAAGTCCTCAACATCACTTTAAACTGTTTAATTGTTTCTTTTATTTATGTTTTGGGAAATGGGCATACAAAACACAGATGTCCTCAGCAAGACATTAAACTGCTGGACTTTTTTAATTTTATTCTTGATAGTAAATGAAGCTTACCTATTTCATTTTTGATGTGCTACATGGCGATAAACAACAATAAATGTCCTCAGAAAGACATTAAACTGCTTGTTTCTACTTTTCCTTTTATATTTTGGTTTTTTATTTTACTTAACTGAAAATGATTCTTCAATTTTGACAGGGCTTTACAATAAATTAAAAAAAAATGCCCTGAGAAAGGCTTTAAACTGCTCACTTTTATTTTTTTATCATTTATTAAATCTCTTATTTTAACTGAAATATTACTTTCTTTACAGTTTTTCATATATGAATCAATATATGTATATATATAACAGAATGGCTTTACAATAAAAATTAACAAATAAGTCCTCAGCAGGACTTAAAACTGCTTATTTCTCTTTTGCTTCATTTTTTTTTTGACCTAATAACTGATCTTTTTTTATGATTTTATTGACCAATAATTTCAATTTTGACTATAGTTATTATAAAAAATGAGCCCTCAGTATGGCTATGAAATGCTGGTTTTCAATTTTTATATCTTGATTTTTGTGCTGATTCTATTATTTTTAGGGCTACCAATAAAAAAAGAGCCCTCAGCATGGATTTAAACTTCTGGGCTTGCTTATTTTAATTAAATTATTTTTTTATGAATTTTTAATGCTACAGGGCTGCAAATATACAAAAATGTCCTCAGAAAGACATTAAACTGCTGGATTTTTTTGATTTCCCCCTTGATATTACATGAAGCTGACATATTTATCTTTATGTGCTACAGTGCTATAAAGGACAATGCAAAGCCCTAAGAAAGGCTTTAAACTGCCTTTTTTATTTTTTATGATTTTTCTTATATTTTATAATATATTATACTGACATATCTTATTTTGAATGCTACAGGTGTTCATCATGAAAATATTTCTCTGATTTTATAACATTAAAAGTGCTTTCAAAGGGAAAAGGAGTCCTTAAAAAGACTATAAACTGTTGAATTTAATTATACAACTTGGCTTTGAAGATAAATCAAATCCCATGAAAACCAAAAATTATCAAACAAAAGTGTTTGGACATAAGATATGGTCCTTGGCAAGACCATAAACTGCCCCTTCAAACATCAACAAAAACAACAAAAAAGAAAATCTGTGGTCCTTGGCAAGACCATAAACTTCCCACCATTAGAATTCTCAACTAGGATTCAATACAAAACAACAAACCAAAGGTCCTTGCCAAGACCATAAACTGCCCACTCAAATTATCAACAATAATCAAGAAAAAGTAACCAAAGGTCCTTGGCAAGACCATAAACTGCCCACCATTAGAATTCTCAACTAGAATTCAATACAAAACAACAAAACAAAGGTCCTTGGCAAGACCATAAGCTGCCCACTCAAATTATCAACAATAATCAAGAAAAAGTAACCAAAGGTCCTTGGCAGGACCATAAACTGCCCACCATTAGAATTATCAACAAGGACTCAAAGCTAAAGCACAATCAACCAATGGTCCTTAGCAAGACCATAAACTACCTACTTAAAGTATTCAAAAAGATTGGAAAAGGACTACAAAAGGAGGATAAGTCCTAGGCAAGACTATAAACTACCTAACGTTTTATTTCTTATTTTTTCTAATTTTATTTCATTATAAACAAGAATTAGAGAGATTTACTGACTTGAACTTTTTGAACATATTTCTAATTTACTTCAAAATCAATTATTTTTTTTATCTAAGAATTAGGGGCATATCCCAGTCAAGGTCTCAAAAAAATTCTTTTTTATCTTCATCATATTTTTTCTTCTAGTATTACATTAAGAGCCATTAAGTTGGCTCAATTTCTTCCACTCAAAATAATAATAATAATTAAAAAAAGGAAAAAAAGATCAATTTATTTGTAATATTTCTTCAATTACAAGAAAGTGATTGGAACTTGTTTCAAAAGAAGTATTTGTGCCATGAAGGCATTAATTGAACTCTGAAGGAGCTATTTATATTGAAAAACTCATAAATTGATGACATAATCTGGGGAATTTGCATATTAATAACACCTCAATGTGCTATTTATTCAAAAAAAAAAAGAATTTAAAAGCCCCCCAAAAATCAAACAAGAGTTTTTTTTAACTGTACAAATTTTTAATTTCACTTTTTATGATTTTTAACAACTCAAATGCATTTATGGGTAACAGAAAATCTGAACCATAAAGGTGATGGACTTGAAATAACGTCTGAGTCACAATGATGATTCCAAAAGGAAGAGTTCTGGCATCATAAGGGTCATTATATGATTAAAGGACTCAAATTATGATCATTCAATTATGTCATATTAATTATAAAACCTCTCAAGAGCACCAATTTTTAGTGATTGGCACAAATTACCACCTTCAACCAAACAGTTCCATGATCTTTATTGTGATGCAGGATCATTTCTTTTGAAATTTGATTTTTACTAAGATATCTCAGTTAATGGTTATTTTATACTTACAGTGAAAATAATAATAAAAATAAAAAAATAAATATATATATTTATTGAATCATCATTAAAATAAAATTATGTATATTTACTGTATCATTATTTATCCTTGTCAAAATCACTATAAAAAATAAGGGGTGGGTAAACTTATTTCTTACACTATCCCTTATAGTGGAAGTTTTGGGGGAATGAGAACATATCCTCTTCAAAATTTGAAAACCAACTCAAGATTTTTAAATGGAGAGGGGGGCCCTTATCCAAAACAAATATTATTAAAAAAAATATCATTAAATTAATATTAAAATAAATTTTGAATCAACTTGTTATTACAATTTTTTTATGTTTCATTTCTTTATAGCAGGTATAATTCAGGATTACAAAAGAACAAAAGGACATAAATTATTTTGAAGAAATAGCAAGAGAATTGGGAAACAACTTATCATAGGACAATTATTCAGAATACTGAAAATGAAGAAGATTATTTATGAAGAAAAGCAGGAGTTCCTTATGGATTGAACTTTGGACAAAACCAGACCTTGGAAATTTCTTTGATTCTGGATTGAAACTCAATTGGAATTCAAGAATCACTGGCCAGGATTTTTGGACTGAAGGATGACTCACTGGATTAATTATTGACTCAGGACTCAATCAACATGATGTAAAACACTCAGCTCAAATTGCCCTTGGGATTTTTAAGAAGCTTGAAGACTCAAGAGGTCCTCAGCATGACACTAAACTTCTTCCCCTGTAGACTTGGGCAGCGGAACTTATAAAAAATAACAGCCAAGAAGCTGGAGGGGATTTTCCTAGTGAGGAGAAGTGCTGAAGGACCATTTTTGTCCTCAGCATAACAATAAACTGCTCCCTTTGTGTAACAGGAACAAGGGGTTTCACAGGTGTTTATCATTATCAAATTGGCCAAAATGAACAAAGTGGAGTCCCAAGCCATCAATTAAGACAAGAAAATTCCTTATCAAGAAATAAAACAACCAGAAGAATCTTTCATCAAGTGGGAATCATGAAGATTGAAGAATAAGACAAGGGTCAAGTGGAATCCAAAATCAAGCCCAAAGGAGCTCAAGAATCAAAATAAGCCCTTGAATTAGGCCAGGAGGTCCTTGCATGACCTAAACTGCAGGGCTTTTATACCTAATATACAGGGGTTACACACCTAGTTGTAGGTCCTGTATGACCTTAAACTACATTTTTTATGGAAGAGAGAAGAAAGAATAATTGTGAAGACCTCAAGATTTCAGGATACTAGCAAATTCTTAGAAATCATTAAAAAAATAAAAAAACAGAGGAAGAACAAAGTGAAGAAGATGAATCAATAAATGAGGAAGAGGAATTTGAGGAGAGCAAAGAATCAGATGAAGAATAGAGAGTTCTCACCTGGAATGCTGGGGACAGAATTAAATGGAGAGGGGGATGTGGTATTCCATACCATTTTTTTCACCAGGCTCAAGCTCATAGTACCCCATAACAGCAGTAAATCCAGCCTACAGGAAGACTTACACTCAAATTTTACACCAAAAGTTCAATTTTACAGCAAGAAGCTTGATTTAGCTCATAAAACCATGGCACAGGCACCAAAGGGAGGTGTATTTGTTTAAATAAATTATTCAATTTCATTCTGCATATGCAAGAATCAAGTTACATATAGCAAACTAGTTACAACAAATAAGGTACCACCCTTTAAATTACACACCCCACCCAGCCTTACACCCCCTTATAGCCACAGGACTCATGCAGCAAAAAAGGACACCTGCATGAATTACACAGCCACAGGAGTACCTTATCCTATATCCACAGTAATCCCACTTGAAACCTTAAAACAGAATCAATATTATTTACACCACTCATCACCTCATGCAAACCAAAGCTAGTTACAACAGGCTGCATGCAGTACACAATTGTAATTGAATCTCAACCACATGACTATGCACAGCATGTGTCAAACTCAAAAATCACATCATCTCATACATAACAGTAAATTCATCAGTGCAAGAAATTATCACCTGACCTCATTTTAAAGTTCAAAAAGAAGAAAAGCAACCATGACACTTGCATAAATTACACAGCCACTTCTACCAAGCCTACAATATGACATATGCAAAGGAATTTCAAGTTCATCATGTGATACTCCATCCACCAACAGAATATCATGTGACAGAAAAGAGGCTGTGCACAACAAAAGTCCTCAGCCAAAATGAAATAACCTCATGCATGCAAGGAAAATCCAAGAATATCACATCATAATTAGTTCACTAAAAGACCATCATGTGATGAATGGAGGCTGTGCAGAGAAAAAATCATCACCCAACCTTAAATCACCTGACCCATGCAAGAAAAGTCCTCACCAAAAATAGAGTCACATGATGAAATCAAGAGGAATTAAGGTGGAAAAATACAGCTCCCATGGAGGGCCCCCTGGGCTCCCAAAAGGTATAAATAGAGGGGCTCTCTCCCCCAAATTTCAAAATCCCCCCCATGAAAATTATATCCCATGCAAATTATATCCACTGCAAAGTAGGAGCATAGGAATAATTCATCCCTAACCTGGGAGGTAGTCCAGAAAATTATAGTGACTTTTACTTGCCCAGTAGCTAAGCTCAGTGGAAGTATAGTGTTGAAGATTACCCAGTAGCCAAGCTCAGTGGAATCTTATTATTAAATTATCCAGAACCCAAGATTAGGGTTGCTACTCTATTAAAATATTTTATCCAGTAAAATTAACACCATTTATCAAGACTTAAAAATAACTTACCCCTTTAAAAAATCCAATATCAAAGAATCTTACCTCTTAAATTTAACAGATAAAATTTTATATTATTATTAACCACTCTTAAAAAAAATAACAAACCTTTAAAAAAATTATTTTACTCTGTTATAACTATACCTTAACAAAATTGCCTTTATCAACACCAATCAAATTTTCCAGAAAACCTTAAATAATGCATCTTACCAAGGATTTAACACCAAGAAGAAACAACTCACCTCAATTTAACCAAAAAATATTAAGATTAAACAGACAAGTATTTCATTAAAATCTAAAAACTAACCAAATTACTGACATTTATTTTTCATATTATTTATTGAATAGGTCTGATCTGAGACTGCTGAATTTTTTTCTTCTGCAGTTGTAAATCCACTTACTAATTTTATTTTGGTTTGTGAGCTCCAAGGAAGATTTTGTTCAGTATTTTAGGAGGGGCAGGCAATACACCCTTGCCACCCTTGGTTGCAGGAGTTATTAGCAATTCAAAACTAGTTACCTGTGATTTCCCCCTCCAGGTACTGCCTCATTTTAATCCCACACAAGAGGAATTCCCACAGTGGGTCTTGTTGTCTTGATGTTCTTGGAAGCTAGCCATACTTTTTCCCCAGGTTGGAAATCAGGTGGAATTTCTCTATTTCTATCTGCATACTTCTTAAAACGCTTTATTGCTGACTCTAATTCTTCTTTGACAACTTGCTGTACTGATTGGAGTTTTGATGATAACTTTCCAGCAGGTTTGTCTTGAGAAATGTGAATTGAATCAAAGCTGGGATTTCTTCCATAAATAGTGAAAAACGGAGACTGTTTTGTTGATGAATGTTCTGCATTATTATATGCAAATTCAGCCAGAGGGAGCCAGGTGTGCCAGTCATCTTGATGGTAACTGACATACATCCAAAGATACTGTTCTAGAATCTGATTTACCTTCTCTGTCTGTCCATCTGTTTCAGGGTGAAAGGCAGTTGAAAGATCTCTTGATATCTTGAGCTGCTGACACAATTGAGTCCAAAATGATGAAACAAATAATGAACCTCTATCACTAACAAAACTGATTGGGCGACCATGTTTGGAAAATACATGACTAATAAAGATTTTAGCTAAGTCCAAAGCAGTGATTGTTGAATAAGTTGGAATAAATATTGCCATTTTTCAAAATCTGTCTACAACTACTAAAATTGAATCAAAGTTGCTTGACAAGGGCAATCGAGTGATAAAGTCCATTGATAAAGAATTCCAAGGACCAGATGGAATTTGAAGAGGCTTGAGTAGCCCAAACTTTGTATGGTGGATGTTCTTGTTTCTTGAACATTGCTGACATGAGGACACATAGTCCTTGATTATTTGATTCATCCCAGCCCAATAAAAATCCCTCTTGATGAGCTTGAGGGTCTTCTCCTGGCCAGGATGGCCAGCCAACGGTGAGTCATGACGCTTCTGAAGATTGTCCAATTGAATTTAATTATTTCTTGGAATGACTACTCTATCTTTGAACAATAATAATTTTGCTTGAGGCTCAAGAGAATAGTCTGGGACTAATTCTTGTCTTGCTAATTTCTTGAGGATTTCCTTATAATCTTTGTCTTGCCATACTTGTCTTTGGACTTGATCAACTACATCTGACAACATATCAACTTTTATTGAGAAGAATCTTGACTCTTGAATTTCATTTTGCTTGAGAGCTTGATGAACATTTTGAGGATTCTTCCAAGTCCATTGATAAAGAATTCCAAGGACCAGATGGAATTTGAAGAGGCTTGAGTAGCCCAAACTTTGTATGGTGGATGTTCTTGTTTCTTGAACATTGCTGACATGAGGACACATAGTCCTTGATTATTTGATTCATCCCAGCCCAATAAAAATCCCTCTTGATGAGCTTGAGGGTCTTCTCCTGGCCAGGATGGCCAGCCAACGGTGAGTCATGACGCTTCTGAAGATTGTCCAATTGAATTTAATTATTTCTTGGAATGACTACTCTATCTTTGAACAATAATAATTTTGCTTGAGGTTCAAGAGAATAGTCTGGGACTAATTCTTGTCTTGCTAATTTCTTGAGGATTTCCTTATAATCTTTGTCTTGCCATACTTGTCTTTGGACTTGATCAACTACATCTGACAACATATCAACTTTTATTGAGAAGAATCTTGACTCTTGAATTTCATTTTGCTTGAGAACTTGATGAACATTTTGAGGATTCTTCCAAGTCCATTGATAAAGAATTCCAAGGACCAGATGGAATTTGAAGAGGCTTTAGTAGCCCAAACTTTGTATGGTGGATGTTCTTGTTTCTTGAACATTGCTGACATGAGGACACATAGTCCTTGATTATTTGATTCATCCCAGCCCAATAAAAATCCCTCTTGATGAGCTTGAGGGTCTTCTCCTGGCCAGGATGGCCAGCCAACGGTGAGTCATGACGCTTCTGAAGATTGTCCAATTGAATTTAATTATTTCTTGGAATGACTACTCTATCTTTGAACAATAATAATTTTGCTTGAGGTTCAAGAGAATAGTCTGGGACTAATTCTTGTCTTGCTAATTTCTTGAGGATTTCCTTATAATCTTTGTCTTGCCATACTTGTCTTTGGACTTGATCAACTACATCTGACAACATATCAACTTTTATTGAGAAGAATCTTGACTCTTGAATTTCATTTTGCTTGAGAACTTGATGAACATTTTGAGGATTCTTCCAAGTCCATTGATAAAGAATTCCAAGGACCAGATGGAATTTGAAGAGGCTTGAGTAGCCCAAACTTTGTATGGTGGATGTTCTTGTTTCTTGAACATTGCTGACATGAGGACACATAGTCCTTGATGATTTGATTCATGCCAGCCCAATAAAAATCCCTCTTGATGAGCTTGAGGGTCTTCTCCTGGCCAGGATGGCCAGCCAACAGTGAGTCATGACGCTTTTGAAGAATATCCAATTGAAGTTCATGATTAATTGGGATGAATACTCTATCTTTGAATAATAACAATTTGGCTTGAGGGTCAAGAGAATAATCTGAGACTGATTCACCTATTGCTAATTTCTTGAGAATTTTCTTATAATCTTTGTCTTGCCACACTGACTTCTGAATTTGATCAACTAAATCTGAGAAAAATTCAACTTTAACTGAGAAAAATCTTGACTCCTTAATTTCATTTTGCTTGAGAACTTGATGAACATTTTGAGGATTCTTCCTGATGAAGTCCACCACCTCTCTGGGTACACGTCGTCCCAACGTGACAAGGCATCTGGTAAAGTGGCCAGCCTGCCTGGGCGGTAAATGATGATAAAATGGAATTCAGATAGAAATTCTGCCCAACAGGCTTGACAACGAGTAAGGACTTTAGAGGACATAAAATACTGAAGGGAACAATGGTCTGTGAAGACCTCAAAGGAATCAGAAATAGAAAGGAGAAAAGCTCTCCAGCGCTTGTGAGCCCAAACTATGCCAAGGAGTTCCTTGTCATGAATTTCATAGTTGAGTTCAGCTGGTAAGAACTTGCGACTATCAAATGCAATGGGATGCTTTCCTGAGTCATTCACCTGACTCAGTATGGCACCCAAGGCATAATCAGAAGCATCAGTCTCTAAAATAGTTGGTAGAGAAGGATTAAAATGAAAGAGAATAGGAGCAGTGGTGAAAGCTTCTTTGAGTATTTGAAACTTACTAAGAGCTTCCTCATTGAAGATAAAGGGAGAATCTTTTTTAAGGAGGGAAGTGAGAGCAGATATTTTTTTGGAATAATTTTTAATGAAACAACGATAAAAGTTGGCAAAGCCAAGAAAAGATTGGAGGGCCTTTATGTTCTTGGGCTGAGGCCAATTGAGGATTTTTTGAACCTTTGAAGAATCCATCTTGAGGCCATCACTTGAAACAACATAGTCCAAGTATTCCACACTTGAGGCATGGAATACACACTTTGAGGCTCTAGCAAACAAATTATTGTCTCTCAGTCTTTGGAGAACAGAGGCCACATGTTTAACATGTTCATCCAAAGAGCTAGAGAAGACCATAATATCATCTAAGTACACTACAACAAAAATATCCAAATAATCTGCAAAGATATCATTCACAAGATTTTGGAATGAATCTGGAGCATTGGTCAAGCCAAATGGCATAACCAAATACTCATAAATACCATATTTGGTTCTAAAGGCAGTTAAGTGCTCATCCCCCTCTTTAATTATCAGGAGGTTATAAGCACCACGCAGATCTATCTTGGAGAAGATAGTAGCACCGTTGAATACGGTAAGAAGCTGATTCATTGGAGGAACAAGATACCTGTTCTTCCTAGTGACAGCATTAAGTTTGTGGTAGTCAACACACAAACGAAGACCACCATCCTTTTTCTTGACAAAAAGGACAGGTGCTCCTGTTGAAGAGGAACTTGGTCTAATAAAACCTTTCTCTACATTCATTGAAATGTAGGCCCGCAGTGTTTCTTACTCTTGGTTTGATAATGAGTAGATAAAACCAGTTGGAGGTAGAAGACCCTCCAATTTGATATGGTGATCACAGGCGTGGTGTGGAGGAAGTTTCTCTGCTTTCACCTTGGAGAATATATCCAAATATTTGTGATAAACGGGAGGGACTACCTTCAGCACAGTTTCAATTTCTTCTGGCTCTTCCTCCTCATCCCACTGCTCCTCCAGGAAGGCATGAAAAGATAAAGGAGGAAGTTCCATATCCCCTTGAAAGAGATGAAGTGAAGATATGGCAACATCTTCTCCAACATCCTTTATCTCTTTGAACACTTCATCTCTTAATGGAAGTAATGACTGAGAGGGAAAAATGGAGGGGTTATGGACAGAAGGAGCAAGGGAAGGTGTCTTAAGTTCACCAACCAGAGCAACACTGTTGACAGAAGTGGAAAAGTCATTACTAGTAGAAGAAATAATACCACTAGAATCCTTATGACTAGAATCATAGGTGATCAATCCATTTTTCCAATCAATAATGGGATTAAAATGGTAAATAAAATCATATCCCAATATTAGGTCTTCTCCCTTGGGTGAATCTATGATAAAGAAATCCCATTCAAAGCTTTGGCAGGAAGGTAAATCAACAACCCACTTGGTATAATGGGTGATAAACAGGGAATTGGATTCATTGGAATCCAAAATGAAAAGAGGAATCTTTTCAGGGAGCTCTGACATGGTCAATGAGTACTTGAGAACAAAATCCTTTGCAATAAAAGAGTTTGTAGCACCAGAATCAATGAGAATACTATAAAAATATCAGAGATTGAAGAAAAAATAAGAAATTTTGAAGATTTATTGACACTAGTATTCAGAGTGCCCAATTGTGCTCTTGAAGGAAATAAGTGAGAACCATTGAGCAAATCATGATTCCCACTCAGGCTTTTCCCTGCTTGCTAGGGAAGCCTTTTGATGACCCTTGCCTATTCTCAGGCCTCTTGAAGCATTTTTCAAATGGGTGTTTACCACCACAATAATTGCACAAGCCTTCTTTAATCCTCCTCTCCTTTTCATAACCAATTAATTTGTTGTCCTTATTGAGGAGAGCAGCATGAGGCTTGTCTTTGGACACTTTAAAATTCTTCCCCTTCTTATTCTTCTTGTGATAAGGCTTCTTTGATGATGAACTTTGAGGGGGCTTGGAGGAGTTGGATCCACTGATTGGAGGCTTCTTCTCTTGATGACTACCCTTTTCCTTCTGCCTCTCATGGTACCTGGTATCTAATTCCAAGGTTATGTCCATGAGTATTTGAAGACTATCAAAAGTTCCAGGGTGAGAAGCCAATTGGTCCAACAATCTTGATGCTAAGCCTCTCCTATACACATGAATATCGGCCCTTTCCCCCCAGTCTCCAATTCTTGAAATTAAAATTCTGAAATCAGCTATGTACAAGGAAACTTGACCACTTTCCCTCATCATCAAATTTTCCAACTCTTGTTCAGCTTTTCTGACTTCATTGTGATTACCAAACAGAGTGAATAACTGGGTTTCAAACAACTGCCAGTTATTGAGGAGGTAAGATGGGTCTTCATTGGAGATATTTGAGAGATAGGGTTCAATCCATTTTCCGGCTCTACCAGTTAGAAAAGAAGTTGAGTATAAGACCTTCTTCCTGTCAGAGAAGAAGTTTTCTGGGTCATTATGGAATATTAATTGACAGGATTGAATGAATCCTCTCAATTTATGAGCTTTAGTACCATCAAAAGAATCAGGTGCCTTCATTGATGGAGTCTTGAATGCAGGGAATTTTGAATTTTCCTTTGGGGCAACTGCTTGAGTGAGTTGTCCCATAAACTGAGTCATTTGCTCCATCATCTTGAGGAAATTTGGTTCAGCTTGAGAGACAGAAGGTTGATTAGAAAGGGCTAGATTTGGAGCCTCAGGAGCTTCAGGAGCACCTTCCAAGGCAGCTGCTACTTCAGTCTCCTCAGATTATTCGTCTTCCACAGAGTCCTCCCCCTCCTCATCTTCAGCTTCCCCCAATCTACTCCTAGGCCCTTGAGAAACACCAGGATAACCACCCAATAGTCCAGAGAATGATCTTGATCTTCTAGACTTCACACCTCCTCTTCTGGAGGGTGCTGCCCCTTCCATTGGTGGTCCTCCGTTCAAATTTGCACTCAGTTGATGAACTGATGGTGTGCGGTCAAGAGGAGCCCTTGCTTTAGGAGTGAGAACAGCTTGATGTCTCTGGGATCTTTTATTCTTGGCTGGTGGGCTATGCTGAACTGGCATCATGAAAGAAGAATGAATAAGAACTTGATGATACTTTGAATAAAATAAGGCTTGACCAAATCAAATTAAATGAGAATCTTGATGATCTTGAAGAATCAATAAATAGTCTTGAAGTGAAAATACTCTGAGAAATCTTGAAGAATGAAAATGACAGAATCAAATTCTTATGGATAATCAATGTCAATCAATAATTCAATTCAAGTCAATCAAGTCAATTCAAAATCAAATCAATTAAGTCTTGAGGAATTCAATCAATATCTTCAAAATCAATTCAATCAAATCAAATCTTGAGGATAAATCAGCTATCTTGAGGAATCAAATCAAGTCAATCAAATCAATCAAATTCAATTCAAAATCTTGAGGTGAAATCAATGTCTTGAGGAATCAATCAATCAATCAATAAATCTTGAGAAATTTCAAAATCAAAATCACTGAATACCCCAAATCAATAAAATACCTGAATGATGAATCAATTAACCCAAATAATTCCACTCAAATAACCTGATAAAAACCTGAATTCAGACAAAAAGAGAAATGATAATGATAAAGAATAAAGTGAAATGGTCAGCTTTTTAAATGATCAAGAGAATCAATTTTCATTTGAATGAAATGAATGAGATGAAAATTGATGAGAGATAATGAAATAATAAAAATCATAAAAAACATAAAATCATGAAAAGATCATAATTGAAGAATGAGAGAAATGGATAAAATGAATGAAAGAAAAGGAAGCATTTATGAGTTAATTCAAATAATGTCACAGGGGCTCTTCAAAATGAAGAGGGCCTGGCACTCAGTGAACAGACTTACTTATGGAGGGCTCAGAAGAAAATACTCAAATGATAAGAGTAATGGAGTAAGAGGATAAATTCCTAGTCATAAAATAATAAGAATTAAAAGATATGAGAGGAAAACAAAAGCAATAATAAAGAGCCAACCACAAATAATCCTGTACCACTGTTTCAACCTGTTCAGGAAAGAGAAAAGGATTAATAAAGGATATTGCCACCAGGACTTTACTGAACAGGTGAGGTAAGGCAAAGACCAACTTAATAAATAATAAAATAATATTTCTTAATGAGAAATAAAATAATATTAAATAATAAATCCAATATTTTAATTAACTGGGGGAAAAACCCCCAGGTGGGTGAAAGGGGGCTGGTATATGTGAAAAAGTGCCAGCCTGGTGTTTGAGTGTTGAGAAACCATGACTGTATGATTGAGGAACCTGTATTTGAGATATAAAACTGTATTGGTGTTTCCAATACATTTCTTTGAATCAATACAGTTATTTGCGCCTGTATTGAGGACAGGCCTGTATTTGGTGAATCCTGTATTTGGGTTTTGCCTGTATTGAGCTGTATTGAGGATTGGAAATGTATTTGGTGAATCTTCCATGAAACCCCTTGCTGATTTGGTGTTGGAAGATTCTCCATTAGTAATGAGTGGTAATGCCCTGCCTTTCTCCATGGCTGTGACATCCTGCTCTTGAATTCCTATGTAGTACAACTGTCAAAAACAGTTATACTCTTGGAAAATAATCAGGTTATACTTTGAATTCTTAAGTATTGTAGTTTTTCTTATAGTAATCCAACTGGTAAGACTGCACCCAGGGCTTTCAACAGCACTCACCAGCACTATTTCACAATAGTAAAGCCCTTATTACTCAACTTTGAACTTTTATTGCCCACTATGAACTTCTTTTAACTTAATTTTACCATGTAACAGTCATATTTAAGGTTGTAAGTAGCCTTATTACACCTTCATCATAGACTCAGCCTGACAACACCTTGAAAGATTCTGTGGACAAAAATCCCAAATAAGATTTAAATAATATAAAGTATAGATCTGAAGATGAAATCAGAAAGTGCCATATTTGCCAAAGCACCACACATTCAGCCAATTCATGTCCCATTAATGGGAACATAAATGAAGTTGTCATTGAAAAGGAGCCTGATGTTGAAAAAGATGATGTAATTGAATATAATTCAGATGATAAATGATCAATGTTTTCTGAATCTTCAAAAGATATAGAGATTATAAATGTCTCATTTGAAGTCATGTAATCTTATTCCCACTTGCCACAATTAAGGAATGGCCAACTTTATTTGTCAAAAATTCAAGATGAACAACTTTTGAAAACCAAACCAAACAGAGGTAAAGGTTATACAGCTGGTAATTCCTGTATAACAAAAGTGGTAATTAATAATGAACCCACTAAAATATTACTTGACCCAGGAGCCTTCTGTTCTTATGTTGGCAAATCTTTTCTTAAATCTTGTGTAACAAATTTTGAAGATCAATGGTTACAAATTGATGGCATCAAATCCAATAGTGCAAGTAATCCCATGAAAGCATTAGGCATATTTGAAACTACTTTCATAGTTCCACATATCAATGGAAATTAGAGAATAACTTTTAAATTTTGTTTTATTGAGACCTTCTCTAGTACCAATTTTATATTGGATAATTATTACTTAATGATGTATGAAATAGCTCTACTTAACAATAAATACAGATACTTTACTATTGGTGACAATAAGCATCAAAAATTTGCCTTTTTACTATTTAAAAGACACATTACAGTAAGAAGGGTATCACCAGTCAAATTAGAGTTAGATAAATTCAAGTCTGAACAGTTGAATGAGGCTGAATCAAGTCTTCATCTCACTGATAAGAAATAAAGTGAGCTTTCTGCCCTTTTATATGACCAAAAAGCCTTTGCATCAGACAAAGAACCTTTGGGGGAAATTGTTGGACATGAATGTGACATTATTCTAATATTGAAAGACCTTATCCTCAACTCTTAATAGGGTCTTCATATCCAGCAATCCCAAAAGCTGGAGAAGCTATGGAGCTTCATATTAAAGAACTTCTAGACCTTGGTGTAATAAGGCAATTTGGCCACAATCAACAAGTAGAAATAACTACACCAGTCATAGTGGTATGGCATAATGGAAATTCTAGAATTGTTGGGGACTTTAGAGCTCTGAACACACACACTGTCCCCTAAAGGTACCCAATACCAAGAATCCAAAATGCCCTTACCCAAATATCTCAAGCAGTATATATAAGCACCATGGATGCTCTTAAGGGATTTCACCAAAATGTGGTGACACCAAGAGCAAGAACATAATTGAGAATTATTGTCCATTGTGGGGTGTATGAATATTTGAGGATGCCTTTTGGTATTAAAAATGCACCTTCACACTTCCAAAGAATGATGAATGAAATCTGTCACAGATGGTGGAACTGTGACCTA
This sequence comes from Austropuccinia psidii, assembly GCA_023105745.1. Taxonomy (NCBI): domain Eukaryota; kingdom Fungi; phylum Basidiomycota; class Pucciniomycetes; order Pucciniales; family Sphaerophragmiaceae; genus Austropuccinia; species Austropuccinia psidii. Next base: position 28,539,756 of record JALGQZ010000004.1, on the reverse strand, counting down.
TAATACCAGAGAAAGATCAAGGAAATTCAAACTTGATCTTTTAGCCTTTTCTGCTCAGTTGTGATGATTGCGCAATCAAGAAACCTAGGGTCTAGTCATGGTGGTGGTGGGGGACCACCTGTTCCGACATGACCCTGAGTGGAGAGCTCAAGTGCTTGTTGATGGTTTCTGGCATCAATGTGACAGAAGATCAAGGTTTACAGTCATGGGTGGATTTCACAATTGTGAGGGAGACACATTGCAAAATTTGGGGTTTTCAAACCTGTTGGCAGAAAGGGCTTGGGAGTGATGACCCAAAAACCCTTATGGCTCCTTATACCAGCCTGTTGTGTAGCTGATGCCCCTGATTGAGGACAGGGTTGCCCATCTGTGTTAGTGCACTTAGGAACGCAGTGCTTCCCACCCCGGGGGTACTGTCACAGACAGTGGAACTGTGACCTATAATACCAGAGAAAGATCAAGGAAATTCAAACTTGATCTTGTAGCCTTTTCTGCTCAGTTGTGATGATTGCGCAATCAAGCAACCTAGGGTCTAGTCATGGTGGTGATGGGGGACCACCTGTTCCAACATGACCCTGAGTGGAGAGCTTGAGTGCTTGTTGATGGTTTCTGGCATCAATGTGACAGAAATCTTACCTGAAGAGATTTAATAAGGTTGGTTAATCATTTACATTGATGAAATTATTGTCTGTTCCAAGACTTGGGAGGAACACATATACAGATTATCCAGAGTTTTGAGAAAAGTTCAATCTTTGAATATGAAAATTCCTTTAAAGAAATGTCATCATTAATGTAAATAAATCAAAGCCCTGGGACATGTAGTATCTGGTCTATCCCTTGGAATTGACAAAAATAAGGTTGCAGCAGTACTAATGAAACCTATGCCTCAGAACAAGAAAGAAATTAAGTCATTCTTGGGGTTTTCAGGATATTACAGGCAGCACATTAAAGATTTTTCATCCATAGCCAGACCATTTTATAAATTATGTGACAAAGACACATTGTTTGAGATGACTTTTGACAGAGTCAAAGCCTTTGAATCTTTAATACAATCCTTAACCACTCCTCCACTCTTTCTGATGCCAAATTTCAAGCATCCCTTTAAGATTTACATTGATGCATCAGAGAATGGGCTGAGTGCTGCACTTCATGAAGTACAGATTATAAATGACAAACCTTTAGAAGGGCCCATATGTTTCATATCTAGGCGGATCAAACCAACTGAAGCCAGTAATGGGGCAAGTCAAATGGAGTTCTCATGCTTTTTCTGGGCCTTATAAAAGCTTTATTACTTTCCAGAAGGATGTGTGTTTGAAGTAATAACAGATTGTACCTCTGTTTATTCACCTTTAAACATGAAAACACCTAACAGACATATGCTCAGATGGAAAATAGCCATACAAGAGTATGGAGGTAATCTGATTATTGTGCACAGAGATGGGAATATTCACAAAAATGCAGATGGGCTAAGCAGATGGCCATTACCAAATAACATTGCTAATCCCACTTATGTATCAGAAGAAGCTTCCCCACAGACCCAAATAGAAGGAATCAGTGTTACAGATGTGAACATCACATTTTTTGAAGAATTAAGTGACATTTATATTAAGGATAAGAATTGTAGCATCTTATGCCAATTCCTTACTAAGTACTGTAAAGATCACTCCTTAATACATGCCTCAGATGAAGTATGGACAAGATCATATGATGAAGGAATATTTCACTTACTGGATGGTATGATTTACCACAGAACTAAACACACATGTGTAATGATAGTTGTGGACAGATCCTTAGTCAATCTTGTACTGAAAGAATGCCATGAAAGTCCCTTTTAAGGACACCTATCTGAGGACAGAAAAAGAGAAAAATTCAAGACCTTTATTTGGTGGCCAATGTGGAAGGAGGATGTTGCAGAGTATTCAAAAACCTGTGACAGTTGTAAAAGAGAAAACAAATCTACCGTCAAACGACTTGGAAATATGATCAAAATGCAAGAGCCCAGCGGACCTTGGAAGATTGTCCATATGGATTTGGTAAGTGTTCTACCACCACAGGGTGATGAAAGCTATAATGAATGCCTTGTGATTTTGGACAGGATTAGAAAGACCCCGATCTTTTTATCATCTCACAAAGATGATACAGCCATGCATAAAGCTATTCTGATATCAAATAGAGTAGTTTCATGGACTGGAATATTCACAAACATCATTAGTTACAAATATCCCAAATGCACCTCAGCACTATGGAAAAACCTTCACCAATTGTTTGGAACAAATTTATCCTTCTCTACAGCCTACCACTCACAAACTAATGGTCTGGCTGAAGGAATGAACCAAAATTTGGAAGACATGGTCAGAAGAGTTTGTGCATATGGCGTGGAATTCAAATATTTTGACTTATTCACCCATGATTGGTGTACCCTTTTACCTTCACTAGAATTTGCATATAAAACATTCATTCATTCCAGTACCAATCAGACTCCTTCTGTACTAGAAAAAGGATGGAATCCCAAATTACCCCAAGATTAATTAAGGAAGGATTTGGTTGAAATAAATCCCACAGTTAGTAGCTTCAAAGGAGTGCTATACAAAGCTAGAAGACATGCAATAAGGTGTATGGAGGACTCATTTTCATATGCCAAAGACAAATGGGACAAGTCACATGCAGCCCCAGACTTCAAAGTGGTATATTTAGTACTTGTATCTACCACTCATTTTAATAAAATCAAAGGATGTAAAAAGAACAAAGACCCCTTTGTAGGACCTTTTGTTTTTAAGGACCTCCATGGAGAAAATGCTGTAGAAGTAGAACCATCTGAGGAACTTAGTAATAAGCATCCTACATTTCCAGTAATCTTGATAAAGCCATATAAATCTGGTAATGCTCAAAAATTCCCCTTGAGGAATAAGGTTCCCCAGCATATACCTCCTGTTGAATCACCTGGTACTAGAAAAATCACCAAGGTTCTCAAAGAAAGAAACTTGAGGACTAAGAAAGCAAGGGAATACCTTGTCAGGCACAGTGACCCAGCTTGTGAAGATGAGTGGTTGGCAGAAAAAGACACACTTGAAGCTACCAAAATTCTCAGAAGAGTCAGACATACTAGAAATAACAATGTTACAAAGTAATATTTTTAGGGGGAGTGAATGTCAGCCTTAGAGGTATTTTTATATACCCAAAAGACCACAAATAATAAGAAATTATATAATAAGAAATTATATAATAAGAAATGTTGTAATTATAAATAAACTAAATTTATTTATATTATTAATAACAAAATCAAAATACAAATATAACATTAATATAAGAAATAAAAATCTTAATTATAATTTAAAATAAAGATTACTTGAGAATTTAAAATTGTGAAAACACATTTTTACTTGAAAAAATTGAGTAAAAATAAATTTTCAACAAAAATACTACGATTGAAATATTTTTGGAAAAAAAGTTAAGTAAAAATTCTTATAACTTCTTGTCCAACAAATAAAAATATGGAAATTGGTTCACCATTGGACTCCTCATAAAAATTAAGGTGTGGTCACCTCTGCATAAAAAATCTGTAACTCAACTCTAAATAAGCTTAAATTAAGTTTTTAGTATTTTATGTACAAAGTTTTAGAATCCGCAAGACCTTATTTTGGGTAAGGTGTGGATATGAACCTTTGATTAAAAAAAAGTACTTTTCCTGTCCTCAAAATTTGTTTAATGAAAAAATTGTTTAAATCAGTATGAAATAAGATTTTTAATAGAAAACACACCAATTATATTTTCTTAACTTTATTATTATAAAACAATGATATTTTAAAGATTTATTGTTTTACCAACAATAAAGATTTATTCCAAAAATACTCTACAAGAGATATTTAAGGCTGCAAAAGAAATGTCTTCAAGAGCAATTTCAATTGGAGTTAATTGAGCAAAGAACTGCAGGAAATTAATATAAGAAGAGATTCTTTAAAAGGATTGTACAAGAGAAAATATGCCCAAAAGTCACAAGAGTTAATTTGGAAACAAAGTGTCAAACTTAACAGTGATGAAAGATGCTCCAATTCCCTTATGCAGTGGTTCAATGGGTAAAATGATTATAAGAGTTACAAACAATTATTATAATGATTTTTTAACATGGTTAAAATGTTTAAAATGATTTAAAAATGGTGGTTGGAATATTTTATTGAGTGGCTTAACAGTGTTTCAACTAATTCTAAAAGGAAAAGATTCTAACATGAAGAGAAAAGTGGGGAAAGGAAGAAATTTATTTAGAGCAATAAATTCTCCTATTCCAAAAGTAAAATTTTCTCTTTTGAGTGGTGGAAAACACTCTGACAACAGAAAAGCATCATGGAACCCTGGTTTAGACCAAAAAGAGGGTGTTTTTAGCCATTTTCAGCTATTTTCAGCCATTTTTGGACCCTCAAATCAGCCATTTCGATAGTAATACCTGGTTTAAGCCTTCAAAAAACGCCAGAATATGTGTAAGAGATTTAAAAACTAGTTAAAAATGTTTTTCACAACGTTTCTTGTATCTTAAGGGTAGTTTTACCCTCTTGGCAACAGTTAAAACTGCCCTGGTTGGTATCAAAACCTCATCATCAATTGAAATACAGACCCTGTGACTCAATTCCAGGCCAAAAGTGATGAACCTTTGCATGGATTTTGAAATATCACACCTGTGAGCAAGGAATTAGGGGGTCTGGCTCCCCCTTGGAGCCAAGATTCCTTTTCCCGCCAGAATCAATCTTTCCCATTTCTTTTTTCTTTAATCCCTCATCATGTATCATACTTAACATTTACATATGTAATTCAATTGACTTTTTACAGTACACAACTGTAATTATTGACACCTCATATGTATATTAAAGCTTACATATGTAATACATGCGCATATTTTGATGTTTCGATTGAAAATACTTCAATTCCTCATTACTTCTAAGCTACACACAACACCTTAGTTTTAACACAAAAATTGATGGTTAACACCACATGTGAGGTGAATTAAATTAAGTTCTTGAGGATTTTTAACTTTTGTACAGAAAATACTAAAAACTTAATTTAAGCTTATTTAGAGTTGAGTTACAGGAATTTTACCCAGAGGTGACCCCACCTTATCTTTTAAGAGGAGTCCAATGGTGAAATAATTTTCATATGTTTATCTGTAGGATAAAATTTATGATGATTTTTATTTAACTTTTTTCCAAAAATATTTTAATGTTGGTATTCTTGTTGAAAATTCATTTTTACTTAATTTTTCAAGTAAAAATGTGTTTTCACAAATTTAAAATTCAAGGTAATTTTATATTTAAATTATAGTTAAATTTTCATTTTTGTGTATAAATTTATTTTATATTTCAATTTTTGTTTTTATAATATAAATAAATTTATTTCATTTATAACTTTATATTGTTTTATTATTTGTGGTCTTTTGGGTAGCTGAAAATACCTCTAAGGCTCACATTCCCTCCCCCTCAAAAAGGAATATTACTTTGTAATATTGTTATTTCTAGTGTTTCTGAGCTTTCTGAGAAGTTTACTAGCTTCAGGTATGTCCCTTTCTGCTAACCACTCATCTTCACAAGCTGGGTAACTGTACCTGACAAGGTATTCCCTTACTTTCTTTGTTCTTAACTTTCTTTCTTTGAGAAATTTGGTGACTTTCTTAGTACCAAAAGATTCAGTAGGAGGTATATGCTGGGGAAATTTGTTTCTCAAAGAAAAATTCTCAGCATCACTAGATTTATATGGCTTTACCAAGCTTACTGGAAATGTAGGATGCTTATTGCTAAGTTCCTCGGATAATTCTACTTCAACAGCATTTTCTTCATGGAGGGCCTTAATAACAGAAGTTTCTGCAAAGGAGTCTTTGAGTTTTTTGCATAATTTGATGTTATTGAAGTTAGTGATAGATACAAGTACTAAATCTCCCACCTTTAAGTCTGGGGTTGCATGTGATTTGTCCCATTTGTCTTTGGAATATGCAAATGAGTCCTCCATGCACCTTATTGCATTCTTTCTAGCTTTGTCTAGTATTCCTTTGAAGCTACTAGCTGTGGCATTTATTTCAACCAAATCCTTCCTTAATGAATCTTGGGGTAATTTGGGATTCCATCCCTTCTCTAGAATAGCAGGAGTTTGATTGGTACTGGAATGAATGGATTTTTTGTATGCCAATTGCAGTGCTGGTAAGAGAATACACCAATCTTGGGTGAACCCATCACAATATTCAAATTCAAGGCCCTATGCACAAAATCTTCTTACCATATCATCCACAGTTTGGATCATTCTTTCAGCCAGTCCAGCAGTTTGTGCGTGGTAGGCTGTAGAGAAGGACAACTTTGTTCCAAATAATTGGTGAATATTTTTCCATAGTGCTGAGGTGAATTTGGGATCTCTGTAACTAATGATGTTTGTGAATATGCCAGTCCATGATATTACTCTATTCCATATTAGAAGAGCTGTATCCATGGTTGTATCATCCTTGTGACATGGTAGAAAGATTGGAGTCTTACCAAATCTATCAACAGCTACTAGGCATGCATTATAACTTCTATCACCCCCTGGTGGTAGGCCAGTTACCCAATCCATATGGACAATTTCCCAAGGTTTTCTGGGTTCTTGGATTTTGATCATATTTCCAAGTCTTTTGCCAGTGGACCTATTAGCCTTTTGACACTTGTCACAATTTTTTCAATACTCTGCCACATCTTTCTGCCACATTGGCCACCATATACATTTCTTTATCTTTTCTCTTGTCCTGTCCTCAGAAACATTTCCTGAGAAGGGGCTGTCATGGCATTCTTTCAGTACTAGGTTTATTAAAGACCTATCCACAACTTTCATTAAACATTTATTCTTAGTTCTGTGGTAAGCTATACCATCTGGTAAGTGGAATCTGCCTTCGTCATATGATTTCTCCCATATTTCCTTTAAGGCATGTATCAAAGATTTTCCTTTAAAGTCTTTAGTAAGCAATTGGCATAGCATGCTACAGTTCTTATCTTGAGTATAGCTGTTTCTTACTTCCTCAAGGAATGTGGTGTTCAGATCCATAACACTGATTCCTTCTATTGGGATATGTGGGGAAGCTTCTTCTGGTACATAAGAAGGATTATCAATATTATTTTTTAATGGCCATCTGTTCAGTAAATCTGCATTTTTATGAATATTTCCATCTTTGTGAACAATAGTCATATTACCCCTATACTCCTGTATGGCTATTTGCCATCAATGCATATGCCTGTTGGGTGTTTTCATGTTTTAAAGTGATTTAACAGCAGTAAAATATGTTAGTACATCAAAAACACATCTTTCTAGAAAGCAATTGAGTTTTTCTAAGGCCCAGACAAGGCATAAACACTCCATCTGACTTGCCCCATATCTAGCTTCAGTTGGATTTATTTTCCTGGATATGAAACATATTGTGCCTTCCACAGGTTTATCATTTATAATCTGGACTTCATGAAGTGCAGAACACAGTCCATCTCCTGATGCATCAATATAAAGCTTAAAGGGAATCTTTAAGTCTAGAATCAGTAATAGTGGAGCAGTGGAAAAGGTTTGCCTTAAAAATTAGCAGTGGTAAAGGTTTGTCTTAAAAATTCAAAGGCTTTGACTCTGTCAACAGTAATTTCAAATACTGTGTCCTTGTCACATAATTTATAAGGAAGTCTTGCTATGGATGAAAAGTCCTTAATATGCTGCCTGTAATATCCTGAAAACCCCAAAAATGACTGAATTTCCCTCTTGTTCTGAGGCATAGGTTTCAGTAGCACCGCTGAAACTTTGTTTTTGTCAATTCCAAGGGATAAGCCAGATACTACATGTCCTAGTGTTTTGATTCCTTTAAATTCAATGTTACATTTCTTCAAAGAAATTTTCATTTTTACAGATTGAATTTTGTTCAGAACGTTGGGTAATCTGTATATATGTTCTTCCCAGGTCTTGGAACAGAGAATGATATCATCAATGTAAATAATTAACCATCCTTCTGAAAGTTCTTCAAGGAATATTTCACTCATCATTATTTGGAAGTGTGAAGGTGCATTCTTGATACCAAAAGGCATCCTTAAATATTCGTACACTCCACAATGAACAATAATTCTCAAGTATTTTCTTGTCCTTGGTGTCACAACATTTTGATAAAACCCTTTAAGGGAATCCATGGTGCTTATATACACTTCTTGAGATATTTGGGTAAGGGCAATTTGGATTTTTGGTTTTGGGTACCTGTCTGTAACAGTATAAGTATTCATAGCTCTAAAGTCCCCAACCATTCTAGATTTTACATTATGGCATGCCACTATGACTGGTGTAGGTATTTCTACCTCCTCATTGTGGCCAACCTTTCTTATTACCCCAAGGCTTTGAAGTTGTTTAATATGGATTTCTAGAGCTTCTCTTGATTTAGGACTTGCTGGATATGCAGGTCTTCTCAAGAGTCGTGGGTAAGTTCATTCAATTTTAAGACTAATGTCAACCTCATGACCAACAATTGCTCCCAAGGGCTCTTCATCTGATGCAAAGGCTTCTTTGTGGTCATATGAAAGGGCAGAAAGTTAAGTTTCTTGTTTATCAAGAAGATGAAGACTAATTTCAGATTCATTTAACTGTTCAGACTTGAGCTTTTCTAACTCTAAGTTTATTGGTGATACTTTGTTTACTTTAATTTTTTTTTTAAATGTCAAAAAGGCAAATTTTTGATGCTTATTCTCCCCAATAGTAAAGTATCTGTCTTTTTTGTTATGTAAGTCTATGACATACATGATCAAATAGTCATTTCCCAATATAAACTGGTTAATAGAGCAATTTTTCATACCAACAAACTCAACAGACATTCTTAGATTTTCAATTATGTGTGGAAATATGACATCAAATATACCCAATTCTTTCATTGGACTCCTTGCACTATTTAATCTTATTCAATCAATTGTAAATAATTTATCTTTAAAATTTGGTACACAGGTCTTAAGATAAGATTTTCCAAGACAAGAGCAGAAGGCACCTGTGTAAAGTAAAAGATTAGTGGGTTTTCTGTCAATTACCAATTCTGTTATACAGGAATTGCCAGCTGTATAGCCTTTACGTCTGTTTGGTTTGGCTTTCATTAGTTATGCATCTTGAATTCTTGATAAATAAACTTGACCATTGCTTAATTGTGTCAAGTGGGAATCAGATTCCATTATATCAAAAGTGGCATTTATGTTTTCTATATCTTTTGAAGATTCAGAAAATATTGATGATTTATCATCTTAATTATCTTCATTTACCTCATCCTTTTCATCATCAGGTTCCTTTTCAATGTCGATTTCATTGATTTTCCCCTTCTTGGGACATGTATTAGCTCAATGTGTGGTGCTTTTGCAAATATGGCACTTTCTCATTACATATGCAGATTTATACTTAATACTATTAGAATTTTAATTTGGGACTTTTTTCCACAGAATCTTTCCAAGGTGTATTAAACCTTGTTTTGAGATTCACCCTACTAGAACCAATTCTGGCTCTGGTGGTTACTTCTTCCAATATATTAATTATATCTTCTTCTGAAGATTGTTCAGTAGTCCTGCTTTTGACAGCATTCTCTAAGTCACCTCCACATTGTCTTGGAGGTTTTCTGTGAATCATAAATTCTGACATGTCAGGATAAAATGCTGTCAATATATATTGTTATTGGCAAAACCATGGTAAAGCTTTATCTTTGTCAGAATTAAATTTGGCAGATTCAAAGGCCATTTCAACCTTAAATCTCCAAGAATCATTGGCCCATTTTTTGGTAATTTGAGTTTTCCACCAATTCCAACCTTGATATCCATGTGCCTGTCTCAATTTTATATACCATCTGTGGTCTGATCTGGTGAACAAGGTGTTAAATCTTGCTGTTACCAATCTTTCAGGAAATTCAAAATCTACTTTAATCATGTCATTAGGTCTGATGAATTTCATATGGTCATATTTTCCTTCACCAATGAAGTGAGGCCATTCTTTAAGTTTTGGTACTTCTTTCAAGAGTGCTTGGCCCATTGATGGTTCCAAGTTATGAAAAGAAGTGTAAAATTCATTTTTCAACTGTGAATTTTCAACATCCAATACTTCTTTATTGGGAATTCATGCACCTTCATTTCAATTCAGAGGTGTAGAAATTCTAGGTAAGGTGTGCAGTAAGTGTTCAATATCATTCATATTACTGTTGCTACACCTTTGAGAATTTCTCAACTCATGCTGGAAGCTCTGTATTGTATTTATTAATTCAATTTTATACATATCTTCCTTATGTGTCAATTCTTTCCAAAATTCTGTCTGTCTAGTATGATCAGAAGTGACTTGATTCAATTTCATTATTAATTTTGATACTTCCTGTTGTGAGGTGTCAAAACACTTTTTCATGGAAATTGTATGTCTTTACTTCAGTAAATGAATTTTCAATATCATAAAGGACCTTTTTATTATCTTCTTCTATAATACTTATGGTTTGTTTTATTCTTGTTTCAATTATGTCAACAACATTGAATTTAGAATATTTGTCTGTCAATTCTTTAATAATGGAAGATTGTTCATTTAACTTATTTCCAAATGAATTTTCATTATTGGAAATTTTCATTGTTCTTAAAGCTTTTTCAAAACACATGGGTGTCTCATTTATTTTCCTCAGACTTAAGTTATTTGTCTTAAGATTGTTACAAATTGATGTATTTTTATCAGAAATACAATTTTTAATGTCACTTATAGCTATATACAAGTTTGGAATTCCATCTATAATATCAGGAATCATTTCTGATATGTTAATCTGGCTTCCTCCTTTTTCTGCAATTCCATAATTGTTCTGGCCATCTGTCACATGGTGGAATGTGATCTACAACTTGCCAGTATTAATCGGTCTTTCAACTGGTTTAATAGCCTTTTCAGCAAGAGCTCCCTTTGCTGAGGTCTGGCAGACAGCATTGTGACAATAAACTGGCTACCAATGTCATGGGTTTGATTCCGGTTGGAGACAAGAGGAGGTCTCAATCAAACAACCAGAAATTGCTGGGTTTTCCACTCCATTGTCATACAAGGGTTCCTTGTAGGCTCCTGTTGTGACTAATGTAACTCCATGAGGGTGACATGGGTAATACCATCAGTTACATGCACTTTGGGATGCAGTGCTCTAAACCCAGGGGTACTGTCACATGGTGGAATGTGATCTACAGCTTGCCAGTATTAATTGGTCTTTCAACCGGTTTGATAGCCTTTTTTGAAAGATCTCCCTTTGCTGAGGTCTGGCAGACAGCATTGTGACACCATCTGAAATACATTTTCCATGATATGCTGCTTAATATATGGGATTCTGTAGCCCTGGCTGTAAATTTTTGTGGCTGGTACTTTGCCTTTGCCTTTGTTTGGAGCTTGTGGCTACTTTTTCACATTGGATATGCTCCCGCTGGCTACTGGGGCTGTTTTTGGCACTTGCTTGGGTGGTGGAGGGCTGTTTTTCTTTTCCATCAATGGATGCCATCCATTGAGTAACTTGCAAGTGTTGGGATGGCCCAGGAATTTTCTCACAGTCATATAAGAATTCATACCATTTTTCCACAGATCTGCAAGTATCTGGTATTCTTTCTGCTGCAATGGATTGTTATAGGCATTCTGGCTTGCTTTGCATATGTCCACTGAGGCTTCTTGTGGCATTTTAAGCTCTATTTGAAGGTAAATCAGTATTATTAGCTTCAGAATGGCATAATTTGTCAGTTTGGGATCTGTTTCCTGACCCTTGTCCTGCTGTAACTTATTGGCTTCTGCCATAATCACGTCCATAACCTTTTTGGGAGCTGCTTGAGGGGTTTTAGCTGTCTCCTGATCTGGTTGAAGGCATATTTTATGATTAAGAGCTTTAAAATAGTAAATTTATGTCAAAAAACTTAGTATTGGCCAAATTCTTTGCCTTTTGAAGGGTATTACTTATGTCCAAATTAATTAATTCAGAAGAAAGTGTCTCTGGTTGATTGTTCTGAGTTATAATAACTGTGCTATTATAGTCATAATTGGCAGTACTGGCAGGAATAATGCTTGTAGCTGTTGATACAGTTTCAGTATTTTCTTGTCTTACCACATTGCCAGACACTAAAATTAATGAAAAAAGCAATTATTCAAGTAAAAAAGGATTTTTCAAAATAGAAACAAAAAAGAAAGGATCACTCATAATATGAAAAGTTTTATTTTTTATGAAATTTTTGAATTATAAGTATTTTTTATGGGTTTTTTTTAATTTTTTCAATATAAAATGGGATTTAAAAAGGCTAAAAATATTTGTTACAGGTAAAATATCACGGCTGGGCCCCCAAATGTAAGGTGTGGATATGAAACTTTGATTAAAAATCAAGTACTTTCCTGTCCTCAAAATTTGTTTAAGGTAAAAATTGATTAAAAATAGTATGAAATAAGATTCTTAGGAGGAAACACACCAATTACATTTATTTTAACTTTATTAATATAAAACATGATATGATAAAGAATTCTTGTTTTACCAACAATAAAGTTTTATTCCAAAAATACTCTACAAGAGATATTTAAGGCTACAAAAGAAATTTCTGCAAGAGAAATTTCAATTGGAGTTAATTGAGCAAAGAACTGCAGGAAATTAATATAAGAACAGATTCTGAAAAAGGATTGTAAAAGAGAAAATATGCCCAAAATTTACTAGAGTGAATTTGGAAACAAAGTGACAAAGTTAACAGTGATGAAATATGTGTTAATTCACTTATGGGGTGGTTAAAGAGGTAAAATGATTATAATAGTTTGTTCATGTGGTTAAAAGGCTTAAAATGATTTAAAAATGGTGGTTGGAATATTTCGTTGAGTGGTTTAACAATGTTTAAACCAATTCAAAAAGGAAAAGATTATAACATGAAGAGAAAAGTGGACAAAAGAAGACATTCTTTTATAGCCATCAATTCTCTTATTTTAAACATAAAATTTGCTCTCGTCAGTTGTGTATAACACTCTGACAACATAAATGACAATTAAGGCATCATTTAACCCTGGTTTAGACAAAAAAGAGGCTGGTTTTAGCCATTTTGGACCCTCAAATCAGCCATTGCTATAGTAATACATGGTTTTAAGCCTTCAAAACATGCCATAATATGTGTAAGAGATTTGAAAACCAGTTAAAACTGTTTTTAGAATGTTTTTTTATCTTAAGGGTAGTTTTGCCCTCTTGGAAACAGTGAAAACTGGCCTGGTTGGTATTAAAACCTCATCATCAATTGAGACAAAGACCCTTTGACTCAATTACAGGCCAAAATTGATGAATTTTTGTATGGATTTTGACATCTCACGCCTGTCAGAAAGGAATTTGGGGGTCTGGATCCCTGTGAGCCTTGAGGTATATTTTACATACCCAAATAGGCCACAATTATCTTAAAAAGAAATTTTGAATTATGCATAACTCATAAGTCATGCATATATCCAAAATTCATCATTTTCAATTTCAGAAAAGATGAATAACTTTTTTTTGAGTAAGTAAATCCATGGATTTAAGACCAGATTTGGATTCTACACAAAAATTCACCTAGGGTAGCTCCATAGAGTGAATAAGCTCAATTTAAGTATTTAAGGTGGTAAAATGGAAAATACTTCAATACCACATCATCAATACCACATAAAAGATCCGTGAAAATTTTTGTTTTTCTTGATTTTTAGCCAAAATGATGGGAAAGTGAGAAATCCCATGTTACATATACACTAAGAATAGTGTTATACATGTTTTGAGCACTTAATATCATGGTATTCTTACATGGACTTTTGGTACACCCATAGTGGATATCTCACTTTAAGCTTAAATTTCTATTTTTACGTGAAAAATAAGCAAGGGGGACAAAAGACATCAAAGAGAGCCAGCGTACCCAACTTCTGAGGCCTCAGAGGCATGGATAGCTCCAGAGCATGGATCCATGGCTCATCTTGGCCCAATTAGTAAACTAAAACTCTTTGGGAACTTGGTTACCAAGTTACACCTACTGTAATCATAAGAAAATAGCAAATAACCTGCTATTTTGACCTGCCAAGGAGGTAATAAGCTACTTAGGCTCCTGTAACCACGTCAATTCTTGATGACTTTCCATGACTAGACCCTAAAAGAGTAATTAAACCCTTTTGGGATCCATATTCATTGATTTACCTCATAGCAACCAGAAAAATACTGCTATTTGCAATTCTACGTAGAAATGAGGTAAAAACTTCAAAAATTCATTAAAAATACAATTCTTAATGAATCCTTCTGAAACTTTCAGGACCAATGAAGAACTGTATTATCTATGGTACAACCAAAAAGAATTACAGTTTTACTAGTAAAATTAAAAGTTTTACTTACAGTCCATTTTTGACCATTCTACGTGAAACACTGAATCTTCAAAAATTCACAGTAATTAAAACTTGTGATTAAATTGTCAATAACATTGATAAATTTGAGAAATCAATGATTATTTTCGAATAAAAGAAGATTTACTGTTGTTACTCCTTTTATTCTTAACCATATTGGGGTTGGTAGTCACGTAAAAGCATCAATTAAGTAATTATGATAATCTTACGTGACCACAGATGATGCAATCATTAATCCAAAAAGGTTTACTGTTTTCTCACTCACTGGTTATTCAGTTTGCTCCATGGCACGCCTCTGTGAGCTGTTGTTGACTTAAAAGAAGCCTCTTCTTGCTGTTTTTTCCGTATCATCATCATCTTATCAATTGATTAAATCATTATTACCAACAAGTAAGTATTAGTTAAAGCTATTCTTAAGTGTTTTAAATCTTTCAAAATCATCCAGAAAGACGTGAAATCCTAGAATCCAACTATATATTGTTGTAATACTGTTATAAATCCTTTTGATCCCTTAAATCCACAAGTCCACGTCAAATTTCTCTACTTTTATCTATCAATAAGTTCTTTGGAGTATTAGTGAGTCATTTATCTTTAATTCTTAAAGTTTTTCTCTAGTAATAGTTTTCTTCAAGAATTATCTTTATAATTATTCTTGTAAAAGATAATTATATATTAAAATAATTTTATTATTTTAATAAAAGAAGTTTTGATTATTAAATTCTTCTTGTAATTGATTCTTGTAGACAATTACTGCTCACAGTTATAATCACTAGTAGTGTATAACACGTGAAAGAAATAATTTTATAATTATTTAATTGTGGTTATAATAATTTTTTTATTATTATATTTCATAAGAACAGACATAGTACTGTTGATCAATAGTAATATTATCATCAGTTTCATAGTCAAATCTTACATTTGGGGGCCTGGCCGTGTTTTTTGAACCTTGTACGCTTAATTAATCTATTTTTAAGCTCTAAGATATATTAATTTAATATTTTTTTCTTTCATTTTAAAGTCAAAATAATTCTTATTTTTGAAATTGTTTTGGAAATCTTTTTCATTGAGGAATTTGGTTTAATTTTATATTGTTTTACACGTGGCTTTTTCACATCCAAAAACTTATAAAATTATTCTTTGAGTTACTCTGAATTAATTTTCATTCAAAATCTTAAATTTTAATTTTTTTCTTCAAAAAGAATAATTTTTTTAATATTAAAAAATAATAAAATTTATAAAAAATCCTTTAAAAATATCTTAAAACACAAAAATAATTTCTTTTATCATATTTTTTCTCTTTAAGTGTCTTTAATCAAATACTGTGCAGCTGGTAACAGACTCAGTAAAAGATACATCAATAGTCCTGAATATTCAGAAGCAGAATCTGAAGACAGTATTGAGGTGCAAATTGTCAAAAGAGGCACCTTATTTAATTCTGAAAAGAATAAATTACCACCAAAAGGTGTGTTTTTATCTTTATTTTTACTCTTTATACTTAAATTGACGTAAAAATGGTGCATACCAGAAATGGAAGCAACTATTCAGTCCAACCAGATGGATGTGGACAAGGAAGAGGCAAGACCAAATCCAGAAGTGCCAAGTCTTCCACAAGAAAGACACATTTGGAGGATGCCAGAGTTGCCCCCCATTCCCCAAGGTCTGTACCAACAGATTTTGACGTGAATTCAGAGCCTGAACTGATTTATGGTAATATTTCCAGGGCTGAACCACTTTCAGGTGGCAGCAATAGAAATATATCAATGCCAGTACAAAAACTGGTTCAGAGCAGCCAAGGAAGAGGAGTGGGAAATCTGCCCAAGCCTTTGGCAGGGGGCCATGAACTCCTACTTACACATCAAGAGCTTTCTGGGTCAGGAGAAGACCATAGAACTCTTAGGAGGATGGAGCCCCCTGTCTTGCAAAGACAAGGTCAAAAAGATTAAGAATTGGTTGAAGAACCAAATTCTTTTATCCATAGACCAGAAGGAAGAGTTTGAAATGACTCCAGCTTTGGAGACAGAGGCACCAGTGGCGTCTACCAGCTCCAAACCAGCTCCAGAAGTGTCCAAGGACAAGCCCAAGGGACCTCAGAAGAAGCAGAAAGGTCCCAGGAACCATCAAGGCAAAGGAAAAGGCAAAGCCAATTGGCACAGACCCTACCCACAAGGGTACAGGATCCCCAAATTGGAGCCTTCAGCCGTGGACAGTGTCTTCAATATGGCCAGAACTCTGATGGAATTCACAGCCAAGGAGCAGGAAAGGATGAACAGAAACTTTCCACGCAAATAATTGGTGTACAAACTAGTATTCATGTAGAAATTGGTAAACTTGATAACAAGTTAACTAAAATTGCATCAGATATAGTTGAATTAAAGAAAAATGACAAGAAATACATTGAATTACACCAAGTGACAAATGCCAAACTTGACTTAATTACCAATTCTTGCATAAGAATTGAAAACATGTGCCAAGTTCAACATGAGGAAATGGAAGATCTTTTTAAAATGAATGATCAACTTAAGATTCTACAAGACCATGTCTTGAAGATAGTTGAGAACACCAATCAGTTTGCTATACATTTAGCAAAAAGTGACAGTGAAAGGCAAAAGTTGAAGAATGAGATAATTGCAAGTGTGGAACAAATTCATAAGAATCATGAACCACATATTCCAAGACATTCTACACCTTTAACTGAAGAAAAACTCTCTGTTAAAGAAAGTCTTACACCATTCTTGGGAGAAAATGCCTACTCTGCAAGAGATATTCCCAAAATAGAAGAATGGCCAACATTCTCTGGTGAAGGAGAATACAACCATATTGAATTCATCAGGACTATTGATATGTTGCAAGAAGACTTTAATATACCTGATGAAATCATAGTGGGAAAATTACACTTTTGTTTACCAGAACTGCAAAGAAATGGTATTACAAAATGAGGATTGATCATGGTAAACATGACTGGTCTTGGTGGAAATCTGAAGTGATTACCAAATGGGCTAATAATTCTTGGAGGTTTAAAATGGAAAATGCTTTTGAAAGTGCCATTTTTAACTCAGAAAAAGACAAACCACTTACTTGGTTCTTCAAACAAAAAGACAGACTATCTGCTTTACACCCAGATATGTCTGACACTATGATTAATATGAAAATATTAAGAAAGTGTGGAGGAGAACTGGAACATGCTATCAAAAGCAGATGTGTGGAACCTTGTTCAACAGAGGACTACATTAATGCTATGGAAGATATCATTACCAGGACAAGAATTGGTAAGACTTGGATTAAAAACCCAATAGAGTCCAAAATAGTCTCAAAGATTCCTAGAGAGGAAAGAAGACTAGAAAGACCTGTCTTGAAGTGTCATAAATGTGGAAGTACTTCACATTTAGCCAACACTTGTCCTAAGAAGACAAAGATCAATGAAGTTCAAGTCATTGAAGAAATTCAGTGTACTGAAGAGAAAGAAGAGTCTGATCAAGATTCTGCAGTCTCTGAAGATACACCAGTGGAGGACTATCCCATTGAGAACATTTCAGCTTTCTTTGAGGTCACAGAAGTTCATACCCACTTGCCACAGTACAGTGAGGATTGCTGCAACCTGATCAATATCCAAGATGCCAGAATGTGTAAAACAAAACCTGCTAGAGGAAAGGGTTATACTGCTGGGGCATCCTGTATCACATCGGTTCTGATGAGTGATATTGAAGCCAAAGTAAATTTGGATACAGGGGCATTTTGGACTTGTGTGGGCAAAGATTATCTCCAAATTATACTTCCTGAATGGAAACACCATCTATTACCAATAGAAGGTGTACAATTCAGTAGTTCCAGTAACAATATGTACCCCCTGGGCATATTGGACACTAATATTGTATTCCCACAACCAGCAGGAAGTGTAAGAATGAAAACTGAGATTGTAGTAATGGATAATTGCACATCTCAGCACATCATTCTTGGAAATGATTACTTAAATATTTATGGTATTGATATAAATAACCATAAGGACAGATATTTCACAATTGGAGATAACAAGAGACAAAAATTTGCTTTCTCCAATATACCAAAACAGATATCTGTGGTATCTTCTGTCAAGGATACTTACAAAGATGAATTTGTAACTAATCAACTTGTTGAAGCACAAATTAATCAATCATTGTCACCAAAGATGAGGAATGAGCTTATTAATGTGTTATACACATATAAAAATGCATTTGCCTCTTATAATGAACCATTAGGCGCTATAAGAGGACATGAAGTTGATATTACTCTTAATATTGACAGACCATATCCTCCAGTACTTAGAAGACCAGCTTATCCAGCCAGTCCCAGAGCTAGAGAAGCCTTGGAAAAACATATCCAAGAGTTGATCCAACTTGGTGTGCTAAGGAAAGTAGGCCATAATGAGGAAGTTGAAGTGACAACACCTGTTATTATTGCATGGCATAATGATAAGTCAAGAATGGTTGGAGACTTCAGAGCATTGAATACCTACACAGTTCCAGATAGGTATCCAATACCTATAATTCAAGAAACCTTGACTCAATTGTCTAAAGCCAAGTATATAACATCAATGGATGCATTGAAAGGCTTCCATCAAAATGTTTTGACGCCTAAAGCTAAGAAATTACTTAGAATTATCACTCACTGTGGTATTTTTGAGTATCTTAGAATGCCATTTGGCATTAAAAATGCTCCATCCCATTATCAAAGGATGATGAACACCATCTTTCCTACAGAATTGTCTGAAGGATGGCTTATCATTTATATTGATGATATTATCATATGTTCTGATTAATGGTCTTTGCACCTTGAAAGACTTGCAAGAGTACTTCATAAAGTTGCAGAAGTGAACATGAAAATTTCACTTAAGAAATGCAATTTTGGTTTTGAAGAACTCAAAGCATTAGGACATATTGTTTCTGGTTTAAGCTTGGGTATTGACAAAAACAAAGTAGCAGCAGTGTTACTTAAACCAATACCCCAGAATAAAAAAGAAATGATGTCTTTTCTTGGGTTTGCCAGTTACTATAGGCAACACCTGCAAGACTTTGCAATTCTAGCCAAGTCACCTTATAGAATCTGTGATCAGCAGACTGTATTTGAGATGACACAAGAGAGAATTAAAGCTTATGAGAAGATAAGGAAAGCCCTTACAGAAGCACCTTTACTCCTCATGCCTGACTGGAATATTCCTTTTAAGCTGTACATTGATGCATGTGAAGATGGATTAGGGGCAGCCCTACATCAAGTTCAAATCATTGATGACAAACCTACAGAAGGACCAGTTTGTTATATCTCAAGACAAATCAAACCAACAGAAGCCAGATATGGTGCAAGCCAAATGGAGTGATTATGTTTGGTATGGGCACTTGAGAAACTACACTATTATCTTGATGGCAGTGTTTTTGAAGTGATAACTGACTGTACTGCCGTGAAATCACTTCTTAACATGAAAACTCCCAACAGACATATGTTGAGATGGCAAATAGCCATTCAAGAATATAGAGGAAACATGACTATAGTTCATAAAGCAGGAAACATTCACAAGAATGCTGATGGACTTAGTAGATGGGCTTTGGCCAACACTCCTGATAACCCAGCTTATGTACCTTTGGAAGCTGAACCACAGATTCCAATTGAAGGAATTAACATAACTGATATTGGGACTGAATTCTTTGAGGAGGTCAGAGAATCTTATAAACAAGACAAGAATTGCCATATCTTGACTTCTTTATTAGATAAAGACTGCAAAGATACATCTTTAGTTAATGCACTTGATGAAGTTTGGAAAAATTCCTGTTCTGAAGGAAGATTTCACTTGTTTGATGGGATTATTTACCATAGAACAAAGCATTCTTGTGTGATGACACTGTGTATTAGATTACTTATCAATACCATTCTTCATGAATGTCATGATAGTATCTACTCTGGACACCTGTCAGAAGACAGAACACTTGAAAAAGTGAAGAATTGTGCATGGTGGCCATCTTGGAGAAAAGAAACCATTGAATATTGCCATACCTGTGACAGATGCCAAAAAGCAAACAGGAGTACAGGCAAGAAGTTTGGACTTATGATCCATATTCAAGAACCAAAATCCCCATGGGAAGTTGTTCACATGGATTGGGTCACAGCACTTCCTCCAAGTAGTGACAAAGGTTATAATGCTTGTTTAGTCATTGTAGACAGATATAGCAAAACTCCCATATTCTTACCATGTCATAAAGATGACACTGCTATGGATACAGCTCTTCTTTTATGGAGTAGAGTTATTTCTCATACAGGGTTATTTAGGAATATCATAAGTGACAGAGACCCCAAGTTCACATCTGCACTTTGGACCAATCTTCATAGATTGTTTGGGACTAAGTTATCATTCTCTACAGCATATCACCCTCAAACAGATGGGCTAGCAGAGAGGATGATTCAAACTTTAGAAGACATGATCAGGAGATTTTGTGCTTATGGATTAGAATTCAAAGACTCAGATGGCTTTACCCATGACTGGTGCACTCTGATACCTGCATTAGAATTGGCATACAAGACATCAGTCCATTCTTCCACAGGACAAACTCCTGCTATGTTAGAAAAGGGATGGAATCCAAGACTCCCAGCAGAAACACTGAGGAAAGACTTGATTGACATTCATTCTACAGCTTCCAGCTTCAAATTAATGCTTGATAAAGTAAAACACCATGCAAAAAAAAGTATGGATGATGCTTTTGATTATGCAAAACAGAAGTGGGACAAGAGTCATAAAGTACCAGACTTCAAAGTAGGGGACTTAGTTCTAGTTTCAACCTTGAATTTTAATAATATCAAAGGCCCAAAGAAACTTAAAGATTCTTATGTAGGACCTTTTGTTATTGTTGCTTTACATGGAACCAATGCAGTTCAAGTGGAATTGAGTGGTGAATTAGAAAATAAACACCCCACATTTCCAGTCAGCTTGATAAAACCTTATCAACCAGCTGATAAAGAATTGTTTCCTTTAAGAAACCCAACTCCTTTAACTGTACCACCTGTGGAACAGAATGAAGACAAAAAGATAAAGAAAGTCATTAAAGAAAGGAGACTTAGGGGTAAAAATCAAAGAGAATATCTTGTCAGATATAGAAATCCAGTACATGAAGATGAATGGATGGCAGAATCAGAAATACCTGACTCAGATAAACTCTTAAGAGGATTTAGACATGAAAGAAGGCCACAAGCCTGAATATGTCTATAAATGTGCTTTAAATTGCTTGATCTGAGTAATGTAAAGAGGTTGGACAGTTGACATTAACCCCCTTTGGGGCCTTATTCTTTTATCACTAATAAAATTGTAGTACAATTTTATTTTTTGGTGGGAGGGAATGTGAGCCTTGAGGTATATTTTACATACCCAAATAGGCCACAATTATCTTAAAAAGAAATTTTGAATTATGCATAACTCATAAGTCATGCATATATCCAAAATTCATCATTTTCAATTTCAGAAAAGATGAATAACTTTTTTTTGAGTAAGTAAATCCATGGATTTAAGACCAGATTTGGATTCTACACAAAAATTCACCTAGGGTAGCTCCATAGAGTGAATAAGCTCAATTTAAGTATTTAAGGTGGTAAAATGGAAAATACTTCAATACCACATCATCAATACCACATAAAAGATCCATGAAAAATTTTGTTTTCCTTGATTTTTAGCCAAAATAATGGGAAAGTGAGAAATCCCATGTTACATATACACTAAGAATAGTGTTATACATGTTTTGAGCACTTAATATCATGGTATTCTTACATGGACTTTTGGTAAACCCATAGTGGATATCTCACTTTAAGCTTAAATTTCTATTTTTACGTGAAAAATAAGCAAGGGGGACAAAAGACATCAAAGAGAGCCAGGGTACCCAACTTCTGAGGCCTCAGAGGCGTGGATAGCTCCAGAGCATGGATCCATGGCTCATCTTGGCCCAATTGGTAAACTAAAACTCTTTGGGAACTTGGTTACCAAGTTACACCTACTGTAATCATAAGAAAATAGCAAATAACCTGCTATTTTGACGTGCCAAGGAGGTAATAAGCTACTTAGGCTCCTGTAACCACGTCAATTCTTGATGGCTTTCCATGACTAGACCCTAAAAGAGTAATTAAACCCTTTTGGGATCCATATTCATTGATTTACCTCATAGCAACCAGCAAAATACTGCTATTTGCAATTCTACATAGAAATGAGGTAAAACCTTCAAAAATTCATTAAAAATACAATTCTTAATGAATCCTTCTGAAACTTTCAGGACCAATGAAGAACTGTATTATCTATGGTACAACCAAAAAGAATTACAGTTTTACTTACAGTCCATTTTTGACCATTCTACGTGAAACACTGAATCTTCAAAAATTCACAGTAATTAAAACTTGTGATGAAATTGGCAATAACATTGATAACTTTGAGAAATCAATGATTATTTTGGAATAAAAGAAGATTTACTGTTGTTACTCCTTTTATTCTTAACCATATTGGGGTTGGTAGTCACGTAAAAGCATCAATTAAGTAATTATGATAATCTTACGTGACCACAGATGATGCAATCATTAATCCAAAAAGGTTTACTGTTTTCTCACTCACTGGTTATTCAGTTTGCTCCATGGCACTCCTCTGTGAGCTGTTGTTGACTTAAAAGAAGCCTCTTCTTGCTGTTTTTTCCGTATCATCATCATCTTATCAATTTATTAAATCATTATTACCAACAAGTAAGTATTAGTTAAAGCTATTCTTAAGTGTTTTAAATCTTTCAAAATCATCCAGAAAGACGTGAAATCCTAGAATCCAACTATATATTGTTGTAATACTGTTATAAATCCTTTTGATCCCTTAAATCCACAATTCCACGTCAAATTTCTCTACTTTTATCTATCAATAAGTTCTTTGGAGTATTAGTGAGTCATTTATCTTTAATTCTTAAAGTTTTTCTCTAGTAATAGTTTTCTTCAAGAATTATCTTTATAATTATTCTTGTAAAAGATAATTATATATTAAAATAATTTTATTATTTTAATAAAAGAAGTTTTTATTATTAAATTCTTCTTGTAATTGATTCTTGTAGACAATTACTGCTCACAGTTATAATCACTAGTAGTGTATAACACGTGAAAGAAATAATTTTATAATTATTTAATTGTGGTTATAATAATTTTTTTGTTATTATATTTCATAAGAACAGACATAGTACTGTTGATCAATAGTAATATTATCATCAGTTTCATAGTCAAATCTTACAATCCCCCTTGGAGCCAAGATTCCTTTTCCCCCCCAGAATCAATCTTTTCAATTTATTTTTTCTTTCATTCCTCATCATGTATTATAATTATAATTTACATGTGTAATTCAATTGACATTTTACAGTACACAACTGTAGTTATTGAAATCTCATATGTAAATTGGAGTTCACTTATATAATACACACACACATTTTGAAATTTCAATTGAAAATACTTCAATTCCTCACAGCTTCTTAATTACAAACAGCACCTCAATTTTAACACAAAAAAGGATGGTTAAAGCCACATTTGATTTAAATTAAATTAAGCTTTTGAGGATTTTCAACTTTTGTACAGAAAAGACTACAAACTTAATAGAAGCCTATTTAGAGTTGAGTTACAGAAATTTTACCCAGAGGTGACCCCACCTTATTTTTTATGAGGATTCCAATAGTGAAATAATTTTCATATGTTTATTTTAAGGATAAAAAGTTATGATAATTTTCATTCAAATTTTTCCAAAAATACTTTAATTTTGGTATTTTTGTTGAAAATTCATTTTTACTTAATTTTTTCAAGTAAAAATGTGTTTTCACAAATATAAAATTCAGTGTAATTTTATTTTGAAATTATAATTAAATCTTCATTCATTTGTATAAATTTATTTTATTTATAATTGTATATTGTTTTATTATTTGTGGTCTTTTGGGTATCTGAAAATTCCTCTAAGGCTCACAATTTGATTCACAGCACATGTGGTGTTAACCATCAATTATTGTGTTAAAATAAGCTTAAATTAAGGTTTTAGTATTTTCTGTACAAAAGTTGAAAATCCTCAAAACCTTAATTTAATTCACCTCACATGTGGTGTTAACCATCAATTTTTGTGTTAAAATTGAGGTGTTGTGTGTAATTTAGAAGTTATGAGGAATTGAATTATTTTCAATCAAAATCTTGAAATGTGCACATGTATTACATAAGTGAGCTCTAATTGACATATGAGGTATCAATTATTCCAGTTGTGTAGTGTAAAAACTCTATTGAATTACATATGTAAATTACAAGTATAATACATGATGAGGAATTAAAGAAAAGATAAATTTAAAAGATTTATTCTGGGGGGAAAGGTAATCTTGGCTCCAAGGGGGAGCCAGACCCCCAAATTCCTTGCTGACAGGCGTGAGATGTCAAAATCCATACAAATGTTCATCACTTTTGGCCTGGAATTGAGTCACAGGGTTTGTGTCTCAATTGATGATGAGGTTTTGATACCAACCAGGGCAGTTTTAACTGTTTCCAGAAGAGTGAAACTACCCTTCAGATGAAAAAATCAAATTAAAAAGAGTTTTAAATGGTTTTGTAATCTCTTACACATATTTTGACATGTTTTGAGGGCTCAAAACTAGGTATTAGTATAGCAAGGCCTGGTTTAAGCATCGAAAATGGCTAAAACCTGCCCTTTTTTGGTCCAAACCAGGGTTCAATGATACCATAATTGGATTTTCTGTTTTCAAAGTGTTTTTAACGACTGAAAATAGCAAATTTTACTTTTTGAGTAAGAAAATTTGTGGCAATACAAGAATGTCTTCTTTGCCCCACTTTTCTCTTCATGTTAAAATCTTTACCTTTTATAATTGGTTTAAACACTGTTAAACCAATCAATGAAACATTCCAACCACCCTCTTCTGATCATTTTAAACCTTTGAACCACGTGAGAAAATCATTATAATCATTGTTTGTAACTTTTATAATCAGTTTTACCCTTGAACCACCCCATAACTCAATTGAAGCATTGTTCATCACTGTTAACTTTCTCATTTTGTTCCCAAATTCACTCTGGTCCCTTTTGGGCGTCTCTTCCCTTTAATATTCTTTTAAAGACCCTGTTCTTATATTAATTGCTTGCAGTCCTTTGCTCAAGTAATTTCAATTGAAATTGCTCTTGAAGAAATTTCTTTTTTAAGCCTTAAATGGCTTGTTTAGAGTATTTTTGCATAAATATTTATTGTTTTTAAAACAGTAAATCTTTATAATATTATTGTTTTGTACTTATAAATTTGGCATTTTTTCTTCTAAAAATATTAATTCTTAACATTTTCAATCATATTTTTACCTTATACAGATTTTGAGGACAGGAAAAGTACTGGATTTTTAATCAAACCTTCATTTCCACACCTTACATTATTTTGCCATGTAAAATAGCAATACACACCACGCCTTAACTTTTTATAAGTTTTTAATGCTTGTAACTCTGCATTTTTAACATTATTTAGATTTACTAAGGTTAATTAAGCTTTGACAGTTCTTAAAACCTTGATTTCAAGATTTTATATTAAGATTTACCCTTTGGTTAATTTTAATTAATTTTAATTAATTTTAATTAATTTTAATTAATTTTAATTAATTTTAATTAATTTTAATTAATTTTAATTAATTTTAATTAATTTTAATTAATTTTAATTAATTTTAATTAATTTTAATTAATTTTAATTAATTTTAATTAATTTTAATTAATTTTAATTAATTTTAATTAATTTTAATTAATTTTAATTAATTTTAATTAATTTTAATTAATTTTAATTAATTTTAATTAATTTTAATTAATTTTAATTAATTTTAATTAATTTTAATTAATTTTAATTAATTTTAATTAATTTTAATTAATTTTAATGAATTTTAATTAATTTTAATTAGTTTTAATTAATTTTAATTAATTTTAATTAATTTTAATTAATCTTAATTAATTTTAATTAATTTTAATTAATTTTAATTAATCTTAATTAATTTTAATTAATTTTAATTAATTTTAATTAATTTTAATTAATTTTAATTAATTTTAATTAATTTTAATTAATTTTAATTAATTTTAATTAATTTTAATTAATTTTAATTAATTTTAATTAATTTTGATTAATTTTAATTAATTTTAATTAATTTTAATTAATTTTAATTAATTTTAATTAATTTTAATTAATTTTAATTAATTTTAATTAATTTTAATTAATTTTAATTAATTTTAATTAATTTTAATTAATTTTAATTAATTTTAATTAATTTTAATTAATTTTAATTAATTTTAATTAATTTTAATTAATTTTAATTAATTTTAATTAATTTTAATTAATTTTAATTAATTTTAATTAATTTTAATTAATTTTAATTAATTTTAATTAATTTTAATTAATTTTAATTAATTTTAATTAATTTTAATTAATTTTAATTAATTTTAATTAATTTTTAATTAATTTTAATTAATTTTAATTAATTTTAATTAATTTTAATTAATTTTAATTAATTTTAATTAATTTTAATTAATTTTAATTAATTTTAATTAATTTTAATTAATTTTAATTAATTTTAATTAATTTTAATTAATTTTAATTAATTTTAATTAATTTTAATTAATTTTAATTAATTTTAATTAATTTTAATTAATTTTAATTAATTTTAATTAATTTTAATTAATTTTAATTAATTTTAATTAATTTTAATTAATTTTAATTAATTTTAATTAATTTTAATTAATTTTAATTAATTTTAATTAATTTTAATTAATTTTAATTAATTTAATTAATTTTAATTAATTTTAATTAATTTTAATTAATTTTAATTAATTTTAATTAATTTTAATTAATTTTAATTAATTTTAATTAATTTTAATTAATTTTAATTAATTTTAATTAATTTTAATTAATTTTAATTAATTTTAATTAATTTTAATTAATTTTAATTAATTTTAATTAATTTTAATTAATTTTAATTAATTTTAATTAATTTTAATTAATTTTAATTAATTTTAATTAATTTTAATTAATTTTAATTAATTTTAATTAATTTTAATTAATTTTAATTAATTTTAATTAATTTTAATTAATTTTAATTAATTTTAATTAATTTTAATTAATTTTAATTAATTTTAATTAATTTTAATTAATTTTAATTAATTTTAATTAATTTTAATTAATTTTAATTAATTTTAATTAATTTTAATTAATTTTAATTAATTTTAATTAATTTTAATTAATTTTAATTAATTTTAATTAATTTTAATTAATTTTAATTAATTTTAATTAATTTTAATTAATTTTAATTAATTTTAATTAATTTTAATTAATTTTAATTAATTTTAATTAATTTTAATTAATTTTAATTAATTTTAATTAATTTTAATTAATTTTAATTAATTTTAATTAATTTTAATTAATTTTAATTAATTTTAATTAATTTTAATTAATTTTAATTAATTTTAATTAATTTTAATTAATTTTAATTAATTTTAATTAATTTTAATTAATTTTAATTAATTTTAATTAATTTTAATTAAT
Source organism: Austropuccinia psidii (assembly GCA_023105745.1). Classification (NCBI taxonomy): domain Eukaryota; kingdom Fungi; phylum Basidiomycota; class Pucciniomycetes; order Pucciniales; family Sphaerophragmiaceae; genus Austropuccinia; species Austropuccinia psidii. The sequence continues at coordinate 28,511,848 of JALGQZ010000004.1, read as the reverse complement.
TTTAATTAATTTTAATTAATTTTAATTAATTTTAATTAATTTTAATTAATTTTAATTAATTTTAATTAATTTTAATTAATTTTAATTAATTTAATTAATTTTAATTAATTTTAATTAATTTTAATTAATTTTAATTAATTTTAATTAATTTTAATTAATTTTAATTAATTTTAATTAATTTTAATTAATTTTAATTAATTTTAATTAATTTTAATTAATTTTAATTAATTTTAATTAATTTTAATTAATTTTAATTAATTTTAATTAATTTTAATTAATTTTAATTAATTTTAATTAATTTTAATTAATTTTAATTAATTTTAATTAATTTTAATTAATTTTAATTAATTTTAATTAATTTTAATTAATTTTAATTAATTTTAATTAATTTTAATTAATTTTAATTAATTTTAATTAATTTTAATTAATTTTAATTAATTTTAATTAATTTTAATTAATTTTAATTAATTTTAATTAATTTTAATTAATTTTAATTAATTTTAATTAATTTTAATTAATTTTAATTAATTTTAATTAATTTTAATTAATTTTAATTAATTTTAATTAATTTTAATTAATTTTAATTAATTTTAATTAATTTTAATTAATTTTAATTAATTTTAATTAATTTTAATTAATTTTAATTAATTTTAATTAATTTTAATTAATTTTAATTAATTTTAATTAATTTTAATTAATTTTAATTAATTTTAATTAATTTTAATTAATTTTAATTCATTTTAATTAATTTTAATTAATTTTAATTAATTTTAATTCATTTTAATTAATTTTAATTAATTTTAATTCATTTTAATTAATTTTAATTAATTTTAATTCATTTTAATTAATTTTAATTAATTTTAATTAATTTTAATTCATTTTAATTAATTTTAATTCATTTTAATTAATTTTAATTCATTTTAATTAATTTTAATTCATTTTAATTAATTTTAATTCATTTTAATTAATTTTAATTCATTTTAATTAATTTTAATTCATTTTAATTAATTTTAATTCATTTTAATTAATTTTAATTCATTTTAATTAATTTTAATTCATTTTAATTAATTTTAATTCATTTTAATTAATTTTAATTCATTTTAATTAATTTTAATTCATTTTAATTAATTTTAATTCATTTTAATTAATTTTAATTCATTTTAATTAATTTTAATTAATTTTAATTAATTTTAATTCATTTTAATTAATTTTAATTCATTTTAATTAATTTTAATTCATTTTAATTAATTTTAATTAATTTTAATTAATTTTAATTCATTTTAATTAATTTTAATTCATTTTAATTAATTTTAATTAATTTTAATTCATTTTAATTCATTTTAATTAATTTTAATTCATTTTAATTAATTTTAATTCATTTTAATTAATTTTAATTCATTTTAATTAATTTTAATTCATTTTAATTCATTTTAATTAATTTTAATTAATTTAATTAATTTTAATTCATTTTAATTAATTTTAATTAATTTCAATTAATTTTAATCAATTTTAACTAATGCTCATCAATTTTATTAATTTCAATTAGCTTGAAATAATTTTTGTAAAGTTTCATTTATTTCAAATAATTTCCTTTTATTGTAATTAATTTTTAATTTTAAGAAATTCTAATTAATTTTTCCTAATTTTAACTAATGCTCATCAATTTTGTTTATTTAAATTAGCTTGAAATAATGGTTATTAAGTTTGATTTATTTCAATTACCTTCAATTTATTGTAATTCAATTTCATTAATTCCCATCAGTTCTAAATACTCCAAATTAATTTGGGTTATTGGTAAACCCACATAACTAATTTGGAAAAAACATGTATGCCCTTATGTGGATTCACAATAAATTGGTAAAATTATGTAATTTTTTAGTAACACAAAATAAGGGGTGTTTTCTAATAGAAGTTTAGCTTACAAATACCTAAACTGGCAAAAGCCCAAATTATGGTATTGTTTGTTCCATAAATGGCATAAATGTCATTGTTGATGCCATTTATGCCATAAATACCATAAGTGCCATTGTTAATGCCATCAATACATTTTTAATACCATTTATGGCATGGTTATGCTGTGGTTTATGCCATAAATGGCATCTGTCAATTCTTTTAATTAATGAATTATTCTCATAAATCATTTTTTCAACCAAAATTTGAAATTTTTTGTTTCAAATTTTTATTTGGAGGTTGAAAAATTTGAATCCATCCTTTTCTTATTATTTTTTTTTTGAATTTTTTGGTTTTAATTTTGTGGTTCAAAAATTTGAATTCAAAGATGAATTATTCAAACAGTACAAATTGAATTTTCCAAATAGCCGTGCATTTCTTTCTGAATTTATTCCAAATCAATTGATATTTCTTTGAAGCTTAAAAGCCTTATAACCTCCCAGAGGCCTGTTTGGGAGGTTATAGGCTGACTGGGGGTGGATGGTGGCAGGGTGAGCTGAGGCGGATTGGTATAGGAGGATAGGGGATGGGTGATTGGGGGTGGAGTTGGCAGAGATGGGGGCAATGATGCTGCTGATGAACCTGTTCAAAAAAAACTGACCTAGTTCATTTTTTACTGAAAATTATGAAACTCAAAAAAATTACTTCAGAAAAAGATTTCAAAAATCTAAAGAAAAAAGGAAAAAATTCAGTTTCAATGCAGGAGTGAAAATTTTACCAGGTTTTTTTTTCAAACACAAGTATTTTAGTGGAAATGAAGCAGTTTTAACTAAAAAAATCAAAAAGGAAGGGGGAATCCAAATGAATTTGAAAAAAAATTGAAAAAAAATAAAAATAAAAATCGAGGGAGGCTTAAAATTTAATTTGAAAAAACTTGGTCATTGGTCTTTGGTACATAAAATCTCAATGAAAATTTTTAATAAATTGAAGTTCAATTTCAAAACATAATATCAATTTGAATTTTTTTCCCCAATTGGCAATAAAAATCATTTATATTTGACAAATCACCCATTTTAAAATTATCACACTTCATATACCTCATATATTATTTTTTATTGATTAATGTCAGAATGCATTTGAGCTATGCAATTTGCCTGCTTGATGACAATGCTGCATTAGTGAGATCTATTTAAAATTCCTTTTACCTCAGCTCAAATTCCCAATTCCACTTTTCTTTTTCAAATTCATATTTCATTTTGTGTTTTTTCTTGTCACACTCCATTTGTTTTTGTAACTCTACTTCTTCAAACCATTAATTTTCCATATTCCTCACTTTCTCTTCATGCCACCTCTCCTAGCTTCACTAAGAACAAGCATTATCACTGGCCTCATGGGCTGAGAACCATATTCTTTTTTCTGTAGGATTTATCAGGGTAACAATAATTTCAAGACATACCCTTTTGCCATGATTCAAGCAAATTGGCATAAGTAGTCACAAACATGTCCATTGAACTTTTTGTAGATCCAATATTTTCATTCAAGTTGGGGGTGAATGCTTGATAATGATTTTGTGTTGAATGAATTATGGATTTACTTGGATGGTCAAAGAAGAAATAATAAACATTTAATACAATATATATCAGGCTTAAACATACTTACTGATTAATGTTGCACATTTTCTGCTTGAACTAAGTCGTCCTCATTATTAAGCAAAGGATCAAGGTTGAGAGGTGATACCAAACAATGATTCTCCTTTAAAAAACAAATGAGCTTTAACTATATCAGGTAAAAAGAAAAAGAAATGAAAAATTACCTTATTAAGAAAATTATCATCATAATCATCACCATTTAAGCTGTCTTTTTCTTGCAAATCATACCTTGCAATGGGAGTGACATTGGGCTTGTGGCCAAAGAGAGCATCCATTTCAAAATAGAAAGGACACATACTTTAAAGCTTTTCACGAATAGAGCTGATACCTTTACTCTCATCTTCTTTGGTTAGTCCATCCCCGGCTAAATTTTCAAATTGTTTTTCTGCCATATACTTCTTTTTATATGTTTGCCATTGATCTCAGATGCTGCTTGAGCTAAGGTTTAGGTGATGTGATTTTTTTTTGACATTAATGGCCAGGAGCTGAAACCCATTCTTCTTTGAAAAAGGAGGCCTTTCAATTTAAGCTGAACCACTAGTAACAAAACATGACTCAAAATTGGACTTTATTGAAAGCCAATGAATTATGGTTAAATAATCAGTATTAATTAGGTGACCTTATGAATGAGAAATTCCCAAGGTGATCTTCAAATCTGAATTAATGTGCTTTTCTTTGGCATGAAGAAGTATTATATTGATGGGGAAATATAAATGGATTGTAAGATTTTTGGTCAGATTGTCAAAAATGGAGTGTGGAGGAATATGTTGTACAGTTGTGAATTGTGAATACTGATTTGGTTTAGGTTTCAAACTGAAATCTCAGATTCCTGGGATTTGGTGAAAGTACTAGGCGACTCAGTTAAAATTCCATGTGATTCACACATTAAAAACTTGGGATTTAGTGTTGGGATTTGGAAGCCAAATCTCATGTTATTTTAAGGCAGGATTTGGTTACTTTGACACCCTGTAATAAAGCAAAAATTGCTATAACCATAAGTTTGAATTGTTAATTACTTGTAAATTTCAATCATAAAATTATCAAAAAATGGTATAATCAATTATACAAAATGAAAAGCAAAATTATTTAATAATTGTATTAAAAAAGGTATCCTATTCTTAAAATATTTTACCAAAAATATTAAGGTGAGGGTCTTAGTTCTCTAACAGAGTCAATAGTACTTAAAACAGACTTTTCATTTAAAAATAAACCTTTATTTACTAAAAAATATAGGAGATATACTATTATGAAATAACATAACCAAAAGAAATTCTTTTATAAAGAATTTTAAACAATATTGAGTGTATAAGAATTTTCAATCTTATTATTTATAAAATTGAACCAGCAAAATTATTATAAGCCCAAAAAATTATAAAAATAATTATAAATAGAAATAAAGCCACAAAATAAGAGTTAAGCACCTTTAAACCATGTAGAATTAAAGAAAGGAATGTTTTTTAGTAATCTCAAGAAGTGCACCTGTGGATTTAAAACAATGAATTATAAATTTAAGTAGTATAAGATTCAAGTTTTAAGTTAGTATTAGAATTGAAATTAATATTCTTGATTTAATTTCTCTTAATTATGTGGAAATATTTGCAATACTTAGGAATGCTATTATAATACCTTGAAGTGATTTACTAGCATAAATTTGTAAGATTGAAGTGATTTGAGGATTATTATTGGAAAAACCAGAAATAGTAGGAATTTTTATGTTTAAAACAGCTCACAGAGGCATAAAAAGGATTACAAATAAAAGAAAATAGATGACAAACAATTTTATACATTTGTATTTATGGTTACATCACTTTTTGTCACATAAAATTATCACAATTACTTAATTATGTGTTTTTACAGCAATATCAACACATATATGGTAAATAAAGAATGAAGTTAATAACGTAAATCTTAGTTTATTTCAAAAAAACCATGCATTTTTCTCTAGAATATATCAATGTTATTGGGAATTCCATCACAGGACATCATTTCTGTGAGTCTTTGAAGATTTAATGTTTCACATGGAATAATCAAAATTGGACTGCAAGTGTAGCAGTTAATTGAAATTAATAAATCACAACTGCTCTTGGCTTTGGTTTATCTTTCCACCTTTTTCATTATTCCTGAAAGTTTCAGGGAGATTAATTTAAAAATGTCTTTTTAATTAATTTTTGATGTTTTACCTCATTTATCAAATGGTGCAGGCAATAAGTATAGTAACAGCTGGTTTCCATGAGGTAATTCTATGGATACTAGTCTAAAAAGAGTTTTGATTAAAATTTTTAGCTATACAAATTTTAAAGCATTAATAATTGACATCTTTACAGGAGTCAAAGGTGCTCATTACCTTCTTGGCACATCAAAATAGCAGCTTATTTGCTATTTTCTTATGATTTAATGGGACTTAACCTCACCAAAAAATTTATTAAAAGGTTTAAATAGAATGATTGGGACAAAGATAAACTATGAATTCAACTTTCACAGATTTCTTTTCTTCAGAGGCCTCAGAAGCTGTGTACCCTGGCTCTCTTTGATGTTTCTTGTCCCTCTTGACTATTTTTCACATCAAAATAGTGATTCAGCCTTCAAGACTGATATCCAATATGGATGTAACAATACAGTGTTTTTAAGTGCTACAAAAGTACATACCACTAGTTTTGGTTTATATGTAACATGGGATTTGTCAGAATCCCATTATTTTGGCATAAAAAGGCAAAAAACAACAAATTTAAACAAATCTCTTATGTGGTATTGATGACAAGGTGTTGAATTTTTTTCCATATTCCCACCTCATAGAGTTGTTTTAAGCTTATTCACCTCATGGGGTTACCCTAAGTGAATTTTAGTGTAGAATCCAAATCTGGCCTTAAATCCAGGGATTTACTTATTCACAAAAAATGTATTTGTATTTTTCTTGATGAAAATGATGAATTTTGGATCTGCATATGACTTATGGGTTTTACATATTCCAAAAGTTATTTTAAGGTTATTTGTTGCCTAGTTGGGTATGTAAGACACACCTCAAGGCTCACATATGATGCATGTTTTCTGATATGCTCTAGCAGCTTTGAGGGGCTTTGAGCCCCTTGAAGTTAAGCCTCTGACCCACTTTTGTAAGGCTTTTAGCAATAGTGGCAATCCATTTTCATGTAAATTACATTTTAAGGATATCTTTAGATTTCTGATGAAAAAAGGAGCATAGCCTGCAACCAAGATTACTGCATAGCCCTGCCTCTATTATTTTGCTAGTACAAAACGGATCTTGTTTTTATTTTTTCAAAAGTACACGTGAAGCCCATTTTTATCCTATTTACTCAACCTTCAAAAAAATACTTTATTATTTTTCAATGAACAAAGGGCAAACATTTTTCTTGAAAACACTTCCTAACGCCATACATTTCCTTGGCGCAATGAAAATGTAATGCTATTTTATTGCTTCGAAGTAAAAAAATAATTACAAATTATATATATACAGAACCTTATTCCGACGTTTTGACCTTTTTTACTGTATTTAAAAATGAACCGGATTGATCTACTAATTCAGATAATGGTCTACGCTGATGACTTAATTGATTTTGATTGAAATCATTACTGTTGACAAAATTGATTGATTTAATTACATTATGCTGAAAATTATTATTGGATCGATTAGAAATTATGCCATTGAATTTTCTATATAAATTGTTTATTATAAATTTTTTATTAACAACGTTTTTTTTTTGGGAAAAAAAAAGATTGCAAACTTACGAAAAATCTTCCTTTGTAAAAGTTGCTAGATGACTTGCTGATCTGTTTGGTAATAATGAATCCGATGGATTTGCTTTACTTGCAGCCTTATACGATACAGAACTATCTTGATTGGCCATTACTATAGCTGTACCTGCCCTAATGTCAGGTAGCTTTCCAGCTTGAATGATATTTGAGTTTGGTTTGATTTGACCATGTTTAAACGTGTCATCATTAGTAGTTACAGACTTGGGATGGAACTGATTAGAAACCTTCGATGATGAGAATCCTTGTTTGGTATCTTTTCCGTAGCCAGTCATGAGGGCAATCTTGGTGGATGATGAGTTAGATCGAGACTCCGGCCTGATTAATAAGTCATTTTCGCAAGTTTCGCCAATTTGGATGCTGTCGCATGTGACCATTTCGCTCTCATCGGGGGAACCAATCTCACCGGGGCCTTGACCAAAGTATTCTGATGTATCTAACTGTGCCAGATCTTCTTCGTTTAGGTCAAAGTAGTCATCAGACAGAGTTGGCGGCAAAGCTTTAATTATTTCATGCGATTGAGCTTGACAATCCTCTTTTACCACCTTCAATTGATGTTTTGGAATTGTTTTAGAGGCAGCTGGGGGAAAGGTATCCGGGCGTTTGGCCGCACGATGATGTGGAGAGATGGTAGGTTTTGTATCTGGTTTGGAGTAGGTAGGGAGGACCTTTGGAAGAGGCATAGCGAATTCAGGGCAGAGTTTTGAGTCCACAGATGTATCGATTGGTTGATTGATGGGAGTTTTGACTTGATTTGAATCATTTGGTTTTTGAACATGTTGAGGACGATAGAGTTTTGAGGGTAAGAATTTCTCCTGATGATGAGATGATGAAATTAATAAGAGCCTTAGAATGAATTTAAGATAAACGTTGAAATGAATTGATCATTATCAATTTCACCTTTTGAGCTTGCATATTTTTGATATTATTTAAATATGATTTATCGTAGAGACAATTACCCATTAGGTTGCCGAAAGTTCTCATAGCGCGTTTTAAGGCATCTGTAACGGCTTCTTTTTTACACTGACGAAAGAGCTTTGATTAGGATGATGATGATTTGGAAAATAGATTTATGACGGACTTTATCAAGAGCATCAGCTTTGCTCTTACAATTTTCGAGTTTTCCATAACCAACATCCTCATGACTACCGCCGCTTTTTAGCCAAATCCTTACGATAGCGCTAACTCCTACGTTGAATCTTCCTTCTGTACTCTCATCAACGAAATCCACTTGGATTGATTTAGTTTCAGAGCTCCAGCCGTCAAAACCAAATATTTCATTGGCTAAAGCAATCACTCTCCAACCTTCAATGTAAGTTAATTTGGAGCCGCCAGCGCCAGGTCTGGTGGCCAAAAATTCGGGACCAAGCTGTTTCGATAACAAAGCTTGAATGTGAGAATGCGATTGATGAAATGAGGTTGAAGCTAGATTATTTGCAGGATTTTGAAAATTAATTGGATTTTGAAGTGGATTATGATTACGATTGTGGTTTTGATTGTGATTATGATACGATGGATAATTTGAGAAATTCGTACAAGTTGATTGGATGGAATTGGCTTGAGATTCTAACATGAGGTTGGATGGCTTGAAGATGATGCTGATCCTGCCTTGATAATCTTGAAAAGGAGAGAATAATGGAAAGAAAAATTTGAGAAACTTAAGGCGCGTGGGGGATTTGCATTAATCGCCTGATTAGTTTCATTCAAAATATTTTTAATTTCCTTGATGATGACAGCTTCGACTGGCCAAGCCTCAACAGCAGAATCAACGATTTCATCAAGACAGTCTTCATCCTCAAAAGTCACTTTAACTGACGATCAGATTAATGAAATGTGATTGCTTTGATCTTGATTGTGTTCTCCTCAAAGAACTGGACTGATCAATAATCTCACTGTAGTTTAACGAGAAAATTCACTCCACTTAAAACCATCAAATCTTTCAATAATAGATCAAAAAGGAACTCTGCCAATTCAGTAAATTATTATATTGAAAACGATGGCGCTGATGATTCAATCAATCAACAAAAAAAGAAGAAAAAGCTCAAAGACAAGAATAAAGATTCTGACGAAGAATTTGAAGAAGATAAAGATGGCAAATTAATCAAGAAAATCAAACGCGATAGATTCGGCAAACCTATAAAAGAATTCACGATGACGCCAATAAAGGTATCATCGTTTTCTCCATTGAAATGGAATTTTAATCTATTGAAAACTAATTCATGTTCTTTTGATTTAGAAATTTGGTAAAGTGGCCGTAACTCCATTAAGTGCTCAATCTAAATCTTTCATCATGCCAACAATGAGAGATACAAAAACTGGCGACATCCTTCACGTTAGATTATCCGGAATGGCACTAGGAGCTCGTCCACAACCTGTCTTCACACCCAAACCTTTACATGATCCGTTATCTGATACTGCTATCGTGCTCTTCGATCCTACCATTGATGACCGTCCTGCTCCTAAACCAGTCGCTGAAGGGGATCCAGAAAGAACTCCTGCTGAAATTGAATCAGAACGTGATAGGTTAGAACTTCAAGAAAGAAATAGAGGACCTCACAAGAGTCTACCAGAATTATTAGGTATTCAAAAACCTGGCGAACCAAAGGAAATAAAAAAAGTGCCAGTTGTACTCGACCCTCGCTTAGCGAAAATCTTGAGGCCTCATCAAATCGAAGGCGTTAAGTTCCTGTATCGTTGTACAACAGGTTTGATTGAGCAAGGCGCCAATGGTTGTATCATGGCTGATGAGTAAGTCTCAAATTATCTTACTCAAACTTAACATCTTCCCACCTTAATGCCTTGTCTTCTTTTAGAATGGGATTGGGTAAGACCTTACAATGTATTTCACTCTTATGGACTTTACTCAAACAATCTCCAATTGCCGGTCAACCGACAATCGAAAAGGCAATTGTCGCATGTCCCTCTTCATTGGTCAAAAATTGGGCAAACGAGTTTGACAAATGGCTGGGACCTGGCGCGGTGCATCCGCTTGCTGTAGATGGAAAACAATCAAAAGCCGACTTATTAACAAATGTAAGAAAGTGGGTTAGTGCTGCCGGTCGACGGGTACCTCAACCAGTAATGATTGTTTCTTATGAAACCTTAAGGGGAACTTTGGTCGAAGAGCTAGGCAATACTCCAATAGGTTTGATATTGTGTGATGAAGGCCATCGGCTAAAGAATGCCGGTTAGAGTCAAAAGTCTACTTATTTCCACACATTTCTTTCTTGATATCACTAACCAACCTCTACCTATCGTCATCTTTATGCTTAAACTAGATAATCAAACCTATTCTGCCCTCAATGGCATCAAGTGTCTACGTCGTGTTATCTTAACTGGGACTCCAATTCAAAACGATCTGTCCGAGTATTTTGCTCTGCTAAACTTTGCTAATCCCAATTATCTTGGTGACCGAGCTCAATTTCGAAAAACTTACGAACTTCCAATCCTTCGAGGTCGAGACTCAGATTCAAGTCCAGCTGAAGTCAGTCTAGCCGAATCCAAGCTGAAAGAACTCACCACAAGGGTACAAAAATTCATAATCAGAAGAACAAACGACTTATTATCAAAGTATTGTGGGTGTATTTTTTTCATTCCAACTTTTTTGTCGCACTATCTTGCTCACAATTTTTCATCTCCATAATCTAACTCTTTCAAATTTTTCAAATTTTTCAGTGCCTGTCAAGTATGAGCATGTTGTATTTTGTGCTCCATCATCTTTTCAACTTGACCTTTATCGTCACTTTATCAATTCTCCAGACCTTCAAAAGTTGTTGAGGGGTGTGGGATGTCAACCACTAAAAATGTTGGGCATTCTTCGCAAGTTATGCAACCATCCTGATCTATTGGATTTGGGCCAAGATATTCCTGGTTCTGAAAAATACTTTCCTGAAGGTTACCGATCTAAGGATCCTCGGGCCCAATCAAGACCGGATCTATCAGGAAAGATGATTGTTCTCGAAAGGTCAGCCGATTTTGTTTTCATGTATCCATTTACAATATTGACTATTTGTAATTGGTTTGTTGAAAAAAAAAAACAGATTTTTGCACAAGATTCGAACAGAAACCACTGATAAAATCGTGTTGATTAGCAACTTCACTCAGACGTTGGACGTGATAGAAAAAATGTGTAGAGAAAGAAGATGGGGAAGTTTAAGACTGGATGGAACAATGCAAATCACCAAACGACAAAAGTTGGTGGATCGATTCAACGATTCCGAATCCAAAGAGTTTATATTTTTATTAAGCAGCAAAGCTGGCGGATGTGGCATCAATTTAATTGGCGCTAATCGCCTAGTATTATTTGACCCGGATTGGAACCCAGCATCCGATCAACAAGCTTTAGCTAGAGTGTGGAGAGATGGCCAGAAAAAAGAGTGTTTCATTTATCGTTTTATATTGGTTTGTCGTCTTTAAAAACTCCCTGTTTGTTTGAAAGTATGACAGTCGAAATATCTAATAAGTTTCTTATTTTTAGACGGGAAGTGTAGAGGAAAAAGTATTTCAACGACAGTCTCAAAAAATGAAACTATCCGCTTCAGTAGTGGATGAACAAGAAGATGATGAAAGAATGTTTTCGAAAGATTCATTAAGAGAATTGTTCAAATTGAATGAAAATACTTTATCTGATACCCACGATGTTTATAAGTTGGTATTTGTTTAATTTAAAAGAATCATCTTATTACCGAACCAACCAAACGAAAAATAGATGTTCACCCCTTTTTTTTATTCTTTTATCAGATGCAAACGTTGCAAAGACGGAAAACAGTTTATCAAAGCTCCTGCAATGTTGTATGGTGATCAATCCACGTAAGTTCATCCTTGTCATTATTAGCGCCAAAGGATATTTTTTAATTTTTTGCAGTGAAGGTTTGACTAATAAGAAAAAATTCCATAAAAATTAATTAATTGGTTTTTGCAGCTGGAATCATTACACAAATCAATACATGACTAATCTGCACGATGATTTGTTAAGATCCGAAGTTGGTTTACCCAACATTACGACTTGTTTTCAATTTATTTCAACTTAGATACAGGCTACGTTTTCTTGTTTAAATGTTTTTACTAATATTGATGTCTGTTTAATTTTGAAGCAAAAATTTCCTTCAATCATAGCATAAGAAATTTTTATGTAGAACTTAATTCAAAAGCAAATTTGTGTCAAAGTGCATTTATTTTAGCTTCAATATTCATGTAGATTACATGAAATCATCCAAGACTTTGCATGAGTGTAAATATGTACTGTAAATATCAGCCGCTTGAAAAAGTAGAGTATCTTTTGGAGAAAAACTGTGTGGGAGTGATTATTCTTTTTGATCCGAACGTCCTGCCCCTTTGGAGCAGGGTGGAAGACGGCCCCTTTTTTACAGGAGCACGCCGTTGGCGGGCCATTCGGACTCAGGTTGGCGGCTAAGGTGCGCCTCAAGTCCTTGAAAATTAAATTTGTGCCTTGTATTCCAAAATATTCTTAGACTAACCCCAAAAGCCATTACAAGAAATTTGTTTAAAACAAAACAAAATACCTCTAATTTCCAATTTGGAAGGGTCTCGAATTGCAGTCAACTATACCCCATGAACTGCTTTACCTACTATGCCAGTTCCAACAAGATAACCTTACTGATTTCCTTCCTCCCATACTCAAAAATCAAACAGGGTATTCACAAAAGCATCTTGGTGAGAAAATTCATCCATATCAGTGTTACCAAAAATCCCCTCCTCAAAGCCTTCCCAGTCCGAATATAAGGTGAAGAAAATATACCTACTTACATTGTCCTGTTTGGTTGGTGTTGGATCATCTTTTTTTCAAGTGCTCATTGTGTTGCTTTTTTAAGGGTCTTCTTGAATAGCATGAATTTTGATTTGGCTGAACATTTTAAGAGCATGAACAATCATTTGGAAAGTTTTTCTGTGCTATAGAGTTTTTGTGGGACCACAAGATTGTTTCAGAGATTATATACATCTGTGCTATGAAAATTTGATTTAGCTGTTTTTTGAGAAAAAAGCATTGATAACTGAAATTTTAGCAAATGAAGAAGTCTATAAGGATGTGTAAATTTAGAGATTATGAAGGATACAGAAGAAGAGAGACAAGTATACCTGTTGTCTGAAATATTTCTGAAAACTACTATGACAGATGAATACCTACAGAATTCGTGCACATTTCCTAAGAAGGAAAAAGTATCTGATTACAATACTTTTTTCCAAAGGCTAGAATAATTGAGATTATTCACTCAATGCCTTCTGCATAAGGTATGATTTCATGAAATTTAATTGAACGCTTCATGAGCTATAGGAATTCAATTTGGTTGGGTATTCCAATCCAATAATTTATGTTTTTTTTAAAAGAGATTATATAAGAAGCCATTCAAAAAGAGAAATAAAACAATAAAACTGCCATAAGAATACAGACATTTGGGAGTATTTTAAAGGGGTGAGGAACAAATAAAGGAGGATCCTCTTAATAATAATTCTAATACTTGGAAATTAGAAAGTTCATAATGGCAAGTGTCTTGAGAGAATGATCTAAGGAGACAGAAACATAGTGAAAATACAGGTTTAAAAAAGAATGAATTGATTTAAATGTTTGAAGCAAAATCCTTTCCATAGTGATGGTGTACTTTTAAGCATTTTTATTTGAATTTTAATATCAATTATACACTCTGAGGCCTACAAGAGAGTTATAAAAAGGGACAAAATTCTAACAAATATCAGATAAGTATTATAATTCCCCAATTGAAAAATTCTGTCCTCAAATTGGTTAAGGATGTGAATTAGGGTATTTTTAAATGGAAATTTTCTTTTTTTGCTCAAAAGATCATGTCATGTGTAAAATTAGAAATATCACTTGTGGGGTTAAGAGAAATTACTAATACGTCTTTTATAAACTCCCTCATGTGATTAGATACTGAGGCTCATTGAAAATTGCTTGCTATTGAGGCTCACAAAATCCTAAGAGGTCATGGTTGATGTTGTTGAAATTACATTTGAAAGGGCTTTGGTTTCAGTATTATCATACAGTGAAATAGTTTAAAAATTCCTTTTTTCCATTGATGGTGGACATAGTTAGGTAAAAAATATAGAGGTTTTAAATTATTCTGAAGAATAGTTAATTGATTTTTTTATGATATGGATTAACCCTTAATGATGAGGCTCTAAGTAAAAATATTTATCACTATAATTATGTGTCAGCCTGTGACTCAAAACCAGAGCACAAGCATGACAGCCAAATACCATAAATCAATGGTAGAGCCAAGATACCACCAAAACATGGAGCTTAGCCAAATCAGCTCAAAAGGTATCAAAGGAAAGAGGAACCTTACTGCTTTCCAAATATACAAGTCCCATCACCATAGGACAAAGAATAGCAAAGTTATTCCTGCTCAAAGTTGTTGCTGAGCATAAACCTTAATTTTCACCTCTCATCTGAAATACAGAGTAAGAGGCGTAACCCCATCAAATGGGTATTCAAAATGAAGCTCTAAGTCAGGGCTATCCAATGGTATGAGCCAAACAGAGTTAGCACCAGTATTACAGAAGTTATGGCCAAATTCAGGCCAAATAAGGGTGAATAAAATATTCCCCTCTCATCTAACTTCTACAGTTTTAGTGTGAGATACCTAAAGTGGGGTCTTTTTGGAAAAAGAACAATAAGGGATATATGATGTTTCAATTAATTTCCCCATATCTCATCTACAACAAAGGTTATAAGGAAAACAAGCCCAATACAGCTTTTTGCCTAAAACACGCATATGTACAAAAATCTTGTACATGGCATACCTTTTCCATATTTAATGATAGCCATATCAAATGAGGTACAATTGTGTAGAACACATGCAGGGCTACACACCGAACCAATTTTGAGGTTGATATCTCAAATAATGACAAAGTTATGGCTGTTTTAAGGTCAAAATCCCACTGTTTGGCCAATACAGCCTTACCATGGGATAATATCCCATAACTATGATTATGAGGTGTCAAATAGATGAAGAAGCTTGTTTTTACTTCAATACCCCATAGTTCATTCAATACTGGGATCCCATACAGGTTCTGTACAGCATTATACATGTTATACACTTCAGAATCAGGCTATGTGGTCCCCAGATGAAAATTTTCACCCTGTATTGGTGAAAACTGCCCAGATGTGGTTTCAAAACCACATCTGAGCCCAATACAGGCTATACAGGTCTTTTGAAAGCCACAAGCCTTTCCTAGAGAGTGAAAAATCTCCACTTCCTCTATGTGAAAAGGTCTAGCAGCCTTTTCACCCCATTTCAGGATAAAAGGAGGCCTTTTCACTTCCAGAAAAGGAATCCCCATCCTGCTCTTGAATTCCTACATAGTAAAACTGTCAAAAACAGCTATACTCTTGGAAAATGAAGAGGTTATACTATAAATCTTAGTATTGTAGTCTTTATTATTGTAACCCAACAGGCAAAGCTGCACCCAGGGCTTTCAATAGCGCTCACCACCACTAATTCTCATTAGTAAAGCCCTTTTTACCTTTAAATTAAACCCTTTTAAATACTTTTATTCATTTCAAAGTCATAGTTAAAGTTGTAAATAGCCTTATTACATATTTATCATAGACTCACCCTGACATTTTGGGGGCCTGGCCGTGTTTTCTTTAACCTTTTGGACCTTATAAGTGAGTCTTTTCTCTTATTTTCTCAATTCTGACAGATTGTTTTATCTTTTTAGGCGTAGTTCTTTAAAAATATATATGATATATTTTATACATATTTTTAAAGTGGTATATGTCATATAGCAACATCATTTATCTTGTTTAAAGTCAAATTGTGGTGTGGTTAATTATAATTTAATCACCCCAACAACCCTTATTTTTGGTGTGTTTTACATATAAAACACTTGAAGAAATTAATAAAATTCCTTTTTTTAATTAAAATAAGGACACCTCTTACTGTAAAACCAACAGTTGAGGTGTGGCTGGGTGTATTGTTAATTCAATTACCCTCTTACATACCACTTTTTATCAGATTATACTTGCTAACTACAAGTTATTCTGTGAGATACTGGCATACAAACAGTGTACCAGATATCTGTAAGCTGTATTTCTGACATGAAATTGCTTATTAAACTACACTGTCATTATACAAGGGTATATTATAGTAACATACAAGCCCATGGGCCATTCTTAGATGTGCAAAAAGCATTTTAAGAGGTCTTAACTGAAATTAAGCCCTTTTTTCCTGTTTGATTCAGTGGAAGAAAACTACATACCACTTGAGACCCAGTCACAGGCCAACACACCAGTGACACCCTCAGAACCAGAGGGCAGCAAGGGAAAGGGAAAGAGGCACAGTGAAGGCCTGATCACAGCAAAGAAGTGGACACCCATTGCCACCCAGAGGAATAGAAAACCACAAAACTCCGCTTCAATACAAGGTAAAACAACCTTAACCACTTGTACAGGGAAGATTACCATAATTAACCCAATTGTTACCTCTAAAGGTAAATTTCCAAAATCAGAAGACAAAAAATTTGTACAAGGCACAGTCAAAGGTAAATACCTTAAGAGCATGAAGCTTTTGACTACTTGAAAAAACTGATATGTCACCTGTATACCTCAGAAACCTTGGCTTCTAAAGGAACCAAACAGAGGGCAGAGAAGGCTTGTCCAGAACTAGAAGACCTGGAAGAGGACACCTTGGACACAGTGGTGGATGGAAAGATACTGAGGGAAATCATACCCACCCTTCCATTCACTTTCCAATTCAACAGGAACCTCAAACAAGAGGACTGGAAAGACATGGATCAAGTTCTTCAGCTCCACCAACTCCTCAAAGATTTATTTCAATGGAGCATGGACAACAAGAGGTTCAACCTGGCATCCCACTGGGCAGAAATTGGAGCAAGTTACCAGAAGATCTGTCTCAAAGAGATAGACTTCAAAGACCTTATGGTAATCACCAAAGGTTGGAATCCTACCAGGCATTTAAGACTCCTGGTGGCAAGGGCACAGAGGATAAGGGAGAATCAAGCCACTATCCAAGCTATGGAAGAACAGCTGACCCAGATAGGGAATACTCAGATTCCTTCAGGCTAACAAGGAGCAGGCCAAATCAGCTCTGAAGTGGCTTCAAACCATTCAGAAACCAACAGATCAGTGGCCAAGAGTCACCATTCTTCAAAATCCCAGGAAGTTTCCAGGAGAAGACAAGGATACAAGGGCAAAAAATAGACCACCTTCAGCCAGAGGAAGAGAGCCAGACCCAATGATCCAGCAGCTGTTGGATTTGGTGAAAGACGTGTACAAGAACCAGAAGTAGTTGTAAATAACTCTAGAATCAGTAGTTCCATTAATAGAAATATTACCCCCACTCAGATTGAAAATAATGTTGTCATGCCTGAGAGTAACCTCAACAGTGATTCACTGTGGTTACAAATGTTCCAATATGCTGAGAAAACTCAAAAGCAGTTTTTAGAACTTGAAGCAAGCCAAGAGAGGATGAAAATATTAACAGCCTCCATGGACAAAATTGTTAAAAACCTTCAAGAAGGACATGCTCAATTGAGAAAAGCCTCTGAAGAAACCAACAAAAGACTGAATCTAGTCTCTGAAGAAAAAAACCACAGCAAAAGGGACAGGGATTGTCTGGATCATGATATAAACAAAATGTTTAATGTCTACCATAGCATGAAGACCCAACCACAAGGCCATGTTATGGATAATCCATATAACCAAGATGACATCAAACCAGATGCCATGTTGATGAATAAGGCAAGATCTCCATCACAATACCAAGATGGATATAATGTGTCTTATTAAGAGAAGGAAGACTTGAAACAGCTTCCTGAGGCCTCAAGATGCCCCAATTTCTCTGGAACTGGAGAATATGATCATATGGAACTCATTGATTATATTTATGGACTCTTCATTGATGTACCAAGCATACCAGACTACCGGATTACTGCTAGACTAAATACAGCATTTAAAGGACATGCTAGTATATGGTACACAGATATAAAAGAAATCCATGGCAGAAGAAACTGGCCATGGTGGAAGAGTCAAATAATCCAAAAGTACAGCAATGGTACTTGGATATGGCAAAAGACCATGTCATTTGAAAATGACAAGTACTCTGTGGACAAAGATCCATATGAGTGGTGTCTCAGACAGTCTAAAGGACTTAAATATATTGATCTTCAAATGAAAATTCAGATGAGGAATCACAAACTCCTAACACAAATGCCAGGAGAACTAGAGCATGCAGTAAAATGCAGATGCAACCCCAATTTCACTCTAGATGACATTGCAAACACCTTACAAGATGTAAGGAAAAGAACTAATATAGGGAAATACACCTTGTATAAAAGCAGTGGTTTCAAAGAGAAACAACCTTTCAGGGTTGAGTTTCAATACAAACCCAGAGAAAGGGTGGCATAAGTGGAAAAGAAGAAAAATTCTTGTCACAACTGTGGTTGAACAGACCACTATTCCAATACCTGTCCAAAGGAAAAGGAAAAATTCTATGACATTGCCAAAGTCCCAGAGGATTCTGAATCAGACTCTATTGATGATGCCATCAGAGAACAATCTGATGATTACCAAGACCCAAGAGAAGAATTCCTAGTGGAATACCACGAGTAAACCCCACAAGAAATCCAAGACATACAGTTGGAAGCAGGCATGCCACAAGATACTGCCAACAAAAAGTTGTGCAAACACACACAAGATGCATAAACATTCTTGGTTACACCAACCAAAGGAATGGCATACATACATGGAACAGCCACAAAAATGACTGTTTGTATTGACAATGCTTGACATCTATTGATCATCAACAGTGGAGCACACTGCTCCATAGCGGCCAGAAATTATCTGGACAACCACTTCCAAAATGGGGAAACCATCTCTTGCCCACCAAGGAAAAGAACTTCAAGAGTGCATCAGGGAAGATGACTTCCATCAGGACAATTATCAAAGAAATAATTATACCCCATAGGAAAGGTAACATCAGACTTAACCCAGAGTTTGTTGTGCTTGATGATTCCCACATCCAAGGGTTTTTTCTGGGAAAAGATTACCAGAGGATGTATGGTATAGATATTTACAATAGTAAAAAAAGACACATTACCATTGGTACCAACAGGGAAAAGAAATTTTCACTTGATATATACCAAATATCTGCCCAAGATACTCTTGAAGAACTACTGAATTAATTCAGAGAGGGACAGTTTAGAACTACCCTCACCAGTAAACAGAAACTAAGTTTACTTAAAATGATGAGAAAAAATAGGCCAGCATTTGCCATTAGTGAAGAACCATAAGCCAAAGTAGAGGCCATGATATAGAATTAGATCTGGATGTGGAAAGACCTTATCCACCCATGCTCAGGAGACCTCCTTACCCAGCAAGGAAATTGAAAAACATATCAATGAACTCCTGGACATGGATTTCATCAGAAAGATTGGACACAATGAAATAGCGGAAATTACCACACCTGGAATGATGGAAAGTCTAGGCTGTGTGGAGATTTCAGAGCTCTGAATAACTACACCAAAGCTGAAAGGTACCCTATACCCAGGATACCTCATGCCTTAGACAAACTGGCAAAAGCCAAACACATACCCAAAATGGATTGTATTAAAGGCTTCCACCATAATTGAGTTAAACCAAACTCCATGAAATTACTCAGAATCATATTCCATATGGGCATATATGAGTACACCAGGATGCCATCTGGCATCAAGAATGCACCAGCCCACTTCCAAAGGATGATGGACACCATATTTCAAAAAGAAATATTGGAAGGCTGGATGGTAGTATATATTGATGACATCATTATATACTCAGAGACATGGGAAGACCATGTGCAGTACATAGACAGAGTACTAAGTAGATGTGCACCCATCAACCTGAAAATTTCACTCAAAAAGTGAAATTTTGGCCAACAAGAGCTACTAGCTCTAGGACATACAGTCTCAGGTCTTAGTCTGGAAATTGACCAGAACAAAGTAGCAGCAGTACTGCAAAAACCAGTACCAAAAAGCATCAAAGAGATGCAATCCTTCCTTGGGTTTGCTAGCTACTATATAAACCACATCAAAAATGTTTCTCACATAACTAGTAGTTTATACAAGTTATGTTTAAAAGATCTAGTTTTGAAATTACCAAGGAAAGGAGGGATGCATATGAGAGGATCAAACATGAACTCACAAATGCACCTTTGCTCATCTTGCCTGACTTTGAACTACCATTCAAGTTATACATAGATGCAGCATGAAGCCAAGGCTTGGGAGCAGCCCTTCACCAGAGACAAATTGTGGATGGTGAACCAAGAGAGGGAGTAATATGTTACATCTTTAGGCAACTGAAAGATTCAGAAGCCAGGTATGGGGCCACCCAGACTGAATGTCTATGCTTAGTCTAGGCTCTGGAGAAACTCCATTATTATTTGGAGGGTGCAGTATTTGAAGTCTACACAGACTGCATAGCCTTGAAGTCTTTACTAAACATGAAGACTACCAATAGACACATGTTGAGGTGGCAAATAGCCATCCAAGAGTATAGAGGGAACATGACCATCATATACAAAGAAGTTAAAAGTCATACCAATGCAGATGGCCATTGGATAATGTCAAAAGCAACTCAGCTTATGACCCTGAAGTAGAAGCTAAAATTTGTATCCATTTCATGGAAATAGACAGGAAGAAAAAGTTCAGATTTTCTGAATGGGCACCAGAAAGTGGTACCCCAGACAGTGATTCAGAAGGAACAGAAACTGCCATATTGGGAATAAGCTCCTCAGAACTGCACACTGAATTCTTCAATGCAGTGATGAAGACATATGCCAAATACAAACAGTGTGGCATATTTTTGCAACACCTTCAACAAAAATAAAGTATCCCAGAACTGGAATCCCAGTTAGAGGAACCCTGGTTGAGGGACTATAAGGAAAATAAATTTTTCCTTATAGATGACCTGCTCTACCATAGAGAGAAGCACACTAGTCCACCCACAATGATAGATAGAGACCATATATCCTTGATCCTGCAGCAATGCCATGACTTCCCCTATATGGGACACATGAGTGAGGACAGGACCAAAGAAAGGGTAACAATCACTGCTTGGTGGCCCAAATGGGAACAAGAGTTGAGTGAATAAATCAGCACTTGTGAAAGATGCCAAAAGGAAAATAGAAAACATGGGAAGAAGTATGGGTTACTTCAACACATATAAGAACCCAAACACCCATGGGAAACCATCAACATGGACTGGGTTACAGGACTTGTGCCAGGAGGCAAGGAGAACTTCAATGCCTACTTAATCATAGTTGATAGGTTCAGAAAGAGTATGAGGTGCCTACCATGTCACAAAGAGGAAACAGCCATGGATACTGCTCTGTTATTCTGGAACAACATAATATCTACCTGTGGAGTCCCCAAGATCATCATTAGTGATAGGGACCCAAAGTTCACATCTGAATTTTGGAAAAACTTGTATGAGATTCTTGGCACCAAGCTTGCATTTTCCACAGCTTACCATCCACAAACAGATGGATTAGCTGAAAGGATGATCCAGACAATGGAGGAAATCCTTAGAAGATTCTGTGCCTATGGCATTGAATATAACGACCATGAAGGTTAAACCCATGACTGGGTTAACCTTCTACCAGCAGTCCAACTGGCTTATAACACAAGTCAGAACTCTACCACAGGAAAAAAACCTGCACTGGTAGAAAAAGAGTGGAATCCCCTATTGCCTGTGGATCACTTGAAGAAAAATCTTCTGACCATCCACCCCACAGCCAAAGATTTCCATGAAATGTGGAGGGGAGTTTGTGACACAGCTTCCAAATGCATAGCTGAGGCAAAAGAATATAATAAGCAGAGGTGGGACAAATCACACATGGAACCTGACTTTAAATAAGGGGACCAAGTGTTAGTGTTTACACTGAACATTAATAATCTCAAAGGACCTAAGAAAATGAGAGACCCATTTGTAGGGCCCTTCACCATCATTAAATTGATAGGGAAAAATGCAGTGGAAGTCAAACTCACAGAGGAGTTTTCCAGGAAACACCCAGTCTTTCCAGTGAGTTTAGTCAAGCCATACTTCCAGACAGAGGAGGATAAATTACCCTCCAGGAAGAAGAACCCCACCCCACCAGAAATAGTGTAAGTGAAGGACTCCCCTAGACCTGTGAGGAAAATTATCAAGGCCAGGAAGATCAGACTTAATGGTAAGGATCAGAGACAGTAATTAGTCAGATTCAAGAGCCAGACAGCTGATAAGGACAAGTGGTTGGCAGAAGATTCCATACCAGATGGGAACATTCATTTAAGGAGATTCAGTGCCTCTAGGAGGACTGAAAAGTCTCATCAATGATGAGCCTTTTTTAGAGGGAGGGTATGTCAGCCTGTGACTCAAAACCAGAGCACAAGCATGACAGACAAATACCATAAATCAATGGTATAGCCAAGATACCACCAAAACATTGAGCTGAGCCGAATCAGCTCAAAAGGTATCAAAAGAAAGAGGAACCTTACCCCTTTTCAAATATACAAGTCCCATCACCATAGGACAAAGAATAACAAAGTTATTCCTGCTCAAAGTTGTTTCTGAGCATAAACCTTAATTTTCACCTCTCATCTGAAATACAGAGTAAGAAGCTTAACCACATCAAATGGGTATTCAAAATTAAACTCTAAGTCAGGGCTATTCAGCTGTACAAGCCAAATTGAGCTAGCACCAGTATTACAGAAGTTATGGCCAAATTAAGGCCAAATAAGGGTGAATAAAATATTCACTTCTCCTCTAACTTCTACATTTTTAGTGTGAGATACCTAAAGTGGGGTCTTTTTGGAAAGATCACAATCAGGGTTATCTTATGGTCCAATTAATTTCCCCATATCCCATCTAGAACAAAAGCTATAAGGAAAACAAGCCCAATACAGCTTTTTGCCTAAAACACGCCTATGTACAAAACTCTTGTACATGGCATAACTTTGTCATATTTAATGATAACCATATCAAATGAGGTACAATTGTGTAGAACACATACAGGGCTACACACCAAAGCAATTCTGAGGTTTCTATCTCAAAAACTGACAAAGGTATGGCTGTTTGAAGGTCAAAATCCCACAGTTTGGCCAATACAGCCTTACCATGGGATAATATTCCATAACTATGATTATGAGGTGTCAAATAGATGAAGAAGCTTGTTTTTACTTCAATACCTCATAGTTCATTCAATACTGGGGTCTCATACAGGTTCTGTACAGCATTCTACATGTCATACATGTCAGAATCAGGCTATGTGGTCCCCAGATGAAAATTTTCACCCTGTATTGGTGAAAACTGCCCAGATGTGGTTTCAAAACCACATCTGAGCCCAATACAGGCTATACAGGTCTTTTTCAAGCCACAAGCCTTTCCTAGAGTGAAAAATCTCCACTTCCTCTATGTGAAAAGGTCTAGCAGCCTTTTCACCCCATTCAAGGATAAAAGGAGGCCTTTTCACTGCCAGAAAAGGAATCCCCATCCTGCTCTTGAATTACTATGTATTACAACTGTCAAAAACATTTATACTCTTGGAAAATCAACATGTTATACTATAAATCTTAGTATTATAGTCTTTATTATTGTAACTCAACAGGTAAAGCTGCACCCAGGGCTTTTAATAGCACTCACCACCACTAATTCTCATTAGTAAAGCCCCTTTTACCTTTAAATTAAACCTTTTAATTATTTTATACATGTCACAGTCATAGTTAAAGCTGTAAATAGCCCTATTACATCTTTATCATAGACTCACCCTGACAGTTTGTAAATTGCATAATTCATTAAATAAATACCCAAAATTTCCATATTACAAAAAGTGGAATTGTAGCCAAAGAACTTGTCTTTTGAGTGATATTTTCTGTCATTTTAGCTATGCCTTCAATGATTCTTGTAAGTTTTCAGAGGTTTTCTTGAGATGTAAGTCCAAGGTATGGATAGATTTGATCAAAAATTGTTCTTTTATTTTAATTGAAGAATAGAATTACAAACCATGGACTTATGACCACCCATAAATAATGAAATTAATTTCACAATGGAATGTGGGATTTTGGTATAAAAGAAACAGGTAAAAAATTTCGATGGGGATTGGATAGGTGTGGTCTGATACTCCTCAAAGGGAAAAAAACATTTTGAAGATGGGAATCCTTAAAAAAGATCCCAGGGAGCTTTTGTGTTTTATTATTGTTAAGAGAAGAAGGATATAATGCTAATTATGGTATAATGCGATTTGGTTTCTTATTCTGTAAACTTAATGATACAGAGATTGAAATTGAAATTTTGTACAGGTAATGGCTCCAGGAACTTTACTATAGTTATTCCCCCTTCAATATTTTAAATTTAATTGATGAACTTTTATTTCTTCTGAAGAGATATTTGGAGAAAAATATCTGTGAAGTGTGAGAAATTGAATTCAGGATCATTCTTAGAAAAGATGAAAAAGTAGATGTAATTCTTAAGGTTTTTCTATGAAACTCTTGACAATAGTAACAAATATCAATAGTAATATGAATTTAATCAGTAGAAAAATATAATATAATGAA
Source organism: Austropuccinia psidii (assembly GCA_023105745.1). Lineage (NCBI taxonomy): Eukaryota > Fungi > Basidiomycota > Pucciniomycetes > Pucciniales > Sphaerophragmiaceae > Austropuccinia > Austropuccinia psidii. The sequence goes on along the minus strand of JALGQZ010000004.1, from coordinate 28,486,976 downwards.
ATATTATAACCACAAATTGATATAAGTATTGAAAGAAATTATATAAAAAAAAGAAATTTATTATTATTAAATAATTCAATGATAAAAAAATATTAATAATTAGAATCAATTATAATTATTCTATTATTATTATAGTCACTAAAAGCTATAATGAGAAGAATCTATAAAGCTATTAAGGAGAAAATTATAAATTGAAAATATTAATATTTAGCCACTTATAAGTAATGTAAATATCATTTATAAATTACATACTACACACAATGTGCAGAAATAATTCTTACAGTGAATTTCTGTATAAAAAACTATTACTAGGTAAAAAACATATACAATTTTAGAGAAAACTTACTTAAAATTTTGATTCAATACAATAAGCTAAACAACAACAATTATAATACTAAATAATGTTTATAATCTCAAATACACTGAAGATCAATATCTTAAAAGATAAAAGCTATTTTCTTATAATAGAATAAGATTTAAGAGTTTTTAAGAGGAATTTGTGGATTTAAAAGATATTTTAAGACAATAATTTCATATAATACAATTCATTATTGGTGACTACAAAAAAATATGGACTCTTGATTAAAATTCTTTCAGCTTGAAATTTATAAAGAGAAAAATACTTAAGAAATAATTTTAATCATAAGATTTTATATTTGATAGGACTTTACCTGTTTAAAATGTCTAATATGATTGATTGAATGATGATATTGGACCACAAAAGTGATTAAAAGAGTCTTTTAATGCTTTCAGATAAGCTCTCATGATCTATAATGAATAAAGAGGGCATTCTCAAGTCCAAACTGGAAAAACATGCTTGAAAATAAGGTTCTCAACTTAAGGTAACTTATTTTTCATTCCAATTTACAGTTACCAGTGCTATTCTTAACTCCAAGTAACTTTAATCCTATTTTCAATTAATTATTTTAAGCTTAAATATAAAATAAGTTTAGTTATATTAAAGCTCATCACATGAACAACTTAAAAATAAAGTTTCAGGTGAAAATCTCTCAATCTGGACTTTCAATTAATTTTTAACAAAATATTGATTTTATTTAAGAATGATCAAAAAGGTTAATTTAAAGGCTAATCACCAATTAATCCTGTTTACAAATTATACTTAAAATTTAATGTATACACAGATAAAATTGAATTGTAAGCTGGGTGAAATCTCAAGCAATTCATTAATAATTGGACTTTTAACAAATTTTTGAAGTTATTGCTACTTTCACACATAAAATAGAAATACACAACAAACCTTAACTTTTGATAAGGTTTTGACACTTATACCTTTGAATTGTAAGCTTAATTAAGCTTTGACAGGTCTTTAAGCTTTTATTACAAGCTTGAATATTGGGACTTACCCTTTGGCAGCTTGTAGTTCCTGTCCAAATTGGGATAAAGAAATTTTAAAATTTAATGTTTGATCAAAGTCTAATATTGAAGCTTAAATAAGGTTGAAAATACTCTAATACATGTGCAAAACCTTAATAGAGTCCTTGCAGATCACAAAAGTTGGGTACCCTTCTCTATTTGGCTTTCTACCTTTGTCCCACCTTTCTGAATGGATTTGCCCTTTCATTTATTTAAAGCCATACCATGGCCTTAAATAAGTTTAAATTGAGCTCACAAAGGATTTACATGAGGTATGGCAAATCCTTAGCCAGCTCAGTAAATATACAAAACACCTCAATTTTAACTAAAGTTTTGGTAAGTTTTCATAAACCTTATGCAACTTTAAATTTCAAAATTTTATTTTTTTTCAAAAAAATTGCAATTGTACTTTGAAATTTGTAAATCTTCTAATAACATAAAAACATCCATTGTTGGGTATAAAACCCAATGGGTCTACCCTAGGTCATTTTTGGTTCAGAATCAAAAAATGGAATAATAGTTATAACTATGTTTATCCAAAATGAAGCTGTACTTATTTTTGATTTTAAATGCACTTGATAAGTCTGTTTAAGACTAAATAAACTGTATAAAAAGCTGTTTGTGGCCTTATGGGTATGTCATAAGTATCTTACATGCTCACATAGTTAGTCTTTCCAAATGTGATTTAATGTTGGAAAGAGGTGTTAAGACTCTATAGAGATCAAAAAATACACCATAGCCCTTTGATTTATATTTTATATTATCAGGAACATTGATGAGAGTCTATGATGAGAAAGGATTTTACAAACCCAAAATGAGAGTAACTCAATTAATCTAAACCAATATCATCAAAGGAAAAAAGAGAACTGAAAATCAACAAAAATCTTGGGAACAAAATTGTGAAAATTAAAAGATTAGTCTCAAAAAGGTGCAAGCACTGAAGGCTGATGAAATAATGATAGGGAAATGGTATTGGGATTTAAATACTAATAGAGGGGAAAATGAATATTTTTCAAAAGCACTAAATCGGGCTTCTATCCAACCACAGACACAAAACCACAAATTGGGAGTGGAACATGCACCTAAGGAATTGCATCACCAGCAAACCCATGGGATATCTAACACCACCTTACTCTGAATGTGACTTAATCTTTAAAGAAAGAAAGAGTACTGATAGAATTAGTTATTTTTTAATTCTCAAAGAGAACATTAAAATTTATTTTTCAAAAGTCAATGGCAGGTAAGCCCTTTTATGAATTATTTCAAAACATTTATGCATATTTTGTGAGTATTTGAGCTGTTTTAATGATTTAACTTTCAAATATTAATGATATTGGAATGTGAAGACAAGGATTTTGAATGAGTATTTTATAATAGTTCTACCATCTATTATACATGAATTACTTACTTAATTTAAATTGGATTCCACTATTCTTGGCCAGGAAGCTTGTCAGGAATCTTTTTTGATTGAGAAATCTGGTGCATTATAACCCAAGAGGGGGTATTACATGGAATTATTTCAATTCTTATGTTTAATTAGTTGATACAATCAAAACTTCTATGGTAATAAAAAGCTGAAAGTGTTAGAGATCCTGCACTTGTAAAAATGAAAGAATTTCTTGAAGACACCTGTTCCAATCCTCCTTTATGGTTCAATAAAGCCATTAGAAAAACATCCCACTATTAATAGTCCAAAAAACTGCTAAGAGCCTCAAAATAGTGACATCTACCATTATTTCTCCCAGTGTCAAAAATACAGCCAACAAGCCCTTACAATTAATTCCTTTTGAGGTCTAGTCCTTAGAGTCCTCCTTGAATTTCTACATCTAGTAACCCTCTTCTACCCATATTATTCATTTACACACAATATCATTAAAGATATTTAAAATAGAAATCAAATTTATATTTAACAAAGGAATCAATGCATAATGTTTGGGATGATAATGATTTTGTTCAAAAATTTGAATTCATAAAATGGCTTAAATATCTTGGGGAGTATCTGAAGCTCATGTATCACAATAATCACCTATGAATCTTGATATCATGTAGAATATTGAGAGTTATCCTTAATCATTTGAAATGAAATTGAACCCTGATTTTCCAAATATCACTATATTCAGTTAATTCTTTAACAAGACTATCTGATATATTTGATTTCTTTCTATATACCTATAAAGTTTTTCCCCTTATTTACTTGAATGTTTTATGAATACATATATTTACCTCTCAGAAGGGCTGCATATGAAGATAAACTGACCACAGAGCACTGGAAAGTGTTTCATATCCTCTTAGTACCCCATCACAGTCCATGATGACATCAATATGATACTTTTGTTAGTAATTGTAAATTGTGTCTTAAACACTTTCATAAGGGTATTGGTAAACCCATGTGAGCTCTTATGTGTTTTTACTAAAAACATATATGTGTTTTTGCCATAAATTGTCAAAAACTTGTAAGAGGTTCCCTGGGCCCATTTTTAAGAAACAATGAAACGCAAAAAAACCTGTACTGGGCCAAAAACTCCCAAAACCCAACAAAAAGAGGTTTTTTCGTCAAAAATCCCTCTGACCCAATTGTTTCAGTTTTTTGTGCACATGCCCCCCAAAAAAAGAACAAACACCCCAATAATCCACATTATCCCCCCAAACATTTTTTTTTGGAAAACAGAATTACCAAAGCAATTTTGAAAAGATTTTCACACTCTTTTTCCTTTTTTCCAAAAGACTGCATTTTCCTCCACAACAACCTGCTTCCAAGCCTCTAAATTTCCAATTTTTTACCTTCCCTCATCTATTCATCCCACATTTCAACTACTTTGCCCCACTTTTACCCACTTCTTTTCATTTTTCACACCTTTTATCACTTCTTTTTCACATTTTGAAAGGTTCTTTCCTCGTTCCAAATCCCTAAATTCCCCTTTTTTTTAAATTGATACATATTTTTCACTCAATAACTCTTCAACCCCCCAATTAAAGTGAATTTCAGACCCTTGAGCTTTGGAAGAATGTGCATAATGTTGCCAGGGCTCTGGGGTATGCTGTGTTGACTTTGAGGTTCAATATGACCCCAAACCAAATTGAAATAGGTGGTGATAGGTCTGGGACCCCAAATACCCACAAACACTCCTCCAAAACAGTTATTTCAAGAAAGCTTGAGTGTCCATTTAGACTTTATGACAGAAAGTATGCCAAGATTACCACCTGAACTCGTAAACTCAAAAATCCTGAACACAGCCATGATTCCACTAAAAATGTTATGGAACATCCTGCCTCCAGAAAATTAAATGAGCAAGAAACATCCAAAATTGCTCAAATTTCTGAATCACTTCTCATTCCAAGGAAAATTCAGGCCCAATTATGCAGCCAGAGGGAGTCTGACAGACCTTTCATTATTCAAGACATTCAAGGCCAAGTAAAGAAGATCAAGAAAGACAAACTTCAAGGAGGAAGGCTCATTGATGCACTTATTGAAACCATCAAAGAGGAAACTTTTATGTGGTACTCTGCAAGGGATGCTGAGGGACACACTACCTCCTTGTTTTTCACTCACCCCCTTTCCATAAAAATTCTTAATGGCTTTCCTCATGTGATTCTTATGGATTGTACTTATAAAACCAATTAGTACCAAATACCCTCTTTTCATATTGTTGGCTTAAGCTCAACCAATAAGACCTTTTATGGGGCTTTTTGTTTTATGAATAATTAGACTGAAGCCTCATATACTTGGGAGTTAAATAAACACACAGAAAAAGTCCTCAACAACACCAATATTGTTCCCCCTCCAGCTATTGTTATCAACAGGGTTTTTTACCTTGAAAAATTCTCTTAAGAAGCCATTCCCAGACTCAAAAGTCATGTTATGGATTTGAAAAATCAATAAAGATGTATCTGCCCATTTCATGAAGAAAATTGGTTATGGCATTGAGTTTTAAAATTTTATGGGCCTTTAGGATCAATTAATATAGTTTTATCCTTGAATTTTATTATTATTATTGTTCTTATTAATGAATTTGGGATTCATTTCTCAGGTTATGTATTCATCCAGTGAAAAGACTTTCAAAGAAAACTTGAAGAAGCTTCAAAAGTAAGTCAAAAATCCTTAAGTCTTGCAATATTTGGCAAATACCTGTCTTCCTCTAAAGGAGTATTATGTGCCAGCCTGGAAAAACCACCATTGCCACCTGGGTGTGGGCTCCACCTCAAGAGTTGAAGGTGCCCATGCCATGGTTGAACATTGGCTCCAAAGGTCTACTGGTACTCTCCTGGAGGTAGTGAGAGCTCTCCAAATGGCTTTCAGAAAAAAATTTATTGTAATAATAAGCAGAATATCCAAAGAAATGATTTTCTATGTCAAGAAGCTTCCTCCAAAAACTGTTCTCTCAATAGGAAGGTGTCTCATTATGCCCTTCAAATGGCCTTTGACAATTTTAAAACTGAAATTCCCCCCAATGAAGAATGCACCAACAAATAGAACCATTATCAAGGGATTCCTTTCAAGTACAAAACCCAACAGGCATTTTCCAAGTGCCAAAGGCTCCAGATATCAGAGTTCCATCCTCAGTGGCATTTGAATTTACCTGTGAGAATTCTTTGATCATCAAATTCTTAGTTTTTCTTATTAACTGATTTTATTTTTCATATTCTTCTCAGACTGGTTATCAAGGTGATAATCAAAGTGTTTAGAAAGAAAGAAAGAAAGAATTCAAAAGAATATTTGAAGATATTGGGGAAGACCTTTTTCAAACACCAATGGCAGAAATCACCCCAATTATTCAACATTTTGAAGATTTTTTTACTGGAAAAGTCCCATTTGATCAGATTCCCAAGAGTAAAGGGGATGATAAGTATTATGAAGACCCACTAGAATGCAAGAATATATGTGGAAGACCTCAAGGGGCCAAGAAAAAAGATAAAAATAAAGGCAAACACTCAAGATTTGAAATCATTGAAAGTAAATCCAAGAGAAGAGGAAGACCCCCATCAAACTTGCTAGCTCAACAACATTAAGATCACAGTAAATTGAACCCTCGCCAATTATGAAAATGGATTTATCCAAAGATTCTGAATATTCCAAAGATTCAGAGGCCTCATTATCAAAATCAATAAGTTCATCAGATTTACTACCCTCAGAAACTGAATTGAATGAATATGTCAAATCAGGAGTTACCCCTAGAAGGTCCAGAAGATTGGAAATGGGTGGAAAAAACTCATAAAAAAAGTCCCAAAAGCCTTCCACAATTTTGAAGATATATGATGCAATTGACTTGAGCTGTGAGCATTTCCAAAGCAATTATCACACAAGGGATGAATGCTCAAATCTCTTTTTGAGTTCCTGATTCATTTTAATGTATGTTGTTTTTGTTAATTTATATATTTATTCATTTTTTGGACCTAATTTTATCAGGTACCTGGCTCAGAAGACTTGCCCAAGTTTATATTGAAATACACCTTCAAGCCCATCAATGTCCAGGGTGATGGAAACTGTGGCTACAGAAAAGTATCCCACTACATTTACAAGAATAAAGATTAATGGGCTGATGTCAGGGGTTACTTGGCTGAAGAAATTCAAAAATTAAAGAACTTTATGAAGCCATGAACACTTTTATTCTCTCAGTATCTTCTTACTTGGACAAAAATGAATGGTATGAAGTTGTTGGCAAGGATCCAAAAAGCAAGTGAATTTCCATGCCTGACATGGGGGATCCACTTGCAAATAATTATCAAAGACCAATTTTATTTTATTCCACAGTCAAATATTTCTATTTTTCCCTTATTTCTTTCCTCCAAATGATTATCCACCCATTTTCATCTGCTTCTTGGATAGATGTTCTCATTTTGTTCAATTGGATATCATTATTTCTAAAGTTTATTCAGTCCCCAAAATTACTGTAAATTGGGAATTTCATGCCCAACCACAAGCCCTGGGGTGGAAAGATAACTTGAAGAAACACAGAATGTTATATATGTACAATATTACTCCCCCCTCAGAACAAACCAACTATTTTCAAGGTTGCTTCAGATTGATTGATTTTTGTATATACAATTCATGCCAATTATCCCCCTCCTCAGTCCTACTTATTGCTTAAATCCCACCTCAATGTCATTTTTTATCAAAAATGTGGCACTTTTGTACTTAAAAATATTCATATTATAAACATGAAAAAAAACTTTTTGTACCTTCACTTGTCCCACCAAAAAAATTCCCCAAAATTATGGGCTTCTAGTTTTTAATTTTCAATATTGAACCCATCATTTTTTTTTGAAAAAGTGAAGGAAATTCATCAGTGGGAAGGTTTGAAATCAATTTTTTCAAAAATATAACATTTTGTCAAATTGGCCATATTTGAGAAATTTGGCAAAAAAAAAAATAAAAAAATTTGGGGATATTGACATCCCATGTTGGAAAAAATATGGCAAAACAAAATTAAAAAAAGTTCAAAACTGAGCTTGAGGAATTTTTTTTAAAAAATAGGTCACTTATGTGTTTTTACCAAAAATCTATGTGTTTTGGCCATAAATTGGGAAAAAAACATAAGGGCTTACATGTTTTTACCAAGAGCTTATGTGTGCCTACCAAAACCCCTTTATAGTTGTTTATTTTTGACTTAAACGCTTCATATTAATGATAATCAGCTCAAAGAAAAAGTGTAATGTTGTAAACTGCAAAGAAAGGATTTATACATATAATGTGTGCCTGAGGTTGAGATAAATATTTATCTCAAGATTAAGATATCATTTGATATGAAAGTAGGATTAAGCAAACAATCATTTAGCCATTTTTGTAATGTATTTTTACTTTGTGAAGAAATTCAAACTTCAATGTGTTTGTGCCCAAAATTGTAGGGTGTGTACATGAAATTTTGATGAACAATAAAGCAAACTACTGCACAAAAGATTTTTTTCAGGTGAAAATTGGTGAAAAAAGAATTTCAAGAGTTTTAAGGGGAAAAATACTCCAATTATTAGTTTAAAAATTATTAGTATAAGACAAAAATATCATTGAAACATTTCTGAAAATACTCTGAAGCACACATTTGAAACTAAAAAATATTAAATGAGAATAATATTTTTTGACTCATTAAGCAAAGGACTTCAAGAAATAAATTGGAGAAAAAAAATCTCCAAGCAAAAATTCCTAAAGAGAAGAACACCAAAAACTTATTTGATCTCATATTTAAGCTGAGTGTAAGACTCTATAGTGATGGAAAATTCTTTAATCCACTCTTGGGGTGGTGCAATGGTTACATGAATTTTTGGAATCAGGAAGAGATATTTCAATAATTGCTACAAAGCTTAGAAGCCTTGAAATAATTAAAAAGAGTTTTCTAAAAGATTTAATTGATATTTTTAAATTCATTCAAATGATTAATGAAAGCAAAATGCTTCTTGGATGAAAAGAAAAGAGATAAAAAGTCTTAAAAGTGAATTTTTATAGTGCTTAAAATATAAGATACAATTATTGAATAATTAAGCATTGGCTTATTGGTAGAAGTCTCAGATTTTTGTAGCTTTAGCTTGTTTTACCCTTTAAGCCAATTTTTATAGTAAAAATTGGATCTGGAGGGTAAACAAATTCCAGAATGTGGACAATTTGCAATTTTGAAAGAGTTAGTGCTATTGAGTTCATCTTTTTTGAATTGAGCTTAGATTTATCCTCTTGAAACAAAATTCCTTTTCCCCCTGAATTTCCATCTTTCTCAGTTTATTTTTTTTTCTGAATTCATCGAGTTGGGATAAAATATTAATAGTAAATCTCTAGTTAAATGGTATTATATAGTCTAAAATTTCCAGAATCTAAAAACTTACAGGTGAATTGAAATTAATTTAAGTCAAATAACTGGATATCTGAGCTGTTAAATGTCTTTCAGAAAAAGGCTTTCTTCAAGAATAATAGGTAAATCTGTCATTTGCCCCTTTCCTAGGTGTAAGGTTGGTCTATGAAACTCTTGATAATAGTAACTATATCAAGAGTACTATGACTGTCCTCAGTAGAAAAAAATATAATATAACAAAATATTATAACCACAAATTAAATATAATTATAAAAAATAATTATATTAAAAAAATAAATTTAATTATTATCATATAATATAATAATAAAAACATATATTAATAATTATAGTGAATTATAATTATTCTATTATTGTTATAGTCACTGACAGTTATAACAATAAGAAGTGTAAAGATCTTAATGAGACAATTACATGGTAAAGTATAAATATTTAACCACTTATAAATAATATGAATATTATTTATAAAAAGAAATTATAACACACACTGTGCGGATATAATTCTTATAAAACATTCTATATATGAAAAAACTAATAATAGATAAAACAAATTACAGAATTTTAGAGAAAAACTTACCTATAATATACAATTAATACAACAAGTCAAATACAACATTTTTTATATTAAATAACTATTATAAGTTAAAAACATGCCAAAAATCAATATTTTAAAAGATAAAACAACTCTTAATAATGAAAATATGATTTGAAGAGTTTTCTAAGAGGAATTTGTGGATTTCAAAAGATATTTTAAGACAATAAATTTCTAAAATAAACTATATTATTGGTGATTACAAAAATAATCTAATTACTATGATTTCCATTCTTTAATTTAAGATTTAGAAAGAATAGAATTCTTAAGAAATACTTGAATAATAAGATTTTATATATAATAAGAGTTTACCTGCATTAAATGTCTAATATAATGGGATTGGATTGAGTTGATGGACAAAAACAGGGATGAATAGACTCTTTTTATGTCTGAAGAGAAGATCTCATGATTCATAATGAAAATATAGGGCATGCTCAGGCAGAAACTGACAAACCTTTCTTGAAAATAAGGTTCTTAACTTAAGTTAACTTATTTTTAATTCCAATTTAAAGATACTGGTGTTATTCTTAACTGCAAGTAACTTTAATCCTCATTTAAGTTAATTATTTTAAGTTTTAATATAAAAGAAGCTTATTTATATTAAATTTCATCACATGAAAAGCTTAAAAATAGAGTTTCAAGTAAAAATCTCTTGAACTCAATTTTTAATTAATTTTTGAAGAAATCTTAATTTTCTCTAAGTATGATTAAAAGAGACATTTTCCAGGCTAATTACCAATAAAGCCTGCTTATAAAAGATACTCAAATATTAATGTATACACGGATAAAATTCAATTGTAAGCTGTGTGAAATTTTCAAGCAAATCCATTAAGATTTGGATTTTTAATCAATTTTTGCAGTCATTGCTATTTTTCCATGTAAAATAGCACTAAACACTAAACTTTAACTTTTGATAAGGTTTTGATACTTGTAACTTTAAATTTACAAGCTTATTTAAGCTTTTAGAGCTCTCAAATATTTAATTCCAAGCTTGCATTTTGGGATTTGCCCTTTGGCAGCTTGAAACTCCTGTACAAATTGGGATAAAACCAGTTTAAACTTTAAGGTTGGATCAAAGTTTGTATAAGGTTGAAAATCCTCCAATACAAGGGGAAAACCTTCATTGAATTCTTTCAGATCCAAAAATCTGGGTACCCCAGCTCTGTTTGGACTTTTTCAATTGTCCCACCTTTTTGCGTGGATTTTGCCCTTTTATTTATTTAAAGCCATACTATGGCCTTAAACACCTTTAAATTGAGCTCACACAGGATTTACATTCTGTACGGAAAATACTTAGCCAATTCAGTACCTATACACAACACCTCAATTTTAACTAAAATTTTGGTAAGTTTGCATAAACCTTATGTAACTTTAAATTCAAGCTTATTTAACCTTAGATTTAACAATTTTAAAAAGATGTTGAAAAAGTTACATTAGTACTGTGAGATTATTAAGTCTTCCAATGAATTAAGAAATAAGAATTTTTGGGTATAACACCTTATGGGTGTACCCTAGATTATTTTTGGTGTAGAATCCAAAAATGACATAATAATTATAACTTTGTTTATCCAAACAAAAGTTATAGTTATTTTTTGTTATTTTTCATTTTAATTTCAACTGAAAATTCTGTTAAAGACTAAATGAGCTGTATATAAAGCTATTTGTGGCATTATGGGTATGTCATATATACCTCCCAGGCTCACATTCCCTACTACCAAAAAAAATCGTACCAAAAACTTCTTTCGTAGTATACCCACAAGTTAATTGGGGTAGGGGTGGGTATCATCCACTGTCCAACCTCTCTACTTATACTTTCAAGTATGTAAAGCACACAATTAAGATGTTTTATTGAGGAATTGGTCTTCTCTAATGTCTGAATCTTCTGAGAAAACTTTTGGAATCAGGTATCTTTTCTGCTACAATCCATTCATCTTCATGTTGTGGATTTGCTACCTGACCAAGTATTCTCTTTCATCTTTTCCCCTAAGTATTCTTTCTTTCAAGACTTTTAGCACTTTTTTCTCTTCACTTTAATCATGTGGAGGTATCACTATGGGTGTTTCATTTCTCAAAGGAAATAATTCTTTATCAATTGAAGTGTAATGCTTTACTAGACTAACAGGAAAGGTTTGATGTTTGTTTTCCAATTCTTCTGAAAGTTCTACTTGTACTTCATTTGTTGCATGAAGGGCTTTAATGATAAATGGTCCTGCAAAGGAATATTTCTATCTCTTTGGACCTTTAATATTATTAAATTTAAAGGTTGAAACTAGTATTAAGTCACCTACTTTGAATTCTGGGTTTTTATGACTTTTATCCCATTTCTGTTTAGCATATTCAAAGGTATCATTCATGCTTAGTTTTGCATGATGCCTTACTTTATCAAGCAATAACTTAAAGCTTGAAGCATTTGGATGAATATCAACTAAGTCTTTCTTCAAAGTATCAACTGGAAGTTTAGGGTTACATCTTTTTTCCAACATTGCAGGAGTCTTGCCTGTTGAAGCATGGATAGAAGTTTTTTAGGATAATTCCAATGCTTGTATAAGAGTACACTGATAATGGGTAAAGCCATCAGAATCTTTAAACTCCAGGCCATAAGCACAAAATCTTCTGATCATGTCCTCAAGGGTTTGAATCATTCTTTCTGCTAGCCCATCTGTTTGTGGATGGTATGCTGTTGAGAATGATAGATTTGTACCCAAAGGCTTATTTAAATTAGTACATAAGGCTGATGTAAATTTTGGTTCTCTATCACTAATGATATTTTTAAAGAGACCAGTATGGGATATAACTCTGTTCCAAATCAAAAGAGCTTTATCAATAGCTGTGTCATCTTTATGACATGGTAAAAAGATTGGGTCTTTGCTATATCTTTCAACACTGACAAGACATGCATTGTAACTTTTATCACCTCCAGGTGGTAAGGCAGTTACCCAATCCATATTAACTACTCCCCATGGGGTACTTGGCTCTTGGATATGAATCATTAATCCAAATCTTTTACCAGTAGCTTTATTGGCTTTCTGGCATGTACCACAACTATTACAATACTCAATGACATCTTTTCTCCAAGATGGCCACCAGGAACATGTCTTAATTCTTTCCATTGTTATGTTTTCAGACAGATTTCTAGAATTAATGTTATCATGGCATTCCAGTAGTATTTTGTTGATCAACATTTTACTACATAAGACCATGACAAATGTGTGTATAGACCTAAGATATAAGATACCATCAAATAAATGGAGTCTTCCATTGTAATAAGATGTTTTCCAAATATCATCCAGAGAGTTAGCCAAGGATGCATATTTGCAATCTTTGTCAAGTAGAGCAGTAAGAATATGACAATTCTTATCTTGCTCGTAGCTTTCTCTAGCTTTTTCAAAGAATTCTGTCCTCAAATCTGTGATGTTAATTCCTTCAATTGTAATTTGAGGTTCTGCACTTGTAGGAACATAGGAAGGATTGTCAGGTGTATTGGGTAATGCCCATCTACTCAAGACATCAGCATTCTTGTGAATATTTCCAGCTTTATATACTCTGATCATATTGCTTCCATACTCCTGAATAGCAATCTGCCATCTTAACATGTGTCTATTAGGAGTCTTCATGTTAAGAAGTGATTTTACTGTATTACAATAAGTAATTACTTCAAACACACTACCATCAAGATAATAATGAAGTTTTTCCAGAGCTCAAACAAGGCAAAGGAGCTCCATTTTACTAGCTCCATATCTGGCCTCAGTAAGTTTTATTTGTCTTGAGATAAAAGAAATTGGACCCTCATAAGGCTTCTCATTGAAAATTTGAACTTGATGAAGATATGCACCTAGGCCTTCACCACATGCATCAATATACAGATTGAAAGGAAGTTTCCAATCTGGAATTAATAATAATGGTATATTAGTCAAGGAATACTTGATTTTTTCATATTATTAAATTCTTTCCTGTGTAATCTCAAAGACAGTTTGTTGATCACAAATTCTGTACAATGATTTGGCATGGATGGCAAAATCTTTAAGGTGTTGTCTGTAATAACTGGAAAAACCTAAGAAAGACATTCTATCTTTTTTGTTCTGGGTCATTTGTTTCAGTAAAACTGCAGCAACCTTGTTTTTATCAACACCAAGGCTCAGTCCTGATACTACATGTCCTAGAGCTTTCAGCTCATGACACCCAAAATTAAATTTCTTAAGAGATATTTTCAACTTCACTCGAAGAATTTTCATAAGTACTATTGAAAGTCTCTCTAAATGCAATTCCCAGGTTTTTGAACAAATGATAATGTCATAAATATGAATGATTAACCATCCCTCTAATAATCCATGTGGGAAAATGGTATTCATCATTCTTTGGTAATGAGAGGGTGCATTTTTAATACCCAAAGGCATCCTCAAGTATTCATAATTACCACAATGTGCAATAATCCTCAATAATTTCCTGGAATGAGGTGTTAAAGCATTCTGATGGAAACCTTTAAGAGAATCCACAAAAGTGATAAAATATTCTTTGGATAATTGAGTCAAAGTCTCATGGATTCTAGGGATTGGATACCTGTCTGGAATAGTGTAGGTATTCAATACTCTAAAATCACCAACCATCCCTGATTTATCATTATGCCAAGTAATGATTACAGGCATCGTGACTTCTACTTCTTCATTGTGCTCAACTTTTCTAAGAACTCCCAGTTTCACTAGCTCATCAATATCACTTTACAATGCTTCTCTAGTCCTAGGGCTAGCTGGGTAAGCTGGTCTTCTTAGTATTGGTGGGTAAGGTCTTTCCACATGAAGCATAATGTCCACTTCATGGCCTTTGATAGCCCCAAGTAGTTCATTATTCAAAGAAAAGGCCTCTCTGTATTATAATAAGATTTCAATAAGTTCTTCCTTCATTTTTAATGTTAATTCAGTACTAATTTGTGCTTCAATTAACTGATATGACACAAATTTTTCTTTATTAACATTCTTTACTTGTCTAATGAGAGTTATTTCTCTTCTTTCTGGCGGAAAAGCAGATTTTTGCCTTTTATTTTCCCCTATAGTGAAATATCTGTCTTTGTGATTATTAATATCAATTACATAAATATTGAGATAATCATTTCCAAGTATAAAGTGTTGTGAAGTACAATTATTCATAACAACAAATTTAACTTTTAATCTGATACTTCCTGCAGGATGAGGGAATATCATTTATTCTTCAAAAATGCGCAAGGGGTGCATATCTTGGCTAGCACTGCTGAATTTTATACCTTCAATTGGCATTAAGCTTTCTTTCCAATTGGTATAAATCTTGTCAAGGTAATGTTTTCCAACACAAGTAAAAAAAGAACCTGAGTCAAGATGTAACTTGGCTTCTCTGTAATTTATCACAAAATTAGTGATACAAAATGCTACAGCTGTATAACCTTTGCCTCTGGCAGGTTTGGCTTTCTTCATTTTAGCATCTTGCACATGTATGAGTGTCAGTCTGAGTCTATGAAGAGGTGATAATAGTAGTATTTACAACCTAGACTATAGCTGTGACACGGATAATAAGTATAAAAAGAGGTTTTATTCAAATTATATGGGCTTTACTGAAAGAATTTTAATGGTGGTGAGTGCTGTTGAAAGCCCTGGGTGCAGCTTTACCAATTGGATTATTATAGTAAATACTAAAATACTTGAAATTGGAAGTATACCTGATTATTTTTCAAGGGTATGACTGTTTTTTACAGTTTTACTACATAGGAATTCAATAGAAGGATTAGGAAACCTTTTCTGGTGGAGAAAAGGCCTCCTTTTATCCTAAAATGGGGTGAAATGGCCCTCTAGACCATCCACATAGAGGAAGTGAAGAGTTTTTCACTTCGGAGTACTGGATTTTGGTTTTAATAGTGCCTTTATTCTCTTTATTGGGCTCAGATAAGGTTTTGAAGCCACATCTGGGCAGTTTTCACCAATACAGGGTGGAAATTTTCACCTGGGGACCACATAGCCCTCTTCTAACATGTAAGATGTGTAGAATGCTGTACAGAACCTGTATGGGACCCCAGTATTGAATGAATTATGAGTTATTGAAGTGTAAACAAGCTCCTTTGTCTTTTTGAAACCTCATAATCATACTTATGGGAGAATATCCCACAGTAAGACTGTATTGGTCTAATTATGGGATTTTAAGCTTAAAAATGCCATACCTTTGTCAGATTTTGGGATATCAAGCTCAAAGTTGGTTCATTGAGTATCCCTGGACGTTTTCTACACAATGGTACCTCATTTGGTATGGCCATCATTAAATATGGAAAAGGTATGCCATGTACAAGTTTTCTTATACACATTTATGATTTGCCAAAAACTGTATGGAGCTTTTTTGCTCCATATCTTTTCTTCTGGATGAGATATGGGGAAATGGAAGGCACCATAACATAGCCCTGATTGTTCTCTTTCCAAAAAGACCCCACTTTAGGTATCTCACACTAAAACTGTAGAAGTTAGACAAGAGGTGAATATTTTACTCACCCTTATTTGACCTTATTTTGGTCATAACTTCTGTAATTCTAGTGCTAGCTCAGTTTGGCTAGTACCATTGTATAGCCCTGACCTAGAGATCCATTTTGAATGCCAATTTTATGTGGTTAAGCCTCTTCCTCTGTACTTTAGATGAGAGGTGAAAATTAAGGTTTATTGTCAGCCTGTGACTCAAAACCAGAGCACAAGCATGACAGCCAAAATATCATAAACCAATGGTATAGCCAAGATACCACCAAAACATGGAGCTGAGCCAAATTAGCTCAAAAGGTATCAAAAGAAAGAGGAAACTCACCTCTTTCTGAAAATATAAGTCCCATCACCATAGGACAAGAAATAACAAAGTTATTCCTGCTCAAAGTTATTGCTGAGCATAAACCTTAATTTTCACCTCTCATCTAAAATATAGAAGGAGAGGCTTAACCCCATCAAATGGGTATTCAAAATGAATCTCTAAGCCAGGGCTATCTAATGGTGCTAGCCAAACTGAGATAGCACCAGTATTACTTGAGTTATGGTCAAATTCAGACCAAATAAGGGTGAACAAAACATTCACCTCTCATCTAACTTTTACAGTTTTAGTGTGAGATACTTAAAGTGGGGTCTTTTTGGAAAGAGCACAATCAGGGATATCTGATGGTGCCATCCATTTCCTCATAGCTCAACTACAACAAAAGTTATTGGCCAAACAAGCTTAATACAGCTTTTGCCCAGACCACGCCAATGTACAAAAATACTTGTACATGGGATAACTTTGTCATATTTAATAATAACCATGCCATGTTGGGTACCATTGTGTAGAGCTCATACAGAGCTATTCAATGAACCAATTTTGAGCTTGATATCTCAAAAACCGACAGAGTTATGACCATTTTAAGGTCAAAATCCCACCTGCTGTCATATACAGCCTTACCATGGGATAATATCCCATAACCATGAATATGAGGTGTCAAATAGACGAAGAAGCATGTTTTTACTTCAATACCTCATATGTCAGTCAATACTGGGGTCCCATACAGTTTCTGTACAGCATTCTACGCGTCATACATGTCAGAATCAGGCTGTGAGGTCCCCAGATGAAAATTTTCACCCTGTATTGGTGAAAAGCGCCAGGATGTGGTTTCAAAGCCACATCTGAGCCCAATACAGAGTATACAGGCTGTTTGCAAACCACAAGCCTGTCATAGAGAGTGAAAAATCTTCACTTCCTCTACGTGGAAAGGTCTAGCAGCCTTTCCACCTCAATTTCAGGATAAAAGGATGGCTTTTCACAGTCAAAAGCCTTTCCTCATCCTGCTCTTGAATAACCTACGTAGTAAACTGTCAAAAACAGTTTTACTCTTGGTTAATAATCAGGTATAATTATAAGTTTTAATTATTGTAGTCTTTTATTATTGTAACCCAACAGATAAAGCTGCACCCAAGGCTTTCAACAGCGCTCACCACCACTATAACCACTATAGTAAAGCCCTTTAAATTTATTCTTAATCATCTCAAAACCTTCTTAAAGCATTTTTACCATGTCACAAACATAGTTTGAGTTGTAAATAGCCTACATTACCTCTCTTTCATAGTTTCATCCTGACATTTATGCTCAGCAACAGCTTTGAGCAGGAACAACTTTGTTATCCTTTGTCCTATGATTATGGGACTTGTATACGTGGAAAGGGGTAAGTTTTATCTTTCTTTTTATACATTTTGAGCTTATTTGGCTCAGCTCCACGTTTTGGTGGTATCTTGGCTATACCATTGATTTATGGTATTTGGCTGTCATGCTTGTGCTCTGGTTTTGAGTCACAGGCTGACAATGAGATCCATAAATTCATCACTTTACTGTGGTAAGTGAGTATGTAATTCTTTGACTTCAAAGGAAACATTAATACTTTATATACTAAGTTCATCTGGTATTTACTCTTCTTCAGAAGGCTCAGAATCACTTTCATGTAAAGATACATTATTTGTTTATTTTGTGTCTTCAACTTTATCTATTTCTATCTAATTTAGTCTTTTCTTTTTTGGGACAAGTGCTTGCCAAATGAGATGTAATTCCACATTTATGACATTTCAAAGGAGCTTTGTCATGTGGTTTATTGGGTTTTGGAATTGTTTTCCCACTGGTCTTGTTGCCCATTGGGGGTTTATACCAATTCCTTCCAATTTTTGTCCTAGTTGTGATTTCTTCCATGGCATTGATATAATCTTCTGTAGAGCAAGGCTCAATACATCTGCTTCTTATAGCATGCGCAAGGTCACCATCACACTTCCTTAATATCTTTTATGAATCATTTTTTCAGACATATCAGGATGAAGAGCAGTTAACCTGTCTTTCTGTTTAAGGAAACAAGACATGGGCCTGTCCCTTTCAATATTAAAAATGGGCTCTTCAAAACAATTTCCCATTTTAAATCTCCAGGAATCATTTTCCCATTTGGAAAGAATTTGTTCTTTCCACCAAGGCCAAGAATGTTTACCATGGTTTTGCCTCATTTTGTAATACCATTTCTTTGCTGATTTGGTAAACAGGGAGTGTAATATAGCACTTATGTATTCATCTGGTATGTTAAAGTCTTCTTTAAACATATCAATTGTTTTCATAAATTCCATATGATTACATTCTCCTTCACCACTGAAGGTTGGCCATTCCTCTAATCTTGGAATGTCTTTAAAATTACAAGCAGTCTCCACTTCTGCATTGCTTGAAATTGTATGATGTAGCTCATTATTCAAGTTTAGTACATTTCTGTAAAAAATTGATGTAGAATGTCTTGGAAAATAATTCTACAGTGATATATTCTTAATACTTGATTTAATATCTTCTTTCAATTCAAGTCTTGCTTTATACCTTTCTTAAAATTGTTCTTGGAAAAGAGCTGCATTGTGGCAAGCTGAGTGTTCCAAGTTCTGAACTTGTATTCTTAATTCTCTCAGCTGTTTAGTTATAAAAGAAATAGAGTTGTCATCTGGTTGATTGAGTAAGGTAAATTTAGACTCAATTCTTGCACAAATTTGAGTCAAAGACAAGATATTGTATTTATCTATATTTTCTAGACCAATCATGGTTTTTTGTGACTCTTTCACTTGCAATATCTCTCTACCCAGCTTCTGTTGGATATACTCAAAATTATTAAACATTGATTAAGTTTCTTTATTACAAGCTTTAAAAAGTATACTTCTTTGGAAATGATTGGTTCAATATTTCCTCCTCCTTGTTTTTGAATTCAATCAGAGTTCTTGCCATATTGAACACATTGTCCATGGATTTATTCTCTTTCTTGGGAATTCTGTAATTATGTGGGCAAGGCTTGTTCCACTTGGATTTTGCCTTTCCCTTCGCCTTTTGCTTGCCCTTCTGATTTCTGTTTGGGGCTTTCTTGTCCTTGTTTGGCACTTGTTGAGGCGTATTTTTGCTGGTGGATGCTTGGGGAGCTTCCACTTGGCTGTTTTCCTTGCCTTGGGCCAACTTCTTCTTCTGATCCTCTGATAACATGCTTTGGTTTTTCAACCAAGCTTTTATCTGTTGGACTTGTCCTTTGAAAGACATTGGTGTCCAGCCCTTCAGAAGTTCTTCTGTCTTTTCTGGCCCCATGAACTTCTTCACTTGAAGATAAGAGTTCATTTTGCCTATCCAAAGACTTGTGAGAAATTCCCACTCTTGCTGTTTGGCAGCCATAAACCAGTTCTTGTACTGAGACTGCTGCATCTCCACTGCTGCCTGTTGGAAATGATTCAGGTCTAACAGCAATAGCAGTTATGTCAGCTTCTAGACTCTCAATAAGAGGCTAAAAGGTGCTGTGCCTTTTCAAAGACTTGGAAGAAGTTCCCACTCCTGCTGCTTTGCCACCATAAACCAGTTCTTGTACTGAGACTGATATTTCTCTATTGCTGCATGTTGGAAATGATTCAGGTCTGACAACAGTAATAGCAGTTATTTCAGCTTCTGGACTCTCAATAAGAGTGTCAAAGGTGCTGGCTAACCTTTGGGAACTGGTGGAAGTTCTGGCATCCTCCATTTTTGCCTCTCCTATGGGCTGACATTCTTGTCTTTTGGACTTTTGACTTGAATGTCTTGGTCCAGATCCATTTGATTGGATGGAGTAATTGCTTCCAATTCTAGTAGGAGTCATTTGATGTCAAGTTTGAGAAAAAATGGACTAAGAAATGTATTGAATTCACCTGCTGGACCTTTAAAGGGTTCTTTGGTAATTAAGCCCCTTGGTGCTGGGCTTATTTGAATTGCAATACTAGACTCTAATGCATCAGAGTCTGAAGAGCTTTCTCTGATGGATGACACTAGGGAAGAGTAAAAATATAAGTTATTTTATCCAACAATAAAAATAACTTATAAACTTAACTTATTGAATAAAGTTGTTTTAATGTAATTTATGAAAAAGTATGTCAAAATTAAGAAAAAATGTCTAAAGATAAAAGAAAAAGTGTTTTGAATAAAGAATTTTGAATTTTTTATTTGATTTTATATTTTTGTTTAAAGAAATAATAATTATTCCATTCATAAGTTATTAATCAAAATTGTATTCTTATTCACTTTATACTAGAATAACTCAAAGAGTTAATTTCAAGTCTGTGATGTGAAAAAGCCACTGGTTAGACAAAAGAAATTTATTCCAAGTCACTCAACATTATATTGTTTCAAGAAATATTCTTAAGAAAAAATAAATTTATTGATATTATAGAGATTATTTATGAGGGATAAGTCCCAAAAAAGCCAGTATTAAGATAAATATGGAAATTTTTACATCAAAAACGAGTAAAATAAGGTCTAGAATATGATTTATGTCCCGAAAATTGGTTAAAATCATGACCAGGCCCCCAAATGTAAGGGTTTTCTATGAAATTCTTGATAATATCAACAATATCAAGAGTAATATGACTGTCCTCAGTAGAAAAAAATATAATATAACAAAATATTATAACCACAAATTAAATATAATTATAAAAAAAAATTATATCAAAAAAATAAATTCTCATATTATCATATAATACAATAATAAAAGAAATATTCATAATTATAATGAATTATAATTATTCTATTATTGGCATAGTCACTGACAGTTATAAAAATAAGAAGTGTAAAGCTCTTAATGAGACAATTAAATGGGAAAATAGAAATATTTAACCACTTATCAATAATATCATAACACACACTGTGCAGATATAATTCTTATAAAAAAATTCTATATATAAAAACCCTAATAATAGACAAAAAAAATTATAGAATTTTAGAGAAAAACTTACTTATAATATATAATTAATACAACAAGTAAAATACAACAGTTATTATATTAAATAATTATTATAAGTTAAAAACAGGCCAAAAATCAATATTTTGAAAGATAAAACAACTTTTATTAATTAAAATATGATTTAAAGAGCTTTTTAAGAGGAAATTGTGGATTTCAAAAGATACTTTAAGACAATAATTTTATAAAATAAAATATATTAGTGGTTATTATGACAATAATCTAATTTCCATGATTTCAATTCTTTACTTTAATATTTATAAAGAATAAAATACTTAAGAAATACTTGAATAATAGGATTTTATATATAACAAAAATTTACCTGTGTTAAATGTCTAATATAATTGGATTGGATTGAGTTGATGGACAAAAACAGTGATGAATAGACTCCTTTTATGTCTGCATAGCAGCTCTCATGATTCATAATTGATACAGAGGGAGTGCTCAGGAAAAAACTGACAAGCCATGTTTGAAAATAAGGTTCTTAAATTAAGTTAGCTTATTTTTAATTCCAATTTAAAGTTACTGGTGTTATTCTTAACTGAAAGTAACTTTAATCCTCATTTAAGTTAATTATTTTAAGTTTTAATATAAAATAAGCTTATTTATATTAAATTTAATCACATGAGCACTTTAAAAATAGAGGTTTAAGTAAAAATCTCTCAAGCTCAATTTTTAATTGACTTTTAAAGAAATATTGATTTTCTATAAGTATGATTGAAAGAGTAATTTTCCAGGCTAATTACAAATAAAGCCTGCTTATCAAAGATACTCAAAATTTGATGTATACACGGATAAAATTGAATTGTAAGCTGTGTGAAACCTTCAAGCAAATCCATTAAGATTTGGATTTTTAATGAATTTTTGAAGTTATTGCTATTTTTCCATGTAAAATAGCAATACACACTAAAACTTAACTTTTGATAAGGTTTTGATACTTGTAACTTTAAAGTTTTAAGCTTATTTAGGACTTTTGGCCTTAATTAAGCATTGACAGCTCTCAAAACGTTTATTTCAAGCTTGAATATTGGGATTTACCCTTTGGCAGCTTGAAATTCCTATCCAAATTGGGATAAAACCAGTTTAAACTTTAAGGTTTGATCAAAGTCTAATCTTGAAGTTTAAATAAGGTGAAAATCCTCCAATAAAGGTGGAAAACCCTAATTGAATCCTTGCAGATCCAAAAAGTTGGGTACCCCAGCTCTGTTTGGACTTTTTCCTTTGTCACACCTTTTTGCGTGAATTCTACCCTTTCATTTATTTAAAGCCATACTATGGCCTTAAACACCTCTAAATTGAGCTCACACAGGATTTCCATTCTGTATGGCAAATCCTTAGCCAATTCAGTAAATAGACACACCACCTCAATCTTAACTAAAATTTGGGTACATTTGCATAAACCTTAGGCCATTTTCAATTTAAGCTTATTTAAGCAAAAATATAACAATTTTAACAAATTGTTAAAAAAGTTACATTAGTACCGTGAGATTCTTAAATCTTTCAATGACTTAAGAAATAAGCATTTTCAGGTATAACAACTTATGGGTGTACCCTAAATTATTGTTGGTGTAGAATCCAAAAATGACATAATAATTATAGCTTTGTTTATCCAAACAAAAATTATTCTTATTTTTTGTTATTTTTCATTTTGCTTTCAGCTGAAAAGTATGTTCTAGACTAAATCAGCTGTATATAAAGCTATTTATGGCCTTATGGGTATTTCATATATACCTCACAGGCTCACACTAGGAATGAGGAGAGTCTTATTGGTACTGGAATGAAAAAAGCTCTTCTACTACAATTCAAATTTAAGGTTAAGTGTAAAAAAAAAATAGGTAAACCCATAAGAGTTCTGAAAGTACATTCCACATGTACACAGAATTCTCACCTTATACACAAATTTTTGGATTACACTTTATTATATACAATTGATTTTTAACTACTAAGAATTGAAGAATAATAATTTTGTCCCAAGAAGCTAGTGAAGATTCACCCAAAGTATTGAACAAAATTCAAGATAACAACACTGAAGATTTGGTATAAATGCCAGTTTGTAACACTATTCTATTTAATGAAAAATAAGCCTATCAAAAGGGCCATTCTAAGTGAAGGGTGCCTGGATCTCCATGAGCTGAAAGCTCAATTGTAGAAGTCTCACAGTATTGATAAGAGAGTTTAAGTAGATCAAGGGAAAGTAATAAGATTCCTGCAATAAAACGAAAGAAAATTCAGCTTAAATGAAATGCAGCAATCAACAGTACAAAACGCCAAAGGTTGAGCAAACTACAAACCATCCCAAGTCCACTACTCAAGCTAGTTCAGAAAACTAGAAAGGAATAATTGAGATATAGACACAAAGCCCTACTTAAACAGATGAAGACTGAAGAAAAATTAACTTAATGGTATTAAAATATTGTTCTTTCAGCTTCAAAGTATGAAAATAAGGTAAAAAAGTCCAGTAAATTAATTAACTTGGGAGAAAGTCCCCAGGAAAAGGAAGAGAGGATGGATTATCCTTTATTTCAAACAGTGAAGTTCTCAGAAGATTGACAGTTTTGAACTTTAGAATTCCTGTATGGATTCATAGTACCTTTACAGGAGATATCTGGCAGTTCGATGATCTCAAAGCTCTATATTGGTGAATACAAAACTATCTTGGTAAATACAGCCTGTATTAATGCAGGGACACTTTATTCTTGAATAAAAATGTATTTAGTGGTATAGCTTACTGATTATGAAACTGGATTCTTATTTGAAAATTTGTATTTCTTTTCTGGTGAGCTTGAGTGGGTTTATGAATGAATACCCTTTTCCCCTAGTAGTGACTATTACAGATTCATTTCCATGGCCATATACTCTTTCTGAGATTGTAAAGAGATTGAGTTTTTGATCAATCTACGAGAAATTAGAATCCAAGAATTACTTTCTTTATCCCTTCCTGGTGGTAAAGTAATAATCCACTCAATATTCACCATACAACCTTTTCTAGCTGGCTCTTGGATTAAAACCATAATACCAAGGAATTTTTCAGAAGATTTATTGACGTTCTGACATATTTAACAGGTTTTGAAGTATCCTAGGAAATATTTCTGCCATATCAGATGCCATACGTAATACTTGAAGCTTTCTTCCATTCTGTATTAGAATATACATCCTGGGAATAGAATATTAAATCATTTTTAAGCACAAAATTTATTAGAGATCCATATATCAATGTATTTTCACAAGTATTATTTTTCCTGTGAAAACGCATACCACAAATTAGGTAAGATATTCTTCATAATAATATTTATTCTTTACTTAAACAAGAGGGTCTTTCAAAAAATGTAATTAAAATCTTGTGAGGGTAATTGGAGTAATATAAAACCACTCTTGTCTTGAGTGCATACAGTTCTAACTTTGGAAAAGGAATTGGTTTTCAAGTCTGAAACACTTAAAGCTTTGGTTAGAATATTTGGTCAAGATTCCTCTTGCACATATGAGAGATTTCCGGTAGTCTCATTTAGAAAAGGAAACCTTAATCCAGCTTTAAGTCTGTGGGTATTTCTATCTCCAGGAGAAATATTCATGTTGCCTCTAAACTCTTGTATTTCTTTCTAATATCTAATTTCGTGTTTGTGTGGTGTGTTCATTCTGAAAAGGGGTTCTAAAGCTGTAAGATATGTGACAAAGTCAAAAGCACAAATTTCAATAAAACAAGGAATAAGCATCCTATTTGACTCTGTAAATACATGGATTAAGTAATGTGGCATGCCTGTGGAAGTAATAATAGATGGAGCGCTGATCAGGTAAATATTAAATTTTTTAACCTTTCTTCTTCCAGGGTATTGTATTATATTATTTTCCATAGATATATGAAGCACTTAAATAATAAATAATCAAATCAATATCTCTTAGTGGAGGAAAAAGTTTAATCATAATTATATGAAACCCACTAAATAACTTCATATTGGAAACAATGTTTAGAAGTTTTTTTCCAAAAAAACCAAATAATTTTCAGTTCTTTATATCTGTTCATTTTTAAAGTTGGGTTTCATTCAGTATTGTGCATGAAAAACATAACAACTACATCAGAAAAGATCTTATCTACAATGAGGATTTATTAAAAGTATACTTCAGGGCAGAGTTTCATGCTCATATGGGTAATAATAGATTGATTTAGAATGTATTTATCCATTTTTAGGGTATAAATGAGTATTTAAATAAAAAATAGGCTTTATATGAATTTTTGAGAAGGGATAAGATTTCTATTCAAGAGTAAAGATCTCAAAAAAAACTTCAACTTATGTTCAAAGAGATCAAACAAATTACATGTATTTCATGATCTCTAAGCATCCATGAGAGGGCTTATACTTGATAAATTTACCTTAAGAAATCTCAAAGTGGAGTATCAGGATTTTCAGGATGGGTTTCAGGTGCTTATTGTGGAAATTAATAGAGAGCTTAAGGTTTAGGTTGGATATATATGTAAACTTGGTGTGACAGATGAGAGGAATATCTTAGGAAGAAGGTTCGAGATAGTAGCAATCTCACAGGATATTCAACAAGGCTCATAATTAAACTATGGTATATCTACAAGCTCATATTTTGATAATATCAGAAAGCCTATCTTAATCCAATGAAAGGATATTTCCATAGACTTAAAGTAAATTGGTCATTGAGAGAGTTATACAAGGGATTTCAATTTTTAATATGATAAATCACACTATCAAAATAGCTGCCAATGGATTACATAATGAATGACATATCAATTTCCACCATAAATGCAAATCTCACTGTATTACATAATCCATGAAATACAAAATGGAATCATCAGCAACAACAAATAAAATGGCTCTTAAATGCACAAAAAACATCCTGGAACAGCCAAAGATATTCTCAGTCCCATATTTTGAAGAAATTCTATGGAGAGACCAAATATATAGAAAGAGGGCCTACCCTCCAAGATCCTTCATATTTCCTTGAACAGAGGCCAATAAATGAAACATAAATTATTAATATATTCTCTGAGGGAAAGTCCCTCCATACATCTAAATTTTCCTGTTTTTGTTATTCTCCTCGCAGCTAAGCTCAGTAGAATAGTCATTTATCCTCAGGACCATATTTTCTCGATAGTAGAGCTCAGTAAGTCTATCAAAGTGCTTTATCACTAATAGCAGTTTGCAGAGGGTCTAAATTATTTCATAATATCATATACTTGACTATCGACATTTTTAGATTCTCACAGAAGTCAGCTCATTATCATTTTCTGAGAGTTTTTCATAACTAATATCAGTTAGAATTGCTCTAATTTATTTCATAAATCCATCTCAATGACTTAACCCTAGTATTTGTCTCTACATATCCTTGTTACATACTCAGAAGCCAAGACCAGTAGAATTGTAATCAAGAGTGATATTTTTTATTTGAAGGAGGTATTATGAGATTATAAGATTCTCATGAGTAATTATAAATTCTGTTCTTATGAGTTATCGTGTAATAACCAGATTTTTTAAATATAGGCTATCCCTCATAGCTATTAGCTTCATAAGTGAAGGAATTATAGAACTTTAGATTTCTAAATTATATGTATGTGTTAATCTTTAATGAAACAGTGTTCATAGATCAATAGACTTTTTGTGAGTCTTTCAAATACACGTTTTTGAGCTAGAAGTCATTGATAAAGAAACTGAATGTGAACTAATTTGATAAAAGTCAGGAGGTTCAGATCATTCTGAAACACAAGAAAATGGGCTCAAAAGATCGAACTGAATATCATGAAGTTTTTTTTTCCATTTTACCTTCAAGTTACTTCTTCTTTTATCCCACAACAGGATTAATCTTCCTGGATATCAAAAAAACGGTAATACCAAAGGCTTGTCATTAGGTATTTGCACTTGGTGGAGTTGCGACCATGAAAAAATTGTGAGTAATTTTCATAAGTATCAAAAAACAGCTTCAAATACTTCTTTATTAAAAAAATATCTGTGTGCAGAGATTATCTCAATTATTGAAAGGCCTTGATGAGATCCAATATCATCTCAAATGCTAAACCGTTACCACATAGCTTATAAAGCGGTCTTGATTAGGATGCAATATCCTTAATATAATATGCCAAATAGAAAGAATCTCCTAGGAATAGATATTTTTTTATTTTGAAAAATAGTTTTCTATAATAAGTTATCACATCCTTTCATTTAGAGGGATAATACAGGTACTTCATGTCCTAAGGAATTTGGTTCTTCAAATCAAAAGTGACATTTTTTGCGAAAGACCTCATGTATACTTATCAGATCTTTTTAAGGAATATGAATAGTCTATGAATAAATAATTATGAGCCACCATTCCAAAGTTTAATAAGTCAGCAGTTAATTAATGATCATTTGAAAATGTCAAGGTAAATATTCAATACAAAAATCGATGTATGGATTTCATAAACCCCATGAGGGAATTGTATTTCTCAAATATTTCATTTTTATGGTTTCAAAAGAATGTCACTGGAACATTTTCCAGAAATTCATATTGATGATGTGGAAATCTTGAGATATCCGAGTGAGTGCAATCCGTAATTTTCGTATTTAGTATCCATCTGGAACAGTTTAGGTTTTCAAGCATCTTCATTCCCCAAAAATCAGTGTTCCATTTTTTATGTGCTACAGTTAACATTTGAGTCAGTTCTTCTTTTTTGTTATTTTAAGCTTCCTTTTAGATTTTTGGAATATGATCTATAACCTTCCAGTATTGAACAGAATTTCACCTGGTTCACCACCGCTAAGATGCTGACGTAATCAGTTGTACGTCGCACTGACCTAAAGCCTGACCTAAGCTTCCGTTTTCGTTCTGTGATTTGCGCCACAAATACAACATTCCCTTTGCTTTCAATCTGTTCACTGGTTCATCCCGAACGCCCTTTTTTTTCAATGACAAACTTCTTTTCATTTCATTCTTCCCTTTTGTCACAGGTCTTTTTTGCAAGACACAAATATGAAAGCTTTCTCAAAAAGGTAAAGAATTCCCTTTATTTTTAAATTTGACTGAAACCCCCTTCTGATTTTCCTTTCAATTTTACCACAGTTCCTCGTCCAAAACTAATCAGATGAGCATTCATCAAACAGGATTTAATTTTCTACTCAGTTCAAAGATTTGAAAATTGTTGCGTTCAGTCACTTTCAAATTTTTGAATCATGTTTTGCAATACCCATTATTAATTTTTTTTAATCTAAAACAATGCATAGAAAAGTTGGAATACCTTTGTGAGCCTTAGAGGTAATTTCATATACCCAAAAGACCACAAATATAAAAAATAACATATTAATATAAATAAAATAAATTTATTTATATTATTAAAATAAAAATCAAAATATAAATATAAAATTATATTAAAAATAAAAAATTAATTATAATTTAAAAATAAAAAATACATTAAATTTTGTAAATATAAAATTACATTTATACTTGAAAAAATTAAGTAAAAATGAAATTTTAACAAAATTGTGAAAAAATAAATAAATTTGGAAAAAAGTTAAATAAAATTTATTATAAATTTTTATCCAATAAATAAACATATAAAATTTATTTCACCATTGGATTCCTCATAAAAAATCAGGTGGGGTCACCTCTGAGTGAAATTCTTGTAACTCAACTCTAAATAAGCTTAAATTAAGTTTTTAGTATTTTCAATACAAAAGTTGAAAATCCTCAAAACCTTAATTTAATTCACACCACATGTGGTGTTAACCATCAATTTTTATGTTAAAATTGAGGTGTTGTGTTTAGTTTAGAAGTTATGAGGAATTGAAGTATTTTCAATTGAATTCAATTGAAATGTCAAAATGTGCGCGTGTATTACATAAGTGAACTTTGATTTACATATGAGGTGTCAATTATTACTGTATTGTACTGTACAATTGAATTGAATTACATATGTAAAGTACAAGTATAATACATGATGAGGAATTAAAGGAAAAATAAATTGGGGGGGGAAAAGGAACTCCAGCTCTAAGGGGGAGCTAGACCCCCAAAATCCTTGCTTACAGGCGTGGGATGTCAAAATTCACGCAAAAGTTCATCACTTTTGGCCTGGAATTGAGTTACAGGGTCTGTGAACTCAATTGATGATGAGGTTTTGATACCAACTGGGGTAGTTTTAGCTGTTGCCAAGAGGGTAAAACTACCCTTAAGATAAAACAATCATAATAAAAACAGTTTTAACTGGTTTCTACGCCTCTGACACACATTCTGACGTGTTTTGAAGGCTCTAGGCCTGGTATTGCTATAGTAATGGCTGATTTAAGGGTCTAAAATGGCTAAAAATGGCTTAAACCAGCCCCTTTTTGGCCTAAACCAGGGTTCAATGATGCCATAATTGGCTTTTCTGTTGTCAGACTGTTTTTCACGACTGACAAGAGTAAATTTTACTTTTGGAGTAAGAGAATTGATGGCTATAAAAGAATGTCTTCTTTGCCCCACTTTTCTCTTCATGTTAGAATCTTTTCCTTTTATTAATTAGTTTAAAACTGTTAAACCAATCAATCAAAGATTCCAACCACCACTTTTAAATCATTTTAATCCTTTTAACCACGTGAAAAAATCATTATAATCATTGTTTGTAACTCTTATAATCATTTTTACCCCTGAACCACCCCAAAAGTGAATTAAAGCATCTTTCATCACTGTAAACTTTGTCACTTTGTTTCCAAATTCACTCTGGTCACTTTTGGGTGTGTTTTCTCTTTAATATTCTTTTTAAAGACTTTGTTCTTTAATTAATTGCTTTCAGTTCTTTGCTCAATTAATTCCAATTGAAATTGCTCTTGAAGAAATTTCTTTTGTAGCCTTAAAATATCTCTTGTAGAGTATTTTTTGGGATAAATCTTTATTGTTGGTAAAACAATAAATTTTTATATTATTGTTTTATACTAATAAAGTTATAAACAATAAAATTGGCGTGTTTTCTCTTAAAAATAATATTTCATACTATTTTTAACTGAATTTTACCTTATACAAATTTTGAGGACAGGAAAAGTACTTGATTTTTAATCAAAGTTTCATATCCACACCTTACATTTGGGGGCCCAGCCGTGATATTTTACCTGTGACATATTTTTTTTTCTTTTTAAATCTTTTTTCTTATATTGAAAAATTTAAAAACATATAAAAAATACTTATAATTCAAAAAATCCATAAAAAATAACTTTTTTTTTCATATTATAAGTGAGGCTTATATTTTTATTTCTTTTTTGAAATAACCTTTTTTTAGTTAATTAATTGGCTTTTTCATTAATTTTAGTGTCTGACAACGTGGTAAGACAAGAAAACATTGAAACAGCCTCAACAGTAACCAGCATTATCCCTGCCAGTACTGTTAATTCTGATCATAATAGTACTGTTATTGTGACTCAAAATAACCAGCCTGAACCAATATCTTCTGAATTAATTAACTTGGACATAAGTAATACTCTTCAGAAGGCTAAGAATTTGGCCGATAGTAAGTTTTTGACGTAAAAATACTATTTTAAGCCTTTTTTAACCATAATTATGCCTTCAACCAGGTCAGGAGCCAGCTACAACCCCTCAAGCAGCTCCCAAAAAGGTAATAGACGTGATTATGGCAGAAGCCAACCAGGTACAGAAGGAAAAGGGTCAGTTGATGACTTCCAAACAACTAAATTGGGTCATTCTGAAGCTGATAATACTATTTTACCTTCAAAAAGAGCTGACACCGCCACAACAAGCCTCTGTGGACATATACAAAGCCAGCCACAGTGCATACAACAATGCACTTCAATTCAAGGAGTACCAGATCCTTGCAGACTGGTGGAAGAATTGCATGAATTCTTACCTGACAGTAAGAAAATTCTTGGGCCATCCCAACACTTGCAAATTGCTCAATGGATGGCATCCATTGATGGAGAAGAAAAACATGATGCTTTTGACACTGGAATGGAGGAAAAACAACCCTCCACCACCCAAACCAGTGCCAAAAACAGCCCCAGTGGCCAGCAGAAGCAATTCCAACGTGAAAAAGCAGCCACAAGCTCCAAACAAGGGCAAAGGGAAGGCACCAGCCCCAAAACCTTACAGCCAGGGCTACAGAATCCCAAAGATTCAGCAGGATGCCATGGAAAATGTATTTCAGATGGCCAGAACCATGATGGAATTACAGAAGAAGGAGGAAGCCAGATTAAGGTTCCAGAAATGATTTCTGACATATTTGATTCCATCCCAGAGTTGTATAATGCTATAAATGACGTGAAAAAACATCTTTCTGATAAAAATGAAACCATTTGTAACAACATTAAAACAAACAACCTGAGTCTGTGCCAAATTAATGAAACACTTATGTGTTTTGAAAAAGTTTTAAGAACAATTAAAAATTCCAATAATGATAATTCTTCTAACAATAAAATAAATGAACAATCTGCCATTATTAAAGAATTAACAGATAAATATTCTAAATTCAATATTGATGACATAATTGAAACAAGAATTAAACAAGCCATAAATATTATCAAGACAGATAACAAGAAAGTCCTTGATGACATTTCAAATTCATTTACTGAAGTAAAGACATATACCATTGCCTTGAAAAAGTGTTTTGATGCTTCACAAGGAGAAGTGTCAAAATTATCAATGAAATTGAATCAAGTCACTGCTGATAATACAAGACAGACAGAGTTATGGCAAGAACTTACACACAAAGAAGACATGTATAAAATTGAAGTAATAAATTTAATACAAAGCTTCCAACATGAATACAGAAATTCCCAAAGGTGTAGCAACAGTAAAATGAATGACATTGAACAAATACTGAACACCTTACCAAGAATGTCTACACCTCTAAATCAAAATGAGGGCACAAGAATTTCAAATCCACAAGTATTGGATCCTGATAATTCACAATTAAAAAATGAATTATCCACTTCTTTTCATAACTTGGAACCATCAATGGGCCAAGCACTCTTGAAAGAAGTGCCAAAACTTAAAGAATGGCCCCACTTCAGTGGTGAAGGATAGTATGACCATATGGAATTCATTAGAGGTATTGACATGATCAAAGAGGATTTTGAATTACCAGACAGATTGGTAACAGCCAGGTTTAACACCTTGTTTACCAGATCAGCTCACAGATGGTACATCAAAATAAGACAAGCACATGGACACCAGAGTTGGACTTGGTGGAAAACCCAAATCATCAACAAATGGGCAAATGATGCTTGGAGGTTTAAAGTTGAAACAGCCTTTGAATCTGCCAAATTTAATGCTGATAAAGACAAAGCTTTACCATGGTTTTGCCAACAGAAGGACAGATTAACAGCATTATATCCTGACATGTCAGAATTTATGATCCATAGAAAAATTCTGAGACAATGTGGGGGTGACTTGGAGCATGCTGTCAGAAGCAGGACTACTGAACAATCTTCAGCAGAGGATATCATCAATATACTAGAAGAAGTAACCACCAGAACCAAAATTGGTTCTAGTAGGGTGAATCTTAAAACAAGGTTTAATACACCTTGGAAAGATTCTGTGGACAAAAACCCCAAAGAAAGTTCTAGTAATATTAAATATAAATCTGCAGATACAGTCAGAAAATGCCATATTTGCCAAAGCACCACCCATTTAGCCAATACATGTCCAAAAAGGGGGAAAATCAATGAAATTGACATTGAAAAGGGACCAGATGTTGAAAAAGAAGACATAATTGAAGACAATTCAGATGATAAGTCATCCATATTTTCTGAATCTTCAAAAGATATAGAAAATATCAATGCCACTTTTGACATCATGGAATCTTATTCCCACTTACCACAATTGAGCAATGGTCAAGTTGATTTATCAAAAGTTCAAGATGCACAACTTATGAAGACAAAACCAAACAGAGGAAAAGGTTATACAGCTGGTAACTCCTGTATAACAGAAGTGGTGATTGACAACAAGCCCACTAAACTTTTGCTTGACCCAGGAGCCTTCTGCTCTTGTGTTGGAAAATCTTTTCTTAAGACTTGTGTACCAAATTTTGAAGACCAATTGTTACCAATTGATGGTATAAAATTCAACAGTGCAAGTAACCCAATGAAAGCATTAGGAATCTTTGAGACCAATGTCATATTCCCACACATAAATGGGAATTTAAGGATCACAGTTGAATTTGTTGTTATGGAAAATTGCTCTAGTACCCATTTTATATTGGGAAATGACTATTTAATCATGTATGGGATAGATTTACATAATAACAAAGACAGATACTTTACAATTGGGGACAATAAGCGCCAGAAATTTGCCTTTTTACCATTTAAAAGACAAATTACAGTAAACAAAGTATCACCAGTCAACTTAGAGTTAGAGAAATTCAAGTCTGAACAGTTAAATGAGGCTGAAATAAGCCTTCATCTGACTGATAAACAAGAAAATGAACTTTCTTCCCTTTTGTATGACCACAGAGGAGCATTTGCTACAGACAAAGAACCCCTGGGAGCAATTATTGGTCATGAAGTTGACATCATTCTTAACATTGAGAGACCTTATCCACCACTCTTAAGAAGACCTGCTTATCCAGCAAGTCCAAAATCAAGAGAAGCTCTAGAAATTCATATCAAAGAACTTCTAGACCTTGGTGTAATAAGAAAAGTAGGCCACAATGAGGAAGTAGAAATAACTACACCAGTCATAGTGGCGTGGCATAATGGAAAATCCAGAATGGTTGGGGACTTTAGAGCTCTGAACACTTACACTGTTCCAGACAGATACCCAATACCAAAAATCTAAATTGCCCTTACTCAAATATCTCAAGCAGTGTGTATAACCACTATGGATGCCCTTAAAGGATTCCATCAAAATGTGGTAACACCAAGAGCAAGAAAATACTTGAGAATTATTGTTCATTGTGGAGTGTATGAATACTTAAGGATGCCCTTTGGTATCAAAAATGCACCTTCACACTTCCAAAGAATGATGAATGAAATCTTCCCTGAAGAACTCTCAGAGGGATGGTTAATCATTTACATTGATGACATTATTATCTGTTCAAAGAATTGGGAGGAGCACATGTACAGATTATCAAGAGTTTTGACAAAAATCCAATCAGTAAACATGAAAATCTCCTTGAAGAAATGTCATTTTGGATTTAAAGAACTTAAGGCACTAGGACATGTTGTATCTGGCTTGTCCCTTGGAATTGATAAAAACAAAGTTGCAGCAGTATTGTTAAAACCCATGCCTCAGAATAAGAAGGAAATTCAGTCATTCTTAGGTTTTGCAGGATATTACAGGCAACACATTAAAGACTTTGCATCCATAGCAAGACCACTTTATAAGTTGTGTGACAAAGACACAGTATTTGAGATGACTGTTGACAGAGTCAAAGCTTTTGAATCTCTAAGAGAAGCATTGACCACTGCTCCACTCTTACTGATGCCAGACTTTAAATTGCCTTTCAAACTGTATATTGATGCATCAGGGGATGGACTAGGTGCTGCACTTCACCAAGTTCAGATCATAAATGACAAACCTGTAGAAGGACCAATATGTTTCATATCCAGGCAAATCAAACCAACTGAAGCCAGATATGGAGCAAGTCAAATGGAATGTCTATGCCTTGTCTGGGCCTTGGAGAAATTGAACTATTTCTTAGAGGGATGTGTTTTTGAAGTAATAACAGATTGTACAGCTGTGAAATCACTTTTGAACATGAAAACACCTAACAGACACATGCTCAGATGGCAAATAGCCATACAAGAATACAGAGGCAATATGACTATTGTTCATAAGGATGGGAATATTCATAAGAATGCAGATGGACTAAGCAGATGGCCATTACCAAATAACATTGATAATCCTGCTTATGTTCCAGAAGAAGCTTCACCACAAATCCCAATAGAAGGAATAAGTGTTACAGACTTGAACACCACCTTCTTTGAAGAAGTCAGAAGCAGCTATACTCAACATAAGAATTGTAGCATCTTACGCCAATTACTTAACAAAGACTATAAAGACAACTCTCTAATACATGCCTTGGATGAAGTATGGAGAAAATCTTATGATGAAGGAAGATTTCACCTACTGGATGGTATAATTTACCACAGAACCAAGCACACATGTGTCATGACAGTTGTAGACAGGTCATTAATCAATCTTGTACTGAAAGAATGCCATGATAGTCCCTTTTCAGGACATCTGTCTGAAGACAGAACAAGAGAGAAAGTGAAGACCTGCATATGGTGGCCAATGTGGCAGAAAGATATTGCAGAGTATTGCAAAACCTGTGACAGATGTCAAAAGGCAAATAAATCCACTGGCAAAAGACTTGGAAATATGATAAAGATCCAAGAACCAAACAAACCTTGGGAAATTGTCCATATGGATTGGGTAACTGGCCTACCACCAGGAGTTGACAGGAGCTATAATGCTTGCCTAGTAATTGTAGACAGATTCAGTAAAACTCCAATCTTTTTACCATGTCACAAAGATGATAAAGCCATGGATACAGCTCTTCTGATATGGAATAGAGTAGTGTCATGGACTGGGATATTTACAAATATCATCAGTGATAGAGATCCCAAATTCACTTCAGCACTATGGACAAATCTTCACCAATTATTTGGCACTAAACTGTCTTTCTCTACAGCCTACCACCCACAAACTGATGGCCTGGCTGAAAGAATGATCCAAACCTTAGAGGACATGGTGAGAAGATTTTGTGCATATGGCCTTGAATTCAAAGATTGTGATGGATTTACCCATGATTGGTGTACTCTGTTACCAGCACTGGAATTAGCATATAAAACATCAATCCATGCTAGTACCAATCAGACTCCTGCTATTCTAGAAAAAGGATGGAACCCCAAGTTACCCCAAGACTCCGTGAGGAAAGACTTAATTGAAATACATCCCACAGCTGCTAGCTTCAAAGGAATGCTAGACAAAGCTAGAAAGCATGCAGTAAGATGCATGGAGGACTCTTTTGCATATGCTAAAGACAAATGGGATAAATCTCATGCAACTCCAGATTTCAAAGTGGGGGACCTAGTTCTTGTATCCACCACTAACTTCAATAACATCAAAGGATGTAAAAAGTTGAAAGACTCCTTTGCAGGACCTTTTGTGATTAAGGCCCTCCATGGAGAGAATGCTGTTGAAGTAGAGTTATCTGAAGAACTTAGCAATAAGCACCCTACATTTCCAGTGAGCTTGATAAAACCATATAAATCTAGTGATGCTGAGAAATTTCCCTTGAGGAATAAGGTTCCCCAAGTTATACCTCCTATTGAGACATCTGGTACTAAGAAAATAACCAAAGTTCTTAAAGAAAGGAAATTAAGAACCAAGAAAGTAAGGGAATACCTTGTTAGGTACAGTGACCCAACTTGTGAAGATGAATGGTTAGAAGAAAAAAATATACCAGAAGCTACCAAACTCCTGAGGAGATTCAGACACACTAGAAACACCAATATTACAAAGTAATATTCTTTTTTAGGGGGAGGGAATGTGAGCCTTAGAGGTAATTTCATATACCCAAAAGACCACAAATATAAAAAATAACATATTAATATAAATAAAATAAATTTATTTATATTATTAAAATAAAAATCAAAATATAAATATAAAATTATATTAAAAATAAAAAATTAATTATAATTTAAAAATAAAAAATACATTAAATTTTGTAAATATAAAATTACATTTATACTTGAAAAAATTAAGTAAAAATGAAATTTTAACAAAATTGTGAAAAAATAAATAAATTTGGAAAAAAGTTAAATAAAATTTATTATAACTTTTTATCCAATAAATAAACATATAAAATTTATTTCACCATTGGATTCCTCATAAAAAATCAGGTGGGGTCACCTCTGAGTGAAATTCTTGTAACTCAACTCTAAATAAGCTTAAATTAAGTTTTTAGTATTTTCAATACAAAAGTTGAAAATCCTCAAAACCTTAATTTAATTCACACCACATGTGGTGTTAACCATCAATTTTTATGTTAAAATTGAGGTGTTGTGTTTAGTTTAGAAGTTATGAGGAATTGAAGTATTTTCAATTGAATTCAATTGAAATGTCAAAATGTGCGCGTGTATTACATAGGTGAACTTTGATTTACATATGAGGTGTCAATTATTACTGTATTGTACTGTACAATTGAATTGAATTACATATGTAAAGTACAAGTATAATACATGATGAGGAATTAAAGGAAAAATAAATTGGGGGGGGGGGGGGGAAAGGAACTCCAGCTCTAAGGGGGAGCTAGACCCCCAAAATCCTTGCTTACAGGCGTGGGATGTCAAAATTCACGCAAAAGTTCATCACTTTTGGCCTGGAATTGAGTTACAGGGTCTGTGAACTCAATTGATGATGAGGTTTTGATACCAACTGGGGTAGTTTTAGCTGTTGCCAAGAGGGTAAAACTACCCTTAAGATAAAACAATCATAATAAAAACAGTTTTAACTGGTTTCTACGCCTCTGACACACATTCTGACGTGTTTTGAAGGCTCTAGGCCTGGTATTGCTATAGTAATGGCTGATTTAAGGGTCTAAAATGGCTAAAAATGGCTTAAACCAGCCCCTTTTTGGCCTAAACCAGGGTTCAATGATGCCATAATTGGCTTTTCTGTTGTCAGACTGTTTTTCACGACTGACAAGAGTAAATTTTACTTTTGGAGTAAGAGAATTGATGGCTATAAAAGAATGTCTTCTTTGCCCCACTTTTCTCTTCATGTTAGAATCTTTTCCTTTTATTAATTAGTTTAAAACTGTTAAACCAATCAATCAAAGATTCCAACCACCACTTTTAAATCATTTTAATCCTTTTAACCACGTGAAAAAATCATTATAATCATTGTTTGTAACTCTTATAATCATTTTTACCCCTGAACCACCCCAAAAGTGAATTAAAGCATCTTTCATCACTGTAAACTTTGTCACTTTGTTTCCAAGTTCACTCTGGTCACTTTTGGGCGTGTTTTCTCTTTAATATTCTTTTTAAAGACTTTGTTCTTTAATTAATTGCTTGCAGTTCTTTGCTCAATTAATTCCAATTGAAATTGCTCTTGAAGAAATTTCTTTTGTAGCCTTAAAATATCTCTTGTAGAGTATTTTTTGGGATAAATCTTTATTGTTGGTAAAACAATAAATTTTTATATTATTGTTTTATACTAATAAAGTTATAAACAATAAAATTGGCGTGTTTTCTCTTAAAAATAATATTTCATACTATTTTTAACTGAATTTTACCTTATACAAATCTTGAGGACAGGAAAAGTACTTGATTTTTAATCAAAGTTTCATATCCACACCTTACAACCTTTGTCCTTAGGAAATCTATTTCATAAACCTTTGCGTTGTGAGTGATGATTTCTTCCCTCCCTCACCCAATTACTTCTCCCTTGTCTTAAAAATTTATTGCTTCATGCCTTATATTGCTTTGATTCTAATCATTATTGGTCTTATTAGTGTATACACTTTTCTCTTGAAAATCACTTGCTTTAAATTTCTTTATTTATATAATTTCTTTCTCTATATATACTATTTTTTCTCTTATATCTATTTCTTATTCTCAGGAAACTCAACAAACAATTTGACACTATACAATAGAACCCCCATCCCACGTTTGATTCACTTATTCATTAATATTACTTATGAATTTAGGTTCCCACAGTAACTCAGCCACCAATCACCCTTCTCCATCTCTCCCACCTGATCTCAACGAGCTGTTCAATATACAAGCCAGCCATATCAGAAATCTTGAATAACAAGTGAACGCCCGTGATAGAGCATTAGAAGGACTACTCTCTCAAGTAACCAATCTAAACATCCAAAACCAAGCTCTGACGTCCTCTGCAAAAACTAAAGAGAAAGAAAAAAAATACACCTTGTCATCAAAGAAAAGCTTCAATAAAACAAATCAGCCAATATCACGTAAAGCGTCTGGATGCTTGAAGAAACATTCAATCAAAGAAATTAGAAAAAAAAATTCAAAATAGAAACATTATACAAAAAAAAAAGCTAAGCCCCCATCAGCAAACCACTGACCAAATTCCTGAAGGATTTGAACCAACAAAGGCAAGTCTTTTGAGTTAATCTAAATTTGTTTATGTTTTTGTGTGCTTATTTTGTAAAATTTTAAGAATGCATTCTCTGCACCCATAAAGGAACTATGGGGCCTTGTTTATCAAGATTCAATTCCTGTTGTACCTGATTATTCCTTGCTAAAAGAATTCAATACTTGATTTTCATTTCCTGATAAAATTACCAAAACAATACAAAATCCTAACACAACACCCTTGGTACCAGAAAACGAAATTCTCACATTGCAAGGAGTAAAAACAGGAAAGAAGAAGATTTCCCATGGTATCATTAACTTGAATGACTTCTTCATGAAGTATGATATTGCACTACTAGCAAAAATTGGAATATGCTGATGGGCCCCAGATCTAAATGATGCAGATGATTCACTTTACAATGAGGCATGCCAAATTAGTGTGATCCAAACCTTTTGTCAGCTTGCTGCTGGTGGTGCATACGAGTATATGAATGTAAACCTTAAGTTTCTGAGCAATCTTCAATTACTGGAAGCAACTGACAATCACATTGGCCAAGCAATACAAGCAAGAAATGAAAGAAACTGGTAAATACCTCAAAAGTAAAGAGAGGCAAGCTGTATTACGGGCCAGACTAAGGGTGACTGTTCAATCTATTTTGGATTTAATAGAATATTTCTGACTTAGATCTTTCTTATTCCAGCTAAAAAATATTTGATATACATTTGGTGTTTCCCAAAAGTTCCCAAGACGCTACTTGGAAATAGTAAGAAATGTTGATGCAAATAGTGGGGATGAGCTTATCCCTGGTTCCCAGAAGTATTACATCAAACCACTTCCATGTCTATCCCACAATGCAAATTTGCTCATGCAAAGGGTTGATGAAGAGATAATTAAGTCTGAGAAGGATTCTGGAAATACATCAAGCTGACGTGAGCACATCATTCCTCATGAACCTTTGAAATCAGTAGGCACTCAAGTTCCAAAAGGCCTCCCAATCAACTTCTACAATCCCTCCTGGTTCAACAGCCACTCAGCTGGACAAAAGAACATAACTGCCGATGCATTAAAAGTTGCATTCCTTCCTGATGCTTCACAGTACCTTAGAGGAGCTCAACATCCTGATGAGAGATTGGGTGACAGGAAATTCACCAAGAAGTACTGGGATCAACTAATTGAACCTTACCATATCTCACATGAAATTCCCAATGAAGAAGAATTAGATGAAACAGATGAAGAAACATATGATGAATCTGAGGTAGGATCAAGCAAGGATGAGAGTGATGAGGAGGAAGAGGTTCATGAAGTGGCGGAATCAAATCAACTTTGTGATGAAGATACTCCAATGGCTGATTATTTTACTACTGGGTCAAGCCATCTATCTTTTGAAAACAGATGGTCTGGATGGTAGGAACAGTGAACCTTTCTGTTTGATAGAGACATACATGAAGATATGATTTCATAATGATTTTTGTGTAAATAGCTATTGTCTGATTTTTTGGTTATGTTTTACTGCCTCAATTTTGTTAATAGTACGTTCAGCTTTTGAAAATAGGACTTCCACATTTTGAAAGTTCAAGTTTTTGGTTTATGCCTTTGACTATTTGATAAACAAGAAATGAATTATTTGTCATTACTCAGGGAAATACTAATACTTGTTTCAAATTTTGAACAACTTCCATCTCCAAGCGCAAACAATAAGAGATGGATGGTATAATATGTTGATATAAGAAAAGACTTATATATTTATATTGAAGCTTGTCCTATATAAATGTTGAAAAACGTATGTTGCAAGTCTTGACCAAAAGTGGATGAATATAAATTTAGAGAAAGTAGCATAATTGAAGAAACTATTTGAAGCCCACAATTGGTATATACACTCAGTAAAAGACCACAACACATCAGGATATGAAGACACATTCACAATATGCTTTACTATGGATATATTATTAATATATATAAAAAGAATGCTTTTAAGCTGTAAAAAGTTATTTAATTAAATAATTAAGAATTGAAATCTCAAAGCCATGTAGCTTATTTGAAAATGATGACATATTAATAATCACCATGATTAGAGAATAGTAGGATAATAACAGAAATATTAATTAACAATATATTTGGTTATGGTGAATTGTGATTATGTTAGAAATACCCTTGCTGTTGCCTTAAGGATATCATTATCTTATGTCAAAAGTAAGGTCTTCATAGATTTGGATGAACTTCCGTAGATTATTGCTATGTTTGTAATTCTTAGTGCTATTATTTTCTATGGAGTAATTATTTTTTACAAAAAAACCATTCTTATTCCTTCAAGTATTGGAATGGATAAAATTTTATTACCACCATTCTTTTTGATACTCATAGGCAAAAATCTATACCGTTGAAGCTTTTTTTATGGATTTCAATTCTTTCACTAGAAAAATGGTCATGATTACATCCACCATATTTTTAATCTTTTCATAAGACAATTTTGATATTTTTAAGGTTAAATTGTTTTATTTTCGATAATAGAAATGTGGCCATCTTCCTGGTTTACTTTTATTATATATTATTTATGTCAAATTTACTATTTGTTATGATCTTAGTAATATGTGTGTATTTTGAGATCTTCATTTTCCTCATGATTTAATTATAAAAGCTATAGAGCATGTTCTTATTATGATATCAATGCTTATGGATTTTTGAATAATGCCTTTTTAATTAAATTAATAATAAGTCTCTAGCTTTGGAAGTAATTACTTTATATTCCTATAATTCTAAAGTTATATTTAACTTGTTGATCAAGAGGCTAAATAATTCTGAGAAAAACTCCGGTTTCTCATTGTTATGTTTGTAATTGTTATTGCTATTATTTGGTATGAAGTAATGATTTTGAAAATCACCCCATTATCATTAATTTCAGCATCTAAATTGCTCACAATTTATTACCACCATTACTGTGGATACTCAAAATGACAAGTCCATCAATACCCAGAGAATTTCTTATGAGATTTCAATTCTTTCACTAAAAATACAGTCATGATTACATTCACCCTATTGGAATTCTTTCTACAAGGAAATATTTCAATTTTGAATGTTAAATTGTCATATTTTGAATAGTAGAAATGTGGCTATCTTCATAATTGTACTTGAAAATATTTAAAAGTATTGATCTCAAAATATTAACAAAAAAGCATAAGCATTTCAATCTTAATAATTAAGTTACACCCAATCACTTACATGATTGCCAAAATTTTATTTAGAAGTCTGTTATAAAATAAAACATAATATAATAATCATTCAAAAGCCTCCAATCCAGAAAGCTTATTGATAGAGCATGCAAGAATTGTACTTTCAGAACAACCCAATGCCCATGCAGGCACATTGCAATAAGCCCCCAGGCCTAAAATATCAGAAATAATAATAAAACTAAACGTATTTGTTCATTTTAAATGCTTTATTTTCCAATCCCTCAATATTTTGTCAAGCCTCTCAAAGCCATCATCACAAGTTTTTACATCATCTAGCCAATGTACTAATAGAATTTTGCCTTGATGGAGTGCCTCTTTCTCTAAACCCAGGATGTGGGCCACATTAACAAATTGAATTTTGTTAATGGATCTTTTAATATATATAAGATTATTTAGTGAGCTCTTTGAAACCTTCAAGCCAAAACGCCAGGTCAGATCATTATGTTCAGTGATGTAATTCTGAAGAACTGGGCCCTCATATGGTAATTTCCGATAATCTTGTAGTGTTGAAACCTTTTTCTGGAGGTGTTTGA
This sequence comes from Austropuccinia psidii, assembly GCA_023105745.1. Lineage (NCBI taxonomy): Eukaryota > Fungi > Basidiomycota > Pucciniomycetes > Pucciniales > Sphaerophragmiaceae > Austropuccinia > Austropuccinia psidii. The sequence goes on along the minus strand of JALGQZ010000004.1, from coordinate 28,443,669 downwards.
GTAATTCCGTGTATGTCTTTTCATCTGATTCTTTATGATTTGATGTTTTGATTCTGTTTTCTTCTTTTGATATCATTGCTTTGTATGTATTAGAAGCCGTTTGAAGTCTCTGCATTCCACCAAACTTCTTCATTATTGTTTCCTCTACAGCACCTATTTTTGTAAATTACAAAGCATATCAGAAGCCTGAATTAAAACAATATTTATGACAAATTACCATTTGTTGAGTTGCTTTTGAATTTAACCAATATTCCAATCTGTCTTTCACCACCAAACTCTGACACCCCCATTAATGGCCCCATCTCATCAGCTGCTCCAGTATATGCATTGAATAGTAATGATTTGGGGTTATTTTTATATTTTTAAATAGTTGAATCAAGGTTGTTTGATAAACACCATATTCTTGAGCAAACAATGCTGCTTCTCCTTGGGTTATTGATTTAGCTCCCACAATTTCAGTTCATTTAATAAGTGCTGTAGTGTTGACAAGTAAGAGGTGGTTTTGTGTTTCCGTTTCAGATAATGAATCCAGAAATACTAAGGGGATATAAACTGAAAATAAAACACACCATTAACTTGCTTTCAACCGTCCGTTTCCAGCAGTGCCAACCTTAGATGCGATTTGGCTCACCCCTTTCGGAACAATGAAATGTTTGATTTTGTTTTGTAATGTTTGCTTTAAGTCATTTGAAAGACATTCAACTGCAAAAACTTTTCTTTCTTCATTGCTGGTGTCACTATCATCAATATACAGTGATTTGGATTCCATCCCAGATTTGCCTGATTCCATTGTTGTTTGCTGAATTTAATCTGTATCAAAGCCCCAGAGGAAGCAAAAATGGTGATGTAATACTCCTTCATACCAATTATGAATTACTGCCAGGGACACACAAAGAGTGGGATCCTAATAAGGTAAGCGGTTAAGTTGTGACCAAAGAATGCCTGTTTTTTTGATAATTGTTGGCATGCAGTGATTGTTTTGGCTTCCTTCCATTGACACAATGATGCAATTACTTTTCTTTTGTTACAAAGAATTCCAAGTTGTAGTTTGTCTCACTCATGATCATTGATTTCATACCAAGAGCAGAATTGTTTTGCTGAATGTGACATAAATCCTGCGACCTTGTGAGTGGCTACAACATCTCCAATTAAACCAACAAGCCTGAAAAATATCTTACGTCCATGAGGATATTTTGGGGGGGTGATTTCAATGCCTTTATTCAGATTGAGCAGCTCATCAACAAGGGGCTTCAATACATTGTTTTTAGTAAACATTTCAGACTGTTTTGGTGAGGGTATCATTCCAGAAAGGCAGGTATAGTATGGATGAAATCTAAGTCGTGTTTGAAGGTTGAGGCAGTTAAGAGCAATGACACCCATTGAACGCTGTTCTCCCAAAATTCTATTTCCCCTTGAATTGAACCAATCCACAAAAAGACAGAAGCCTAAATGAAGACTTGTTTGCGGCTCATCATCACATATGATATTTTTCCAACCTTTGGCCTGCATCACGTCAAACATTATTGTGGAACCCTTTGAAGACAGTGAAGTGGCCCATTGTTAAATCTTGTCCTCAATTCCTGGTATATTTATGAACCATTAAAGCAAATTAGATAGACCTTTTGAAAAAAAATTTGCATAAGGAACACAAAGACAAGGCTGACCTGATAGACAAATTTGACCATGTTTCCATGGTGCAGAAAAGACTTGATTATGTTTAGTTTTGAAATTGATGATGGGGAGAGGTTTGAATTTGGACATGCAAAAGAGCTCAGTGCCACATGGAGCACTATTGATAGTGAGCTTGCTGTCACAATAATTTGGAGCTACCTCAATGCCGTAAAGTGCATAACACTTTGGACAACATACGTATTGGTACAGTTCCAATTAAAGCTTGAAATGTTTCTCAATAGCTTGAAGGTCTGAAGGAATATGTGGTACAATAAGCTCATTAGAAGATTTTTCCCTTGCAATCAGTTGAATTATGTAGACAATCATGTCCTGTGCCTGCCTGCAATTTGATCAACTGATTCCACATTCAAGGTGTAGCCAAATAAGCATATATAGAACAAAAGCTAGAGAAAAGATTGATCAGTCAATAATAAAAGAAATATTAAGCTTTATTTGAATTACAGATTATGTCTGAGTCCAGTTTGCTTCTGCAATCATTCCTTTTTTGTGGTTGCTTTGTGGTTTTGTTTTGAGTTTTGTCTTATCAAAAGATTGGGGAGAATTGAAGAAATTGTAGCTTCATCGGACTGAGAGGTTATTGTTGCCCAAAGGCAATTTTGAGTACTGCAATTGACGAAAAGTCCTTGGAGAGTATTTCCGTCTGCATTGTTAATGACGTGCTTCTTGCAGCTGGGGCAGGTACAGACATCCATAAGGAATATGGTGGTAAGTTAAGATAATATCATGAAAGAGAAGAGGTTGAGAAGAAAATTTAATAAATTAAGAAGGAAAAAAGGATGTGTTGCTAGAAGTACTCTGATTATTCAAGACAACAAACCACTTACATCAGTGTGACACACAACCGATTACGTCAGTTGGATCACACTGCTTATGTCAGTGCGATGCAGAACTGATTAGGTCAGCTAAATTGTGGTGGTGCTTTTTGGAAAGTCTTCACTTTCTCTTTAGCTGGGAATGCATCTCTGTAACAATGAACCAGGTACCCATGTCATGTGTTTGATTCCAGTTGGAGAAAGAGGGTGACTGTGGAGAACCTTAAATACTGGGCTTTCCATTTCTATGGAAAACAAAAGCTGTTTCACTTTGGGAGTTTCTGTGATAATCTGTTGATATTAATATAGATCCTTAGAAGGGATTATATGGGTAAGACCATGAGCTATATTCACTGAAGGCATGTAGTTACTTAAATCCAGGGGTACCATCACATTTGTAGAATTTGATATCACAGATTCCAGTATTGATCAGACTTCCAACTTTCTTAACAGCCTCTTTGAGAATAGTTCACTTTGCTTCTGTCTCACAGGAATCTCTCTTCAATAACCTTCCATAAGTTTTAGCATGGACTTAAACTTTATTTTCTACATGAGGGTCTTTTTTATATAAGAATCATATTAACTGAAGGGTGGTAGGTCCCTGTTAATTCATTGCTCCTATTTATTGGGATCAAAGGTACACCAGTCCTAGTTTTCATTTATTACTTTGTCTTAGTACCAAGATAATTAATGTGGATCTCCTGTTTTGATTTGGATTGATAGTGCTGCTGAGGATGACAATTGTTTTTGATCTTGTGTTTATACCCCTTTAGATTATTCAAGTTACTCCTGGAGTTCCTCCTTTATTCCTCTATCCATGATAGCTAGCTTATCACCTAAATACCTTTCCATAGCCTTAATACTTTTGTGATACTTGTATTTTCATAATTGACAAATATTTTTCCCTTGTGATTTTAGTTTGAATTTAGTCTCCTATTATGTTACTTCTCTAAGCCCATCCCTTATTTTTCCTATTGTAGAAAGCCCCATTCCTCTTGGCTTTCCTGTTTTCCATCCCAAGAATATGGTGCTTACAGATTGGAATGCATAATATTCTACCATATTCTTCTTGATAGATAAATATCTCACCTTGTTTCTGTAAAAAATATAATCCAATTTTATCTGCCAACAAGGGCCTTCCAAGGACTGTATGAACTTAGTTGAAAATAAATAATTTGATTTGTTTTTCTTCTCATCAAGGGAAAAGTGCCTGTGTGAATTCAGAAAGTCCAATTAATAATATTGTATGCCCACCAATTTCTCTAAGATTAAAATAAAGATTTCTGTTAGTAATTTCGGCTTTTATTTATGCATCTCAAGTGATTATGTTGAGTTCTGATCCTGTATCAAAAAGCTCCATTATGGGATATTCTTATGTTCCAAAAAATGCTTGCATTAATCCAAGTAGACAGGAATAATGAAACCTTTTTTTCCAGCTATTTGAGATGTATTTGAATAATATATTGTTTGATATTCAAAGCTTTAACCCATTTCATTGAGGAATTTTTTTCAAGTGAAATATATCTTAATTGCTAAGTCAAGGTCAGTGAGAATGATAATATTCATTCCAAAATTTATTGTGTTTTCTGTTCCAAGATTTTATTTATCACATTTTCAATTGCTAATTTTAGCTTTTATTCTTTATTATTGTTCTTATCTTCTTTGATCTCTTTATTTTTTATTTTATTGTGAAACATATCTTTATTAAATTATTAATTTCCTTTCACCTTCTATTTTTAATCCTGTTCAAAATTTTGTTTTATTCTGGTATTCAATCTTATATTTGGTTGGAGAGCTTATCCTCCTATATTTTAAATCATCCTCATTCTAGGCTCCTGGTAATATGGTATTTTGACTTGGATATTACTATTGCTTTTGCCTTTATTTATTGGCTAATCTTTTATATGTCTTTCTGAGAGCTTCATGTGTTTCCAGAACTTCCGTTTGTGGTTCCTAATAACCCCAGTCTTCTACTTGATAAGCTGAAGCTTTATTTTCTTCCTTCTTAAGCTCAACTATCTTTGGCTCTTATGGTCTTGATAGAGGATTTTAATATTTGGTTACCTTCTTTGATATATCTCTTTGCTCCTTAGAAAACTACCTGACTAAGTCCCTTAGAAATTTAGCTCCTTCTGAGGGTAGAATTTGAAAGCTAGGGTAAATAATATTGAGTCCTTGCCTAATGAAAATTATTTTTTCCATATCCTATCCAATATAGCTGCATATTTTAAATCAAGGACCATTTTGGAAACAATAATAAAAATTCAAAGGTGGTGTTGGATAAAGCTGTGATGGTACATAAGGTTAATGATTTACAGCCAAGGGTGCCTGACTATTTCTTGGTGAAAATGGCTATGAATTTGGGGAAACGCCTTATCATTGTGTGTTTGTTTCCTCTTTCCAGAACCTCTTTGGTTAATTAACAGCCTCTGATAGCTTCCACAGATGGTCAAAGAGATCCTTCATTGGATTTGCATCCCTGAGGGCTTCTTGAGCTGGTGAGCTCTTTATTTTCTTAGTAGGATCGTTCATTTTCATTATAAATTCCTCCAAGATTTAATCCTCAAATGCAGTTTCATTTCTAAATTTGATTTAATCTGAAATTAATAATTTCTATTTCCTTTTAGTAACCACTTTTTCCACAAATTCTGCCTCAATATAATTCTGCAGAATATCCATTTCAGGTCAGATATATCCTCCATCGCTTGCTTGGACCATAGCCCTGTCTGTTATAGCTTCTTTGGAAGAGCTATTTATTATTTCTAGCAATAAAGAATAAGATGTATCTCTATGATGGTAATTTTCTCTTTTGAGATATCTTCACCTAAGTGGATGTTTTGACATCATTTAATATTCCCAAATGAGCTTTATGTATCAGGACAGGTTCTTGACTCCTCTTTCTTGTTCAATTTGATTAAATAGTCTTGTTAATGAATATTTATCTTGCCTTCTGTCTTGCTCCAACTTTTTTCATGTACTGATATTTTTTTCAATTGACCTCAATCCACCATTTTATATCTTGAAATTCATTCAATTTCATATCTGATATACTTATATTCACTCCAAAATTCTATTTTGATGTCCATATCTCTTTCATTGACTCCTTCACTTTATGCTATCCTTTAAGCTTTCTTTGTAGAATCCTCAACATGACTTCCATAAAAGTTGAGATTGTGGTCCTTTGTATTTATTTTGACAGTATCTCTTGTGGATATTGTAACTCTCTCTTGTTTTTGGGTAGGTATTGTGATATTTATCCTTCTCACAAATATTGCAGCTGTTGGCAATGCTCCTGGTATAGATTTTGAAAATGGATTGGGGGTTGGTGATGGTCATGATTGCTGGGGTTTGATAACTTTTTCAATGGTTGCATCCTCAGTAATGGTTTCAGGTGAGATTTGCATTGTTTTTGTTTTCTTTCACTGTCCTTTTGCAGTGCTTTCCTAGCCTTATGTAATTATAAAATTATCTTGTGGAATTCCTCATAATTCTCTAAATAAAACAAATAATCCTCTTCACTTTTTAACTGACCTCATTATTCAACTCTGGATTTATATTTCTCCAATTCCTCCTCCAAAATTAAAATCTTTCAAGTTAATCATGACTTCTCCATGATTACTGTGATCTATAATTATGATTTTTTTAATATTTTTTATTTGCTTGATGTTTTCAATTTAATGAAGAATTGGAATTTTAAGATTGATAATTTGTTCTTTTTATATTATGTTTGAGGTACAAAGGCCACTCTTGGCAAACCAGATGTGGGAAATCCTTTTTGTGTGAGAGAAATAATAGGAAGTACCTTGAATATTGAACCAGCTGAAACTGTTTTTAAGAACATTGTTGTACCTAGTATAGGGTGTATAGTATCATTTTCTTTTATTCATGATATGCAGAGAATTATTTATCCTATTATGTTGAGTGTCAGGGTGACTCTATGATATAGCTTCAAAATAATAATAAAAGCTATAACTCTGAGTGTGACACGAAAGTAATGATGATTTCAAAGTGAGAATATGAGTAAAAGGGCTATACTAAAATAATTTAGTGATGGTGAGTTCTGCTGATAGCACTGAGTGTAGTGTTTGCCTGTTGGTTTACAATAACAAACCCTAAAATAATTACAACTTATAATTATAACCTGTTAAGTTCCAAGGGTACCACTTCTTTCAAGAAGCTATACCACGTAAGAATATTAAGAACAGGATGATGGATTAGCCTCCTGGTGAGGCAAAGCCTCCTTTTATCTTGTTCTGGGGTAGTGGGAGGTTGTTTACCTCTGCACACGACCAAGGAGTGAACGTTTTCACTACTGTGGGCTGTTTTGTGGTTCTCTACACTCAATACAGACTGGTATTGGGTGTAAATGTGGTTTTAGAACCACAAGTAGTCATTTTTACCCTATACAGGGTGAGGATTTTCATCAATGGAGTTTACAGGTGTGTTCTGGTGCTTCTGACGCGTCAGAAGCTGTACAGAACTTGTATGGACCTCTGTATTTGACTGGAATATGAGGTATTGAATTATAAACAAGCTTTGTTGTCTGTTTGACAACTCATAATCATACTTATGGGATAGCATCCCACAGTAAAGGTGTATTGGCCAAGCTGTGGGATTTCAACCTTAAATCTGCTATACCTTTGTCCGTTCTTAAGATATTGAGCTCAAAATTGGTTCATTGTGTATCCCTGGATGTGATATACACAATGGTACCTCATTTGGTATGGTTATCATTGAATATGGAAAAGTTATGCTATGTTCAATTTTAGCTACCCAGATATATGATTATCTTGAGATATATATGGAACTTGTTTTCCCATAACTTTTGTTCTAGACAAGATTTGGGGAGATGGATGATGCCATCAGATAGCCCTGATTGTGCCCTTTCCAAAAAGACCTCACTTTAAGTATCTCAAACTAAAACTGTAGAAGTTGGATGAGAGGTGAATTTTTTATTCACCTTTATTTGACTTTATTTTGGCCATAACTCCTGTAATTCTGATTCTAGCTCAATTTTGCAAGTACCATTGGATAGCCCTTACTTAGAACTTCAATTTGAATACAAATTTGATGAGGATAAGCCTCTTCCTCTGGATTTCAGATGAGAGGTGAAAATTAAGGTTTATGCTCAGCAATAGCTTTGAGCAGGAATAACTTTGTTATTCTTTGTCCTATGATGATGGGACTTTTATATTTGGAAAGAGGTTAGCTTTCTCTTTCTTTTGATACCTTTTGAGTTAATTTGGCCCAGCTCCATGTTTTGGTTGTATCTTGGCTTTACCATTGGTTTATGGTATTTGGCTGTCATGCTTGTGCTCTGGTTTTGAGTCACAGGCTGACATTGAGGCAATATGTGACTATAGGTCAAGTTTGATGTAGATTGAAGCAGAATGGTTATATTTGAGATTTCAATGTTATTCCTTTTTGTACCTTTTTCTATATTTTATATAATTTTTGATTGCATTTTGAATGAAATATTAAGAATTTGAACCTTGGAAGAAAGGTTTCAAATACCACAACTTTTGTGGGTCAAGCAATTCTTTTTACCTGTCACCTATTTGTTTTAAAGTTTTCTATTATTTTTATCAGAAAAAAAAACATAAAAAAGCACTTATAATATATAAAAAATTAACAAAAACAATCAATTTCTTCATTAAACCTGAGCCTTGAATATTTTTCTCTTATATATTCTCTTATAAAAATCAAAATATTTTTTTCTTTTGAATTTTAGTGTCTGAAAACATGGTTAGATATTCAAACCTTGAAACAGAATCGGTCATTACCACAAATATCCCACCAGGGTCTGTTTTTTCTGAAGGAAACAGCACTGTTATTATAACCAATTATAAGGAATTACTTTCTTCTGAAGTGATTGCTAAGGAAATCATTAACACTCTTGACAGAGCCAATGAGTTAGCCTTTAGTAGGGTTTTGACATGTTTTGTCCCTTTTTATGATTTAATTATGCCTTCAACCAGGTCAGGGGCAAACAACTCAACCAGTGCCAAGAATTTTAATAGACATGGCTATGGAAGAAGCCAATCAGTCATCAAAGGACAAGGGTTAGTCCTAAGTTAAGATCATAGAAATATGACCAATTTGGCCTATTCTGATGCTGATGACACTATATTTCCATCAAAGAGAGCTGATAGAACCACAAAAAAGCCTCAGTGAACATATCTTAATCCATCCAGAAGGTATTCAGAGATTCTCTTTAATAGAAAGGGTTTTAAGTCCTGGAAAACCTTCAGAAAATCTGAATGGGATATTATCTGCAAGCGAGGAAGTGTATGGGCCATCCCAAAGCTCAGAAATTACCCACTTGGTGGCATCAATTAATTGAAAGGAATGAAATGCTTTGTTTGACCCCATAGTGGAGGAAAAAGAACCCTCAACCTCCAACGTTAATGCAAACAGCAGTTAAAATGACCTCTCCAGAAGGCAATGGGAGCAATAAAAAAATGAAAAAGACAACAGAGGCAAAGGACGGGGGCAAGGAGAAAGTAACAATTAGCAAGAATTACTGTCAAGGCTATGGAATTCTGAAAATTAAACAGGAGGCCATGGAAAATTTACCCCACATGGCAAGAGCTTTGATGGAAATCAAAAAGAAAGAGGAAGCAATATGAAAATACCAGAGATGATTTCTCAGCTCTCTTATAGTCTCCCACTTTTTTATTTAGGCATTGATGCCATGAAAAAGAATATCCATTATGTAAATTAAAATATTTGTAGAAATCTCATGACAAATATTCTTATTTTGAGCGAAATCAATGGAACAGTCAAGTGGCTTGAATGAGTGTTGCATACCATTTAAACTCTGAATGATGATGAGACATTTTCAGAACAAGTAAGAACACATTCTATTATTAATCAAGAATTAAAATCAAAAGATTCCAAATTGATTATTGATTAAATGATTGAATAAGGATAAATAAGTGAATCAATCCTTTCAATTGAATTAATACCAATGCTCTTCAGAATATTGAAAAATATTTGTCTGGCTTAGGAAAAAAACAATTCCCATCAAGAATTTGGTTGGTGATAATTAACAAGATATGGAAAAGTTTTCAAATAAAATAGACCAATCCCTGACTGAAAATCATAGAGAATCAAAATTATTTTGGCATATGATAATCAAAGAAGATTTTTATAAGATTTAGTTAGCTAGTTCAATATAAAAGCTTCAAAGTTCTTTCAGGAACTTCCCAAGTCTTAAAAGAAATAAGTTGATAAAAGCTGAACAATTAATATGTATCTTACCAGGACTGTCTACAATATTCCAAAAACATGTAGAAAGAGTAGCATATAATCCACTTTTCTTAAGAATGGATAATTTTTAGATTAGAAATAAATCATAGACCTCTTAACATACTTGAGAGACATGTATGAGTCATGCACTTTTCAAAGATGTTCCAAAAATCAAAGATTATCCACCCTTCAGTGGTGAAAGGAAATATGATAATATGGAATTAATGAGAGGAAGTGATATTATCCAAGAAGACTTTAAAATTCATGAAAAATTTATTAAAGCCAGATTAAACCCTCTATTTGTTAGATATACCTATAAACTGTACATCAAATTTAGACAAGCTCATGGGAACCAAATCTGGAGTTTGTGGAATAGCCAAATCATTTACAATTGGGAAAATGATTCTTGGAAATACAAAGTTGGACAGGCTTTGAATATGCAAATATTAATTCTGATAAAGACACAGTCCTAACCTTTTTCTTCCAAAAAAGTACATACTGACAGAATTCTATGCTGAAATCTTAGAACTACTGATACATAGGAGGATTTGAAGACAATGTGGTGGTGATCTACAGCATCCTTTCAAAACCAGGACTACTGAGAAATGATAAAAATAAAAAACACAATTAGAAAAGAAATTGACCACTAGAGAAAAACTTAATTCAATAGTGGTTAATGTTAAAACAAGGTGTGATACCCCTTGGAAAGACTTTTCAAGGTGTAGATATGAAACATTGATAGAAAATGAATTACTTTTCTTGTCGTCCAAAATGTTTTTAGGGAAGAGTTTGAGATTTTCATAAGGAAAATAAATAAAAATTACTATTTTGAACCTTTCAATATGATATAATGATATGATGAAGATTATTTTTTTACCAGCAATACTCTACAAAAAAGATTCATGGCTACAAAATGATTTTGGGCAAGTGAGGTTTTTTTTAAAATTGATTAAGCAAGGAACTACAGGAAATTAGTATGAGAAGATAATATCCAAAATGAATATTTAAGAGAAAAAATATAAAAAAGAAACAAGGGTGAATTTGGAGGCAAAATTGAAAAATCTTTCCATTTTAAAATATGCTCGAATTCCTTTTTGGGGGTGGTCCAAGCGTCGAAATGACTATAATGAGTCGCAAACCCTTATAATAATTATTTTTTTCATTTTTTAAAGAGGTTTAAAGTGATTCAATACTGTTTTTTGGAACCTTTCAACAATTTTTACACTAATTTGAAAAGGACAGATTGTGACATGAAAAAAGACAGGGCAAAAAAGACATCCATTTATAGCCACAAATTTTCTTCCTCAACAAGTAAAATCTACTCTCATAAGCTGTGGGAAAGACAATGAAAACAGAGTAAGCAATTATGGCATCATTATACCCTAGTTTGGACCAAAAAGGGGTATCTTTAGCCATTTTCTTCCTGTAAACCAGAAATTACTAGAGTGATAGTTAGTTTTAACCATCCAAAGCACAAAACATGTGTGTAAGAGCCATTGGAAATCTTCAAAACCTCTTTTTATAAAAGTTTCATTTATCTAAGGGTTGTACTACCTTCTTGGAAACAATTAAAACTTCCCTGGTACATATCATAATATCATCATCAATTGAGTCACAGAAGCAGTGTTACAGCCACCATCCTGGGATAAGGGTATTCAATCTTAAACCCAGCCAAATAAAGAAAACCAGAAAATACATTGTGTGTAATCAGTTTCATGAAATCTTCTTGCTGAAACATGAATACAATCTGTCAACACTTGTACAGGTTGTATTCACCAAATAAAGTTTTGGATTCACAGGTCTAAAGCTGTATGATCACTCAACTCCACCACACCTCTTGTACAGATCCTGTAGATCCATACAGGGTCTTTATTATCCAAATCAATTCAAATAAAGATTTCTCCAAATAAAATTCACCCTTTGGATCAGGGCTGATGGATTCTCACATATACCAGCCCCTCTTTCTCTCCCTGGGGATTTTTCCCCAGTTCAATATTATATTTAATTCATTATTTAATACATATTCTTATTCTTACTTTTTGAATATATCATTTCTTTTTATCAAGTTGGTCTTTGCATTTCCTCACCTGTTCAGTAGAGGTATGGTGGCCATATCCTTATTAACCCTGTTCTTTCTTTCTGACAGGTTGAAACAGTGGACTTGAACATGTTTGTGTTTGGCTCTTTTATTCTTTACTATTACTATTTTTTGTTGCTTCTTTCTTATATTTACTTTCATTGGAGACATAATTCTGATTACACTCTTAGGTGTATTCATTTGTATTCCATCTGAGCCCTCCATAAGTGAGTCCCAGGCCCTCTCCACTTAGAGAAGCCCCTGTGACACCCCGTGACTAAATTCTAGGCCAAAGGTAATAAGGGTCTGTGTGAATTTTGACATCCCCTTACTTTAAGCAAGAAATGTGGGGAGTCTGGCACCCTGAAGCCAATTTTTCTTGCGCCCAAAAATGTTTAATCTTCCCAATCTATTTTCTTTTAATTCCTCCACTTTTATTATAATTAGATCCTTTCATATGAAAATTAATTCAAATATTAAGTTACCTAGCTTACATTCTTTAATACTCAAATGTAAATTCAATCTCATTCATGCATTACATGCACACATCCAGACATTCTAATTGAAAATACTTCAGTTCCTCAAAGCCACTGAGCTACACACCACATGTCAATTTAAATACAGAAATTGATGGTTGTGATCATTTTTGTTCTGAAGAAAGGTAAAGGTTTGAGGTTTTTTAGATTTTCTTAGAGAAAATACTCAAAACTAAATTCAAACTTCTTTAGAGGTGAGGCATAGAAATTTCACTCAGAGATGACCCCATATAAAATTCAATGGGAAATATAATGTTTCAAGGAATTTCATAATTTAATGTATTGGAAAAGAAGGTATGATAATTTTTATTAACATTTTTCTTGAATTTCTTTTATTTTTAAAGTTGTTGAAAAAGCCTTTTTACTCCATCTTGTCAAGTAAAAATATTTTTCACAATTTCTTTTGTTGAATTTCTATACTTATATAGATTGATAATTCCTCAAATTCTGATATAGATTTTATTTTATTATTTGCAAATAATTATATCATCTCTAATTGTAAATTATATTGATTTTTTTGTCTTTTGCATATATAAGAATACCTCTCAGGTTCAAATCCCCCTTAAAATAAGAGTATCACTTTGTAATGTTGAAAATGAAAGTTTTTTAAATGTCTTATAGTTTTGGTAGACTCATTTATGCTCTTTCCTGCTAACCATTCATCTTCAAAAGCTGGATAAGTGTATTTTAAAAGGAAATTCTCTTTCTTTGATAAATTTGGAAATTTGTTTAGTACTAAGTGTTCCAACAGAAGGTATATCCTGGGGAAATTTATCCCTCAAGGGAAATGATTCCAGATGATAAGCTTTCTAAGGCTTATAAGCTTACTGGAAATGTAGGATTCTTTTTTCTATGGTATTCACACAGTTTAACCTCTGAAGCATTCAATGAATGAGTAGGATTTATTATAAATGGGCCTTCAAAGAATTCTGTTAGATTTCTTAATCTGTTGAACTTATTGAAGGTGGTAGTTGTGTCAGAATGAATCTATTATAGAGTATTAAGCAATCTATAATCATGAGTGTGACACAAAATTAATATTAAAAAAAATTTAAACAGGCTACACTATAATAATATAGTGGTTATGAGTCTACTGAAATCCATGGTTTCAATTGTTTAGTGGTTGAATTACTGTAGTAATAAATGCAATAGTTAATCCTGTGATTATATCTGGTTAATTCTAAGCGTAATTCTATTTTTGACAGCTTTACTACATAAAAATTGGAATAAAAAAAGATGATTTCTTATTTTGGTGAGGGGAAGACCTCTTTTTAACTTAATCCAGGGTAGTGAGAGGTTATCCACCTTTTGACACATCCACACATTGAAAGGTTTCACTCCTGTAGCTAACTTATGGCCTCACAGACTCAATACAGTTTTTTAATGAGCTTAAGTAAGGTTCTGGGACCACAAATTCCCATTTTTAGCCCATAAAGGGTGAAAAACTTGTTATAAGAACCTTACAAATGTTTCCTGGTTCTTCTGACGCGTCAGAAACTTCAAATTAAATTTCTGAGGGCCTCTTATTGGTCAGGATATGAGTAATGACAGCTTAAGCATCTTATGTATAGCTTAGTTGACTCATAGTTCAATTATATGGGAGATTATCCCACAGTACCATCCTGTACAGGAATTTGGGTTAATATATTATCCTAATTATAAGTAATAAGCTTATAAAAATCCTTTTGGAATCTTTGACACCTCATAATTCAATTTTCTAAGATAATATCCAAAAATAACACTTGGTGTGTGAACATAACCCTAAATTATCAATCACTTTTTCAGTTTTGAATATGAAGAGCTCAAATGTAGCTCAGATTAAAGACACACATAAATTCTGCAACATGGCTCTATTAATTACCAACTTTGAATAAAGTATGTCAAAGATATACAGGCTCAAGGTATTTTCAATTCACTGTAAAATAGTATTTTTCTTATTTTGAGAGGAAATTACAAGCAAATTTTGATCTGTGTAGGATAACAGAGTAAAATTTTGATTTCTATCTAGGTCTACAATAGCTATTTGCTAAAATATGATATTTATAGGTTTCTCATCAAAACTGTGGAAGTTATATGAGAGGTGAAAAATGTTATCATTTTCCCATCTTCAACAAATATTATCTGTTTGATAATTTCTGATCCAGTGGTGCTTCAGTATTCTAAATAGTACCATTGCATATCCCTCACTAAGGGATTTACCGAAAAACTTCACTTTGTGGATTATTGTAAAAAATCTAGATTTTAAATTAGAGGTGAAGACCAATTTCATGCACAGAAAGAGCTTACAACCTCAATAACTTGCTAGTTTGTATTTTTTGGTAATAAGAATAATATTTTCTGAGATAGTAAGATTCATTCCTTCAGATGGTCACATGTAAAGACTCATTTAGTAAGGATCTTCTCCTTGCTTCTACAAACCTATTTTACCATTATCTGGTTTAATAATGGTGGAAGGTATGTATTTCATTCCTTCATATGTACCATGTTTATGTCACTTTTAAATTTCATGCTTGTGCTCTGGTTTGGGGTCAAAGGCTGGCAATTGGACACAAGTACTATGTCTCCAACTTTGAATTCTGAAGCAATATCTTATTTATCCAATTTTTCTTGGGCATATGAAAATGAATCCTAAATGTATCTTAATTCATGTTTCCTAGATATGTCAAGAATTCCCTTGAAGCTAGCAGCTGTGGAATTCATCTCAACCAAATTTTTTCCTCAAAGAATAATGGCTAGTCTGGAATTTCATTATTTCTGTAAAACAGAAGGATTCTGGTTAGTAATAGAAGAAACAGATATTTGTTGATTAATTCCAGTGCAGATAGAAGAGGACACTAAGAATGGAGGAACCCATCACAATATTTGAGCTCCAAGCCATATGCAAAAATTCTCCTGACCTTATACTCTAAGGTTGGTATCTTTCTTTTAGATAACCCATCAGTTTGTGGGAGAAAGCTGTAGAGCTGAATGACTTGGTTCCAAATACTTTGTGAAGATTTTTCAATACTGCTGAAGTTAATTTGGGATCTCTATTTCTAGTGATATTGGTAAATATACCCATCCATGACACTTCTTCATTTGATATTAGGAAAGCTTTGTCCATGGACCTACCTGTCTTTTGACATGGTAAAAGAATAATTGAAGTCTTACTGACTATTTGAAGAATTACTAGGAAGGAATCATAGACAATCTTTTCCACCTGGAAGTAGGCCAGTTAGCCAATCCATATAGAAAATGTATCAAGGTCTACTGGATTCTTGGATTTTTGTGGGCCTGTGGGGTATGTATGACAGACCAATAAGACCACAAATAACATTTAACAATTTTATTGAGTCAAAAACTGACTTATAAAGTGGATTTAAAATGAAAAAGATAGAAAATTATTATAGCTTTATTTTGAATAAAGAAAGCTATAATCATTATTTTATGTTTGTATTTTACACCAAAAATAACCTAGGGTAGACCCGTAGGATGTTATACCCCAAAAAGATTATTTTAGCTGTGATTTTAAGATTGAAGAATTTAAAGAAATCACTAACATTAACCTTGATTTTGAGTTACACAAGGCTGATGTAGAGTTACAAAAATTGTCTTTAGCTT
This sequence comes from Austropuccinia psidii, assembly GCA_023105745.1. NCBI lineage: Eukaryota > Fungi > Basidiomycota > Pucciniomycetes > Pucciniales > Sphaerophragmiaceae > Austropuccinia > Austropuccinia psidii. The sequence goes on along the minus strand of JALGQZ010000004.1, from coordinate 28,427,701 downwards.
AAGGTGTTGTGTTTATTTACTGTATTTACTAAGCATTTGCCATAAAGGTTTTAAAGCATGTGTGATCTGAGTTTAAATTCATTTAAAGCCATGGTATTGTTATATATATATATATATTGGAGAAATTCATACAAAAAGAACCAGGGTACCCACCTTTTGGGATCTGCAAGCAACCAAACAGGGTTGTCATCTTTTATTGAAGGATCTCAAACCTTATTTTGACCTCAAGAGTAAAATTTGAAAGAATATCAAAGTTTACAAGGGTTTATCCTCCTTTAGGACAGGATTTACAAGCTTCCAAAGGGTAAATCCCCATATGCAGGCTTTTAATCAAGGTTTTAAGAGCTTGGAAAGCCCAATTATGTTTAAATAAGCTTAAATAAGCTTTGAAGATTAACGCAAATTTGAGTGTATTTTGCTATTATTACATGGAAAAAAGCAATGCCTTCAGAAATTACTAGAAATCACATTTCTCGATGGATTAGCTTTAAAATTTCACAAAGCTTAAAATTGAATATTCTCTGTGTATAAATTAAATTTTAAGTGCCATTTACAATTAGGATTATTTGATATTAATCCTGGAAAATACCTCCTTTAATTGCTCTTAAAAGAAATTAATATTTCTTCAAAGAATAATTAAAATCCTTCTTGACAGTTTATTTTTGAGATATTCATATCAAGAACTTGAAAAGAAATAAATTCTTTATCTACTAGAACTTGAAAAAATTAATCATACTTGAAGTTTAAATTTCCTTTATGTTAAGAATAACACCTTTAGTTTGAATTATAAAGCAAAATGAACAGTTTTTCAGTTGAAACTTAGTTTTATAATAGTTCTATAATTCTTGATGAGTAAGCACTGTTAAAGCATCTTTCATCATAGATGAGGTGTCTTAAGGCATAGAAAAACCCATTTCATTACTATTGTTTCCCCATCACTCAGTACAATCAGTATTCCAAACAGAATGTTATTTGAAATAAAATCTTATATTATTATAAATAATTTGTCAGTGTTTTATGCTTTATAATTTTTATAAATGCAGAATTAAGATCTTAGGATTTAATTATATTTGTATAATCCTTAATTATTGTTTTATTTTGTAAAATCTACAAATCCTCTGCAAATACCTTCAACTGATATTTTGGAATGTTTTAGCTTATTTGTAGTACTTTATGATTGCTACCGACCTGTTTTGTTGTGCTTTTATTAAATAATAGCTTATAAATAAGTTTTTAATGAATATACTATTTCTCAACTTCTTATTGTATTTTTTATGGAATTAGTTTCATAGCTATTATTGCACAATTGTGTATAGTAGCTTATTGATTAATAATATTTCATATTATTTATAGTTTTGGTCTATTATTATAAACCAAATATAATTCTCTCTAGTAGAGATTTTATATTCTTAATATTATGATTATAAGTAATTATATAAATAATAGAATAATTATATTATTCCTCTATATAATTATTAAGATTTTTATTGTTAAGATTTTTTAATAATAATTATTTTATACAAATTTTATTAATTCTTCAAAACCATTTTAATATTTGTGGCTTTAATATTCAGTTATATTCTACTTTCATTCAAGGGGTGTCATAGTACTCTTATTAATCAGTAATGTTTTTAGAGTTTCATAGGAAAAAAATTACATTTAGCAGCTTGTATGTGATTTTAAGCAAATTTTGGTACATAAATCAAATTATAGACCTTATTTTACTTTTTTGTGATGTGAAGTTCTTTTATTTAATTGAATGTTGGCTTTTTGGGACTTGTCTCTCATAAATCTTTTTTATAATTTTAATGAAATAATTTTTCTTGAAAATGTTTTTTTGAAACAATATACTATTGAGTAATTTAGAATAAATTTATATTTTTTAACTAGTGACTTTTTCACAACACAGAGTTGTAATTTATTTTTTGAGTTATTCTAGTATGAAGTGAATAATGATACAGTTTTGATTGATAACTTATTAATTGCATAAATATCATTTACTAAACAAAGTTAATGAAGAAAATCTCAAAACTCTGCTCTTATAAAGATATTTCCTTTTATTCTTCTGACAAAATTTCTCTATTTTGACATAATGTTTCCTTAAAATTACTTAAAAAAACTCTATTTTACAAGCAGAGTGAGTTTTGAGATATTTTATTATGTTTTACAAAAGACTTATAATAATTTTCCCTCTCATTATCAAAGTATCATTTCAAAGGATAAGCACACCAGAATCAAGTGAATCTTCCGAATTCAGTATTGAGTCCAGTCCAGAGGCTGAAAGGAGGTTTACCAAAGTTCATTTTTCCAAGGAAGGTGATTTTTCTCAAAATCTTTATTTCATATATGTCTCCAACCAGAAGTGGTAGTGACTACCTCATCCAATCATATGTATCTAGACACAAAAATAGTGGTTTAAAATCCAAGATAAAGGACAATTGAAATGGAGGAGAGGAAAAAAATGAAATATTCCAGAACTCCAATCAGTTCCCAAAGGTGAGTATCCACTTTTGAACCATTTCTTGAACATTCAGAGCATGTAATTACTGCTGTTGCCTTGATCATATCTGAACAGCTTCCAAGTGGTAGCCGTGGAGATAAAACAGTTCCAGTGAAGGAATTGGTACATGGCAGCAAAACAACAAGAGTGGCAGATTAGATCCAGCCTGCATATTGGAACCATGAGCTTTTACCACCAAATGCTGAGCTTCTTGAGTCAAGAAAAGACACAGGACCTCTTGAAAGGTTGGGTCCCTCTAAGTCTCAAAGAGAAGGCAAAAAAGATAAAGAATTTTCTGAAACCCAAAGTCCTTTATCACAGGACCAGCAAAGGGCAAGGCACATATGGGAGCCCCCAAGCCTCCATAAGCAATAATCCACCTCAACCAGCTCAACGCAAAGGAAAGCAAATTCCAAAGAGAAATCAGAAAGGAAATAAAAAGAAACAAGGGAAGAGAAAAGCCAAATAACACAAGCCCAAAACTTAGAATTACGGAATTCCAAATCAAGAAAGGACAGCCATGGGAGGTGTGTTCAACATGGCAAGAACCCTCATGGAATTAAAAGCCAAAGAGGAGGAAAGTATGAATCAATACTTCAAAAAGGAAAGAATATTTCAGAGCTTTTATGTTATTTCAAAGCTTTTCACAGGGAAATTTGAACAAAATTTAACAATTGTGAGTATATCCAATAGAAGTCGGAAAGAGAACTTTTGCAAGTTAAATAATCACAAAAGACAATTCTTTGTCTAGAAAGTATTAATAAAGAAAATATTTTTTGTTTAACAAATATTTAAGAGATGATAGAGTTCAAAGTCACCTGGCTTAATCAGCCAGATGAAAATTCTATTCTCTTAACTGAGAAGTTGAATGAATTAAGAATGAAAGTCCAGAACTTGGAAAATTCAACTGGAAATAATTCAGCTCTTTGCCGAGAACAATTGGAAAAGAGTGATAAAGCAATATTTCAATTGAAAGAAGATATTCAAGCAAGTACTAATATTATCTCTTTTAAAAGTTAGTTAACAAGAAAGTATCCACTAATTCTAGACAGAACTTTGTTAAGATTTAATAATAGTTATCTACATCATTATACAATTTCAAGTAATAATGCAGAGGTGAAAATTCCCTTCAACTTCAACGAAATTCTAAGAGTAGAGAAATTTCCCACCTTCAGTAGTGAAAGGAAATATAATATTATGGAAATTGTGAAATCCATTGATATGCTCAAAAGGGACTTCAACACACCAGATGTATACATAAGTGCCATATTACACTCACTATTTACTAAATCAGGAAAGAAACAGTATCAAAAAATGAGATAAGACCAAGGTCAACATTACTGGACTTTGTGGAAAGAGAAACCTATTTCCAAATTTTCTAATGAACCTTTGAGATTTAGCATGGACAGTTCTGCTGAAGAAGCCACACTTAATTTCAAGAGGGATAGGCCCATCTCCTGGTTTCTTAAGAAAAAGAACAGATTTACTGCCCTCCATCCTGATATGTCTTAAATATTGGTAAATATAGGGATATTAATAAGGTGTGGTGGTGACATAGAGAACATTATAAAAATAAGATGTATTGAGCCTTTCTCTAGAGAAGATGATATCAATGACATGCAATGCATCACCAACAGAACAAAAATTGGTAGAAATTGGTATAAAACCCCAATAGACAATAAGACTAGTGGGAAAGCAATTTGAAGAAAAAAACAAATAAACCAAAAGAAAAAGCTCCTTTGAAATGTCATAAATGTGGAATTTCATCTCATTTGGCTAATAATTCTTGTAAAAAGACAAGAAATAATGAGATTGAACTTGAGAAGACTCAAAAAACCAAAGAAACAAATGATTTTACTGTACAAGAATGGGTTCATGAACCTTCTGAAGGAGAAGAATTACCAGATGAACTTAGTATAGAAAAAATTAATCTTTCCTTTGAATTCACAGAGGTACATACTCATTTTCCACAATGAAGTGATTAATTCATGAACCTTCAATTTTAAAGATGCTTATATGCAGAAAACCAAACCTTTTAGAGGTAAATGTTATACATCTGGATCATCTTGTATCACCAATATTGCGATAAACAACAAATAATCCAAGATAAATCTTGACTCCGGTGCTTTTGGCACTTGTATTGGTAAAGCCTATTTTGAGAAAGCTTGTAGAAACTGTGAGGAAAGATTAATATCAATTGAAGGTATTAAATTCAGTAGTGCAAGTCAAGATATGCACCCTTTGATCATTTTTGAATTGTAAGTAATATTTCTTCACCCTGCAGGAAGTATCAGCCTGAAAGCTGAATATTTTGTTATGAATAATTCTACCTCACAACATTCCATAACTGGTATTAGTTCTTTTAACATATATTATATTCACATTGAAAATCGTAAGGACAAATATTCTACTATAGGGGACAATAAAAGACACAAATTTTCTTTTCCTCTAAAGAAAAAATAAATTACTGTAACAAGCCGAGTAGAAAATTTTAATCAGAAAGTTTTTGTGACTTATCAATGAGTTGAAGCACGAATCAGTTCTGAATTAGCATTAGAAATTAAGGAAGACCTTGTTGAAGTTCCATTTCAATTTAAGGAAGCCTTTTCTTCTGATAAATGATCACTAGGGGCTATGAAATGGAATGAAGTGTATAATGCTTACTGTGGGAAGAACCTATACTCAACTATCAGGAAGACCATCTTGCCCACCTATCTGTAGGGCTAGAGAGGCATTGGACGCACATTAATATGAGCTAATGAAACTGGTAGTTCTTAGAAATCTTGATTACAATGAGGAAGTAGAGGTTACAACCCCTGTGGTCATTACTTGGCGAAATGAGAAACCAAGGATGGTGGGTTATTTTAGAGAATAAAATACCTATACTATGCCAGATAGGTATCCATATCCTAGAATCTATGAAAGCTTTACTCAATTATCCACAGCTGAACTTCTTACCTCTATGGATGAACTCAAAATTTTCTATTGGTATTGTTTTGCTCCTCATTCTAGGCGGTTATTGATGATAAATTCTCATTTTGGTGTTTATGAGTATTCAAGGATTCCTTTTGGAAGAAAAAATGCACCCTTGCATGATCAAAAAATGATTAAAATCATTTCCCACATGAATAATCAGAGGGATGGTTAATAATCTATATTTGTGATTTTATCATTGGTGCAGAGACCTGTTAATTTTATTTAGAGTGGCTTACATTAAGACTAAAGAAATTTCTTCAAGTGAAAATGAAAATATCTCTTAAATAATTTAATTTTGGGTTTCATGAGCTGAAATATCTGGGAAATTTAGTTTTGGAATTAAACCTTTGTGTTGAAAAAAACAAAGTTGCTGCAGTCCCATTAAAGCAAATTCATAAGAAAAAAAATGAAATCTTCTCTTTCTTAGGGTTTTCTATTTATTAAAAGGTACACCTTAAAGATCTTGCAATAAAGACCACAGCCTTGTACAGAATTTGTGATCAGAAAAATGCGCTTGAAATTCCAAAAGAAACGTTTGAAGAATATGAAAATATCAATCATACCTTAACCAATGCACCATTATCATTGATTAAAGATCAGAAAATTATATCAAATAAGTACATTGATGCATGTGGTGAAGGTTTAGGCACAGTCCTTAATCAAGTCCAAATTGTCAATGACAAGCCTTATGAAGGTTAAATTTGTTTCAATCAAGACAAAGAAAACCTCCTGAGGTCAGATATGGAGCCAGCCAAATGGAGTTCTTTTGCCTTATATGGTATTTGAAAAAAACATAATTATCCTTTTAACGGAGATGTGTCTGGTTTGATTACTGATTTTAATGCCATGAAATCACTTCTCAACATGAAAACTTCTAATATACACATGTTTAGATGACAGATTGCTATAAAGAAATATAGAGGTGAAATTACCATTTTTAAAAAAGCTAAAATTATTTGTAAGAATGATGAAGGCTTAAGTAGACTGGAATTACCCAATACACATGATAATCCTTCCTAAGATCCCAAAAATGCAGCAACCCATATTGAAATTGAGATGATGTGATGAAGTTATAGGAAGGTAAAAGCGGGGCAATTATCATCTTATTATTACTTCCCTGATTGAAAAATATTGAAAATATACATATTCAGCTAATTCTTTGGATGATGTATGTAAAACATCTTATGATAATAGTACATTTCATTTATTTGATGATATCCTTTATCTTAGGTCTAAATAAACATGTGTAATGGTCTTATTTGAAGAATTTTAATTCAAACTATATTACGAGGTGTTCCATCACCAAATATCTTCTGGGAATGGTATCAAGATCAGAATAATAGAAATAGTTAACACATGTTCTTTTTGCACATCTTGGAAAAAAGATGTCATGGATTATTTCCACAGTTGTGAAAGGTGTCAAAAGGCCAATAAAGCTACTGGTAAGTCAAATTTTGTTATTATTCATATTCAATAACCAAGTACTCCATGGGAAGTGATTTACCTGTATTGGGAAACTTCCTTAACACCTAGTGGTGGCAACAATTACAATGCATGTCTTTTCATTGTGTACAGGTATACCAAAAACCCAATCTTTTTACCATGTCATAAAAATGAGACATCTATGGATACAGCCCTTCTTGTTTGGAACAGAGTAAAATATAATAGTGGTCTCTTTAAGAATATCATTAGTTATAGAGATCCAAAATTTACTCAAGCCTTATGGGAAAGTCACCTAGGATTTTGGGCACAAAACTATCATTCTTGACAGCTTATCATCCACAAACTGACATATTATCTGGAGTAATTATTCATACCTTTGAGGACATCATCAGAGGATTCTGTGCTTTTGGCCAGCATATTAAGTATTCTGATTAATTTACTCATTATTGGCATACCTTATACAAGAATTGAAGTTAGCTTATAAGACCTCCAACCATGCTTTAAAAGGGAAAAAAATATCCAATCTTGGAAAAAGGGTGACACCCCAAACTTTCACTTGGTACTTTGAAAATAGATTTTGTAGAGATTCATCCAGCTGCTTCAAGCTTTAAATTATTTATTGATGATGTGAGGCACAATGAAAAACAAAGCATGGATTATTCCTTTTAATATTCTAAACAAAAATAAGCGAAGAGTAACAAGATCCCATAATTAAAAGTAGGAGACTTAATAGAAGCTTTAAGATTCAAATTTACTAATATTGAAGCTCTAAATAAATCAAAAGATTCATTTTTGGGTCCATTTATTATCAAATCCCTTCATGGGAAAAATGCAGTACAAACAGAACTCACAGGAGAATTGGAGAATGAGCATCCAACCTTCCTTGTTAGTCTAGTAGAGCATTCTACTTTGAGGAATGAAATAACCTTAGAAGTTCCACCACTAAATAAAAGTTAAGATGAAAAATACTAAAGGTATTGAAAGAAAGAACACTTTGCGTAATAATGAAATAGAATACTTAGTCAGGTACAAGAGCCCACAAAGTTAAGATGAGTGTATCTCAGAAAGGAAGATACCTGATTCCCTGAGGTTTCTCAGAAGATTCAGACATGGTAAGAGACCAATTCCTCAAACAAGCTTAATTTTTGTGCTGTAAATACTTGAAAAGAGTCAGTATAGAGGTTTTTTAGTGGATTATACCCCCCATGCAATTGGGGTTATACTATTCATTGAAAAATTGTAGTACAATCTTTTTTGGTAGTACGGCTTGAGCCTTTGAGGTTTTTCCACATACCATAAGGCCACAAATAACATTTATAAATTTTATTTAGTCAAAAACCTAATTATCATATAGTTTTCAAGTAAAAATAATCAAAGATGATAACAGCTTTATTTTGGATGAACAAAGTTATGATCATCATTTCATACTTAGATTCTATACCAAAAATAACCTACTGTAAACCCATGGGGTGTTATACTCAAAAATATTTATTTTGGCTGTTATTGGAATGTTTGAAAATCTCACAGTACACTTACATGGCTTAACAAAACGTTTTTGATTTTAAACTTAATGTTGAGTTAGACACATTTTATGTAAACTTACAAAAACTTTGTTAAAGTTATGGTATTGTTTTTATTTACTGTATTTGCTAATAATTTTCCATGCATGCTGTAAATAATGTGTGAGCTGGATTTAAATTTAATTGAGGCCATGAGATGGCTTTTAATATATAAAATGGAAAAGTCCATACAAAAAGGTGGGGAAAACTTGAAAATGGAAAACGTTTCCAGGGTACCCAATTTTGGGAACTGAAAAAAGTCCAAATAGGATCTTCTTCCTGTATCAAAGGATTTTCAACCTTATTTTAACTTAAATATTTGACTTTGAAATAATATCAAAATTTGTAAGGGTTTTTCCTCCTTTAGGACAGGATTTACAAGCTTCCAAAGGGTAAATCTCCATATGCAGGCTTGTAATCAAGATTTTGACAGCTTGGAGATATTAACTATGTTTTAATAAGCTCAAATAATATTTAAAATCTTATCAGAAATTAATTTTAAGCTTATGTTGCTATTCTTACATATAAAAAAGCAATAGCTTCAGAAATTTATAGAAATTCCATTTCTTGATGGATTTGCTTGAAAATTTCACAAAGCTGCCAATTGACTATCCTCTGCGTATGGATCAAATTATAAGTATCCTTTGCAATGACTATTCTTTGGTATTTAGCCTTAAGGATACCTCTTTTAATTATTCTTGAAAGAAATTGAGATTTCTTGAACATTGGTTAAAATCCTTCTTGAAAGTTTACTTTTGAGATATTCATATCATTCACTTGAGAACAAATGAATTATTTCAAAATTCAAGCAAACAATAAGCCCAATTGAATTCTATAGCTACTTGGAGTTAAGAGCAACACCTGTAGCTTAAATGGTAATTGAAAATTAAGGTTTTTACAGTTAAAATTCATTTGTCATGATGATATTATCAGTTTTGATTATCAAATTACGTATTACAGCATTGGTCATAATAGAGGAGGTGCTTCAAGGAATAAAAAGCCATTTAAATACTGCTTCTTTCCCATCAATATTCCAAACATAATATTTTATTGAATTTAATCTTATATTATTATATATAATCATTCAGTGTTTTATTCTTGATAATTGTTATCAATAAAGAACTGAAATATTAGAGTTTTATCATATTTGTATAATCCTTAATGAGTGTTTTATTTTTTGAAGTATTGCTATAAGATCACTTTTGAAAAGCCACAAATCCTTTAAAAATCTCTCAGAAGTTACTTTTGGAATGTAAGAGCTGATTTGTATGATTTTATAATTGTCTCTGACCTGTTTTGGTGTGTTTTTATGAAAGGATAACTTATAAGTATGATGTTAATCAATATTTTATTCTTTACAAATTTAGTGTCACAAACATCATTACACAGTTGTGTATAATAATATACTTATAAAAAATACTTTATGTTGTTTATAGCTTGGTCCTATTATTATTAGTTTAATATAAACTTGTATAGTGCATTTTTTGTATTAATATTATTATTTTCATTGACTTATAATAATGATAGAATAATTCTTTATATAATCTTTTATGGATATTAAAGCTATTAGTATTAGTAGTTTTTATATTTCTATTTGTGGTTATAATATTTAATTAAATTGTATTTCCATTTTTGCAAAGTAAGAGTACTCTTTTTTATAAGTAATATTATTGAAATTTTTATAGAAATTCTTATAGTTTTGATAATATTTCCAAGTATTCTCCCAGTGAATTGATTGGCTTTCTGACATATTCAACAGGTCTTTCAGTATTATGAAACATTGTTTTTCCACATTAGCTGCCATATGCATGTCTTAAAACTTTCTCTTCTTTTTTCTTTGGAAAGGTTGAGAAGGGGCTGTCATAACATCATTTTAATACAAATTGAATTAGAGATCTATCTACAAATTTCATAGCACAAGATCACTTTTTTTTACTTAAGACTATGCTATCAAGTATTTGGAGTCTACCTTCATAATAATATTCTTTGCATATCTCTTTCAGGGAATGTTTTAAATAATTCTATTTGGAATATCTATCAATTAATTGGTATAAAACTCTGCCATTCTTTTACCTAGTAAATTTGTCAATTACTCCTTCAAAGAGGGTAGTGTTCAGGTCTTCAACAGTAACCTCTTGTATTTTCATCTGTGGGGAACCTTTTCTGGAACATAGGATATATCTTTAATCTTATTTGGTAATGGAAATCTGCTCAATCCATTTGAATTTTTGTAGTTATTTCAATCTTTGTAAAATTTCTATATAGCCTCTGTATACTTGTATGGCTATTTTGCATCTAAATATATGTTTGTTGGGTGTTTTCATGCTTAGAAGTTATTTTAAAGAATTAAAATTGATTTCTACTTTAAAAAAACATCCCTCAAGGAGATATTCAAGTTTTTGCAAGGCCTAAAAAAGAGAAAAGCACTCCATTTGACTTTCTCCATATCTAGATTTATCTGGTTTTATTCTCCTAGATTGAAAAGATATGGGTCCTTCCCCATGCATGTGAGTAATTATTTGGGCTTGATGAAGTTCAGCTCCTAGAGAATTTCCTGATGCATCGATAGGTGTCTCAAAGAGCAGTTCTGAATCTGGGTTTAGCAGTAGTGGGACAGTGTTTAAGGCTTTAAATATATTAATAGTCATTTGAAACACTGTATTCTTGTCACACAGTCTATAAAGAGGGCTTGAAATTGATACAAAATCTATAGTATGATTTTTGTGCTATTTATAAGATCCTAGAAATTATTGGATTCCATTCTTGCTTTGAGGAATAGGTTTTGACAAGACTTCTGAAAGTTCATTTTTGTCTATTCCAAGGGACAGAGCAGATACTACATGCCCTAGGGCTTGCAGCTCCTTAAAGTCAAGATGATATTTCTTTAAAGAATTATTCATGTTTACTTATTGTATATTTCCCAGAACTCCAAATAATCTAGTCATGTTCTATTCCAAAGTATTATATCAAATATAATTAAGTCATATGTAGACTATGAGCCATTCTTGTGAAATTCCTTCAAGTAAAATATCATCCATCATTCTCTGAAAATTGTAAGGTGCATTTTTAATACCAAAAGGAACTCTCAGGTAAGAATACATCCCAAAATTAGGACCAATTCTGGAATATTTTCTTGCTCTTGGTTTTACCATATTTTGGTAGAATAATTTCAAGTACTAAATGGTTCTTCCTTACATAGCTTGAGATATTTTAGTGAGGGTAATCTGGATTTTTTTGTATTGGCTACCTCTCTGGAAAACTTCAAGTATTTAAAGCTTTTAGATGCCAAACAATTTTGTATTTTCTATGATGCCATGCCACTATGACTGGTGTAGGTATTTTTACCTCCTAATTTGAGCCAGCTTCCCTTATTACACAAAGATTTAAGAGTGCTTTAATGTGTAGCTCAAGGGCTTTCTTGGTATGCAGGTTTCCTTAATAGTGGTGGGGAAGGTCATTTGATGCTTAAAAAAATATTAATTTTATTACCAATAATGGCCCCTGATGGCTTGCTATCTGAGGAAAAGGCCTCTCTATGGCTATATAAGCAACATCAGCTATATTAAGGCTCACTTCTGCTTCATTCATCTATTATGATTTGAATTTTGCTAACTCTAAGCTTACTGGTGATAATTTATTTACTATAGTTTGTCTCTTGAAAGGTAAAAAGGCAAGCTTTTGATGGTTGTTATCACCAATAGTATGGTAACTATCTTGGGTTTTGTGTAAAGGTATTCCATACAGTATCAATTAATAGTTCTCCAATTCAAGAAACTGGAACCAAAGAAGTTACTCTTAGATTGAAATTCATATTCAGGAATATGAAAGTAACTTAGAATATCCTCAATGGTTGAATTGGATTACGTGGAATGTTGAGTTGTATTCCAAAAATGGGTTACTATTGATCTTCAAACTTTGTCACAGACCCTTTTAAAAAGGGCTTACCAACAAAATAGCCAAAAGGCTTAGGTTCAACTAGAAGATTAGCACAATTTCTATCAGCTACCATCTATGTTATGAAGGAATTAGCAGTTGTATTGTGAGCCTTAGAGGTATATTCCCATACACAAAATACCACAAATTACAGCTTATTTAATAATCAAAAATGATATAGTTATATTTCAATATTGAAAGAAGATTTATAATAACCAATTCATAATTATGAGTCTATATAAACACAAAGATTTAACAAAAAAACTTTGAAAAATATTTTACTTGAAAAAATGAAGTAAAAATCAATTCTCAACAAAAAAATTCAAAAATTTACAAATAACTATAGCTTTGTTTACAATAAATTAACATATGAACTTTATTCTACATTTTATTCCACATAAAATCTTACATGGGGTCACCTCCGACTGAAATCTCTGTAACTCCACTCTATATAAGCATAGAATAAATTTTAAGTATTTTATTTATAAAAAGCTTCACTTAATTTGAACTACATGTGGTGTTAACAATAAATGATTGTGTTGAAACTGGTGTGTAGCTTGTTTGAAAATCTATGAGAAATTAAAGTACTTTCAGTGTAAATGTCAAGATATGTGCATTTATTACATAAGTTGGTTTAAATTTACACATTAGGAATCTATGATTACAGTTTTGTACTGTAATATTTCAAATTGACTGTATATTTAAGGATGTAAGTATAATAATAGTGGATTTAAAAAAATATAAATCGGAAATATTTAGTTTTGGGGGGAAAAGGAGTCTTGGCTCTAAGGGTGCCAGACTCCTTAAGATTCCTTGCTGACATGAATTTGATTCCAGAATTCGCACAACAGTCCATAAATTTGGGCTTGTAATTGAATCATAATGTCTGTGACTCAATTTATGATGAGGATTTGATACCAACCATGGCAGTTTTAACTACACCCAAGAGGGTAAAATTATTCTCAAGCTAAGATAAACTTCACAAAAATAGTTTCAAATTTTTTCAAACTCTCATACACTAGCTTTGTTGTGTCATGGAGGCTTAAGTTAAACTATTGATCTAGGTAAGGGTAGTTTACAGGATGAAAATGGCTAAACCTAGCCCTTTGTTGGTCTAAAATGGGGTTGAATTATGCCATAATTGGCTTTTATGTTTTGAGAGTGTTTCTTATCCTTATAATAGTGAGTTTTTCTTTTAGAGGAATAAAATATTTGGCTATAATAGAATTTCTTCCTTTACCCATCTCCTCTCTTCATTTTAGGATATTTTCCTCTTCTAATTAGTTCAAACACTGTCAAACCAATCAAAGAAAGATTCCAACCACCTCACTAAATCATTTCTAACCTTTTTATCATATGACAAATTCTTTATTGTTATTTTTTGTGACTCTTATAATCATTTTACCCTTGAACCACCCCATAAGTGAATTAAAGTAATTTTTATCACTGTAAGATTTGACAATTTGTTTCCAGTTTCACTCTTGTAGATTTTGGATGAAAGATGAATGCTTAATTAAGCTTAATTTATTTTCTCTGATTTGAATTTTTCTAGTTTTAAGCTTATTAGTGATACATTATTCACTTTAATGTGTCTTTCAAAATTTAAAAAGGTAAATTCTTGAGACTCATTGTCACAAATAGTAGATTATCTTTGTTTTCTGTTGTATACGTCTATGAAAGACATAATTTAATAATAATTTTCAATATGAAATTGGTACTTGAGAAATTTTCCATAAAATCAAATTAAAAAGTTATTCTTGTTACCATTTATACATGAAAATCTGACAGTGGTTTGAAATTTTCCCAATGCCTGAATCGGATTTATTGCAATTTTTAATCATATTCCATCAATTGGTAACACCTTATCTTCCAAAATTTCTAAACAACTCTCAAGGAAATATTTAACAAAACAAGAGAAGGAGGCTTCTGGGGAAAGGAAAATCTTTGTGGTTTTGTTATCAATAACCACTTTTTGCTATACAGGATTTTCCAGCTGTATATAATTTTCCTCCTTTAGGTTTGTTTTTCATATATTTTTCATCTTGAGCCTCTTACAAATACAGCTAATTACTACCCATCTGTGGTAGGTAGGAGTAATATTCCATGATTCAAAGCATAGAATTAATATCTTCTATATATCTGGAAGATTCAGGGAATATTGATGATATATAATCTGAGGTTTCTTCAGTGATGTCATTTTTTCTTCATAATGTTCTTTTTAAATGTTAATTTCATTAAGTTTCCCTTTTTTTGGAAAATCCATTTGCTAAATTTGTGGTAATTTTCAAGATTTGGCAATTTCTAATTTTATCTACATGTTATTATTTCATATTACTGAAGTTTTCTTCGGGTAATTTTTCCACAGAATCTATCCAAGACTTTGTAATCCTTGTTTCAAGATCAATAGGACTAGAGGAAATTCTTGCTCTAGTGATTACCTCTTCTAATATATTGATAATTTATTCTTCAAAGGATTTTTCAGTAGCTCTGCTTTTTACAGAATTTTCCAAATGTCCTCCACATTGTCTCAGAATCCTTCTATTAAATATAAATTTTGACATGTCAGGGGATAATTCTGTCAGTCCATCCTTTTATGGAAATCCCATGATAAGGCTCTGTTTCTGTCAGAATTAAAGCTTTCAGATTCAAACTCTTCTCAAAATCTAAATCTCCAAGAATTGTTGGACCATTTTCTGATAATCTTGGTTTTCCATAAAGTCCATATTTGGTGTTCATGTGCTTACCTTCCTTTGATAAACCACCTATGATCTGATTTTTCAAACAAGGTATTAAATATTTCTGTGAGCAATCTGTCTGGTAATTCATAGTATTTGATTATATCAATACCTCTAATAAAATCGATATGTTAATAACCTCCTTCACCATTGAAGTGAGGCCTTGCTTTAACCTTTGGTACCTCTTTCAGAAGTTCCTTTCTCATTTATGGTGCAAATCTAAGTATAAAGTTGGAAAATACATTCTTTATTTGTAAATTTTTCACATGCAATACCTGTGGATTGAAATTTATTAATCCCTTGTTTCTATTTGAAGGAGTAGACATTCTTGGAACTTTATGCAGTAATTGTTCAATTTGACTAAATGCAATTATTTCAAACCTTCTGGAATTTCTCAATTGATTTTTGAAGCATTGTGATAAATTGATCAACTCATTTTTTACATCTTTGTTGAATTTGGAGTTCTTACCATCATTCTTTTTATCTAGTATTATCAGAGCTAACTTGACTCAATCTCATTGTTAATTTTGATAATTCTTCTTGTGAGTTCTCAAAGAACTTTTTCAAGGAAATTGTATCTTTCTTTCCCTCAGAAAAGGATTATATGAAATAATCAAGGATTGATTTATTATATGTATGAATATTTGAACCCTTTTCTTCATCATTTCATCCATTTTCCATTTAGAATGTTTTTTTGTCAATTCTTTGATAATGACAGATTGGTCATCTATTTTACTTGAAAAGAGACTATCTAAATTTAATGTTTCAGGTTCTCTTTTTTTTTCTCAAAAGAAACTAATGTCTTATTGATTTGTATCAAATTCAAATTGTTTTCCTTGGAATTGTTACAAGCACATGAAATATCCTCAGAAATACGACTTTTTCACATCAGTCACGGCTATGTACAAAGATTGTATTTCATCAAGAATATTTCAAATAACTTGCAGAATTTTAGTCTGGCTTCCTCATTTCCTGAATTTTCCTCATATCTCTGTAAATATGAAACACATTTTCTATTGAATCTTGTTGAATCTTTGGAATTCTGGATCCTTCGCTGCATGGTTTGATGGCGCTTCCCTTGCCTTTTCCCTTGCTCTGAGCTTGTGCCTCCTTTGTTACATTTTAATTTCTGCTTCTGGCCTGTTTGGTAGGCTTTTAAGCTTGTTTGGGCTGCTTTGGGCTGTACTTGATCAATTTTGAAACAAGAGAAATGATTTTCCCTATTTCCATCAGTAGATGGTACACATTCAGCAGCTTGCAAGTGCTGGGATGTCTCAAAGATTTTCTCACATTAAGAGAAAAGCTCATTCATCCTTTCCAAAGATATTCCATAATTTGATAATCTTTGTGTTAAAGTTCATTATTGAATTCCTTCTGAAAGGCTTTGTAATTCTTTACTGAGCCTTCTTTTATGGTGTCAGATCTATATGATGGTAGCACAGTTTTTTTCAGCTTAAAAATGACCTAATATTTCACTTTGTGGTTCATTTGATGAAATTTGTCCTTCTCCACCCAATTATCTTCTTCCATAGTCACATCTATAGACCTTTTAGGGAGCATTTCATAGGGTCATAGCTGGCTCCTGATGTGGTCAAAGGCATACTTCTGAGTAAAAAGCTTGAAAGTGGTTATTTTAAATCAAAAAACTTACTATTTGCCAAATTATTTTCTTTTTTGAGTGTATTAATGATTTTCAAATGGAATAATTCTGAAGAAATTGTTTCTGGTTGATTTCTTTGACCCACAATCACTGTGCTATTATTTTCAGACCTGGAAGTAGTGGAAAGGATAATACTTGTCACTGTTGAAGCTGTTTCAAGATTCTCTTTTCTTACCATAGTATTGGTGTGGAATAAATGAGGCAGTACCTGGAAGGGGAAATTAAAAGAAAAAAGTTTTTGATTTCTGTAAAACCTGTAAATCTTTCTCTCATTTTTGGGCTAGAATAATCTAGAATTACCTCAAAAATAATTCGGAGTTATCTTAACTTAAGCTCCACAATCAATTTAATTTATTTGATGGTGGAAGGTCAGACAGGTAAATTTAACAGACTCTTATGATAGTTTTCTTTATCCTAAATGATGATTAAAGAAACACTTAAAACAACAAAACATCACAAAAAGCCAGAAACCTGAGTTAATTTTGCAAATCACAGCTACTAATAGCTTTAATATGCAATAAACTACAAATAAGACACAATATGGTAGAACTACTATAGGAAAACTTCAAAAAAACAAGACTAATAAGAATTTTTTCATTTTATTATTTACAACTTTTATTTTGTTTTTAATAGCCTTTTGTCAAGGTGATGATATTTGGAGAAGACCACTTCAAATTAAAGAAAATCTTGGAATTCTGGGATAACTATTGATACATTTATGATTCCAATCAACCCAAATAATATGAGTTGAAACTTATTGATAGACTATTCCTACCACTGAGTATATAATGGACAAGTTTTGATAATACTAATGATAATTACTTCCTTTGAAGGGTTTTTAATTAGCTTAAATATTATAAGAAAGGTTTTTCAATGAATAAGGAGCTAATTATAATATAATCTCTACCACTGCTAACTACTATTATGTAGTAAACACCAAAATATTGGGATAATTCTTGATGGCTGAGAAGATTTTCCTAAAAAACATTGATAACTTGGATTTTTGTTTGGTGAGAACCCCTTTTGGAGCTTCTCAGACCATTTTATATTGGTAGTATTTTAGCAATCTCACAATACAAAGTAGACCACTGCTAGCTAGTCTTACTTATAAGATACCAAAACACTATGGTAACATTTTATGGATGAGGGGCTGTCTCTCAGATAAAATATCAAGAGATTTAGTTTTTTATTTTTTTGAACTCCTCTTTTGGAGCTAGGGAAAAAATTGAAAGGGAGAGAAAGGATCTCTATTTATAGTTATTGGGCCCTCCATCCCTTCTTTCCATTTCAATTCCTTCAATATACCTTCATGAACATTAACTTGGTGTCTTCATACCATATACCTATCACACTTCTCTCCCTTATTGATTTAATCTTAATTATTGCCTTTGCCTATCCCTAATAGCTGAACCAAGCATTAAACCAATATTAAAAAGGTCACTTCCGACAGAAATGGGCCATATACACACTTTACTACATTTGTAATGTCATTTAAATCTATTTATTCTTTCTAGCTTGAGCTAACTAGGATGAAGTCTTGATACCATATTCCAATTTGTCTTTCAGATATTGAGTATCAGATACACTAATTCACACCACAACTTCCCTCAAGAGATTCAATTTTTCATTTCCTTATGATGTTATCCCTATGAAACTATTACTCTTCAATAAAAGATTATCCTATGCAGAATTATTATATCTATGAAGCTTTGTTCTCAAGTAACATTTTACTACCCACTTAAAATTATTAAAGAAAATAAAATTGAAATAAATACAAAGAAAGGGAAGAGTGGTGATAATTTTGGTTAAAAAAATCCTTAACACTTTTTAGTAATGTATTCTATGGTGGCATTCCACATTATAAGTACCAGTTCAATTTATTGACTTATGAGGTATTTGAATTTAGAATTCTAGTTAGCTTACAGCTTAATACCCTCACATCAGAGAAGAATAGCTCCTTAACTCAAATCAACAGTTTTTTTAAGCCAAAAAAATGAAGTTATGGTCCATTAAGCAAATATAGTCTAGGAAAACCACATCTGGCACTGAAATTAATCAATAAAACAAATTTTTATGTAAAAGAAAAAATACTTCAAATAGCATAGAAATAAAGTCTTAGGAATAATATTAAAAAAAGATATTTTTTACAAAAAAAAGAAATTATAAGTATTCTCTATGAATCTTCAGTTTTTCAGTATTACAAAATATTCAAAAAAATAGTGAAAAAATAAGCAGGAACCCAAATTTGACGTGTGGAGAAGAAACATTGATGAAGAAATTCCAGTAGGTTTCCTGTCCTGAAAATGCTGTTACATTAAAATTATGAAAAAATACTAATTTTAAGTGTTTTATATTGAAAACACACCAAAATTATTGTTTTAGCTTCATTAATACAAATCAATGATACTATAAGGATTTATTGCAATAATCAAAATTTATCCAAAAATACTAAACAAGACATTTATGGCTACAAAAGAAATTTCTACAAGAGAAATTATGATTGGAATCAACTGAGGAAAAATGCAGGAAATTAATATGAAAGAAGAGTCTTCAAAGAGAATTTTAAAGAAAAAGCACACCCAAAAGGGACCAGAGTGAATTTGTAAACACAGTGATAAAAGACTCTGCAATCCACCTTTTGGGTGGTTCAAGGCTCAAAATTATTATAATGATTTTTGATGGGTATTAAATGTTTTAATTCTTTCAAAATGATGTTTGGAGTCTTCTATCAATTGTTCCAACAATTTTTGAAATAATAATAAAACAATATATTTCAACATGAAGAGAAAAGATGGGGAAAAGAAGACATTTTCTCATAGAAAAAAATTCTCTTTCTCCAAGAGTAGATCCTAGGCCAATAATTCATGATGAAAACACTGAAAACATAAAAGCCAATTATAGAACAGTTTAAACCTGGTTTAGGATAAAAAGGGGCTGGCTTTATAAAATTGGGTCCTGCAAACAACCTATGACTATAGTAATACTGGTAAAAGGGCACCTAAACATTTCATAATGTGTGAAAAGCCCTCAAAAAGAAGTTAAAAATGTTTTTAGAGCTTTTATTAACTTAAGGTGTCAGGGTGAGTCTATGTAGTAGCTAAAAACAGTAAATACAAGCTAGCACTATGACTGTGACACACTAAGAGTAGTTTTAAGTATAATTAAAAGGTTGTACTTTTATATGATAACATTGCTTATTAATATACTTAGAGACTTTTTTGCAATGATTAAATATTGATTGACTGTAAAAATCACTACAATAATTAATTAATTTAATCATCCAAATATGATCCTAAGAGTACTGCTTGTGTAAGACAGTTTTACTATGTAAGGATGCCAATTCATTATGATGAAACGTTTTACAGTGAGAAAAGGCCTGCTTCTATCATTTTTGCAAACTGTGATGGGCTGGTAAGCTCTTCACACGTCTTCAGAGTGAGAATTTTTTCTCTGGAGGCTGGATTGTGGTTCTATACCATCAATTCTTACATTATCATAGTCAGAGTTGTGGCTTTAGGACAACAAATAATCATTCTGAATAAGTACAGGGTGAAAAAACTCTTCACAGGCAACATGAGCACTGTTATTATGTTTCTAGAGAGAACTCATGGATATTACCTTGGAGTTAGACACCAGGTACCATCAAAGGCAGCAGGAAAAGGAGGGTCCTGAAGAGCAGAAGCCTCTGATCACTGGATGTGATTCCTTCAGGCCTTCTCAATATTCATCCTCCAAGAAGCTTCAGCACACAAAGAATAAGAAGGGAAATTTTCAAGATTCAAAGGATATGCCTCATGCTTCTCTCCTTAATAAAGACAACAAATTAATTGGTTCTGAAAAGGAAAGGATGATCAAAGAAGGTTAATACACTTGTTGTGTTGGAAACCGCTGTGTGCACTGCTTTTGGTGTGGGATGAAATAAGGCAGTACCTTGAGGGGGAAATTATTGGTAAGTCTGTTATGAATTTCAGAATCTTCCAATAACAATGGGTGCTAAGGTGTACTAACTGCCACTCTAAATAATAATGAATAGTCAGCCTACATAGAATCACAAAATAAAATAATATTTGTGGATTTAACAGATAGAGAAGACTTATCAGCAGTCTCTAAATCAAACTGATCAATAACACTACAGTAAAAACTCTGATTTAAAACTAAAATTTCTGATACAATGAAGACTAAGATTTTCTGTTACTTAAATAAAAGTAATGCTAATATTTTTTTTTGTTTTCTGTTATGTTAATAAGAATGATAATAATATATATTTCTTTTAAGGTTTTATGTTGATTATAATGATTTTTTTTGATATGAATGCTAATAATAATACTACTGGATTTGATTCTTTTGATATTTTCTAATACTGAGTTTATATCACTACTACTTTTTTGTTAATAATACTAAGATTTTGAGCAAGGCTACTTAAGCTTTAACTATGGTTATACTACTATTTCTTTGACAATAATAAGCTACTGAGCAAAGCTACTGAGCTTTTGACTATGGTTATACTACTATTATTCACTTAATACTAAGCTTACTGCCAATGGTTAATGAGCTTTTCACTACTGAAACACTACTACTACTCTAGATATCCTGCTAGTTCAGGGATGGTTGTGATCCTGGATGGTGG
Organism: Austropuccinia psidii; assembly: GCA_023105745.1. Classification (NCBI taxonomy): domain Eukaryota; kingdom Fungi; phylum Basidiomycota; class Pucciniomycetes; order Pucciniales; family Sphaerophragmiaceae; genus Austropuccinia; species Austropuccinia psidii. The sequence continues at coordinate 28,406,268 of JALGQZ010000004.1, read as the reverse complement.
GAGCTTTTTCCATGATTTTGGGGAAAATGAGGGAGAGAGGACCTCTGTTTATAGCTTTTGAGCCTCCATAGCGCTTTTCAAAACAGGGTACTTAAAAAAATTATAGTTGAGAGGTTCTAGCTGGTTAGACATGTAGTTATGGTGTAACAATGTGTTTGCTGAGAGAATTATGCTGGTGGTACTTTTTCTTATCAAAATCATGTGATGTCTTTGAGATAATTTGGCTGGTAACATTTTCTTTTTGCCAAGAAAGTGGAGAAAATACAGCTCCTGGCAATTGAGCTTTCTTCTAGTCATATGATATATATGAGAAAATTACTCTGGTGTATCTGTTTCTTATCAAAATCATGTGATGTCTTTGAGATAATTTGGCAGGTGAAATTTTCATTTTTGGTGACTTTGTTACATGTTTTCTGAGAGAATTATGCTGGTGGTGCTGTTTCTTATCAAAATCATGTGATGTTATTGAGACAATTTGGCTGGTGAGATTTTCTTTTTGCCAAGAAAGTGGAGAAAATACAGCTCCTTACAATTGAGCTTTCTTCTAGTGATATGATATATATGAGAACATTATGCTGGTGGGGTTTTTATTGGAAGTGGGGAAATTGGTATTTTCACTTGTAATTGAATTTCTTCTGGTTTAAACTCTAATCTTCTTGATTATGCCCTAGGACTTCTTTACAGTTTGATTTACCAGGCTCCAGAGTTCTGAAATTTGATTTCCACCACCAAAGTTATTCTCTAATTCCTATTTCCATTTGTGCAGCTATTCCCGCAATTTTATTTCCATTTGTGGAGCCATTCCCGCAATTTATTTCCATTTTCACAGCCATTCCCTCAATTTTATTTCCATTTGCGGAGCCATTCTTGCAATTCTTATTTCCATTTGCGAAGCCATTCCTGCAATTTTTGTTTCCATTTGCAAAGCCATTCCTGCAATTTTATTTCCATTTGCGGAGCCATTCCTGCAATTTTATTTCCATTTGAGGAGCCATTCCCACAATTCTATTTCCATTTGCAAAGCCATTCCTGCAATTTTTATTTCCATTTGCGGAGCCATTCCCCAATTTCTATTTCCATTTGTGGAGCCATTCCCGCAATTTTATTATTATTATTTTATTTTTTTAATTATTTGGTAAGCTTGAGACTGGTATAATTGGTATGGAATACCACATCCCCCCAGCATTCCAGTTGAAAGCTTGCCAGTTTTAATCAGAGTATGTAGAGTTTTCAATTTCTTCTTCTTCTAATATTGAATCTTTAAATTCACTTTCTTCACTGCTTTCATTTCCTGATTCTGAATCTACGTGAACTATCTTGCCCCTTGGGTAAAATTTCTTTATGAGACTTGCTGCAAATTTACTTGTCAGTTTAGTACCATCCAATTATTCAAGTCCATAAGGTCCCTTATTAGCTTGACTTATAACTCTGAAGGGCCCATTCCAACAGTTTTTGAAGAGCAATCCCCACTGTTACTCAAGTGTTTTATTGTAAACTAATACTAAATCCCCAGGTTGAAGTGGATTTCTCAGTTTGTGTGCCATCTTTTTGTCCTAGTATTGAACTGATTTCTTTCTTGAATCTCTCAATTTAGCTGCTGCTTTTAATTTTGTTTCTTCTTTTGCTGAAATCTGTATTGCTCTTGCTTCCAATAGCTCTTCTGTTGTTGAGATTTTATTCCATTCAATGGCCAGGTATGTGTGTGTTTCTATGTCAATTGGTAAGACAGCCTACGGACCAAACTTAATCTCAAATTGTGAGTATGCTGTTGTTCTTTTTACCAAAATTCTATCTGCCAAGGTTACAATTGGTAAGTATTCTTTCCATTTGGATCCATTTTCACCACACATTTTTACAAGTGCATCCTTTAATTTCTTATGGCCTCTTTCAACCATTCCTTGTGCTTCTGGGTAGTAATGTGTAGTTATTCTGATTCTTGATCCCACTCTTTTGACTACTTCTTGTAGTTATTTTCCAAATTCTGCTCCTCCATCTAATGTGACTTCTTTGGGTGCGCCATATCTACAAATTCATTCTGAATTAAACCATTCTGAGACTGATTTTGCCATTAGCCTAGTTAATGAAACAGCTTCTGGCCACCCTGAAAAGTCATCTCTTGCTACAACCAAATATTTCCATCTTCCTGCCTTAATATGGAATGCATCCATGCTGACTCTTTCAAATAAAGTGGATGTTTAAGATATCTTTCCTTCTTCTTTTTGCTGCAAATAACTCCTTTTCTGACATTGTTGACATGATCTAACCCATTTCTTGACTATATTTTTCATTCCTTCCCACCAATATCTTTTCTTTATTCTTCTATATGTTTTATTTTCCCCTGAATGACCCAATTCTTTGTGCATTTTCTTTATAATCTGTTTTTGAGCTTTATCATTAAACACAACTATTTGTGGATTCTCTTGATTTCTCCTTTTTAGCTTCCCTCCTTCTATATAGAAATTCACCGATCTTCTTTTAATTCTCTTGAAGTATTCTTCCCCAATACTTTGTTGCTTTTTCAAACTATTCAAATATTCCTGTATATGTTTTCCAAATCCTTCCTGTTTTATTGGATTTTCAATATTGTTTGTTTTATTTATTGATACCTTTCCTACTTTGCTTGTATTTACTTCTTTTAGACCAGATCCTGGATGTGGCTTGATCCATTCTTCTTCTTCATCAAAATTATCCCTTTCACTTTCATCTTCATTTCCCCCCTTTGGTCTTCTTGATAATCCATCTGGAATAGTAAATTTCTTCCCCGGTTTGTGTACCAGATCAAAAGAGAAAAATTCAATAAATGCTACCCATCTTGTCATTTGTGCATTTGGTACACATGGTGTGCTGATCATTTCTATTAAAGCTTTAGCAACTACTTGAAGCTCAAATTGTTGCCCCCAAAATATTTTTTGAAGCTTTTTGAGTATTCTTGCAACACCACACAGTTCTAATTTAGGCTGAGAGTATTTAGATTCTAGTTGGAAAAAGGTTACTGATTCATATAGTACTGGTCTATCCTTTCCATTCCCATCCTCTTGCATAAGAGCTACACCAGCTGCAATATAACATGAATCAATTGCTAATTTTATCTTCCCAGACCCTTTTTCATAATTCAATGTCTTCAATGTAATTTCTTCTCCTACTATCTTCCTGAGTTTTATAAAAGCTTCCTCACATTTTTCATCCCAATTCCAAAATACATCCTCCCTTGTCAATCTTCTCAATGGTGCTGCAACTTGTGAAAAGTCTTTGATAAACATTCTGACATATGCACATAGTCCAAAAAATCCTCTAACTTCCTTCTTTGTTGTTGGTCTAGGCAAATTTTTTATCTTGTTTATTTTCTGTTTTGAAATTTTTCTTCCACCCAAAGATACAACATGCCCTACAATATCCAGTGCTGGAACACAGCATGCAAATTTTGATCCTGAAATTGTGAGTCCTGCCTCTTCTATCTTGAAAAGTATTCTTTCTAATGTTACTGCATATTCCCAAACAAATCTTCTTATGAGTGGATTCTCCTTCAATGTGTTGTGCTGATATGTTGATCTGGGTTCTTTAATCCCTCCATCATCTATAAATATTCCAAGGTGCTTGGGTATTTCCTCCTGAAGTATCAAAGTCATTTGTGCTTGATAAACTGCCACAGAGGGTTTTGCACCTTGAGGTAGTCTAGTAAGATGAAGTCTTCCAAGTGGTGTTTCAAAGGTTGTAAGGGGTCTTGTATTAATATCCAGCTCTCTTGCATCATATCCTCCCATAATATCCCCTAATCCATAACATGCTATTCCTGAAAATGATCCCACAAGCTCATAAATGTTTGGTGGTAATCCTGCATCTTTGTTTGTGAATTTATTGAGGTCTTGAAGATCATGAACTATTCTAAGCTTTCCATTTGGTTTTGCCACACAAAATACTGGGCTGTTATAGCTGGATGTTTATTGTTCATATAGTCCTGTATGTATTCTTTCTCTGACTATCTCAATAAATTGAGGTAAAATTGATTTTGGTATTGGTATTTGTTTCTTTTGCCATGGTTCATGTGATATAACTGGTATTTTATATGGTTTTCCATAAGAAGTTTTAAGTAAACGTCTTTCTTCTTCACAAAATTTCATAGGCTTTTTCCTTAGTAATATAACATTTTTTAATAAATTTGTCTCTTCTTCTGATAACCATCCAGTTGGTCCAAAATTTATCATTTAAATTATTTCTTCTGTAACTTTTAATGTTTCAATAAATAATTGTGGGTTAGGTGATAAAGGTGTTTCATATGGATCTCTTGATAATTAAGGTCTTTCCAAAGGTGGATTCAGATCTTGAGGCATAGCTTCATTTACTGGTCTAGCTTTTTTGATTACTGATTTATGTTCTGCTGAATTGGATTGAGCTTCCATTGTTCTTCTTTTTTTTTATGCATTTTTTTGGTGAAAATGAAACAGTCTCTGCAGTATCTTCTTTTACTTTTTTTCATAATTGAATTTGAGCTGTAGTTTTAAGTTGTACAAGGACTTTACCTCTAGATGGATAAAACCCAGTATACTAGGTATACTAAATACTGCAGCTTAAAGTAATACAAGGACATTTGAAAACCCTTGTCCAGAATTCCACAAGGGAGCAGTTTACTGTCTTACTGAGGACAAAGTAGATCAATGTTGAGGGTTTTATTTTGATTAAATATTCTTCATTATTTGCATGTTGAAGTCTTTATTATTCTGTTGTTCACTTTTGTTACTTCTATTGACATCTTCCCTTTTTCTCTTTTAGTTTTCATTCTCTCTTGAGTTTACTTGCAAGTTCAGCCCTCTGGTGTGCTACCCCTGTAGTTTAAAGTCATACAAAGACTAATTTCAGCCGTCAGGTTGCTACCCTGTAGTTTAAAGTCATACAAAGACTAATTTTAGCCTTCAGGTTTCTACCCTGTAGTTTAAAGTCATACAATGACTAACTTTAAGCCTTCAGGTTTCTACCCTGTAGTTTAAAGTCACACAAGGACTAACGTTAGCCATCAGGTTTCTACCCTGTAGTTTAAAGTCATACAAGGACTAATTTTAGCCTTCAGGTTGCTACCCTGTAGTTTAAAGTCATACAAGGACTATTTTCAGCCTTCTTTCTTCTATCTGCTCTTTTATCCTTTATGTTAATCAATACTTCTCATTTTATTTATTTTTATTATTATTATTGTTAAATTTTTTTTGAGGAGTGATTAAATTAATGAGTAATGTTTAATGAGGTCTCAATTTGAGGAGGGATGTTATTTTTTCAAATGGTGTAGTTGTTAGTGATTCCAGGTTGCTTTCAACTTTCATCAAATTTGAAATTGGTTCAATTCCCCCCTCTGGCAGTAATTCTGATGCCAGACCTGTCAGTTCTGGGACTAGGGCAGCCATGCTGGGTAGCATATTCTGAGCCTTGAGCAAGCTTGGTGATGCAACTTGGTATTGTTGTGTTCCTGAATTCTGACAAACCTAACTGGTGTTTCAAACCTTGTTGTGATTGAGGCTGTTCAGCCCTAATTATGATTTGAGAGGTTTGGAGCCAGTTTCTGGATGGATGCTTGCCTGTGAAAGACTCGCTAAACCCAAAATGTTGGGGCTGTAAGTCATTATCCAGAGGATGATTGTTTTTGTTTTTTTTGGGGGGTTTTGTGAAATTTGTATTTGTTATCAAGTTGCTCCTGTTTAATTCTACTGAGAACATTGTATTGATTTTGCCTTCTTTTCTTTTTTTTATTAATTCAAAAAGATTTGTTGATTTTCTCTTTTTTGTAAGTAGGAATTTGACTTTTCTGATGAGGATATAAATTTATCCTGAATTCTGTGTTGCTAATTGTGGCTTTATTATTTGCTTTGGTAAGGTTAATTCTTTATTATTATGATTTTTTGTTTGGCTTTTAATATGGAAATTAGTGGCTTGAATTTGATGCCATCATTTTGTAGAGTTTTGCACTTGAAGATCTTGAATGATCTACCTTTTCTTAATCTTGGTGGTTTATTCTTAAAGCTGATTTTTAAGATCTAAGGGCTATGTTTGCTCCATGATCTTTATTATAAATCTTTTCCAAACTTCTGTTTCAATTTTAATTCCTAACTGTTGGTTACTAATGGATCCTTCATCTTCATTATTCTTCAATAATAATGCTGCTACCATGATTGATGATTGGATTGAAAAAATTTTTCCCATAGCTCCACTTCCTACTTCACCTCCTGCTCTTGCATCTACTACTCCTCTTGAGACTCCTCCAGATTGGCAAAGTCCATATTCTCAATCCCCTCCTGCTTTTATTCCACAAGATGATGATGTATCTTCTGTAGAGCTTATTGAACAAAAGTCTTCTCCTTCTCTCAAATATTTGAATGATGATGATTCATTTTTTTGTCTTGAAAAACAGTCTTCTCCTTCACTAGTTTCTAGTATTGATAATTCTGCTACATTGAACAGTGTTGATAGCTTCTCTACATACACTTTACATATTTTTAATGGATCTGATTCTTCTTTATAATATCTTAGTCAAGATTCACTTGAAACATTTAATCTTAACATAAAAAATAGTTTAAATCCACCAGAATCTTTTTTTAACCTTCCTGTGGCTTTTACTTCTAGTCCTGATGTTAAATTAGCTTCTCCACCATCATTTTTACCTTAATCACCTATATTTTTGTTGAATCCTGAATTCAAATCATCATCCTCTCCTGGAAGGATTATAAAGGAGGAACTGAGATCCGACAAAATCGATGAATCAGACTTAACTTCTTTTATTGATCATCCTGAATTTGCTCCATCCACATCTAATAAGGCTTGCTGCTACTCTCCATACCCTCCTAAATCTCTAAAAAAACAAAAAAGTAAATTCTTCAAGAAAAAATATTCTCTACACCCGCAAAGAGCGATCTGTTATAAATAGATAAAAGCTAAATGTTGGTTTTTCTTTTTTATTTTCTAATTTTATTTATCAGTTATTAATTCAGACTTTTTTTTGATAAGAATTCAACCCCCTTTTTGTTTAGCTGAAGCTTTCAAAGATCCTCATCTATGTTAGTTGAATAAAAAAGCTGTCTCCTTTCTCTAATTGTAATAATAATGAAGTTTTTTTTAAGACTAGACTAGGCTATACCTGTTTTTTTATTGAATTTTATCTTTTAGATTAGTTGTGATAAAATTTTTTCAATGGAATTAAATGATATAATTTTTTTAATGAATAAATGATGAATTTGGTCAGCTTTTTTTTAAGTAATAAAGAATTAAAAAAACCATAATATCAATATTGTTTTAAATGATGATTAGTGAGTCTCCTTCTTTCAAATATTGATAATAAAAGTGTATATTATTTTTTTATATTGACTTGAAGATGGTAAGATCCACTTGATAATTAATTTAAATGGAAAATATTATTGCCAATTAATTCTGGTATAGATCTTTTTTTAAAAAAAATCAATAGGCCCACACTTCCCCAACCTTGTGCCATTTTTATTTTAATTTGAAATGGCATAAGAACAGATAACCACCCCTGTTATATATATATATATATATTTTGAGTTAAATTGAGATACTTGTACATTGAAAAAAAAACTTTTCAATATTTCTAAATTTGTAATATTGTCTTGAATACTAATTCATAGCCTTAATTTTTATTTTTTATGTTGAGAATTTTTTTTTAAATCAATTTTTAGTAATATTTGTCTGAAAAACATCCCAATTGGCCTTTTCAATTACAAAATCTCCACTCTTCCATAAGATTCTTCCTTCTGGTATGTCCAGTAAATCCAGAAACAGTCCTCTTGAGGCTTCCACATCCCCAAAATATATTTTTCTTCTCCATTCTGCATCTGCTAATGTACCTTCTTCCCAATATATGTTTCCTAAATTTCCCTTCATACCATCATATGTAAGTAATTCTAAAAATTCAAGTCTTGAAAGAGAGAATCCTGGAAGCTCTTGCCAATCTTGAGATTCTTGAATTTGTTGATGCAGTTCTAGAAAATTGAACAATTCTTCAAATTCTAAGTATGGAATCCATATCTGAAATAAATCCTCTCCTTCTTCAACAAAGGGTTTTCCCCAGTAATTGACTTCTTCTGTATTTCCTACAATTTTGCAATTTATGTCTGTCCATCCTTCTTCATTCCAATTTATTTTCATGTGTAAGTTAGGCAGTCATGACTGTCTAGATCCTTTCTGAGTTTTGAGATAAAAGACTAATTCCTCTTTGTTAAGGCAGGAGGTCACTGCCCTTGAGTGCTAAGATTGTTTAAAAAGATTCAAGTAAATTGAAATTCTTCTTTGTTAAGGCAGGAGGTCACTGCCCTTATACTAAAAGAGATATGAAAAGAATTCTCTTTTTTTAGGTCATTTTTTTATTATCTTGCTATTTTTTATATGTGTTTTTTTGATTGGTTATTAAAATTGGATTACTTCAGTTATTATTGAGAACTATTTAACCTTCTGTTGTGAATTACTGAAAGACATATATCCTTAGATATTTCTCCAAATATCTTGTTGTGTTGTTCTCTTTGTGTATTCCTTTTCCATTCTGAAACAAAACCTTTGACTTCATGAATAAACATGTAACCAAAATCAAACCAGCAATAAGTTCCTCCCAAGAGTCCCAAACCATCTAGATTGAAGTCTTCTTGAGCCCATAAAATCTTGTGATACAGTCCTGCTATTTTCATTTGATAACATCCATAAGGCTTCTTCCAGTAAGGATTCTGTAAATTTCCTTTTATTCCAATAGTGGTTAGTAATTCCAAAAAATCAAAATTTGTAAGATTGGATCCAGGTAGTTCTGAAAGATATTTGGTTTGAATTATTGATGAATCTAGCTCATAATAATACAGTTCTTAAAATTTTATCATTGGAATTATTAAATAATCTTCCAGTCCATCATATTCTGGTATGTCTTCCTGTATGCCATTTTGATTCTGGGAGTCATTTGTTAATCCAGATGTAATTCCTTAATTTTGATTAAATAGCTCAGTTGAGCTTGAAAAGAAGCATATTTGATCATAGGCATAATTAAATTCTTCTAGAATGCTAAGTCCAGCTAGCCTTTGTGTATTTTCTGATAACTCTCCTTCTTCTAGGTCTTCAAATATTCTTCCTTGCTTATATTTATCTTCAAAACCTCCATTATTTTGTTGGTATAACTTCAAGTCATCTTATGATTCTGCTGTTTCCATTCTTTGTTAGATCCTCTTTTGAATATTTCTATCCCAAACTTGATCCATTTCATCTTTGGTAATTATGGAACTTTCACTTTCCAATTCTTTGCAGTTTATTTTTGCCAATGGCTTAATTATATTGTCTTTTTGTTCTTCACTTGTTAAATCTTTTTCAATATCACTAGTGCACCCAGCTTCCTCCTTCAATAAATTGAAATAATTTTCTGCAATTCCTGAGTAATTTGCTTCAGGTAGCTTCAGATCCATTTTAAATTTCTTCTGTGGGCTTTCTACTTTATCTTCTTTATTCATACCACTTAGCTCAAGTGCTAGCCATTTCTCTGGGTCTTCTATGGCAATTTCCAAATTTCTTCTCATCTTCTTCAGTTCATCTTTTATTTTTACTATTGCTTCACTATCTTCTACCTCCACTTTATCTTCTGTCTCCTTTCCTTTAGATTTTCTATCAGTTAGAGGGAGAATACTTTCTTTAGATAAAGATAATATGCTAGTATTTTCTCCAACTATTATCTGGTTGAAATTTTCAAATACTAAGAAGTCCAGGTAGGTTTTCTCTTCACTACCAGTAGTGACTTCAAGAGATTTAATTCGACCAATTGGTTTCAAAGAGTTATCTGTTGGTTTTGATGTGAAAGAGCTGATGTTTCATTCTGCTTTAAGGGCTATTTCCTGAGTCATAACATTCAAGTCATTTTTTGAATCAAAAATAGCTGAGAAGGGTATTTTGTTTGGTCCAAGAAATATTGTCTTCACTCTTGTTGAAGATTGACTTTCTGTTTCCTCTGTTTATTTTCTTTTGAATCATTCTGATCCATGTATTGACAATTTTCCAATCTCTGAAGAGGCACAAAGCTCCATACCTCTTGAAGGAGAAATTTGCCAACCAATAGCTTGAGGGTTACATATTGGTATGCATAATCAACATCCATCTTGCTCTGGATAACTAAATATTTCACCTTGATTGTGTGAAAGTTCCAATTTAACATTATTATCTTTTGGAAATGGTCTTCCAAGTATGGTGTGTACAGCTCCTTTTTCATCTCCTGTTATCATAGTAATTGATGTGATATCTGAGAGTCCAACAAAAGATGTTGTGTGTCCACCAATTCCTCTGAGATTCATATTGAGCTTTCTACTTGTAAGTGAGGCTTCAATTGCAATTTCCTCTGGTATTATATTAATTTCTGATCCAGTATCCATCAATGCCATTGTAGGATATTCTTCTCTTCCAATAAATACTTCCATAAATCCAAGTGGGACTGCATAATGTAATCTTGGGGTATCATAGTCCCGTAGCTTTAATGAAAGTAGTATTTCTTGAATATTTGACATATTGACTGATTTTATCACCTCTTTTTCCTGGGTAGTTAAGTTTTGTAATTTATCAATAAAGGTTGGTGACATTGATAATATTTCTTCAAGAGTAAGATTTATCTTTTGTTCAAGTATTTTCTTCATCACATGTTAAATTATTAGCTTTGGATTATTGGCTGTAGATTTTACCTTGTTCTTTAATTCCATCTTTTGTGAATCCTGCCTTAGTACCTCCTTATTCTTTTCCTTGGAAATTATTGCAATATCATCATTAACTAATTCCTTTCCTTCTTGTGTTTTCTTGTATTTTGTTGGAATTAGAACTCTTATTTCTTCTTCCGCCTCATCTTCCTCATGATAGGCACCTGGTATCTTCTTTTTAAAGGGTTTGTGTGTTTCATTTTTATCCTCTTTCTGATGTTGGTTTTGACTTTCCTGTCTTGAAGCTCTTTGCCTTGTCTGCCTAATTCCAACATTTATTTGAAGATTTTCATTTGCTGGTGATATTTGAGAAGTTTTCCAGTTTCCCCATTCTACTATTTGAGCTATAGCGGTTGCCTTCTCACCTTTACTTTCCTCAATTACTGTTATTTCTTGCTTCTTTGGGGGTAGATTTGATTGTTCCATCATTTTCATTGTAAAATCCTCCTTCTCTTTGGCAAAATGTCTAACTAATTCTTTTGCAGATTTAGGGCCTTCTGTGGGTACTCTTTAAAAATTTGAAAAAAGATATGTTCCTTCACACTCCAAGACAATTGTTTTCTCCAAGTCTTCTGTGAAATGATTACATATTATTGCAGAATGTCCTTCTTCTAAGCAGTAATAACACTTCAATGGCTGTCTTGGAGCCATTTGAGCTGGAACATATGGTTGATAACCAGAAGATATGGGTGATGAAGGATATCTTGGCCTGAATGGCTGTGAGTTTTGTATAGTTCTCTGATATTGATTATTGCTTGGTTGAAGTTTCTTGGGAGATTAAAACTACTTCCAAAAGGTTTTTATGCTGATTCAATACTTCCTTAACTGATTCATTCCCAGTATCCTTTGATTGATTTTCTTGTGGCTGTGGATTTTTGATTTTTTGGGTAAGATCTTTCATTTGCTTTAATACTTCTTCCCAGCTTTCCTCTTCAAACCTAGCTTTCTTCTCTTGTGACTTTTGTTGTGAAAATTCCTTCTGTTGAATTAAGACTTTGGCTTCTAAATCTTGCTCAATATATACCTTTAAGAGTTCCAATCTTGGAATGATATAGCCACCATCCAAAGCTTGCACCATGGCCTTATCTTTAATCATTTCTTTGTAAATAGATTTTCGAACACTTGAGGAAAGACTCACCAAACTTTCTTGATTGTGATTGATATCTCCTTGTATATATTGATACCTTTTGAGATAATTAATAATGGATTCATATTGACCAATGAACCTTTTCTATTGGGTCATATTTCTAATTCGTCCTTTTTGTTGAATCTTTGTAAATAATTGAGTAATTGAGGACAGCTTGTATCTTCTTTCAGGTGGCACTGTTCCCAATCTCCTCTTCATATCCAATTTTAATTGCTCCCAATCACCAGTTTCATATCCAGCCATTCCTTCAATATGGTAGCTAATTTCTTGATCTTTAGTCCAAAAGGATCTCTGTATTTCTATATCCCTTCCACTTGCTCCTTCAATTTCTGCTATATTTTCCACTCTTTTAATAAATCTTTCTGCTTCCTTTCCATCAAACCATAAATTATAATCCTTTGGTCTGATTTTGACAATGGGTGTATTGTTTTGTGGGATTTATTGTTGCAATGGGCTTGAAGCCTGTGCATGAAAATTAACCTGCTTTGGTAGAGTATTTGGTCTTTGTGAAGTGAATGGAGTTGATGAGGCCATGGGCCTTGAAAATGGTGATGGTGACCCTTCTTGTCTAAAGATTCGTGGCATACTTGTAGTTTCTTCCATTGGGCTGTTTTCTGCGGTAAAACTCAACTCTTTCCTTTTCCCTTCTTTTTTAAATAGTTTAATTAGGTCTTGTTGCATTTCCAACATTCTTTGATGAAGTCTTTCTACATCAGAAATATCTTCTTGTCCTTGCATGGTCTCTTCATCTATATTTTCTTTGGATTCATCCAGATTGTGTGACATCTTAGATGATGATTCTGAATCCATATTGATATATTCTTCGTTGATTTTCTGTTGTTAAAATTTCTTTCTAACTTCAAATAGTTCCTTGAGTAATTTCTGAAAATAGTCTGTGACTATCTTTTGATCTTTCTTCTTGGTTCTGGGTGCACCAACTTGCATACTATAATCTATAGGTGATTCTTCTCCAGGTGGTGTTTCTCCTCTTTATGGATAATAATAGTGAAATGATTTTGTTGAAGAACTTGATGGTGAAGATTATTTAGAGCTTTGTGCTTGTTCTGATTCCAGATTTACTTGATAGGCGCTTGAAACTTTTTATTGATGAAAGGCTTTTTTATGGACTAAATTTGAATTGTTTTTCTTTGATAATTGACAGATTATTGATGGTTGAAGCTGTTTGCCACTGTTGAGACTCCTTTTGGTGTGGGATAAAATAAGGCAGTACCTTGAGGGGGTAATTATTGGTAAGTCTGTTTTGAATTTCAGAATTGTTCAATAACCATGGGTGCTAAGGTGTATTAGCTGCCCCTCTAAATAATACTGAATAGTCATCCTACAGAGAATCACAAAATAAAATAAGATTTGGGTCTTTAACAGATAGAGAAGACTTATGAGCAATCTCTAAATCAGACCTATCAATTACACTACAGTAAAACCTCTAATTTAAAACTAAACTTTTTGATACAATAAGTACTAAGATTTTCTTTTACTTTAATAAAGGTAATGATAATATTTTTTGTTTTCTGTTATTTTGATAAGAATGATAAGAATATGTATTTTTTCAAAGGTTTTATGTTGATTATAATGAGTTTTTTTATATGAATACTAATAATAAGACTACTGGATTTGATTCTTTTGATATTTTCTAATACTGAGCTGATATCACTACTACTTTTTTGTTAATAATACTAAGCTTTTGAGCAAGGCTACTTAAGATTTAACTATGGTTATACTACTATTTTTTGACAATGATGAGCTACTGAGCTTTTGAATACGGTTATACTACTATTCTTCACTTAATACTAAGCTTACTGAGAACGGTGAATGAGCTTTTCACTACTGAAACACTACTACTATTCTAGATATCCTGCTAGTTCAGGGATGGTTGTGATCCTGGATGGTGGGAACTTGCTCCATGATCTTGGGGAAAATGAGGGCGAGAGGACCTCTATTCATAGCTTTTGGGCTTCCATAGAGATTCTCAAAACAGGGTACTTAGAAAAAATCATAGCTGAGATGTTTTAGCTGGTCAAACATGTAGTTTTGGTGTAGCAATGTGTTTGCTGAGAGAATTGTGCTGGTGGTACTTTTTCTTATCAAAATCATGTGGTGTCTTTGAGATAATTTGGCTGGTGACATTTTCTTTTTTCCAAGAAAGTGGAGAAAATACAGCTCCTGAAATTTGAGCTTTCTTCTAGTCATATGATATATATGAGAAAATTATTCTGGTGTTTCTGTTTCTTATCAAAATCATGTGATGTCTTTGAGATAATTTGTCTGGTGACAATTTCATTTTTAGTTACTTTGTTATGTGTTTTCTGAGAGAATGAAGCTGGAGGTGCTGTTTCTTATCAAAATCATGTGATGTAATTGAGATAATTTGGCTGGTGAGATTTTCTTTTTGCCAAGAAAGTGGAGAAAATACAGCCCTTGACAATTGAGCTTTCTTCTATTCATATGATATATATGAGAAAATTATTCTGGTGTTTCTGTTTCTTATCAAAATCATGTGATGTCTTTGAGATAATTTGGCTGGTGAAATCTTCATTTTTGGTGACTTTGTTATTTGTTTTCTGAGAGAATTATGCTGGTGATGCTGTTTCTCATCAAAATCATGTGATGTAATTGAGATAATTTGGCTGGTGAGATTTTCTTTTTTCCAAGAAAGTGGATAAAATAAAGCTCCTGACAATTGAGCTTTATTTTAGCCGTATGATAGATATAAGAAAATTATGCTGGTGAGCTTTTTCTTGGAAGTGGTGAAATTGGTATTTTTAATTGTAATTGAATTTATTCTGGTTGAAGCTCTAATATTCTTGATTATGCTCCAGGACTTCTTTACAGTTTGATTTACCTAGTTCCAGAGTTTTAAAATTTGATTTCCACATTTGAAGTTATTCCCTGATTCCTAATTACATTTTCAGAGCTATTCCCGCAATTTTATTTCCATTTGCAGAGCCATTCCCACAATTTTATTATTATTATTATTATTATTTAACTATTTTGTAATCTTGAGACTGGTATCATTGGTATGGAATACCACAGTGCCCAATTAAAAAATTCTTCAAGAGGCCCCAGAACAAGCATCGGGAATCAAGAGGCTTCCCTAACAAGCAGGGAATCATTGTGTGCTAAATGGTTCTCGCTTGTTTCCTTCAAGAGAAGAATTGTGAACTCTGAATACTAGCTTCAAGAAATCTTGAAAGTTTCTTATTTTCCCTTCTGTCTCTGATCTTTATTATAGTAGTCTCATTGATTCTGGTGCTACCAACTCCTTTATTGCAAAGAACTTTGTTCTCAAGTACTCATTTACTATGTCAGAGTGCCCTGAAAATATTCCTTTTTTCATTTTGGATTCCAGTTAATCCACTTCCTTTTTCATCACCCATTATACCAAGTGAGTTGTTTACTTTCCTTCCCCCCCAAGATTTGAATGGGACTTTTTTATAATAGATTCCCCAAAGGGAGAAGATGTCATATTGGGCTATGATCTTGTCACCTTTTTAATGTTATTATTGATTTTAAAAATGGATTTATCACCTATGATTCTAGTCATAATTACTCTAGTGGTATTATTTCTTCTACTAGTAATGAATTTATCACTTTTGTCAACAGTGTTTCTCTGGTTGGTTAACTTACAACACCTTCCCTTCCTTCTTCTGTCCATATCCCTTCCATCATTCCCTATAAGTTATTACTTCCATCAAGAGATGAAGTCTTAAAAGAGATAAAATATGTTGTAGAAGATGTTTCTATATCTTCACTTCATCTCTTACAAGGGAATATGGACCTTCCTCCATTATCCTTTCATGCCTCCCTGTAGGAGGAGTGGGATGAGGAGTAAGAGCAAGAAGAAATTGAAACTGTACTGAAGGTGCTCCCTCCTGCTTACCACCAATATTTTGATGTATTCTCTAAGGTGAAAGCGGAGAAACGTCCTCCACACTGTGCCTGTGATCACTATATCAAACTGGATGGGTCTCTACCTCCAGTTGGTGCTATCTACTCTCTATCAAACAATGAGTCAGATATACTGTGGGCCTAAATTTCAGTGAATGTAGAGAGAAATGTTTCATTAGGCCAAGCTCCTTTTCAACAAGGAGCACCTTCCCTTTTTGTCAAGAAAAGGGATGTTGGCCTTGTTTGTGTGTTGACTCCTGCAAACTCAATTCTGTCAGTAGGAAGAACAGGTATCCTGTTCTCCCAATGAACCAGCTTATTAATCTCTTTAATGGCTCCACTATCTTCTCTAAAATAGAGCTTCTGGTTCTTATAATCTCCTGGAAATTAAAGAGGGGTCTGAGTACCTAACTGCCTTGAGAAACAAGTATTCAGTTATGCCATTTGGCTTGACCAATGCTCCTGCTTCATTCCAAAATCTTGTGAATGATATCTTTGCAAATTTTTCAAATATTTTTGTAGTAGTCTACTTGGATGATATTATGGCCTTTTCTACTTCTGAGGAGGAACATGTCAAACGTGTGGCCTCTGTCTTCCAAAGACTGAGAGACAATGATTTGTTTTCTAAAGCCACAAAGTGTGAAATACTTGGGCCATGTTGGTTTAAGTGATGGCCTGAGCCCAAGAACATCAAGGCCCTCCAATATTTCATTGTCTTTTCCAATTTCTATTGTGGTTTCATTAATCATTTACCCAAAACTCACTTCTGTCACTTTCCTTCTCAAAAAAGATTCCCCTTTTCCCCTTCTCTCTTCAATGAGGATTCTCTCAGTCAGTTTCAAATACTCCAATAATCTTTCACCACTTCTCCTATACTTTCTCATTTCAATCCTTCTTTAGCAGCTATTTTAGAGACCAATGCTTCTGATTATGACTTGGGTTCTGTACTGAGTCAGGTGAATGACTCAGGAAAGCATTGCATTGCATTTGATACCTTCAAGAGTCTACCAGCTGATCTCAACTATTTCATTCATGACAAGGAGCTCCTTGGCATAGTTTGGGCTCTCAGCCACTGAAAAGCTTTCCATCTTTCTCTTGCTAATCCTTTTGAAGTCCTGACAGACCATTCCTCTCTTCAGTAATTCATGTCTTCAAAGCTTCTTACTTGATGTCAAGCCTGTTGGGCTGAATTTCTCTCTGAATTGTGATTGGCTCTTTTATTCTTTACTCTTATTATTATTGTTTCTGCTTTTCTTATAGTTACTTTCATAAGCAATACCATTCTTAGTACACTCTTAAGCATATTCATTCTTATTCCATCTGAGCCCTCCATAAGTGAGTTCAAACTTACTGAGTGCCAGGCCCTCTTCACTTAGAAGAGCCCCTGTGAGCTTACCATCATGAAACTCCTATTCCAAACCAAAAAATGGCACAGACGCAGGGAAAGTCACTCATATTCATCTACTCCTGAAATACACGCTCACATTGAGTATGTACAACAAATCTTTCACCATGACTTCTATATTTTCTTTCAATTGGAAAAAGGATATATTCAACTTGAGACACAATCACCAAAAAAACCTCCATTTATTTCAGCCCCAAAGACAAAAAGAGACTGCCAAAAACCAAAGTGATAACAAAAGAGACAAATTGAAGTGGTAATAAAACTCAAAAGAGTGGACACCAATATTTTTACAAAGAGCCATGGAGCCCAATAATACATATATCAGAAATGTTGACAACAAAATCAAAGTGATTGAAACATTTATTAATGCCAAAGACAATGAAGCAAAAATCTGTCCAAGAGTTTCTAAAGGTAAATAAACCCTGAAAAATACAGTTTTATTATCTCTTTCAATTTTTAAGAATTGCATCACCATTCCTCAGAGATCTCAAAAAAATGACAGCAAGAAATCTTGCAAGGAAGAAATAGAAGAGAAAGAAAACCCAATTTCATGGATGAAATGATCAATAATGGACTTGAAGTTTTGTAAAAACCACCCAAAGTCACATTCCACATCAAATTAAACCAATTCCAACCATAAAATTGGATAGATTCAGAAACCTTCACTCAAATTCATCTATTCCTGAAATACCTTCTTACATGGAGTCTGGACAAAATAATTTTCACAATTGCATCATCATGGGAGGAAATTTTAATAATAAGGCAGAAAGTCTTACTCAATAAAATTCCTTTCCAAAAGCTTCTGAAAGAGACAAAATGTTGAAATGCCAACAAATATTTCATACTCTTAGAAGAGATAGCAACCTGAATCAGATGAAATCAGGAAGCCATCAAAGCCAAAAATGATTCTTGGCATATCAAAAGTCCCAATATGACTCAGGGATACCAAGGCATGGAGGAAGAAATTCTATTTTCCCCACAACAGCCTGATAGCTACATGATTTAAAAGCCAAAGGACAATTCTTCCAGGACTCTCCAGTAATACCTGGTAGACTCCAGCAGATGAAATGGAGCCCAAATGGAAAACAAGAATTTTTTAAAAAAGGAGAAGAAAAAATCAAATCCTTTGATAGAATTAGTCCAAGAGGTACCCAAGAAAAAAAATACTGTAACTACCAATAGTTTTGCTAGCTCAGAATTATTAATCCCAATATTATGCCTATTTATGGTAACATGCCCCCTCAGAATTTTGAGAACAATGAGTCAAGAGGTAGTAGTTTCATATGGTCTAACAAGGAAAAATTTATGGAATTAAAATATTATAATAAGCAAGAATTAATTTCAGGAATTGAATTGCTAAAAGAGGGAAATGCCTTCAAAGCTACTGTCATAAAAGACTTAAATACAAATTTAGACAAAATTTGGGACAAATTTTAAAAAGCCAATAGCCCATTGATTTCAATGCTAGAGGAACAACAGACTATGAGGAGCGACTTAATAAATGTCCAGAAACAGAAGAAAAACCTTTGGAAATGAGGATGATTACCTCTATGAAGAGAGTAATAAGAATAAAGGTTCTTCCCTCACACAAACAAAGGTAAGTAACCCATCATCCACAACTCCTAAAATCTAAAATAGCAGGAACAATCAGGCAACCAAGCACCTGAATATCAGGATTCAAGCTGAAGATCTTAATCAATATATTGATATGTCAAAACCCTCAGCTACACAGAGAAAGAAGCACTGAAACAATCACCAGAAGTGGTAAATTGGTCCAGATTATTAGGTGTTAGATAATATTATCACATGAATCTCATTTATTATATTAATGGACTTTTTGTTGATTTCCTAAAGATTCCAGACTATTGGATCACAAAAAGACACAACCCTAAATTCAGAGGCCATGCAAACATATGATACACTGAAATGAAAGACATAAATGGAAGGAAAATGCTGCCATGGTGGAGAAGCCAAAGGATAAAAAATAAATTAATGGTACATGGATTTCACAAAAACCATCTCTTTTGAGAGTGACAGATACTCTACAAAGAAAGAGCCTTATTAATGGTTTCTTTAACAAACCAAAAATACTCAAATCTACTTATCCAAACATGACAGTAGAGAAGATAAATCACAATTATCTGAAAAAACTTCCAGGAGAATTAAAACAGGAAGTAAAGTGCAGATTCAGAAAATTAAGAAGCATGCATGAAATAGCTAATGTCATACATGATCTCAGAAATCATACATCAATTTTAATTAGTTCCCCCTATAGGTCACATGATAGCAGAGGAAAACAAAAGCTTCTTATGGAAAAAGAAAACAAATCTACCAATTTTGCATAAGTATCATCAAAAGCACTCTCTCATGTCATAATTGTGGATCACCTGACCACTATGCAAATAATTGTGCCAAGAGAAAAAAGAAAATATTTGCAGTAGAGGAAGAGTCAGTAGATGAGCAAATACAGTAAAGATCTGACTCTGAAAGTATGGGAAATGTGCTGAGCTAGGATTTAGAAAGTGAATGAGCTCCTATTGTGCAATATTTATTGGAGAATTGGGATGAAGGTCCAGAATGAGTCAGGAACAGTTCTTTGAAAGATCAATTTACTTATCCACACAATTGAAAAGACCTCAATGGGAATACCACATAGGCCAAAGAATATTTGGAAAACCCACAATGGTATGACCCTTATTCATGAAAAAAACAAAGCTATATGTTTTCATTGAAAATAGAAATCATCCTTTCATTTTTGACACAGGACCGAGTTTCTCAGTAGTAGCCAAGGAATACTTGGACAAATTCTTCCCAATGTGGCATGCAGAAATACTTGTAGCAAAATAAAGAAGTTTTAAGAGTTCTTCAGGAAAGATTAAATCACTTGGAAAAATCCAAAAATTGATTAAAATACCACACAAAAGGGGAAATTTGGGATTTCCAACAGAATTGGTGGTACTTGAAAATTCTGAGATTGATGAACTCTTGATAGGTACATAATACCACAGAATCTATGGCATATGAATACATAATACCACAGAAAATTACTTGGCAATTTGGAAAGAAAAAAAAATAAGTTCCACTTTCAAACTTGGATCCCCAACCAAAGAAAAATATCTTCAAATAAGGGGTATCTGATAGAAAAAAGAATAACCCACTAGACAAAGAGAAGTGGGTAAAATTGAAACATATTACAGATAAATATTCTCATTTAAAAATATCTAGATCCTCAAGTAGGAAAAATGAGTCTCATAAATGATGAGCTTTCTTTGGAGGAATGGGATGTCAACCTGCAGCTCCAAACAGAGCACCAGAATGGCATCCAAATCCAATAATTAATGGTGTAGAAAGTTTTTTACAAACATATTCTATAAATGTATAAATATTAAGTGGGAAAAACTCCATAAAATAATATACCAATATTATACAAATAGAATAAGAAATAAAAAAGATACAAATACTCAAAGATAAGATGGAATAAGCAGAAACCCTAATTTTCACCTCTCTTGTAAATTATGAATAATTACTAAAACACCCACAAAAATGGTATTTTCCTTAAGTTTCTTAATGCAGACTATCCAATGGAACCATGGATTTTTTAGTAGCACTCCTATTTCAGCTGATACCAGTATAGCTCCTTAAAGGTCTAAGAGGACTTGTTGAAAACTGTACAAAAATGTGACCAAATTGAATATCTGAATGAGATATGTAAATTAGAATATATTAGACACTTTTATCTAAAAGATTTGCCAAGGTATCTTGGCTCAAAGGTTTACTACACAGAATACAGTATTTTTTAGAATAGAAATATAAAGAAACCTTGTGTCTTTTCCATACACTCATATGGATTTAGTATATATTCTACCAGCTTTAATGATGCATTAAGACTTAAAGATCTCCATAATCATAATTCTGATATCTTATTAATTGACAGAGATATCTGGCTTTGAAGATTTTGAAGCCACATACTGATGTACAAAAATAAATAAAAACCTTAAAGCTCTTATAGCTTTTGCTATCTTTGAGATGAGTGAAAAGTAATCACACTAAACTGAATATCTCAGTAAAATCTTCAATTCCATGCTTATTTATTATTGACACATGTATTATTGGATGAGATATCTGGTGTGGAAGGATTTTTACCAATACTGGTCTATACCAAACCTGTGCCAACTAGTACTGGCTTAATACTTGAAATAATGGTAGTTTCAGGATTAAACTTGCCCATAATGACTAATCACCCTAAGAGGTGTGGATTACTCAAGCCTCTTCAAATTCTATCTTGTCCTCGGGATTCCTTATCAATGGACTTTATCACTCAATTGCCACTGTTCAACAACTCTGATTTAATGTTAGTAGCTGTGTACAGATTCCTAAAAATGGCAATATTCACTCCAGCTTATTCAGCAATTACTGACCTTGAATTATCCCCAATTTTCATTAACCATATCTTTTCCAAGCATGGACAACCATTCAGTGTTGTCAGTCATAGAGGCTCCTGGTTTTTTTCATCATTCTGGACCCAATTATTTCAGAAGCTCAATATATAAAGAGATCTTTTAACTTCCTTTCACCCTGAAGCAGATTTACAGACAGAGAGGGTAAATTGTATTTTAGAACAGTATCTTTTGATGCATGTCAGTTACCATAAAGATGACTGGCACATCTAGCTCCCTCTGGCTTAATTTTCCTGAAATAATGCAGAACACTCATAAACAAAACAATCACCCTTCTCCACCATTGATTGAATAAATCTCAGTTTTGATATTTGTCAAGACACACCTTCTGGAAAGTTATCAACAAAAGTCCAATCAGTAAATCAAGTTGTCAAGGAAGAATTAGAGTCAGCAATAAGGTGTTTTATGAAGTATGCAGATTGAAATAGGACAATTCTACCTGATCTCCAACCTGGGGACAAAGTATGGCTAGCCTCACAGAATATCAAGACTACAAGACCCACCAAGACATTCTCAGAAAGATGGCTGGGACCCTTTAAAGTATTTAATAAGATTGGAAGCCATGCATACCACCTCAAGTTGCCTCAACAATGGAAGTCAGTTCACCTTTTTTTTCCATGTGTTATTATTAGAACAAGTCAACCAATCAAATATCTTAAACCAACATCAATCACCATTAGTTCCAGTTGTAGTGGAAGAGAAAGAGGAATTTGAAGTGGCTCAGGCTCTGGACTCAAAACTCAAAAGAGGTAAATTACGGTATCTGGTATAGTGGAGAGGATTCACTGAAGACCCAGAAAGAACAGTTTGGGAGCCAGATCCCAGCCTTACCAACTCACCAGACCTTTCCAAGGACTTCCATACCTTTTATCCTGAAATCCCTGGCCCGGGTACCTCAGGAGTTTTCCTTTATGTTGCTTGGTGGGGAGTAGAAGTTATGAAAGTAAGTTCCTCTACTATAATGCACCTTTAAGAGGGTATTCTACCCAAATTTGCTGTAAGAATCACCTTGGCCATTTTATGAGGACTTGTCAATTTTTTGGACAGATTTAGAAGGCCTTGCAACATTAATACCCTCAAATTTGGACCTTTCCTCAATATATGGCCAAATGCCTTGTTTCTTGGTTTCTTTTATTACTTATGCCATTGATAAGTAGTCAGGAAATTCCCCAAATCAATTCAGTTTATGGCAAACCTTTTTTAGTTTTCTTATGGTACTTGGTGGGGAGTGGAAGTTAGGAAAGTAAGCTACATCTCCTGATATGCATTTCTGAGGGTTTCTACTTAAAAAACAACAGCTTTTCCACTCTGTGAGAATCAAATAGTTGTTTTTATCTTTCATGAACATTTATGGCCAAAGCCAAGCAACTTACCTCAAGAAGGACACCTCTCAGAAATCTCTTTGTTTCTTTTTTCTTTACTCTTCTTTTTCTCAATTTTTTCAATTTATTTTCTTTCTGTTACTTGTATAATTCTTTTTTATTTTATTTCTTTATCAAAGAAGCAGCATTCCCTGCTTTAACATGTATTGGGAGGTTCCATTTTCTTTCTATTTTTGTATTAATAAGAGTGGAAATAAAAGACATCCAAACACAAACAAAGCCAACAATATAGTTATCCTTACCAACATCATCAAAGGTTTTCTGAAATTCATTTATAAGTTCATCTTCATACCAGGCAAATCTGGCAGCCATATCTTCAGAAGCAGTAACAGGAATCATTCTATCATTAGCATATTCAATCACCTCCCTACTATTTCTATCAACCCTTCTGAGAAATCTGACCACAGCATCTTGACTTTCATTCACCACAGCTGGATCCTCTCTGGTAACCCTGATTTCCCAATTCCCACAATTCGGAAACACTTGAGCATCTGCAAATGGCAAAAGTGACTGATCTTCTCTTCTTTGACTGGTGCTGGCCACAGGTTGTAATTGATGGGAGGTGAGTACTGGTGATTTCCTGGGCTGTGTAATGGACCATGGCTTCATTGGTGAAGCTGGGATTTGCCTGGAAGTGGAGGAACTGAATACAGGGAAGGCTGGAAGTTTCTTAGAATACTGGGAATGAGATGGCTATGGAATTTCTTGTAAGGAGGCTGACTTGGTGAAATACTTGAAGAGTGGCCAACCAATGGATTTATCACTTCAACTTATTCACCATCCAATTTTTCACTTCCTTCAGCATCTGGATTGGTTAGTGAATACAAAATCTGTCTTATTCTTTTTCACCACCCCTTGATTGTTTATTCTGGATATGGGGACCTCTGAACCTGATTAAATTGGCCTACCACAAGTGGTAATGGGCCCTCAAACATTGGTCAATCTTGAAACCTCCCTCTTCCGGGATACATTCACTAATTCAAGCCATAAGTATCAAGTAAAACAAGAACATAAAAGCACTTACAACTAGAATTACCTGAATTGAAATCAGGATTATGGGCCTCAGAGATTGGGAACTCTTTTGTAAAAGTCCCATCCTTCTTGCTTCAAAGGTATCTTTTGACATTGGAAATCAGCACTCCTGGAAGTAAGCATGGTTTCTTCCCAACAAAACAATAGTGGAACTTTGAAGACCTAGGGTTAAAGTGTTTGAAGCACTGTTTACCCTTCATCAAACACTTAGAACAAGGTGGATCCAAGATTTAAAGTGCCTTGTACCCATCATTGGTTTGAGAAGGATCAAAGTGGCCAGAGGAAGCCATGTACCAGGGTAAACCCAATTGACTGAAGATTCCATACCCACAAAGAACAGAAAGTGGAGGCACAGAAGTGGAAGATTCATCACATATTCATATCAAAATCCTGAAGATCATCAAGATTCTGTGTCCATAATTCCATTTATGTCCCCCTCAAGGTTATCAATGTGGGCCTCCAAGACTGTCTTGGTCCCCAATCATCAAACTGGGACCTCTCCTTCAACTTTGTGGAGGTCTCTCTTATTAATGGTCCTGGATCACCTTCAAGGGATCCAGAAAATATGGGCCCATTGGGGTCCACAGGACCCCCTGGATCCTAGGGGGGCCGTATTAGTCCTGGGGGACTGCAGACAATGGGCTGTAAAAAATCAAAATTGGCCAAACGTTCCAGAATTAGAAAGCTCTCTATAGAAGTTGCAGGAACCCAGAACACCCAAAATGATGCCAAAAGTCATTTTTGGGCCAATTTCCTCAAGAAACCTGTGGACAAGACCTCTTAAATCAAAATTCAACATATGCATATTAAAGACTAGATGCAATAAGGGCCCCAGGAGACTTTTGGGGACAATTCTGTCAAGGGTATTCAGTCATATAGCCAAAAATTCATCAAAATCCAAACTGAAGCAGTTGGCAGCCATCATTTTGGGATACAACCCAAGTCCAATAAATAAGGAAGATTTGGACAGAAATGACTCAAGACAGGAATAACTCAAACAATCCAAAATTTCAGTTACTTTAAGAAGGGGAAGATTGTTCATGGGGAAGAAAAGAGAAAAGAAAATTAAGCAGAGTATTTTCAGAATAATGATCAGGAGGGAAAGAATTTAGTTTTAAGGAATTTTGAAGAAATTTGGGGATATGGGGATGGCAATCAACAGTGGAAGGCTATTATGGTGTTCAAAAGCCCACCAGTTTCAAGAGGGGGATACTGTCACAGCCACTATCCAGGGGTAAGGGTATTCAATTTTAACCCCACTCAAGCCCATCAAACCAGCAATCCAGTATGTGTATCATTAATCAGTTTCAGAAAATCTTCTTTCTGAAACCAGAAGACAGTCTGGTCCATCAATACAGCCTGTCATCGCTTCTATAGGCTGGATTCACAAAATGAATTATTGGATTAACAAGTCGGAAGCTATATGATCACTCACCTCCACCACACCACTTGAACAAATCCTTTACATCCATAAAGGTGCTGTATTATTGAGATCAATTCAAATCAAGATTCCTCAAAGAAGAATTAATTCTTTGGATCAGGGATGGTGGATTCTCACGTATGCCAGCCTGTATTTCTCCCCCTGGGAACTGTTCCCCAGTTAATTAATATACTTTTTTCAATTAATATATATTCTTACTCTTATTTTGGAGCAGATTATTTATTGGTAGTAAGTTAGTCTTTCCATTTCCTCACCTGTCCAGAATAGTTGTGGTGGCCTTATCCTTATCAACCCTTTTCTTTCTTTCTCACAGATTGAAACAGTGGACTTGGACTTGTTTGTGATTGTCTCTTTTATTCTTTACTCTTATGATTTTTCTGCTTTTCTTATAGCTACTTTCATCAGCAATACCATTCTTAGTACACTCTTAAATTTATTCATTCTTATTCCATCTGAGCCCTCAATAAGTGAGTTCTAGTTTACTGAGCAACAGGCCCTCTTCACTTAGAAGAGCCCCTGTGAACTTACCATCATAGAACTCCTATTCCAAGCCAAATTAAACCAATTCAAACCAAAAAAATGGCACAGATTCAGGGAGAGTCACTCATATGCATCTACTCCTGAAATACACCTTCACATCTAGTATGTACAACAAGATTTTTACCATGACTTCTATATTTTCTTTCAAGTGGAAAAAGGATATATTCCACTTGAGACAAAATCACAGACAAAACTTCATCTATTTCAGCCCCAAAGACAAGAAGGGACTTCTAGAAACCAAATTCAAAACAAAAGAGGAACATTTAAGTCATAATAAAACTCAAAAGAGTGAACACCAATATTTGTACAAAGAGCCAAGAAGCCCAAGAAGACAACAATCAGAAAGGCTCACAAAAAAATCAAAGTTATAAACACATTTATCAACTCCAAAGGCAAATTGTATCTTTTTTGATTTTTAACAATGACACCACCATTCCTCAGAGATCTCAAAAAAATGACAGCAAGAAATCTTTCAAGGAAGAAATAGAAGAGAAAGAAAGCACAATTTCATGGATGGCATGATCAATAATGGACTCAGAGCTTTGTAAAAACCACCTAAAGTCACATTCCACATCAAATTAAACCAATTCCAACCATAAAATTGGATAGATTCAGAAACCTTCACTCAAATTCATCTATTCCTGAAATACCTTCTTACATGGAGTCTGGAAAAAATAATTTTCACAATTGCATCATCAGGGGAAGAAATTTTAATAATAAGGCAGAAAGTATTACTCAATAAAATTCCTTTCCAAAAGCTTCTGAAAGAGACAAAATGTTGAAATGCCAACAAATATTTCATACTCTTAGAAGAGATAGAAACCTTAATCAGATGAAATAAGGAAGCCATCAAAGCCAAAAATGATTCTTGGCATATCAAAAGTCCCAATATGACTCAGGAATACCAAGGCATGGAGGAAGAAGTTCTATTTTCCCCACAACAGCCTGACAGCTACATGATTTACAAGCCAAAGGACAATTCTTCCAGGACTCTCCAGTAATACCTGGTAGACTCCAGCAGATGAAATGGAGCCCAAATGGAAAACAAGAATTTTTTTAAGAAAGGAGAAGAAAAGATCAGATCCTTTGATAGAATTAGTCCAAGAGGTACCCAAGAAAAGGAAATTACTGTAACTACCAATGGCTTCGCTAGCTCAGAATTAATTTATCCCAAGATTATGCCTATTTATGGTAACATGCCCCCTCAGAATTTTGAGACCAATGAGTAAAGAATTAGTAGTTTCATATGGTCCAACAAGGAAAAATTTATGGAATTAAAATATTATAATATACAAGAATTTAGTTCAGGAATTAAATTTCTAAAAGAGGGAAATGCCTTCCAAGCTACTGTCATAAAAGACTCAAACACAAATTTAGACAAAATTTGGGCCGAATTTGAAAAAGCCAATAGACCATTTATTTCAATGCTAGAGGAACAATAGACTATGAGGGGGGACTTAATAAATGTCCAGAAACAGAAGAAAAAACTTGGAGATGAGGTTGATTACTTCTATGAAGAGAGTAATAAGAAGAAAAGTTCTTTCCTCATACAAACCAAGGTAATTAACCCATCCTCCACAACTCCTAAAATGTAAAAGAGGATAAAAGACCAGGAAACCAAGAACCTGAATATCAGTATTCAAGCTTAATATCTAGATCAATATATTGATATGTCAAAACCCTCCGCTACTCAGAGAAACAAGCACTGAAACAATCACCAGAAGTGGTAAATTGGCCCAAATTATTAGGTGTTGGATAATATTATCACATTAATCTCATTTATTATATTAATGGGCTTTTCGTCGATTTTCCAAATATACCATGCTATTGAATCACAAAAAGACACAACACTAAATTCAGAGGCCATGCAAACATATGGTACACTGAAATGGAAGAAAAAGGCTGCCATGGTGGAGAAGCCAAAGGATACAAAAGTAAAATAATGTTACATGGATTTGGCAAAAACCATCTCTTTTGAGAGTGACAGATACTCTACAGAGAAAGAGCATTATTAATGAGGTCTTGGACAAACCAAAAATACTCAAATCTACTGATCCAAACATGACAGTAGAGATGATAAATCACGATTATCTGAAAAACTTCCAGGAGACTTAAAACATGACTCAAAGTTCAGATTCAGAAGATTAAGAAGCATTGATTAAATAGGTAATGTCATACATGATTTCAGAAAGCATACATCCATTGTAATTAGTTCACCCTATAGGTCAAATGCTAGCAGTGGAAAACAAAAGCTTCTTATGGGAAAAGAAAACGAATCTACCAATTTAGCATAAGTGTCAACAAAAACACACACTCATTTCATAATTGTGGATTACCTGACCAATATGAAAATAATTGTGCCAAGAGAAAAAGAAAAAATTTGCAATAGAGGAAGAGTCAATAGATGAGCACATAGAGTAAAACTCTGACTCTGAAACTATGGGAAATGTGCTAATATAGGATTCAGACAGGTAATAGGAGCCTATTGTGCAATATTTATTGGAGAATTAGGATGAAGGTCCAGGATGAGTCAGGAACAGCTCTTTTAAAGATCAATTTACTTATCCGCAGAATGGGAAAGAGCTTAATTGGAATCTCACATATTCCAAAGAGTAATTGGAAACCCACAATGGTATGAATTTTATTCATGGAGCAAAAACAAATCTGGATGTTTACATTGAAAATAGAAATCATCCTTTCATTTTTGACACGGGACCAACTTTCTCAGTAGTAGCCAAGAAATACTTGGACAAAAGCTTCCCAATGTGGCATGCAGAAATACTTGTAGCAAAATAAAGAATTTTTAAGAGTTCTTCAGGAAACATTAAATCACTTGGAAAAATCCAAAAATTGATTAAAATACCACACAGAAGGGGAAATTCGGCATTTCAAACAGAATCTATGGTACTTGAAAATTCTGAGATTGATGGTTTCTTGATAGGTACAGAATACCACAGAATCTATGGCATATGAATACATAATACCACAGAATATTACTTGACAATTTGAAAAGAAAAATCAAGTTCCACTTTCAAGCTTGGATCCCCAACCAAACAGAAATATATTCCAATAAGGGGTATCTGATAGAAAGAAGGATAACCCACTAGACAAAGAGAAGTGGGTAAGATTGGAACATATTACAGATGAAGATTCTCATTTAAAAGGATCTAGAGCCTCCAGTAGGAAAAAAGAGTCTCATAAATTATGAGCCTTCTTTGGAGGAATGGTATGTCAACATGTGGCTCCAAACAGAGCACCAGAATGGCATCTAAACCCAATAAGTAATGGTATAGAAATATTATCACAAAAATAGTCCATACATGTATAAATATTAAGTGGGAAAAACTCCATAAAATGATATACCAATATTAGCCAAATAGAATAAGAAATAAAAAAACACTCAAAGATAAGACGGAATAAGCATAAACCCTCATTTTCTGCTGTCATGTAACCCATGAATACTTAATAAAACGCCCACAAAAATGGTACTTCTCTTGAGTATCTCAATGTGTACTGTCCAATGGAACTGTTAATGATTTAGTGGCACTCCTACTTCAGGAGATACCAGTATAGCCCCTTAAAGTTCTAAAAGGGCTTGTTGAAAACGGTACAAAAATATGACCAAATTAAATATCTGAATGAGATCTTCAATTCAGAATATATCAGACACTTTTATCTCAAAAATTTGCTAAGGTATCTTGGTTCAAAGGTTTACTACACAGAATACAGTATTTTTAGAATAGAAATATAAAGAAACCCCTGTGTCTTTTCCATATACTCATATGGCTGTACTATAGAGTCTACCAGCCTGAATAATTAGCTAAGACCTACAGCTCTGTATCATCATAATTCTGATATCTTATCAATTTACAGAGATATCTGGATTTGAAGATTTTGAAGCCACATACTGATTTACAAAAATAAATCAAAACCTTAAAGCCCTTATAGCTTTTGCTATTTCTGAGAGGAGTGAAAATTAATCATACCAAAGTGAAGAGCTCAGTAAAATCTTTAGTTCCATTCTTCTTTATTATTGATACATTAATTATTGGATGAGGTATCTGGTGTGGAAGGATTTTGGCCAATACTGGTCTGTATCAAACCTGAGCCAACTAGTACTGGCTTAATACTTAAAATAATGGTAGTTTCAGGATGAAACTTGCCCATAATGACTAATATTAGTCAGCCAAACACTTTTGATTTGTCATAACAATTATGAATTTGTGGTATTTCTATTCCAGTTTGTCTTGATGGCCAACAGAAAAGAGTTTTTACATAGGTTGTTTCCCTTAATAAAATGAAATATAGGCCTAAATAGTTATTAAAGACAAAGAGTTAATCCTTATTCCATCTAATAAACACTTATTTATTTATCTAAGGGTGGTCAAAGACTAACCACATTCTATGACACCCTACTGTACTATCCTTACATTTCAAAGAGATGTATGAGAGATTGGCAGCCCCAATAATTCTCTTCTTTATATTTTTGATTGCATTTAATGTGGTTAGTAAAAAAACAATAACACTAAAGAACAGAGGGTTAGAGGTACAATTAAGATTAATATAGAATATTCTATAGAAGAGCTTTAGCATCATAGGGCTAATAAGAATAAATATGAAAGTCTTAGCTTACTCTCAACTAATTTAAATCAGCCACTCATAGGGGTATTAAGGTGTTAAGTTCTAAATTTTTGATAATTATTGTGCTCAGTTCCATTTTTTATTTTGGCTAAAATCTGGAGTATTAAGCCTTGGAGTTGTTCCATAAGCAACACCAGGATATCACATCTCAATTTCTATTTTGCGTAGTTCAATTTAAGCTTCTAGGAAGGTTTAATGAGCTTCAATTTTAACAAAAGGAAAAACTCAGAAGTACAGAAATAATCTTTTGTATAGACTTAATCTTATTTTACTTATTTTTTCTCAGCTCAACCAGGAAATTGGTGATGCAGTCAGTTTAATTATTAAAATTACAGAGGGAATCAGATTACAAGTGTACACCTTTTTAATAATCATGGAGATAAGGTAGTCATACTAAAAGCTATTCAGGAAGGAGATAAGGGTACAGAAACTCCAAGTTGGGCAATTGATCAATGCAGTTCAACCCCGCAAATTAAAGTTCTACAACACCACCAAATAGCTTTGATTCTAT
The DNA here is from genome assembly GCA_023105745.1 of Austropuccinia psidii. Lineage (NCBI taxonomy): Eukaryota > Fungi > Basidiomycota > Pucciniomycetes > Pucciniales > Sphaerophragmiaceae > Austropuccinia > Austropuccinia psidii. Next base: position 28,375,109 of record JALGQZ010000004.1, on the reverse strand, counting down.
ACCCAAATCAGGAAGCTCTCAACAATCTGGATGACATAATCAAATTAAAGTTCATAAAATTCATCCAACATCTTTCAAATTATTTCCAAATTAGGAAACTCTCAATTACAGACTGTCCACCTAATAACAATCAAGAAAAATTTCAAGTTCCTTGTTTTAGAGCCCCAAAGGGTATAGATAGATGCCTTCTCTCCCCTTTCCAGACCATTACATATTCCCACAGGGAGAGGCTTATTTCCATATCACAGTTATCAGTATCCCCCATTCTCAGTACCTTGCTTATCCTAATTTCTTAGTAGTCAAACTCAGAAGAGCTTTATTATTCATCTATTTAATAATATTTCTTAAAAGTAGGTGCACATTATTTCATAAATTAATTTCTCTGACTATACCCATATTCTTACCATTCCTAATAGTGCAGTAGCCAAGCTCAGGAGCATTGTCTGGGGTGACTTTATATCTAAAAGAAGTTAACAGTTGTTCTGTATTATTTGATAATATTTCTTCATTGACCATATTCAAGTTGCGATTATCCCAAAAGTAGGGTAATCCCCAGATTATATTGATATCCAATTTTATCATAACATTAACAAACATCAAACAGAAGTATTATTATCAACAAATATTAGAGAGAAAAATTTATCTTATGAGTATTACTATTAAACAAAGGTATCATCAATATTCTCAGCTTATTAGTAGTTTTAAGTTAAACCAGCTTTCTGAATTTTTATTATTGTCAAACTAGGTCAAGGTGTCAAGAAAGCCGTGTTGAAAAATAAATTAAAAGCTTATTGTGAGCCTTAGAGGTAATTTCATATACCCAAAAGACCACAAATACAAAATTAACATATAAATATAAATAAAATAAATTTATTTATATTATTAAAATAAAAATCAAAATATAAATATAAGATTATATTCAAAATTAAAAATTCAATTACAATTTAAAAATAAAATTACATTAAATTTTGAAATTATAAAATTACATTTATACTTGAAAAAATTAATTAAAAATGAATTTTTAACAAAATTGTAAAAAAATAAATAAATTTGGAAAAAAGTTAAATAAAAATTTTTATAGCTTTTTATCCAATAAATAAACAGATAAAAATTATTTCACCATTGGATTCCTCATAAAAAATCAGGTAGGGTCACCTCTGAGTGAAAATTTTGTAACTCAACTCTAAATAAGCTTAAATTAAGTTTTTAGTATTTTCTGTATGAAAATTGAAAATCCTCAAAACTATAATTCAATTCACATCAAATGTAGTGTTGATCACCAAAATGTGTGTTAAAATTGAGGTGTTTTGTATATTTTAGAAGTTATGAGGAATTGAAGTATTTTCAATTGAATTCAATTGAAATGTCAAAATGTGCGCGTGTATTACAAAAGTGAACTTTGATTTACATATGAGGTATCAATTATTAATGTATTGAACTGTACAACTCAATTGAATTACATATGTAAGCTATAAGTATAATACATGATGAGGAATTAAAGGAAAAAATAAATTGGAAAGATTAAATTTGGGGGGGGCAAGGAACTCCAGCTCTAACGGGGAGCTAGACCCCCAAAGTCCTTGCTGACAGGCGTGTGGTGTCAAAATTCACGCAAAAGTTCATCACTTTTGGCCTGGAATTGAGTTACAGGGTCTGTGGACTCAATTGATGATGAGGTTTTGATACCAACTGGGGTAGTTTTAGCTGTTGCGATGAGGGTAAAACTACCCTTAAGATAAAACAATCATAGTAAAAACAGTTTTGACAGGCTTCTACGTCTCTTACACACATTCTGACGTGTTTTGAAGGCTCTAGACCAGGTATTGCTATAGTAATGGCTGATTTAAGGGTCTAAAATGGCTAAAAATGACTTAAACCAGCCCCTTTTTGGTCTAAACCAGGGTTCAATGATGCCATAATTGGCTTTTCTGTTGTCAGACTGTTTTTCACGACTGAAAAGAGTAAATTTTACTTTTTGAGTAAGAAAATTGATGGCTATAAAAGAATGTCTTCTTTGCCCCACTTTTCTCTTCATGTTAGAATCTTTTCCTTTTATAATTAGTTTAAACACTGTTAAACCAATCAATAAAATATTCCAACCACCTCTCTTAAATCATTTTGAACCTTTCAACCACGTGAGAAAGTAATTATAATCATTGTTTGTAACTCTTATAATCATTTTTACCCCTGAACCACCCCAAAAGTGAATTCAAGCATCTTTCATCACTGTTAACTTTGTCACTTTGTTTCCAAATTCACTCTGGTCACTTTTGGGCGTGTTTTCTCTTGAATATTCTTTTTAAAGACTCTGTTCTTTAATTCATTTCTTGCAGTTCTTTTCTCAATTAATTCCAATTGAAATCGCTCTTGAAGAAATTTCTTTTGTAGCCTTAAAATATCTCTTGTAGAGTATTTTTTGGATAACTTTTTATTGTTGGTAAAACAATAAATCTTTATAATATTATTTTTTTATACTAAGAAAGTTTTGAAAAATAAAATTGGCGTGTTTTCTCTTAAAAATAATATTCCTTACTATTTTTAATTGATTTTTACCTTATACAAATTTTGAGGACAGGAAAAGTACTTGATTTTTAATCAAAGTTTCATATCCACACCTTACACTTATCATATTCTGTTTAATAGGATTTTTGATCCAGCCACCATCAAAAAATAAAAAAAACTGATTGTGGAACTCAGGTCAAGATAATTCAGCATTACAGGAAGTCTGGTTCACATTATTCTGACACACAAGCAGAGCAAGGGCTACAAGTAATAAAATCAATTCAAGACTTTTTCTTGTAATTTCCCCTTCCAGCTACTGCCTCATTCATCCCACAAAATAGCCTTTGAAGAGTTTTTTCACCCTTCATTACTCCAGAAAGATCATTTTTGGTCCCAAAACCATAATTCTGACTATGTTGACATCAGAATTGATGGTACAGAACCACAATCCAGCCTCCAGAGTGAGAACTTTCACTCTAAAGGTGTGTGAAGAGCTTACCAGCCCCTCACAGTCTCCAGAATAAATAAAAGTAGGCCCTCATCTTTATCCAGTAGTATTCTTACATAGTAAAACTGTCATCAACCAGTAATACTCTTATAATCAAAGTGATATAATTATAATTGTTGATTGTTATAGTAAATTGATATTAAACAGATAAAACCATGACCCTCACTATATTAATAACCACAATTTCCCATAGAAGTAGGGTCTTATCTATCATTTTCTCATTAATTATTCTGTTCCAGTCATATTACTTGCTTGTATTTACTATTTTATACCTAATGAAGAGACTCACCCTTAAATAAAACATCTTATTCTTCTCTCAAAAAATCTCAGTACATTTGAAATTTATTTTTGATTATTTTGAAATAAATCATAAGTCATCAAGATAGGATTTTGGAGCTTTCTTCTTACTTTGGAATTCTCCTTACTCAACTAATCCACTTTGAAATATTAATTGGGCTCTTACCAAAAAGTTAATTACCTCTATTCATGTCATCTAATGATGCAGGAATTAATCTCTTCACCTCTTCTTGTTATTTTATATTAATTTTGAATCATTCTTAGGGGCGTAATATGCATAACCACTATATCACAGGAATGGAATTTTAAGCTATTAAACTCCCACCATTTTGAAATACAAGGAGATTTTTTCAACCTTTCTGATTCTTAAGATAATTCTAATTATCTTATTGTTAGGACTGTACCAGATTTAGTAAGTTGTAAGAATGGTTTGAAATATGATTAAGATTTTATTAATCCTTCAGATTTCATGGTTAGGGCTAAACCAACTATAGAATACTTTGAAGATAATAGTAGCAATTTGAAAAATGAAAAAATCATTACTTGAGCCTAAAGATATCATATTGATGAGAGAAAAAAATCCCCTCAGCACTTCCAATTTCAAAAATAACCTACAAAAACATTTTAGGAATTTTAATTCATAAGAGAAATTATTATTTCACTCAGTTAACACTACTACAAATTTATGTTCTTCCTCACCCTTATTTCTTCATTGATAAGGTCCAGGAGACATTCCCACCTGTTATTATTTTTCAAAAATCATAATTTTATAATCTTAATCCAACCTTATAGCTACTTTAACCAACCTATCCAGTAGTAGACAAGAAATTAAAGCTAATTTGAAATCTATTTGTGGAATAATAAAAGAAATTGTATTTTTTCCAGGTTCGTATTCTGGTAAATCTGAAGGTATGTAATTTTTTTGTTTTTCTCTCAATGATGACTGACTTACTTGCAGTTTCTAGGTATTTACTTCAGTAAAACTGGGTTAATCCATGATTAAATTGTAAATTGTAATATTAAATGTGTAAAACTTAAAAATTATGATGATTTAATTCATTTTTCTATAATGTCTTAATATTAAATTCAAGGATCAATTGAAGCTTCTCAGATACTTATCTTCAGAAACCTTGAGTGGAATCCTTATGAATCCAAAGGAGAAACAAGCTCATTTTCAAAGTTCATCGTCTCTCAAGATGAATTTCTCAGTGAACCAAGTCAGGATCTCAATGATCTCAATGAACCAGCTTACCATATGCTTTCTTTCATGTCTCAAAAATACTTTCAACAATTACTCACAATATTCACCCCAACTGGACATTTATCGCACTTCCCAAATTGAAAATTGAGAGTTATTATTATAAAAAGCTCAGAATAATGGAAAGACTCTGGAATACATAATCAATTTCTATCAAACTTCCAAGGCTCCTTTATAAAATATCAATAATTAATTGATCCCTTATTTTGTCTTCTCATTCCAAATTAACTGTAAATTATTAAGTTTAGGTCAAGTTATTTTCAAAATGAATCCTACTCAAATCAAATAAAGAATATATGTCCACTCATATTAAAATTCAAAAGATAAAAATAGAGCTAAAAGGAAAAATTTTAATGGTTTTATTCTATCATTGACATCCACTTTAGCTTTGAGAAACTGAGATAGTTGACATGAGTAAATTATTATGAAAAAATTTCATAAATGATTATCTTTGCCTTCCAAATTTATTGTCTTGATATTCTCATAAATATTCACAAGATATAATGAGCTTTCTAGATCATATGTATTTCCCACTTGTGCTAGATCTTAATATTCATACCTATCAAACCATTCGTAACCTATCTGTGCTAGCACATTATGTAAAATTACACAAGAAACATCCCAAATAACAAAATATTGTATTTCTCAGCTATCCATTATACAATTGTGCTTTTTACTTAGAGAGAACCACCAAACCTTCAAAAATCCCTATTTCATTCCCAATTCCTACCCTTTATTTTGATAGAAAGTGATTGAAATACTTGTTCTCTTCACCCTTTTCCACAACCCAAGTTGAGCTTTGAAATGTGTATTATATTAATAAGTATTGATTTTTTTTGAAAACTACCTGTGGTAGTTTGGCTACTTGCATATTCTGATATACATTTCAATAATGAAGTGAGACAGTACACTTAAAATGTACTGAAATTTGAAGGTGCGGATATGAAAATTTGATTAAAAATCAAGTACTTTTCCTGTCCTCAAAATTTCTATAAGGTAAAAAATCAATTAAAAATAGAAAGAATTATTATTCTTAAGAGAAAATACACCAATTTCATTGCTTATAACTTTATTAGTATAAAACAACAATATCATAAAGATTTATTGTTTTACCAACAATAAAAATTTATCCAAAAATACTCTACAAGAGATATTTAAGGCTACAAAAGAAATTTCTTCAAGAGCAATTTCAATTGGAATTAATTGAGAAAAGGACTGCAGGCAATTAATTGAATAAAAAATTCTTTATAAAGAATATTAAACAGAAAACACACCCAAAATTGACCAGAGTGAATTTGGAAACAAAGTGACAAAGCTTAAAGTGATGAAAGATGCTTTAATTCACTTTTGGGGTGGTTCAGGGGTAAAAATGATTATAAGAGTTACTTACAATTATTATAATGATTTTTTCACGTGGTTAAAAGGTTTAAAATGATTTAAAAAGGGTGGTTGGAATCTCTTATTGATTGGTTTAACAGTGTTTAAACTAATTATAAAAGGAAAAGATTCTAACATGAAGAGAAAAGTGGGGCAAAGAAGACATTCTTTTATAGCCATCAATTTTGTTACTCCAAAAGTAAAAGTTACTCTTTTCAGTCTTGAATAACAGTCTGACAACAGAAAAGCCAATTATGGCATCATTGAACCCTGGTTTAGACCAAAAAGGGGCTGGTTTAAGCCATTTTTAGCCATTTGAGACCCTTAAATCAGCCATTACTATAGCAATACCTGCTCTAGAGCATTCAAAACACGTCAGAATGTTTGTAAGAGGCGTATAAATCAGTTGAAATTGTTTTTACTAACATTGTTTTAACGTCAGGGTATTTTTACCTTCTTGGCAGCAGTTTAAACTACCCTGGTTGGTATCAAAACCTCATCATCAATTGAGTCACAGACCCTGTGACTCAATTCCAGGCCAAAAGTGATTAACTTTTGTGTGAATTTTGACATCTCACGCCTGTCAGCAAGTATTTTGGGGTCTGGCTCCCCCTTAGAGCTAGAGTTCCTTTTCCCCCCCCAATTTTAATCTTTCCAATTTATTTTTTCCTTTAATCCTTCATCATGTATTATACTTGTAATTTACATATGTAATTCAATTGAATTGTACAGTGCAATACAGTAATAATTGATACCTCATATGTAAATCAAGGCTCACTTATGTAATGCACACGCACATTTTGACATTTCAATTGAATTCAATTGAAAATACTTCAATTCCTCATAACTTCTAAACTAAACACAACACCTCAATTTTAACACAAAAATTGATGGTTAACACCCCATGTGGTGTGACCCATATTAAAGTTTTGAGGATTTTCACTTTTTGCATTGAAAATACTGAAAACTTAATTTAAGCTTATTTAGAGTTGATTTACAAAAATTTCACTCAGAGGTGACCCCACCTAATTTTTTATAAGGAATCAAATGGTGAAATAAATTTTATATTTTTATTTATTCTATAAAAAGTTATAATATTTTTTATATAAATTTTTACCAAAAATATTTTAATTTCATAATTTTTATTAAAAATTCATTTTTACTTCATTTTTTACAAGTAAAAATGAATTTTCATAATTTTAAATTTTATTGTAATTTTATTTTTAAATTATAATTGAATTTTGATTTTTAAATATAAATTTGTAGTTATATTTTCATTTTTATAATATAAATAAATTTATTTGATTTATATTTGTATTTTAATTTATCATTTGTGGTCTTTTGGGTATATAAAAATACCTCTGAGGCTCACATTCCCTCCCCCTAAAAAAAGGATATTACTTTGTAATATTGTTATTTCTAGTGTGCCTGAACCTTCTGAGAAGTTTAGTAGCTTCAGGTATGTCCTTTTCTGGCAACCATTCATCTTCACAAGTTGGGTCACTGTACCTAACAATGTATTCCCTTACTTTGTTCATTCTCAACTTTCTTTCTTTGAGAACTTTGGTAATTTTCTTACTACCAGATGGCTCAACAGGAGGTATAGCTTGGGGAATTTTGTTCCTCAAGGGAAATTTTTCAGCATCACTAGATTTATATGGCTTTATCAAGCTCACTGGAAATGTAGGATGCTTATTTCCAAGTCCTTCAGATAACTCTACTTAAACAGAATTTTCTCCATGGAGGGCCTTAATAACAAAAGGTCCTGCAAAGGAGTCTTTCAGCTTTTTACATCCTTTGATGTTATTGAAGTTAGTGGTAAATACAAGAACTAAATCCCCCACTTTGAAATCTTTAGTTGCATGTGATTTATCCCACTTGTCCTTAGCATAGGCAAAAGAGTCTTCCATGCACTTTGCTGCATGCTTTCTAGCTTTGTCTAGCATTCCCTTGAAGCTAGCAGCTGTGAGATGTATTTCAATAAAATCTTTCCTCAAGGAATCTCGGGGTAATTTGTGGTTCCATCCTTTTTCTAGGATAGCAGGAGTTTGATTGGTACTGGCATGGATTGATCTTTTATATGCTAATTCCAGTGCTGGCAACAGAGTACATCAATCATGGGTAAATCCATCACAATTTTTGAATTCAAGGCCATATGCACAAAATCTTCTTACCATGTCCTCTAAGGTTTGGATCATCCTTTCAGCCAGACCATCAGCTTTTGGGTGGTAGGCTGTAGATCAAGACAGCTTAGTGCCAAATAATTGGTGAAGATTTGTCCATAGTGCTGAAGTGAATTTGAGATCCCTGTCACTAATGATATTTGTAAATATGTCAGTCTATGACACTACTCTATCCCATATCAGAAGAGCTGTATCCATGGCTGTATCATCTTTGTGACATGGTAAAAAGATTGGAGATTTACTGAATCTGTCTACAATCACTGGGCAAGCATTATAACTTCTGTCACCTCCTGGTGGTAGCCCAGTTACCCAATCCATATGGACAATTTCCCAAGGTCTGCTTGGTTCTTGGATCTATCATATTTCCAAGTCTCTTGCCAGTGGATTTATTTGCTTTTTGACTTCTGTCACAGGTTTTTCAATACTCTGCAACATCTTTCTGCCACATTGACCACCATATACAGGTTTTTACTTTTTCTCTTGTTCTGTCTTCAGACAGATGTCCTGGGAAGGGGCTGTCATGGCATTCTTTCAGTACAAGATTGATTAATGACCTGTCCACAACTGTCTTGACACATGTGTGCTTGGTCCTGTGATAAATTATACCATCCAGTAGGTGAAATCTTCCATCATCATAAGATCTTTTCCTTACTTCATCCAAGGCATGTATTAGAGAGTTGTCTTTACAGTCTTTGTTAAGTAATTGGAATAAGATGCTACAATTCTAATCTTGAATGTAACTATCTCTGACCTCTTCGAAGAAGGTGGTGTTCAAGTCTGTAACACTTATTCCTTCTATTGGGATTTGTGGGGAAGCTTCTTCTGGCACATAAGCAGGATTATTAATATCATTTGGTAATGGCCATCTGCTCAGTCCATCTGCATTTTTATGAATATTACCATCTTTATGAACAATAGTCATATTGCCCCTATACTCCTGTATGGCTATTTGCCATCTGAGCATATGTCTATTGGATGTTTTCATGTTTACTGATTGGACTTTTGTCAAAACTTTGGACAATCTGTACATGTGCTCTTCCCAAGTCTTGGACCAGAAAATAATGTCATTGATGTAAATTATTAACCATCCCTCTGAAAGTTCTTCAGGGAAGATTTCATTCATCCTTCTTTGGAAGTATGAAGGTGCATTTTTGATATCAAAGGGCATTCTTAAATATCCATAAACTCCACAATGAACAATAATTCTCAAATATTTTCTTGCTCTTGGTGTCCCCACATTTTGATGTAATCCTTCAAGGGCATCCATAGTGGTTATATACACTGCTTGAGATATTTGAGTAAGGGCAATTTGGATTTTTGGTATTGGGTACCTATCTGGAACAGTGTAAGTGTTCAGAGCTCTAAAGTCTCCAACCATTCTGGATTTTCTATTATGCCATGCCACTATGACCTGTGTAGTTATTTCTACTTCTTCATTATGGCCAACTTTCCTTATTACACCAAGGTCTAGAGGCTCTTTGATATGAGTTTCCAGAGCTTCTCTTGACTTGGGACTTGCTGGGTATGCAGGTCTTCTCAAGAGTGGTGGATAAGGTTGTTCAATATTAAGAATGATATCAGCTTCACGACCAATAATTGCTCCTGGAGGCTCTTTGTCTGAAGCAAATGCTCCTCTGTGGTCATACAAAAGGGAAGAAAGTTCATTTTCTTGTTTATCAGTCAGATGAAGGCTTATTTCAGCCTCCTTCAACTGTTCAGATTTGAATTTTTCCAATTGTAAGCTGACTGGTGATACTTTATATACTGTAATTTGTCTTTTAAATTGTAAAAAGGCAAATTTCTGATGCTTATTGTCTCCCACAGTAAAGTATCTGTCTTTGTTGTTATGTGAATCTATCCCATAAATGATTAAATAGTCATTTCCCAATATAAAATGGGTACTAGAGCAGTTTCCCATAACAAAAAATTCAACTGTGATTCTTAAATTCCCATTAGTGTTTGGGAATATGACATTGGTCTCAAAAATTCCTAATGCTTTCATTGGATTACTTGCACTATTGAGTTCTATACCTTCAATTGGTAACAATTGGTCTTCAAAATTTGGTACACATGCTTTAAGAAAAGAGTTTCCAACATAAGAGCAGAAGGCTCCTGGGTCAAGCAAAAGTTTGGTGGGCTTGTTGTCAATCTCCGTCTGTTATACAGGAGTTACCAGCTGTATAACCTTTTCCTCTGTTTGGTTTGGTTTTCATAGGTTGTGCATCTTGAACTTTTGATAAATCAAGTTGACTATTTCTCAATTGTGGCAAGTGGGAATAAGATTACATGATGTCAAAATTGGAATTGATATTTTCTATATCTTTTGAAGATTCAGAAAATATGGATGACTTATTATCTGAACTGTCTTGAATTATGTCATCTTTCTCAACATCAGGTTCCTTTTCAATATCAATTTCATTCATTTTCCCCCTTTTTGGACATTTATTGGCTAAATGGGTGGTGCTTTGGCAAATATGGCACTTTCTGATTGTATCTGCATATTTATACTTAACATTATTAGAATTTTCTTTTGGGTTTTTGTCCACAGAATCTTTCCAAGGTGTATTAAACCTTGTTTTGAGATTCACCCTACCAGAACCAATTTTGGTTCTGGTGGTTACTTCTTCTAATATATTTATAATATCCTCTGTTGAAGATTTTTCAGTAGTCCTGCGTTTGACAGCATGCTCTAAGTCACCTCCACATTGTCTTAGAATCTTTCTATGGATCATAAATTCTGACATGTCAGGATATAATGCTGTTAATTTGTCTTTTTTTTGGCAAAACCATGGTAAAGCTTTGTCTTTATCAGCATTGAATTTGGAAGATTCAAAAGCTGTTTCCACTCTAAACCTCCAAGCATCATTGGCCCATTTGTTGATAATTTGGGTTTTCCACCAAGTCCAACTTTGGTGTCCATGTGCTTGTCTCAATTTTAGATACCATCTGTGAGCTGATTTGGTAAATAAGGTGTTAAACCTGTCTTTTACCAATCTTCCTGGTAATTCAAAGTCTTCTTTGATCATGTCAATATCTATGATGAATTCTATATGGTCATATTCTCCTTCACCACTGAAGTGAGGCCATTCCTTATGTTTTGGAACTTCTTTCAAGAGTGCTTGGCCAATTGATGGTTCCAAGTTATGAAAAGAAGCATAAAATTAATTTTTGAATTGAGAATTTTCAATATCCAATACTTGTGGATTGGGAATACCTGTACCCTCATTTTGATTCAGAGGTGTAGACATTGTTGGTAAGGTGTTTATTAGTTGTTCAATATCATTCATTTTACTGATGTTACACCTTTGTGAGATTCTTAATTCATGTTTTAAGATTTGTATAGAGTCTATTACATTCTTTTTATAATCATCCTCTTTATATGTCAGCTCATTCCATAATTTTGTTTGTTTAGTATTATCAGAGATAACCTCATTTAACTTTATTGTTAATTTTGATATTTCCTCTTTTGAGGTATCAAAACACTTCTTCAAGGCAATTATATGTGTCTTTACTTCAGTAAATGATTTTGAAATATCATCAAGAGCTTTCTTATTATCCTCTTTGATAGTATTTATGGCTTGTTTTATTCTTGTTTCAATCATGTCATCAATATTGAATTTAGAATATTTGTCTGTCAATTCCTTAATAATGGCATATTGTTCATTTATCTTATTGCAAAAAGAATTATCATTATTGGAAGTTTTAATTTTTCTTAAAACTTTCTCAAAACATTTAAGTGTTTCATTAATTTGGCTCAGACTCAAGTTATGTGTTTTAATATTGTCACAAATTGATGTATTTTTATCAGAAAGATGACTTTTTACGTCAGTTATAGCTTCATACAACTCTGGAATAGAATCAAAAAATATCAGGAATCATTTCTGATATTTTAATCTGAACTCCTCTTTCTTTTGTAATTCAATCATTGTTCTGGCCATCTGAAACACATTTTCCATGGCATCCTGTTGAATTTTTGGAATCCTGTAGCCCTAGCTGTAAGGTTTGGTGGCTGGTGCCTTTCCTTTGCCCTTGTTTGGAGCTTGTGGCTGCTTTTTCATGTTAGAATTGCTTCTGCTGGCCACTGGGGCTGTTTTTGGAACTTTCTTGGGTGGTGGAGGGTTGTTTTTCCTCCATTCTAGTGTCAAGAGCATCATATTTTTCTTCTCCATCAATGGATGCCATCCATTGAGCAATTTTCAAGTATTGGGATGGCCCAGGAATTTTCTCACAGTCAGGTAAGAATTCATGCAGTTTTTCCACAGATCTGCAAGGATCTGGTACTCCTTTTACTGCATGGGATTGTTGTAAGCTTTGTGGCTGGCTTTTTATATGTCCACTGAGGCTTCTTGTGGTGTTGTCAGCTCTTTGTGAAAGTAAAATGGTATTATCAGCATCAGAATGACCTATTTTAGTTGTTTGGAAGTCATCAACAGACCCTTTTCCTTCTGTACCTGGTTGGCTTCTGCCATAAGCACATCTATTACCTTTCTGGGAGCTGCTTGAGGGGTTATACCTGGCTCCTGATCTAGTTGAAGGCACATTTTATGATTAAAAAGGCTTAAAATAGTACTTTTACATCAAAAACTTACTATTAGCTGAATTCTTAGCTTTCTGAAAGGTATTACTTATATACAAGTTAATCAATTTAGAAGATATTGGTTCAGGTTGGTTATTTTGAGTCACAATAACTGTGCTATTATGGTCTGAATCAAAAGTACTGGCAGGGATAATGCTGGTGACTGTTCAGGTTGTTTCAATGTTTTCTTGTCTTACGACGTTTTCAGACACTAAAATTAATGAAAAAGCCAATTAATTAAGTAGAAAAAAGGTTATTTCCAAAAAAAGGAAATATAAAGTATAAGCCTCACTTATAATATGAAAAAATTATTTTTTATGGGTTTTTTGAATTATAAGGATTTTTTATATGTTTTTTAAATTTTTCAATATAAGGCAAAGGTTTAAAAAAGAGTAAAAAAAATATCTCACAGGTAAAATATCATGGCTGGTCCCCAAAATTTAAGGTGTGGATATGAAACTTTGATTGAAAATCAAGTACTTTTCCTGTCCTCAAAATTTGTATAAGGTAAAAAATCAATTAAAAATAGAAAGAAATATTCTTCTTAAGAGAAAATATGCCAATTTTATTGTTTAAAATTTAATAATATAAAGAAAGAAACAACAATATTATAAAGATTTATTGTTTTACCAAAAATAAAAATTTCTCCAAAAATACTCTACAAGAGATATTTAAGGCTACAAAAGAAATCTCCTCAAGAGCAATTTTAATTGGAATTAATTGAGAAAAGGACTGCAGGAAATTAATTGAAGAACAAGCTCTTTATAAAGAATATTACAGAGAAAACATGCCCAAAGCTGACCAGAGTGAATTTGGAAACAAAGTGACAAAGTTTACAGTGATGAAAGATGCTTTAATTCACTTTTGGGGTGATTCAGGGGTAAAAATGATTATAAGAGTTACTAACAATGATTATAAAGATTTTTTCACGTGGTTAAAAGGTTTAAAATGATTTAAAAAGGTTGTTTGGAATCTTTTATTGATTGGTTTAACAGTGTTTAAACTAATTATAAAAGGAAAAGATTCTAACATGAAGAGAAAAGTGGGGCAAAGAAGACATTCTTTGATAGCCATCAATTCTCTTACTCCAAAAGTAAAAGTTACTCTTTTCAGTCGTGAAGAACAGTCTGACAACAGAAAAGCCAATTATGGCATCATTGAACCCTGGTTTAGACCAAAAAGGGGCTGGTTTAAGCCATTTTTAGCCATTTTAGACCCTTAAATCAGCCATTACTATAGCAATACCTGGTCTAGAGCCTTTAAATCACGTCAGAATGTGTGTAAGAGGCTTATAAATCGTCTAAAACTGTTTTTACTAACATTTTTTTAACTTAAGGGTAATTTTACCTTCTTGGCAGCAGTTTAAGCTACCCTGGTTGGTATCAAAACCTCATCATCAATTGAGTCACAGACCCTGTGACTCAATTCCACGCCAAGAGTGATGAACTTTTGCGTGAATTTTGACATCTCATGCCTGTAAGCAAGGATTTTGGGGGTCTGGCTCGCCCTTAGAGCTAGAGTTCCTTTCCCCCCCCCCCAATTTTAATCTTTCCAATTTATTTTTTCCTTTAATCCCACATCATGTATTATACTTGTAATTTACATATGTAATTCAATTGAATTGTACAGTAAGATACAGTAATATTTGATACCTCATATGTAAATTAAAGTTCACTTATGTAACACACATGCACATTTTGACATTTCAATTGAATTCAATTGAAAATACTTCAATTCCTCATAACTTCTAAACTAAACACAACACCTCAATTTTAACACAAAAATTGATGGTTAACACCACATGTGGTGTGACTCAAATTAAAGTTTTGAGGATTTTCAATTTTTGTATTGAAAATACTGAAAACTTAATTTAAGCTTATTTAGAGTTGATTTACAAAAATTTCACTCAGAGGTGACCCCACCTAGTTTTTTATAAGGAATCAAATGGTGAAATAAATTTTATATGTTTATTTATTGTATAAAAAGTTATAATATTTTCTATATAAATTTTTACCAAAAATATTTTAATTTCATAATTTTTATTAAAAATTCATTTTTACTTCATTTTTTACAAGTAAAAATGAATTTTCATAATTTTAAATTTTATTGTAATTTTATTTTTAAATTATAATTGAATTTTGATTTTTAAATATAAATCTGTAGTTATATTTTCATTTTTATAATATAAATAAATTTATTTGATTTATATTGGTATTTTAATTTATCATTTGTGGTCTTTTGGGTATATAAAAATACCTCTAAGGCTCACAGAAATGAACTTTTTGATACATAACAAACCAGATCTATGGATGTAGAATACCTAAATTTTGAATAATAATTCAAAATCTATGAATATCTGAAAATAAAATATCTTATCTCTTTTCATTATCAAGATAGGCTTCTATATCTTTTGTGGGCATTCATAAAAAGAGATAAGACTTTATTAAATAACTCCAATGCACCCACGGAGCCCTTTATCCTGCATAAATTATGAAATATCTGTCCATTTCTAAATTGATTTTCAAAAAATAACTCTGAATTGTGACTTAATCAATATCCCAATCGCCCTGTGAGCTTACAATACAATAAAAAAATGGCTAACTCCAAATAAAATTCCAATTTCTCCTAAAGCAGCCCCAATCCCATTTGATCCTAAGTATGATAGTTTGACATGAAAGTTTACAGAAGTATCCTACTTTTTGTTTTGTGATAAATTCTGAACTGTTTCATCAGCTTTAATCTATGTAGCCAATTTGTCAAATTAATTATATGTAGTGCAACAATGTTTCCAAAACTTATCAGATTAAAATGTTTTGATTAACTCAATGTATACATAGAATGTGAATTATTTTTTGTACAGGAATCGATGGATTATTTTTTTCATGATATTAATCAATTCTGTATCATCTTGAATATCTGAATCTCTATCAGATTCAAAAAGATTTATAAACTGAAGTTATTTTCAGTTGGAACTAACAGTAATCTTTCATATTCCTTTTTCATTATAAATAATTTCAATGTGTTAAGATAATCAGAATCAAAAAACTACTCCAAGGTATTATTAATTTATTCAGATTTTATACAACATAAAGGGATTTTTTTACAATAATACATGCACTTATTGAGGTGTGGTTCAAAAATGACACTTTTAGTAAGGCTAAAAGTGATATTTTATCCTCCAAAAATGCAGTATTTAGACCTTAAAGGCCTAGTTTTGGTACCTCAAAAACCCACACCTACTGAGGTATGGGATTTTCCAAATAGCAAAAGACTCAATTTTCATTCAAAATAAAAAATGTGGGTTTTTGAGTCTTTGATTCTGTAAATTTGACACCCCCTACTGTCAGTATCAGACCTTATTATAGGGCTTCATATCCAAGTTAATTGATAAATTTGAAGTGATATTTTGGGTTGAAATTTATTCATATATGAAGAAATTCTGTGAATAGCTTACTCAGTAATTCCTGTTATTTCCAGTGGCTAAAATAATTGTGAAAGAAATATAAATACCTAAATTTCAGCTCCAAGAAACTTAAAATCTGGTATCAAAACTGAATTCCAAATTCTAAACCTTCTTGAAGGTAGTCTTTTCTTCCTCATGGTGAATGTGAGCCTTTAGGTAGGTATGAAAATTACCAAATAGGATGAAAATTTGAATATGATTACTTACATGATTATAAATATAAAATGAGTCATTTTGCTACTCAGAATCCATATTTTCACAATACAAATATAAATATGATTTTTTTTAGCAATTAAATTCATTTAGTTGAATTCATGCCTTGGTTCTACACTACAAGTCACCTATGGAGTTTTCCTGTGGTGTATAATCTGGAACTAATCCAATGACCTGCGAAAATTCAAAATACCGCAATACAAAACATTTAATACCTCATAAGATATCTTCAAATAAATTTTCTTTTTGATTTTTAACTCAAAAATAATAGCTTCATTTAAAAGTAAATGGAATATAGAAAATGGTTTTGGTGTAATTCCCTGGTAACGATGATGAGAACACATTATTCTTGATCATTCCTTCTTAGAAACAATTTCAACCTAAGATCTTAGACCATAAGAGGCTATGTATTCATTCAAATAAAATGGGGAAAGATAATAGATAAGAAATCTAAGGTATTCTAGATTCTAGACCTTTGCATTATGAGAAGAATTGATAATTTATCAAATACTCTTACTATATCAAGTCTCAATACTTTAGCTATTTTGGGATCAATTAATTCGTAATCATATGGGAAATTGCCTTCTACTTCATTATAAAAGAGAATGAAAGGTTAGAAAAATATATATGACCTACTAGACTACTACTCTTAACAGTACAAATTTTGATTATTTCAATGTAAAAACTTTATCTATGCTATAAAAATCCCTTTTGAGGTTTCCTCAAATGATCAATACACCTTCAAAAGAAGTAATTATTTTAAAAATAGAAATCCTCCCCTAGGAAGCTATTATAAATTAAATATTAACAAAAAAATTAATCTTTGATTGATAATTATAAAGCTTCAAAATTAAAAGTAGAATAAACTTATATGAAATTATGTACAATAACAAACATATTTTTCCAAGATCAATTGTAAGCTTTATTTATTTGTAAATTGAAGTTTTTTTCAATCTATAATCTAAAAGGACCTTAGCTTTTAAGATCCAAAAAATGTCAAATTCATAATATTACCATTAATTTCATTCAATATTTATGAAGGCCTGTGATTACTACATATTAAATCCATATCAATATTGGTTGGCTCATCTAATATTAACCACAAGTGGTTTTGCGGTCACATTAAATTAATTTTATTAGCTATCAATCCAATCTGATGTTGAAAAGAGAACTATATCATTATACAAATGTGAATCATTCCTTCTTACGCTATTTTCTCATTATATCATTTTCAAAAAATCACTAACCCTAGTAGTTACTAGAGGAAATGAAAATTACCCATTATTTCTTGTTTTTTCTCCATCATCAGCAGTTTGTCCAATTGATATTTCATTATCATTACTTTTGAGGTTAATAAAGATATTATTTATTATTTCGAATATTCTTCTCCTATAGAATGTTACTATTATATTCTCAATTTGTAACTGAATGGTTTTGATTAAAGTTCATATTGTGTTCTTTATCTTATAATATACAATCGCTGTATCAAAACTATCTAATTTAATCTTCCTTGGCTTTTTTGGAGGCTCCAAGTAATAGAAACAAACTTCCTATTTTTTGACACAGTTTGATGTATTTCATATAAGGAATCAACAAAAAGTGATCTATTTTCTGAAATATTGATTTCTCTCTTTGAGTCATTCATTATATTTCTACTATTCTCAGTATCGTTATCTCAATAACAGTTAAATGATTGTGATCTCTTGTGAAGGGAGCGTTTTCTTAATTCTTTTATACAATCCATTTTTAAATCTAGTAGAAGAAGAAGAATCATTTTACGCATTATTTCCAAATAGTGTAGAACTCCTTAATATTATATCTGACAGCTATATTTCTTTTGGCGTATATCTATATACAGAATGAAAATTAATTTATCAATATTTTTAATTAATATTCATCTCTTTACCATTACTTCTTATGGATACATCATTAGCTCTAATCATGAAAATTTTATGATTAATTTTTTTTGTTGATTATTATTAATATCAATCCTCTTCAAGTATTATAGCTATGAAGCTCAATTTTATACTTCAAAATTAGAACTTGAATAACCTCTTATTATATTTTCTATAATTCAAATTAATGGTACCGTACTTTTCACTTTTTTTATAGTGAAACTATACACTGGTGAAAGCTCTTCTGATTTTTCATTCAATCAGATATTCCAAGAATCTATAGGCTTCTATATAGAGTAGAATCTCTTTAGTTACATGTAATTAAAATCATACTTAGAATAAGTACAAGATAAATGTTCAATTAATTCAGAAAAACTTTCCCTTTTAGAACCTTACATTAAGAAAATCTGTTTAATATTATGAATTTGGCCATAGCTTTCTGCTCTACAGAGCCTATTTCAAATAATTAGTGAGTTTCATTGCTTTTTAATGATCTTATAATTCATTCAGGACTATTAAAGAACATAATAATAGATTTAATAGAAATTATTCAAAGATAAAGGCTTAAACATTTCTATATCCTTCAAAATGTTAGGATATCATTCTTGTGTTCTAAATTTAGGATTATGTCTATTCGAAGCTTAGATGTCATATTCTTCTAGAGTTGTTCTGATGAAGGAATTTCTGAATTTAATTATAGGCTATCCTTATTATAAAGTTCTTCTTTGGCTTGCTCATTATTTGGTGTTTTAAAAGATAATTCTAAATTAATTATTATGTATTTGACTTCATGCCTTTCCTTTTATATAGATTATTTTATGATTCTTCAATTCAAATATTTATTATATCATTTTACCGCTTTTTTCCCTTTCTGTGCTAACTGGGATATCGGGATATAGTGTTGTAATCTCCCCTTTTTGTGGAAAATAATATTAAATTAGAAAATTTTATGAGTTTTCATGTGGTTATTCAGCTTTACTAGGGATTTCTTGTTAATATCCTTCCTGATTTGTTGATATTCATTAGATATCTCATGCGAGTGATATTTACGTTGATATTTTGAAAGTCAAGGTTTTGGGCCCCCTTTTGGATGCTATTTTTGGAATCAAATGAGGTCTTGGCTTGAAGGGACATAATATATAACCAATCTTGAATGAATAATACCCCTTTAACCAACGGTGACAACGTCTATTTTCTGACCTTTCTAATATCTCAAATAATTCTCTTGGCTCTTAACCTATGAGGCATAATTAAGTATCGGGCTTTGTAATTATATAATACTAAGCTCAGAAGTGGCTATCAGACCTAGGAGTTACTAATGCTTTTCAAGGTGTGAGAAATATGGTGATTGAAAGCTCAAAAGGGGTATTCTATATGGATTAAGGAATCCTTCTATGTATATATCTTTCATAACAGATATAGGTTTAAATAAGTGATATAAATACCGATTTCTTATTTTATCTTGATATAAGATTCTTTAATTCTTTTATCTTTCGAAGGTTTAATTGAAGACCAATATAACAGAAAAGAGAATAGGCATTATTTGGGGGTTATAAGTAGTATAATTTCAAAGCTGAAAGCTACAGAACCATAATTCTTGATATGAAAAGTCTCCCAAATACTATCAATATTTCCCAAGTAAGAATGATCTCTGAGATCAGTTAGCTTTTATCAACAAACTCCCTTTTAGGGAAGGGATATAATTATATTTATATCTATCTCGAGAGCTCAAGAATCTGTGTCAGAGAGATACCCTCTATTTATAAATTTTGAGAATTCATGGTTCCTTCACTGCTCTTTTCATTCTATCAGTGGCAATTATTATTGAGAAAATATTTGGAATCATTAGTTTGTATAAAGTGGGACATATGATAGTATATCCTCAAAAGAATGAAACTAATTGAAAGCTGTCAGCTGAAATAGTTTTACAAAAGTGCTTTTAGGTATTAGAAGCTCTAATGTTTTTTCTAGTGTTTTATTTTCAGAAACATTAATATATTAAATGATTTTAACAGCCTTGAAACATATTTTCTATTTTTATACTTCCAAAGAGATATTATCTGAGTATGTATTGAGTTTTTACCTGATGTATTGAAGATACTTGACTTATAACACTTTCCTAGGTTATATTTAATTTATGAATATGACTTGGATATCTTATTATATGTCTGTGAGTTGGAACCAAGCTTTGAGATTCCTTGAATATCCTTGAGATAGTTTTTGTCGTAAGTCTTTTTCTTTATTTTTTTTGGTTAGGAGGTACTTTGATGTCTTTTTACCAGTTTCTGGTCAGATAGCTATTACTCATAAATATTAAATCTGTTTTTATTTGAATACAATTTTCTCTTTAGTGTTTAAAATAGAAAGGTATGTCTTGGTGTATGTGTCTGTGTAAACCTGTTCAGTGGGTTTATATTTTTATTTCATGAGATGATTCATTTTATGCACTTATTTCAAATTCAAACCTTTATTAGTGATATTATGCTTTCTTATGGATTTTATGGTGGCTTTTTTGATGGTTTTTTCAAAATCTGATAAGACTGTACAATTCCTCCAGGTATTCTTTTAAATATATTCAAGTTAAAGTGTCAAACACTGGATACTTTTCTGTAGGACACTTCCTATTTACTTGCTATATAAGGGGAGTCTAGCTGTTGCCTTTGCATGTAAGGTAAAGTAAGGTGAATTTAAATATCAATTTCTTGTGGCTATTTTTGTTTAAATTCATTTCAGCTGTATAAAGTTCTTCTGAAAGAGTTTCTGATGTATTTAATGTGGTGATTAATGGTTTCTAAGTCATGTGAATAGGCTTTATTTTGGTTGATTTGATGTTTGAATTTTTTTGAAGGAATCTTATGTTAAATGTGGAATTTTATTTAGGATTTATTTTAATTAATCTTCTTACAGAATTCTTTCATATTTCATATCCCTGTGTATAATTTCCATTTCATAGAAATATATACACCTTATTCCATGTGATATTTATATAATTAAATATTTCTTGTAAGCTCCAGATTTAACTTGTTTTTTGTTGAATATTCGTATAATATACACCTTTCAGCTTATTGAAAGCTCTATCATGGAAAAAACTGCTATACAATACCCAAAACCAACTTTATGGTCCCACAAGTCCATAGGCTTAGAAGGTTATTGTACCAAAGTTATTTGTTACAACAAGTTTTTCTGCATACTTCAATGTTCTTTTAGCTTTCCTTATATCACATTGAGAAATTTCACTATTAATATACTGGAAATTAACTTCTTATTGAGGATTTGAAGTGGTGTTAATTGCATATCTAAGAACTTCTCTATAAGTACAAAAACTAATATTCCTGATGGGAAAGCAGTTTCTCATACACATCAAAGCTGATATCACCTATATAAAAGAGTTTGAAAGCTCTAGGAATATCTTCCAGCCTAAGCCAAAGTAATGTTTTTATAATCTCACATGAATTTTATTTCTATAAATGCAAGCGCAGAGATTTTGGATTTTTGGGAAGTAAATATGTAAAATTCTTGCTTGACTTAACTTTGGTGGCCTATATAATCACTATTTTTTTAAAAAAGAATATATCTTTTTCTGGATATATTTTAATTTCCTTTTGTTAAAGATATTATTTCTTTTATATTCATAAATCTCCAAAAAAAATTACAAAGTAGTAATCCATATGATTCCAAAATCATAATTTGAAATTATTTCTTCCAATGACTTATTATTCCTCCCAGATTTTCGGTTTTCTAATTTAAATAATTTAAAAAGATCTTCAAGTGTTGAAAGTAAGTATTAGTGAAAAATTACTCATTAATACTTAAATTTTATTGAGACGCATCATAAAAAATATCTTCATATCCTTCATTTTTGAAATTCAGGTCAAACTAAAGCAGTTTTTCATCAAAGAAGAATTTCAAATTTCTCTACATCCATGTGAGATTCTGGAAAAAACTTAAGATCTGATTTTCAAAGGGGGAACTATAGCAAGAACTTGCCTAAAGTGAAAACAAAAAATTCAGAGATATCTGTAATGGCTTTTCCTTGTATAAAAGGCTCTCTTTGTGTACAACTAACTCACCCATCCCGCATGAACCAAAGCTGAATATTCTAGTGAGATGATTTTATAAAAAAGGAAATTACAGCTTCTTGGCTGTGCCTCCAATTTCTCAAAACTCTTTCTTTCAACCCTTGAACCCAAATTTTCCATCTACAGTAAAACTTTTCAAAAACCATACCCCTTTGTGCAAGTTTTTTATATGGGTTTGAAAAGGACACCTTTCAAAACCTATCATTTCTTTGGAAAAAACATTTCTGGCTCTAAAAATCATAATTAAATTTCAAAAAATAAGAAAGACTATAATATATACATTTATTATCAGATGACAAGAAAATTGTTTTTAAAAGAACAAAGAAGTTTAATATTTCTGTGCTAATCTAACAATGTTTTCAGCTTAATAGTATTTATTTCATATAATTCAAGTATCCTTGTGTATTGATACAATTTATCACTTTAATCATCCACCTCTTTTTACGATCAATTAGATAGGTAATTTGAAATTGTAGCGAAAGCATTTTTCACTTGAGACATTGGTGGAGGTGCAGTTGGTACTCATGTTTATTTGAATAATTTTCTTCAAATTCTTCATAGATTTCCTCCTCATTGAAATATCTTCTGGAATGGAGATTGTCTTTATACTCACCTCCTTTCCTTATTGTGTTTAAAAACTCAGAGATAGACATACAATTGTTCTGGGTTATGAGGCCAATACCTTCTAAATGTAGGGCTTCTTCCTCAAGAAAGGCTTCAGCTTGGATTAAGCCAAATTCAACAGGAATTGTATTGAGTTACAGGAGTATTTTTTCATTTTTCTAGAAGTTTACAATGGTGGCTTCTATGATTCAATTTCATGCTATATCACAAATCTGCATGCCATTGAGCTGATCAATATTGTAAATCTTGCTAACTATGAAATTTTGATGGTAGTATTGAATGGCAAAAGAAAAAAAATGTTTATGATACTGTTGCTTAAATTTTAAAAAATACCTGTATCAAGTGTTCGCACATTTTCAGTTAGATTAGGCGAATAAGGGCTTGTTGCAATATTTGATAAGCCTCCTGGTGGCAGTTTGTGGCCTTTAAAGTTATTTAAGAGAGAAATGACATTCTTATTGTTTTTCTAGAATATTTGGCTGGTCATCCAAGCTCTTTCATTAAAAAAATACTTGTAACCTAATTGAAAACTGTATTTGTGGCTGAAACACAACAGAAATTTGAATTTTCCAGTAAACAAAGGGGTAAACTTCTTGTTACAAGTTGCATTTCAAGTAGGGGGGGTCGCGAGGCGCACTTGGGTGTGCCATGGGTGGCGCACATGGAACCTCACCCTGGTTTCTTGCCACCATCACCAAATTACAGTTGGCCAGTGGTGCAATCATTTACCCTAACCAAATAAATTTTTTGAGGAAATTTTGAAAATTAATTATGATTTTTTTTCTTCTAGAACTTTCCAAAAAAAAAAGAAAAATTTCCTTTGAAATTTTTATTTTTCCTTCTAAAATTTTTAAAACCATCTCCTTACCTGTAAACCTCAATCAATCTCTTTTTCCAATTCAAAACTATATTTTCTTTTCAAATCTTTCTTACTTTCTTTAGCTAACTGCTTTTTTTGTATTTTTATTCAATAAAATTTATTCACTTAGCTTTATTATCCGCATGAACAAAGTTTGTACATTGTGGATCAAACCCTCAGCCCATCATGGTCCACATTGGACAGGATTCTTGAAGTCACAAGAGCTCTCTCACAAGTCATCATTATGATGCAAAGAAAAGTGTACCCACCGTCAGGAAACATTCCAGGAAGCTTTTCCTCATCATCTCATGGCACATATCAAGTATCAATGCCTTTCAATTTCTCTATCACGAAAATTCCAATACCTACAGTCAGTATCAAATACCCCAATGGTGCTTGACTCTGAAGTCAAAATCATGGATTGTGAAAATGATGCAAACTCAAGAAAATTGAGTACTACATGAAAAGCAACCTCTGTCAAGCTTACCATCCCAACAAAGAGGCCCCATTTTCACACATCTTTGGAGTTGTACTTCAGACCAATTTCAAAAGAAAAAACAAACCACTTACATGAACTCCTTCTTAAGGCCCTTATCACAGCTAATATCCCCTTTTGATTTGTTTAAAATCCTTTCTTCCCACAATACCAAGAAGATCTAGTTTGATCACCTTTTACACTTCCAAACCAATATCAAATCACCAATGTTCTTTTACCTAAGCTCAATGTGTGAGCCTTAGAGGTAATTTCATATACCCAAAACACCACAAATACAAAAATAACATATTAATATAAATAAAATGAATTTATTTATATTATTAAAATAAAAATAAAAATATAAATATAAAGTTATATTAAAAATGAAAAATTAATTACAGTTTAAAAACAAAAATACATTAAATTTTGTAAGTGTAAAATTACATTTATACTTGAAAAAATTGAGTAAAAATGAAATTTTAACAAAATTGTGAAAAAATAAATAAATTTGGAAAAAAGTTAAATAAAAATTAGTATAACTTTTTATCCAATAAATAAACATATAAAAATTATTTCACCATTGGATTCCTCATAAAAAATCAGGTGGGGTCACCTCTGAGTGAAATTCTTGTAACTCAACTCTAAATAAGCTTAAATTAAGTTTTTAGTACTTTCAATACAAAAGTTGAAAATCCTCAAAACTTTAATTTAACTCACACCACATGTGGTGTTAACCATCAAATTTTGTGTTAAAATTGAGGTGTTGGGTTTAGTTTAGAAGTTATGAGGAATTGAAGTATTTTCAATTGAATTCAATTGAAATGTCAAAATGTGCGCGTGTATTACATAAGTGAACTTTTATTTACATATGAGGTGTCAATTACTACTGTATTGTACTGTACAATTAAATTGCATTACATATGTAAATTATAAGTATAATACATGATGAGGAATTAAAGGAAAAATAAATTGGAAACATTAAATTTGGGGGGGAAAAGGAACTCCAGCTCTAAGGGGGAGCTAGACCCCCAAAATCCTTGCTGACAGGCGTGGGATGTCAAAATTCATGCAAAAGTTCATCACTTTTGGCCTGAACTGAGTTACAGGGTCTGTGGACTCAATTGATGATGAGGTTTTGATACCAACTGGGGTAGTTTTAGCTGTTGCCAAGAGGGTAAAACTACCCTTAAGATAAAACAATCATAGAAAAAACAGCTTTAAATGGTTTCTACGCCTCTGACACACATTCTGACGTGTTTTGAAGGCTCTAGGCCTGGTATTGCTATAGTAATGGCTGATTTAAGAGTCTAAAATGGCTAAAAATGGCTTAAACCAGCCCTTTTTGGTCTAAACCAGGGTTCAATGATGCCATAATTGGCTTTGCTATTGTCAGACTGTTTTTCACGACTGACAAGAATAAATTTTACTTTTGGAGTAAGAGAATTGATGGCTATAAAAGAATGTCTTCTTTGCCCCACTTTTCTCTTCATGTTAGAATCTTTTCCTTTTATAATTAGTTTAAACACTGTTAAACCAATCAATAAAAGATTCCAACCACCTTTCTTAAATCATTTTAAACCTTTTAACCACGTGAAAAAATCATTATAATCATTGTTTGTAACTCTTATAGTCATTTTTACCCCTGAACCACCCCAAAAGTGAATTAAAGCATCTTTCATCACTGTAAACTTTGTCACTTTGTTTCCAAATTCACTCTGGTCACTTTTGGGCGTGTTTTCTCTTTAATATTCTTTTTAAAGACTTTGCTCTTTAATTAATTGCTTGCAGTTCTTTGCTCAATTAATTCCAATTGAAATTGCTCTTGAAGAAATTTCTTTTGTAGCCTTAAATATCTCTTGTAGAGTATTTTTGGATAAATTTTTATTATTGGTAAAACAATGAATCTTTATAATATTATTGTTTTATACTAATAAAGTTATAAACAATAAAATTGGTGTGTTTTCTCTTACAAGTAATATTCTTTACTATTTTTAATTGATTTTTACCTGATACAAATTTTGAGGACAGGAAAAGTACTTGATTTTTAATCAAAGTTTCATATCCACACCTTACACAATGAAAAGCATTATCTATTCCTTTTTCAAGATCTTTCCCATAAAGACCACATTACTCTTTTGCTTTATGGGTGTACTGATGTCTCAGGAAATAGAATTTATGCAATGCTACTGTTACATAGACAGTTTCTCAAGATTTTTGTTGATATACTAGGCCTCAACTGCATCCAACATCCATCCAAAAACATCATTAATGAAGTTCAGCAAGCTTTCGCATCCAAAAAAGCTTGGTTGTTGTGACTTATTCACCCTCATTCATGGCTGAATTTAAAGTATGTCCTTATTTTTGAACTTCAAAAAGAGTATACTAAGTCAATTTTGCTTAAATAGGGACTTCTTCAAGAAGAGTTTCCTCACATGAAAAACCTCCTTTTCATACTGCATGTACTTGATTGTGTTTCAAATAATATTACCTCTAATTCAATTATCATTGAAACTTTTAATACCAGTCTTACCCTAGTCAGCTTCTTTGGGTCCTCTGTATTCTGGAGGAAAAAACTACAACAATGCAATGGTATTCAATGGGAAAAATGTGCCTTTGTGTTCAATCACACAAGGAATGGTTTAAAAAAAATTATCTCTTAGTCTTAATTCAGCAGTTTGATACACCAGCAATCAAAAAGAAAGTTCTCAGTATAATCCAGAATTGTTATCACTTCACCTCAAACCAGGTACTTGTCTCTCTTCTTAAGTCCCTGGCTGATAGTATATCATGAATTTAGCATGCTAAAACCTGTCTATCAGATATATGGAAGGAGATGTCAGAAATCTATCTAGAGATCACTGCAATTGAAAATTATCCATGATATCAGCCATTGAAGCAGCACTGCATTAATGTTTTGCATCAGCGTGCAAATAAGCTTGATAACAAGCTTTACATAGTTGCTTTCTTCTTGCATCCATCATACCAAAGAGTTTCTGTTTCTTGAAAGCACTCCTTGGATTATATAACAATTTTGATACCAGAGCTTGCAAAGGATTGGAAATTCCAACAAAGTGATGCCAAGATGATTTCAACTCAGGTCTTACACTACTACAATGAAAGTCATCCATATAGTATATTATAGCTGAAGGTGAGCTTTAAATTTTGTAATTTTTTTTTATGTATTCTGATCATTTGAGACGTTTGTGGGGAATGAAACTGACCTAAAGCTTCTTTACTATTGGGTGTGAGTACCTGACTGTATCCAAATGCAGGCCTTGAAGAAATTGGCCATGATAATTGGTGAGATTGTCCCCCATGCAGCTAGAGTGGAGGGCTTTTTCTCCATGATGTCAGCAATTAAAACTAAATCTCATAATCTAATGCAACCAACAATGCTCAAAATGATAATTCAAATAAAGCTTGAACTTGTTCAATCTCCCAAATCACACAACAAAGATTTAAGGAGGAGTACAAAAAAACTGATCACTTCAGTTCTTCCTGTGAATTTGATAAAATAAGGGGTTATGATGCTTTTGATTCACCAGGGGAGCTTGAAGTGTTTGAAGAAGGTGTGTTTGGATTTGAAAACCAGCCTATTTCAAGGCAAGATGCCTTTATTAATACATTATTTGATTTCAACTTATGGGATGAACACAATGGGACTGAAAATAATGTGGGACATTAAGCAATCAATGAAAATGGTGATGATAGTGAATGGGATCCAGTCCAAGTTTTTTCTAAAAACAAGGAAGTACAATAGCTTTTTTTAATTGTGTTTTCATTAAAAAAATGTCATAAAACATGACTAGATAAGTATAGCCTCTCTGCCAGAAGCTTGTCGCCACAGTCGCCATGGGTGCCACCAGCCATTGGCGAGTGCTTAGGTGATTTTTTGGGCGCCATTTGACATCACAGGGTTTTGAAGTGTCGCCAACCACCCTAATTGCAAGTCAACGCAACAGTAATGTGGGTCTCATTCATTTTCGAGCCATGCAATTGCGATTGTGCCAAGCCCTCATCAGATGGCATTGTAAGAAAAAAAATTAATGAATACCAAAGCAAAAAAATAAAAATGGCTGAACAGACCTATAAAACAAGCTAGTTTCATCCATTTTGAGGATTTTCTCTGGTGAAAATCCTGCTAGAAGAGGCTTTAATCATTAAATTTCTTCTTGAGCTTATGTGAACTCCATTGATCCAGCTTCTTCATGCCTCTTGTAGCATCTTAGATTATTGTGCTGTTCAAAAGTGTCTAGCCAGCCATTTGGCACTTGGAAGGTTGCAAAGGCATGTAAATTCTTTCCTGTGAGTGTTGTGGTTTCTTGACTATTGTTACTTGGTGCCAACAGTTGATCAACCACCATTTGCTCATCAACAAGATTCCCTTCACAATCAAACCAATCCTTTTCTGCCTGAGTAAGTGGAGCATATTGTTGCTTGTCCAATAATTTCTTTTTTTGCTCTACTGTACAATCCAATAGACAAATACTTGCTTCAAATGCATCAAGATTGTGTTCATCCATCATGGTTAGAAGGTGTTGAGTAGACCGTTTCAGGCCTGGTTTCCAAGCTTGCTGAAGCAGATACGACGGACGAGAGATGTCAGCAAGAATCTAAGTTCCCTGTGACGCAGCTCTTGAGAGCCTATGGCCGAGTCTTGAGCGATGAAATACGCCGATTGTGTGGATGTTTTCAGAGAAAGCTTGAAGAATCAACCTTCGTGAAAGGATCACCGAATTCTAGGTCTATTGCTGCTTGGATTGCGTATAAATTCTTAATGTCAGCGTTCGTGTGATTGCGACCTTGATCGCATGGCTTCCAGTGAAAGGTAATATTTAATTTTTCGCTCCAGTCGCACGGAGGAAGGAGACTCCGCCGCCTTTAATTCTCGTTGATCTCCCAGCGGCGCCAATTTCCATCAGCAATCGACTTTTTAATCATTCTTCGTGATGGAATCGCCTCAAGCAGCTCAGCTTTCCCACAAGGCCCATGTTCGCTATGCCCTGCGTCATTTACGAATGTTGCCGACCCCGTATCAATCCGACGATAGCAATCGGATCACTTTCGGCTTTTTCGCCTTGGGCTCGCTGGCCATTCTGGGCGGCTTGGATCGTTTAACCGATGATGAAAGGTCCGATTACATCCACTGGATCTATCAACGATGGGATCCTGATATTGGGGGCTTTGAGGGTGCACCCAAGGTTGACCTGCGCGTAATGATAAAGTCCTTTGGCCGCTCCCCGTCTTTTGGCTATTTAAACCTCAGCTCAGGGCTTAATTAGCTCTCTGGTGACTCACAGGTTCCACGTTCTCAAGATCAACGTCTGGACCAGCCTCATCTAACGCATACGTACACCGCCCTCTTGATGCTAGCTTTGCTATCACTTCCGTCAAGTCAAAATCCAATGCCTGAGTCGCCTTATCGCAATCTCGACCTTCCAAAACTTATCTCATTTGTCAGCTCGTGCCAACGCCCTAACGGCAGGTGAGAATTCATTCGACTATTGGTGGTGCAGCAATGTCACCCTAGAGATCGATTGAATTGCGCCTTCTCTTCACAGCTTTGGCTCTTTTCCGACTTCTCCTGATCAAGATGTGCGGTTTGTTTACTGTGCCGTCGCTATTTTATCCATGGTTGGAGCAGACATAAGCTCGGTGATTAACGTGAGAGCAACAGTGTCTTTTTTAACTTCTTGTAGGGTCAGTTTTCTCAAGCAAAATTAATGGTTTTGTGTGTCTCGAACCTGCTTATAGAATTTTCTGGGAACCCTGTTTGGAACAGCGCTACGAAGGTGGCTATGGACAAGCTCCCTACTTAGAGGCTCAAGGCGGTACAACTTATTGTGTTTTGGCATCACTTGCGTTACTAAATCATCTTGAAATCGCACTGGATGAACAAGAAGCTCAGCAAACCATCAGATGGCTCGTGGATCGTCAAGTAGAATATGAGCCCCAGGAATCTGACGAGGAGGACCAAGACGGCCATAGCAGCAGCGCGGAAGACGTGCAGCCTCCAAATCAGATTGCACAAGGGAGTTCATCGGAAGAATCGCCATCTCAGCCGCAACCTTGTTTAGCAACCACTCATTCAGCTCAAGATCATCCTCCAAAACTGGTTGAAAATTCAGCCGCTGGATTTCAAGGTCGGATCGGCAAAGTGGTCGATGCTTGCTATTCCTTTTGGTGCACGGCTTCCTTGATGGTTCGTTGTGTTTCTTGACCCTTTTTTTCATCAGTCCCCTCATGGATAATGCTTTATGCCCTCAGATTCTTAGTGCCCGTGATGCCTCAGCTGCTCAAAAAGTTGTTACTCCTCCTTCTTATGGCGGTCAAGTCTACTACAACGCCAAGCCAAATATTAAATTTCTTCTGCAATGTCAGTCAAATCAATGGGGCGGGTTTTCACGCTTTCCAGACGAGCACCCAGGTTAGTCTTTTTTTGTGTTTTATTATTATTATTATTATTTTGAATTGACCAACAATTCTTTCTGTGTTGTCAAGATGTCTATCACACTTATTTGGCACTGGCCTCCCTTTCCATATCTTATGGTGACTTCAAGAAGTACTCATTAAACCAAGATTTGGATTCCAACATCACTGCTGCTACTAATGTACTGAGCGAACATGACCCGCTTCTGAATGTTCCCATCCAAGCATCTCAATGGCTCCGAAAGTGTTTCGCATCATGACGTTACGTCGCTCACCCTAATGTAGGTTATCCGCCGTAAAGAGGTTTTCTGGAAAAAAAATTGAAGTCTTGAGGGCCTTCTATCCTTGTTAAAGTGACATTGTTATATTAACTTCTTAAACTTATACATCCTTTTTCAAGCAGAGGTATTCGATTGACTTGATGTTGAAATGTAAAACTGGTTGATCTTTTTGCCCAAGTTCAATAAGGCGTGTTATTTGTTTGGCAGCAAGTGACCTCAGGTCGGAAACGCCATTGTGAATGAGTCTTGCTCGCTGGTGCGCTCTGGGGAAACGATTAACTCAGGATCCTTTCATCATCATTTGAACCTTCATTCACTACAGCCAATGCTTTGTAATGCACATTGATAGCTTCACATGGAAAACAAAAAATAGCCACATGAATAATATTAAAGTCTTCGTTGCAACAAGCTGGTGACTAAAAGGACATGCCTTGCCTTCACACCTAACTTATATTTTACTTTGAAGCGTCATGAAGTATTTTTATTTTTTGGCAAAAAATGGAATAATAGCAGCTATTGATCCCCATCCCACCCAAGCGACTTGACGTGATTAGCAATAATAGGAGACACAAATCACTAGAAGGAAACATGGATTAGAAGAATTCCTCAAGTGTGTCTTTTTTGGAAGCTCTGCTTTGATCAAAGCCAACGGATTTTGACAGAATTATTCTGTAGAACAACTTTGGCTCATCTATATCTCAACCTATTGGGTTTATGTAGTAGATTTCGAATGAGTAGAGACTCATGATCTGTGTATATTATTCAACCTAAGATTTTTGAAGCATTTAAAAATAATTAAATTGATTAACAATTTCATAAACTATCACATAAGAAAGAATATATTTATTAGAGCGGTTCAATCTTAATCAATACCACATTACAAGTTGTTGATCTTCTTACCCCCTAGATACCACGTTGAATTTTTGGATTTTCCAAAAAAAAAACCCTCAAAAGCTATGGTCTTTTAAAATACAAAAAAAAATCAGACGAAATTCAATTTTTTACATAAAGTTACAAATTCTTTTTCATGATCTATTAGTTTGTTTTCATAGCACTTGTATTTTTAGTGTACAAAATTATAAATCTCTCCACTTATTTCATTGAATTTTCAGCATAACGACAAAGCTCTAAATTAAAACAGATTTTTCATATAGTGTCAGACCAGTATGAAGATAGCCTAGATTTCCATATTGATGGTGAGATTAAATGATATCTCTTAATACTCCTTTTCTTGTATTAAAGAGATACACAATCGTATTATATTCCACCATCCTTATAGCTATCAATCAAGAACTCTATTAAGTAGTTTATCTGACATAACATTTTTGGAAGTCTAAGAAAGCTATACAAAAAATCATCTTCCACTGTTTAATCTAGGATTGAAATAATTTCAGATGACAAAGTATTTCATAATAAAGATTATACAAGAAATGTATATTAGTATTGAGACTTGAGTAAAACTCTCTACAAAAGGTTTCAATTATTGAACTTGGTCAGGTGAGTGTGATACCAAGTTCAAAACACATTAATAATACGATCTTGAAACAATAACCAATCTATCTCACATGAGAAAGGAATTTAATCTATAAATATCTCATTTAAGCCAATTTGAATTTATTTTGGTGTGTATTTCAGCTTTTGATGGGAGTGTAATTAATTTAACAAAAACATGAGTTTGGCCCAATCAAAGGCACAATAATATGATATATATATGATTTTTAGTATATAAAATACTCAATATTCAATCCCCCATATTTACTCAATATCTTTACAGGTGGTTTATAGCATTAAACTGGCCTTTTTATCCTTGTGTGTCCAATTTGTATGTTCAGTAATTTCTTGAGTTATCCAAAAGCATCATTATTCTCATTGAAGACCAGAAAATTCCAATCATTATTTCAATTGAATATGAAATTTTAACTTAACATGACCAAAAAGAAAAAAAGCTCAAGAAACTGGTCATTAACACAAACTCAATAATTTCTTTCAAAAAAAACTTTTCATATAAATTCTCATTATTAATATTTATGAAAGAATATAGATATCTCTATAGATGTGTTGATTGGATAATAATGTAGGTTATATGTTAAGCTAGTTTGGAAATTAATGGGATTAAATCAAAGAGATCCTTCTCCAGAGTTCCAGGTTGTTTCTCAAGATCAAGATAATAACTTTATATGAAATATTCATGATTTGGTGAGGTAAATTTATTTTGGCCTGTATGAAAGACTCAAATTAATGTTCCTAAAAGAATAGGATAAAGTTCTAAGATACTGAGTGTAGGACTGTTTTTGGATATTAAGAATTATGATTCAGTAACTTTCAGACTAGATATTAATGGATCACTCATTATTATTTAAACTTTAATATTCTCTCATACAATGATATAATGTTGAAAAGCTGAACCAAAATAAAAAAAACATTATTAATCATTTTTAATAGCTTAGTATCATTTTTTTAAATTATTTACTACCTGTACTGTACTCCTTTTCCAAGTATTATCTTGTCTCAAAAAAATAATTTTGGAAGTATTTCATGTGAATATTGATTCAAAATATTCATCTTGTTTTGATTGGCTCAAATTTCAAGAACAAAATTTCACAAAATATTCACTTTGGGAAACTAACCTATCCAATATTAATCACCGCAATAAGATTGGGTAAAAGGCTCCATGGTTTGACCACTTGAGCTGTAGGATAGAAATAAGATAAACTAGTTTTAGGAAAAATTTATATCTGGTTACTTGAAAAGCTTATAATCAGTACCACTTGAGTTGAAACTTGAAATTTTTCTATTCTTGAATTTTATGGTTTACTTTCTAACCCATGAGCACCTTTCAAGCTTTCTTAGAAGTAATGATAGATTTTCTTATCAAATGAATATTTTTCCCAATAAATGAAGATCATATGATATGGGTTTTTTATTTCTTTTTTATTACTAAATAATTGGTCACCTTGAGCAATTATTCCTGCTTATTCTTTCATACAAAAACTATGAATCTTTTGGTCATAGACATTCATTTATGGAGTACAAACTAATGAGGTATGACTACCTATGTATCCAGCCAGCCTTATCACAAATACTTCTTTGGAAAAAAAATTGAAAAAATGGATATTCATGAAGTAATTGTTTAATTACTCAGCTGATTTTTATTATTTAGTATTACTTGCCTTATTTCTTGAGGAACTAATTTGAAACTTAAATTTATATCATAAATTCTTGATTGAGAACAGTTGATCCTAATACAGCTCAAGATTTCTCTCTTTTTTTATTAGATGATTTGAAGCTATTTTTCCTTATTGTAATTCCATGGCTAATTTATCAATCTATTCTTCTTAAATACCCCAAGCTTCAAAAGACATCTCATGTGATATAAATTGCTATTGATACCCTTATCTTCATATTTTTTTATCTATTAGACATAATAAATATCTTTTCTTCCTGGAAATTATTTCCTTTTTAGTGGTATAATTAGTTTCTTGGCTGAAACTTTAGACTTCTGTGAATTATTCAAATATATAAAACATAAGTTTTTCCCCCCTTTTGGAAAAATTCAAACTCCTCATATAGCTTCATAAGCTTTAGAGAATCACTTTCATTAATATTTGGAATTATGAGTATACTAATAAATAATTACTGGAATATAAAATTCAGTATACTTTATATTAATATTTATTTTATTTGAAAGAAAACCTTTGAGAAATTATAAATTGAATAAAAATCTTTTTTAGGAATTTTCTTATATGAAGTTCCCAATGATCAAATATCTGATAAAAAGAAATATAATAATTTAGCTCAAAATCAATTTATTGATCCATTTAGACATATCCAATTTGATTATCAATCTTTTGTTAGCTTATTAGTTATCTGATTCATAACCAAATTTCAAACTGACTTTTTGAATCCAACCAAAATGATATTTCTCCTTTCAATAATAAAACCTAGAATATTCCTTGAGAGATCTGTTCTCAAGCTTATACAGCTTATCCAATCAGTCCCAAATTTAGTCTTATTTTTGATGTTTTCAATTTGAAAATGATGAAAAATTATTTTCTTGATTTTTTTAAAGTTATTCTTTGAATATTTTCATTGAAAGCAAATAATTGGTTACTAAAGTCCCCTAAAATTTAATTAGAAAGGAAATAGTTCCAAGTCATTGAGAGTCTTTTTAAAAGATTCATGGAATTATAAATCAAGTCTTTTGATAATATTCTATCAATTGAGATAGGGTGTTGGTAAGCATATGTAAGCCCTTACATGTTTTTACCAATTTATGGCCAAAACATGTAAGTGACTGATTTTTTTGGAAAATTTCCTCAGGCTCAGTTTTTAGAATTTTTATAATCTTTTTTGCCATATTTTTTCCAACATGGGATGTGAAGGTCCCCAAATTTTTTCAATTTTTTTTTCTCAATTTGGCAAAATGGCCTATTTTTTTAAAAAAAATCATTTAGAATGTTCCCACTTATTAATTTCCAATTTTGTTTTCTAAAATGAAGGGAAAAACCTTGAGAATAAAAAACCAGAAGCCCAAAATGTTGGGATTTTTTTTCCAGGACAATTGTAGGCCCAAAAAGTCCTTTTTTTATGTTTTTTTGTTAATTTTTGTAAGTAAATTGAAAATGCCATTTCCAAAATCAATTAAATTAAAAATGTAATTTATGACATTAGTGGAAGTTAAAAATTTCATTTATGGCATTAAAAGTGCCACAAATGATATCACAAATGACATCAAGAATGTCATATAGATGGCATTTATGGCCATACCATTGGCATAAATGGAATTGTATGGCATTAACAATTCCATAAATGGCTTCAGGAATGGCATGAATGGCCTTAAAAATGTCATTTATGGCATTGAAAATTCCATAAACAGAATCAACAATGCCATTGTTAAGGCCACTTATGGCATTAAAAATTCCATTTCTGGCCTTAACAATGCCATTTATGGATTGAAAAATGCCATTTATGGCTTTAATGGCATCAGAAATGCAATAAATAGCTATATTTAATTTAAAAAACATCCCTTACATGTTTTTACCAACACCCTTAAGATAATAATCAAGTACATTTAGACTACTTTGGAGATGATTCTAACATTAATTAGCAAAAATATTAAGAATCTATTAAAAATGATAGAATAGATTACCTGAGAAATATGTTATTTTAGCTAAGAAGGACCCTCACATATGTAATTTGTGTTTTTATTTGAATATAGCTTCAAATAATCTTCCTAGTATTCATTTACATAAGCTATAAGAATTAAAAATTATGGTTGAAAAACTCTCATCAACACCTTAATTATTCATTTCTCTTGGATTACTGATACTCATTCTCAAAATTGTGCCTCCAAGGATAATTCTTCTTCTTTCATACCTCAAGCCATCTTATTGTTAATATTGAAAAGAAATGCCACAATGTAATTTGATCTCATTTGGAACCTCTCATATAATAGAATATTTTTTTTACTTTCTACTAAAGATTAAATTATATAAAAGGAAGGAGTTTTTCTGCCTTTTAGAGTTAAAAAAAAAGCCTTCTCATTTTTTTGGAATGAACTGGGTGATAAATCAATCAAAATTTGATATAAATAACGTAGTTCCATAATAAAAAAAGCTTAATATGGAAACTTATGTGATTAATTTTTCATTTTCACTGGAATTTGGTAATTAAAGGATCATTGTTGGTTTTTTGGTTAAAGTCAGTGTCATTAGCTTTATTCTAGAGTAAAATCATATAATTCTATCTTTAATTGTTAAAAATTATGTATGTATTTTATCCCATATGAGTTCATGAAAATATACTTTTTGAGTTTTATTATATTGCTAAATATTTTAGATTCAAACAGCAATGAATTTAGATCTATAAATATACTAACATCTAACAGACATCAATAGCCATAGCTCTATTATCTCAATATTAAGATCATTTTTTTAACAAAACCTCTCCCAGTTTCTTTCAATTATTGAAAATATATTACTTGAAACCTCAATAATAACCTGAAACTGAGTGATATAATATACCTTATAGCTTTTCAGAATTGAATCCATTATTAAAAGAAGTATCCCCTTAAATAATTGTAATTATAAAGTGAATATCAGGTTACAACTGAATTGTTGATCTTTGGATGAAGCTGAAATTCATCAATCATGTGAGCCTTGAGGTATATTTTACATGCCCAAATAGGCCAAAATTATCTTTAAAATAAATTCTGAACTATGCATAACGCATAAGTCATGCATATATTCAAAATTCATCTTTTTGGATTTCAGAAAAGATGAATAACTTTTTTGTATTGGATTATACACAAAAAATAACTTAGGGTAGCTCCATAGAGTGAACAAGCTTGAATTAACTCTATGAGGTGGTAATATGGAAAATACTTCAGTACCACATCATCAATACCACATAAAAGAATTGTGAATTTTTTTTTCTCAATTTCACACCAAAACAATGCAAATGTGAGAAATCCCATGTCACATATACACTAAGAATAGAGTTATGCAGGTTTGTGGCACTTGATATTATGGTATTCTTACATACAGTTTTGGTGCACCCATAGTGGATATCAGTCTTGAAGCCTCAATCACTATTTTTGACATGAAAATAGCTAAGGGGGACAAAAGACATCAAAGAAAGACAGGGTATCAAACTTCTGAGCCCTCTGAGGTGTAGATAGCTCTAAAGCTTGGATCCATGGCTGAACATGGCCCAATTAGTATAATAAAACCTTTTGAGAATCTGGTTGCCAAGTTAAAATCTCATTAAATCATAAGAAAATTGCAAGTAAGCTGCTATTTTGATGTGACAAGGAGGTAAAGAGAAGCTTAGACTCCTGTAACCATGTCAATTATTAATGATTTTCCATGGATAAACCTTAAAAGATTAATTGAAACACTCTTTAGACTAGTATCCATTGATTTACTGCATAGAAACCTGCTATAATGTGCTATTTGCAATTCTAAGTAGAAATGGGAAAAAAATTTCAAAAATTCATTAAAAATACAATTATTAATGAATCTTTCTAAGCCTTTAAGGACCCATGGATAATGGTATGACTCATAAATAAACCAAAAAGAATTACATTTTAATAAGTAAAATTAAACATTTTACCTACAGTCCATTTTTGATGATTCTATGTGAAACACTGAATCTTCAAAAATTCAGCGAAAATACAATATGTGATGAAATTTACAATAAAATTGATAAATTTTAGGAATTATTGTTCATTTTGAAATAAAAGAATATTTACAGTTGTTACTCATTTCCTTCTTAACCATAAATGAGTTGGTAATCATGTAATAGAATTAATTAAGTAATTATGATGATCTTACATGACAACAGATGATTCAATCAATGATACAAAAAAAGTATTATTGTTTTATCACTCACTGGTTTTTCAGTTGACTCCATGGAAAGCCTCTGTGAGCTGTTTTTGACTTAAGAGAGACCTCCTCTTGCTGTTTTTTCCCAAATAGTCTTATTTTCCAATTATATCTTTGTTACCAACAAGTAAGTATTAGTTAAATCTTTTCTTGAGTGTTTTGAATCTTTCAGAATCAATAATAATGACTTTAAGTAATATATATCAACTATATATTGTTGTAATAATTTTATAAATCCATTTTGATCCTTTAAATACACAATTTATCCATCAAATCTCTACCGAATTATTTCCAAGGTTCATTGGAGTATTATTGAGTGGTTTTAATTAATATTTAAAGCTTGTCCCTAGTTGTAGTTCTCTTCAAGACTTATACTTATAATTATTCTTGCAAAAGATAATTATATATATTAAAAAAATTTATTATCTTAATAAAGAAGTTTTATTATTCAATACTTCTTGTAATTGATTCTTGTAGAAAATCACTGCTTACTGTTATAATCACTCATAGTTTATAAAAAGTAAAAGAAATAATTAATTAATTAATTATTTAATTGCAGTTATAATAATTTTCATTATTATATTTCATAAGAAAATTCATAGTAATGTTGATTAATAGTAATATTATCAACAGTTTCATAGACACATCTTAAATTTGGGGGCCTGGCCTTGTTTTTTGAACCTTGTACTCTTAATTGATATATTTCTAAGCTCTAAAATATATTAATTTAATAATTTTGTTTTCTTAAATTTAAAGTTGACATTTTTTTATTTTTGAAATTGTCTTTATAATATTTTTCATTGAGGAATTTTGTTTTATGTTATACTGTTTTTACATGTGGCTTTTTCACATCCAAAAATTTATGAAATTATTCTTTGAGTTACTCTGAATTAATTTTAAATCAAAGTCTTAAATTTTAATATGTTTTTTTAATATTAAAAAACAAAAGCTTATAAAAGATCTTGAAAATATTTTAAAATTATAGAAAATAATTTTCTTTTATAAATTTTTTTCTCTAGTGTCTTTGATCAAGTACATTGCAGCTGGTCATAAGCTCAGGAAGAGATATATTACCAGTCCATAATATTCAGAAGCAGAATCTGAAGAGAGTATTGAAGTGAAAATTGCTAAAAGAGGCATTTTATTCAAAGCAGAAGTATCCAAACAACCACCAAAAGGTGTGTGTTTTCTGTCTTTATCTTTCATTTTCTCTTAAATTGACACAAAAGTTTTGCATATAAGAAATGGAAGAAAAAATTCAGTCCAGCCAGATGGATGTGCTCAATGAAGAGGCAAGACCAAATTCAGATATGGAAATTCTTCCTCAAGAAAGACATGTCTGGATGATTCCAGAGTTTACCCCCATTACCCAAGGTCTGTACCCACCAAC
This sequence comes from Austropuccinia psidii, assembly GCA_023105745.1. Taxonomy (NCBI): domain Eukaryota; kingdom Fungi; phylum Basidiomycota; class Pucciniomycetes; order Pucciniales; family Sphaerophragmiaceae; genus Austropuccinia; species Austropuccinia psidii. Next base: position 28,335,315 of record JALGQZ010000004.1, on the reverse strand, counting down.
TTTGATGTGAACTCTGAGCCTGAACTGATTCAAGGTAATATTTCAAGGTCTGAACAATTTCCAAGTGGCATCCATAGAAATATATCAGTGCCAGTCCCAAAGCTGGTACAGAGAAGCCAAGAAAGAGGAGTGGTTAATATTCCCAAGCCTTTGGCAGGGGGTTTGAACTCCTACTTACACATCAAGAGCTTTCTGGGTCAGGAGAAGACCATAGAGCTCTTAGGAGGATGGAGCCCATTTTTTTCCAAAGACAAGGTCAAAAAGATAAATAATTGGTTGAAGAAACAAAGTATTTTATTTATAGACCAGAAGAAGGAGTTGGAAATGACCTCAGATTTTGACAAAGAAGGCCCAGTGGCATCAACCAGCTCCAAACCAGCTCCAGAAGTGTCCAAGAACAACCCCAAAGGACCTCAGAAGAAACAGAGAGGTCCCAAGAACAATAAAGGAAAAGGCAAAAGAAAAGAAAATTGGCACAGACCTTACCCACAAGGGTACAGGATCCCCAAATTGGAGCCTTCAGCCATGGACAGTGTTTTTAATATGGCCAGAACTGTCAGCCTGTGACTCAAAACCAGAGCACAAGCATGACTTCCAGAATACCATAAACCAATGGTAGAGCAAAATACCACCAAAACATGGATCTGAGGCAAAAAGACTCAAAAGGTATCAAAATAAAGAGGAAACTCACATCTTTCCAAATATTCAAGTCCCATAATCATAGGACAAAGAATAACAAAGTTATTCAAGCTCAAAGCAGTTTCTGAGCATAAACCTTAATTTTCACCTCTCATCTAAAATCCAGAGAAATAGGCTGAACCCCATCAAATGAGTATTCAAATTGAAGCTCCCAATCAGGGATATCCAATGGCACTAGCAAAATTGAGCTAGCACCAAATCTATAGAATTTATGGCCAAAATAAAGTCCAATAAGGGTGGAGAAAATATTCACCTCTCATCTAACTTCTACAGCTTTAGTGTCTAGGTCTACACAATGAACCAACTTTGAGCTCAATATCTTAAAAACTGACAAAGCTATAGCATCTTTAAGGTCAAAATCCCACATTTATACCAATACAGCTTTACTGTGGGATACTATCCCATAAGTATGATTATGAGGTGTCAAATAGACAAATAAGCTTGTTTATACTTCAAAAACTCATATTTATATTAAATATAGGGGTCCATAAAGGCTCTGTACAGCTTCTGATGCATCAGAAGCACCAGAAAACACCTGTAAACTCCATTGGTGAAAATCTTCACTCTGTATAGGGTAAAAATGACAACTTGTGGTTCTAAAACCACATTTCCACCCAATAAAAGTCTGTATTGAGTGTGTAGAACCACAAACCAGCCCACATTAGTGAAAAATTTCACTCTGTGGTTGCGTTCAGAGGTAAACAACCTCCCACTACTCCAGAAAAAGATAAAAGGAGGCCAATCCATCATCCTGTTCTCAATATCCTTACATGTTATAGCTTCTTAAAGAAGTGGTACCCTTAGAATTAAACAGGTATAGCTATAATTTTAATTATTGTAGGGTTTATTATTGTCAACCAACAGATAAATACTTTACCCAGGGCTATCAATAGCATTCACCATCACTAAATTCTTCTAATATAGCCCTTTGAACCATCTACTCACTTAATCATCATCATTATTTATATGTAACACTCATAGTTATAGATTTTTATTATAATTGTACAGCTATATCATAGAGTCACCCTGAAAAGAACTCTTATGGAATTCAGAGTCAAATAGCAGGAAAGGATGAACAGGAATTTTCCATGCAAATAGGAAATGAAACACAATTTATTAAATCTAGTATTAATGTAGAGCTTGGTAAATTTGATGCAAAATTGAATAAAATAGCATCAGATATTAATCACTCAAAAAAGAATGACAGATCCTCTGCTGAATGGTATAAGTTGACAACTACCAAACTTGAGTCAATTACCAATACATGTGACAGAATTCAGAGTAAATTTCAAGTCCAAGATGATGAAATAGAAGATCTTTCCATTTAACACATTAATGAACAGCTGACAATTCTGAGACATCATTTTTTGGAAATAGTTAATAATACCAATCTTTTTTCCACACACTTGGCAAGAAGTGATAGTGAAAGGCAGAAATTAAAAGATGAAATAATTGCACATGTGGAACAAATTCATAAGAATTATGAACCAAATTCACATATTCCCAGAGATTCTAAACCTTTAACTGAAGAAAAACATTCTGTGAAAGAAAGTTTAACCCCTTTTTAGGATAAAATGCAATCTGTGCAAAAGATATTGCCAAATTGGAAGAATGGCCAAAATTATCCAGTGAAGGAGAATATAGCCATATTGAGTTCATCAGAATAATTGATATGTTGCAGGAGAATTTTCATATACCTAGTGAAATAATAGTGGGAAAATTAAACTCTTTGTTTACCAGAACTTCAAATAAATGGTATTACAAAATGAGACAAGAACATGGTAAACATGACTGGCTTTGGTAGAAATCTGAAATAATCACCAAATGGGCCAATAATTATTGGGGATTTAAAATGGAAAATGCTTTTGAAAGCGCTATTTCTAGCTCAGAAAAGGATAAACCACTTACTTGGTTCCACAAACAGAAAGACAGATTATCTGCTTTACATACAGATATGTCTGACTCAATTATTAATATGAAAATATTAAGAAAGTGTGGAGGAGAGCTAGAGCATTATATCAAGTGCAGATGTGTTGAGACCTGTTCAACAGAATACTAAATTAATGCCATGGAAGCTACCATTACTGGGACAAGAATTGGTAAAACCTGGACTAGAAACCCTATGGAGTGCAAAATGGCCCCAAAAATTTCCAGAGAAGACGAAAATCCTGAAATACCTGTCTTGAAGTGTCATAAATGTGGAAGCACCTCACATTTAGCCAGCAATTTCACCAAGAAGACTAAAATAAGTGAAGTTCAAGTCATTGAAGAAGTTCAGTGTGCTGAAGTAGAAGAATCTTGCCAAGATTCTGAAATCTCTGAAGACAGACAAGTAGAGGACTATTCCATTGAGAACCTTACAGCTTTTGTTGAAGTCACTGAATTCCATACTCACTTGCCCCAATATGGTGAGGATTTCTATAACCTGATCAATATCCAGGATGCCAGAATGTGCAAAACTAAACCTGCTAAAGGCAAAGAATAAACTGAAGGGGAATCTTGTATTACATCAATCTTGATGAATGATGTTGAATCCAAAGTAAATTTTGACAAAGGAGCATTTTGCACTTTTTTAGGCAAATACTACCTTCAAGCCATACTATCTGAATGGAAAACCCATATGTTACCAATAGAAGGTGTACAGTTTAGTAGTTCCAGTAATAATATGTACCCTTTGGGAATATTGGATACTAATCTTATATTTCCACAAACTGCAGGAAGTCTGATAATGAAGACAGAGACAGTAGTATTGGACAATTGTATATCTCAACATATCATTCTTGGAAATGATTAATTAAATATTTATGGTATTGACATCAATAACCATAAAGACAGATATTTTACAATTGGAGAAAATAAAAGACAAAAATTTGCTTTTTCCAATATGCCCAAAAGAATATCAATAGTATCCTCAAATAAAGGTACTTATAGAGAGGAATTTGTGACTAATAAGCTTTTTTAAGCACAGATTGATCCATTATGTCATCCAGAATGAGGCATGAGCTTGATGATGTGTCGTACACATAAAAGAGTGAATTTTCTTCTGATAACAAACCATCAGGTGCTTTTAAAGGACATGCAGTTGATATTACTCTTATTATTGACAGACCATATCCTCCAGTACTTGAAAGACCAGCTTATCCAGTGAGTCCCAGAGCTAGAGAAGCCTTGAAAAAGCATACCCAAGAGTTGATCCAACTTGGTGTACTAAGAAAAGTAGGCCAAAATGAGGAAGTTGAAGTGAAAACTCCTGTTGTTATTGCTTGGTGTAATGATAAATCAAGGTTGGTTGGAGATTTTAGAGAATTGAATACCTACACAGTTCCAGATAGGTATCAAATTCCTAGAATCCAGAAAACTTCAACCCAATTATCTAAAGCCAAGTATATAAAATCCATGGGTGCATTGAAAGGCTTTCATAAGAATTTTTTTATGCCCAAATCCATAAAATTACTTAGAACTATGACTCACTGTTGTATTTATGAGTATCTTAGAATGTCATTTAGTATTAAAAATTCTCCATCTCATCATCAAAGGATGATGAATACCATCTTCCCCACAGAATTAACTGAAGAATGGCTCATTATTTGTATTGATGATATCATTATATGTTCAGATTCATGGTCTTTGCAGCTTTAAAGACTTGCAAGAGTAATTAAAGAGGTTTTAGGAGTGAATATGAAAATCTCACATAATAAATGCAGCTTTGGATCTGAAGAGCTCAAAGAATTAAGACATATTGTTTCTGGTTTAAGCTTGGTTATTGACAAAAACAAAGAAGAAGCAGTGTTACTTAATCCAATACCCCATAAGAAAATAAATGATGTCTTCACTTGCATTTTACAGTCATTACAGGCAGAACCTGAAACAGTTTGCAATTCTAGCCAAATCACTCTATAGACTCTGTGATAGACAGACAGTATTTGAGATGACACAGGCAAGAATGAAAAACTATGAGGAGATAAGGAAAGGTCTTCAGAAGAAACTTTAATACTCATTAAAGACTGGAATATACCTTTCAAATTGTACATTGATGCATTTGGAGATTGATTAGGGGCAGCCCTACATCAAGTCCAAATTATTGATGACAAACCTACGGAAGGACAAGTTTGTTACATCTCAATGCAAATCAAACCAACAGAAGACAGATATGTTGCAAGCCAAATTAAGTGCTTATGTTTGGTATGGGCACTTGATAAGTTACACTGTTATCTTGATGGCAGTGTCTGTTAAGTGATAACTCACTGTAACTCTGTGAAATCACTTCCTAACATGAAGACACCCAACAGACATATGTTGAGATGGCAGATAGCCACTAAAGAATATAGAGGTAACATGACAATAGTTTGTAAGTCAGGAAATACTAATAAGAATTGCTATGGACTTAATAGGTGGGAATTAGATAATACTCCTGATAACCCAGCTTATGTTCCTTTGGAAGCATAACCACAGATTCCAATTGAAGGCATTAACATAACTGATATTGGGACTACATTATTTGGATAAGTCAGAGAGTCTTATAATCAAGACAAGAATTGCCATATCTTGACATCATTTCTGGATAAAGAATGTAAAGATACATCTCTGGTTAATACACTGGAAGAAGTGTGGAAAAATTACTGATCTTCAGGAAGAGTTCACTTTTTTTATGGAAATATTTATCACAGAACCAAGCATTCTTGTGTAATGAAATTATGTAGTATATTTCTTATCAATACCATTCTTGATGAATTTAAGTCATGATAGCATCTATTCTGGACACCTGTGATAAGACATAAGACTTGAAAAAGTGAGAAACTGTGAATGGTGGCCATCTTAGAGAAAAGAGACCATTAGATATTGCCATACCTGTGACAGATGCCAAAAAGCAAACAGGAGTACAGGCAAGAAGTTTGGACTTATGATTCATATTCAAGAACCAAAATACCCTTGGGAAGCTGTTCACATTAATTGGGTCACAGCACTTCCTCCAAGTAATGACAGAAGTTATAATGCTTGTTTAGTCATTGTAGACGGATACAGAAAAACTCCCATATTCTTACTATGGCATAAGGATGAAATTGCTATGGATAAAGCTCTGCTTCTTTGGAATAGATTCATTTCTCATACAGAGTTATTTAATAATATCATAAGTGACAGAGATCCAAAGTTCACATCTTCACTTTGGACCAATCTTCATAGAATGTTTGGGACCAATTTATCATTCTCTACAACATACCACCCTCAAACTGATGGGTTAGCAGAAAGAATGATTCAAACTTTAGAGGAAATGATAAGGAGATTATGTGCCTATGATTCATAATTCAAATACTCAGATGGATTTACCCATGATTTGTGCACTCTGATACCTGCATTAGAATTGGCATATAAGACATCAGCCCATTCTTCCACAGGTAAAACTCCTGCTATGTTAGAAAAAGGATGAAATCCAAGGATTCCAGCAGACAAACTTAGGAAAGACTTAGTTGGAATCCATCTTACAGCTTCCAGCTTCAAGATTATGCTTTATGAAGTTAAACATCATGCAACAAATCAGGAATGACACCTTTGACTATGAAAAACAGAAGTGGGACAAGAGTCATAAAGTACCAGACTTCAAAGTAAGGGACTTAGCTCTAGTTTCAACCTTGAATTTTGATAGTATCAAAGGCCCAAAGAAACTTTAATATTCTTATGTAGGACCTTTTTTATTGTTTCCTTACATGGAACCAATGCATTTCAAGTGGAATTGAGTGGTGAATTGGAAAATAAACCCCCCACTTTCCCAGTCAGCTTGATAAACCTTATCAACCAGCTGATAAAGAATTGTTCCCTTCAAGGAACCCAGCTCCTTTAACTGGACCACCAGTGGAACAGAGTGAAGGCAAAAATATAAAGAAATTAATTAAAGAAAGGAGACTTAGGGCTAAAAATCAAAGAGAATATCTTGTCAGATATAGAAATCCAGTCCATGAAGATGAATGGCTGGTAGAATCAGAAATACCTGACTCAGATAAACTCTTAAGAAGATTCAGACATGAAAGATGGCCACAAGCCTGAATATGTCTATAAATGTGCTTTGAATTACTTGATCTAAGTAATTTAAAGGAGTTATACAGTGGAAATTAACCCACTTTGGGGCCCTTTCTCCTCTTGATATCACTAATAAAATTATAGCACAATTTTATTTTTTTGGTGGGAGGGAACATGAGCCTTGAGGTATATTTTACATACCCAAATAGGCCCCAATTATCTTTAAAATTATTTCTGAATTATGCATAACCCATAAGTCATGTGTATATCCAAAATTCATCATTTTGGATTTCAGAAAAGATGAATAACCTTTTTGTGAATAAGTAAATACATAAATTTAAGGCCAGATTTGGAATCCACACCAAAATTCACCTAGGGTAGCTCCATAGAGCAAATAAGCTCAAATTGACTCTATGAGGTGGTAAGATGGAAAATAATTCAACACCACATCATCAATACCACATAAAAGAATTGTGAAAAGTTTTGTTTTTCTCAATTTCACACCAAATTAATGGGAATGTGAGAAATACAATGTTACATATATGCTAAGAAGATTATTATGAATGCTTTTAGCACTCAGAATTATGGTATTTTTACATACAGTTTTTGTACACTCATAGTGGATATCAGTATTGAAGCCTGAATTACTCTTTTTGACATGAAAATGGCTAAGGGGGACAAAAGACATCAAAGAGAGCCAGGGTACCTAACTTCTGAGGCCTCTGTGGTGTGGATAGCTCTAAAGATTGGATCCATGGCTGAAAATGGCCCAATTAGTATACTAAAATCTTTTGGGAACTTGGTTACCAATCCAAACTCTCATTAAATCATAAGAAAATTGCAAACAAGCTGCTATTTTGCAGTGACAAGCGGGAAAGAGTAACTTAGACTTCTGTAAACATGTCAATTATTGATAATTTTCCATTGATAAACCTAAAAAGAGTAATAAAAAATCCTTTTGGACAAGTATCCATTGATTTACCTCATAGAATCCAGCTATATTGTGCTATTTGGAATTCTACATAGAAATGAGGTAAAAACTTCAAAAATTCATTAAACATAAAATCTTTTATTAATCTTTCTGCAACTTTCAGGACCAATGGAGAATAGTATGACACATAAAGAAACCACAAAGAATCATTTTTTCATAACTAAAATTAAAAGTTTTACTCCCAGTCCATTTCTGATGATTCCACATGAAACACTGAATCTTCAAAAATTCACAGAAAATAAAACCTGTGATGAAACTTCCAATGACATTGATCACTTTGAGGATTTCATGTTCATTTTGAAAAAAAGAAGATTTGCAGTTGTTACTCCTTTTATTATTAACCATAAATGGGTTGGTATTCATGTAAAAGCATTAATTAAGTAATTATGCTGATCTTACATGACAACAGATGATTTAAGAAATAATCCAAAAAGTATTATTGTTGTCTAACTCACTGGGTTCTTAGTTTTATCCATGGAACATCTCTGTGAGCTGTTTTTGACTTAAAAGAGACCTCCTCTTGCTGTTTTTTGCAAATAATCTTATTATCCAATCATATCTTTGTTACCAACAAGTATTAGTTAAATTTTTTCTTGAGTGTTACAAATATTTCAGAATCAATCAGAATGACATGAAGTAAGAGAAATCAACTATATATTGTTGTAATAATTTTTTAAATTGATTTTGATCCTTTAAATCCACAATTTATCCATCAAATCTCTCTACCAAATTATTTCCAAGGTTCATTGGAGTATTAGTGAGTGGTTTCAATTAATCTTTGAAGTTTTTCCCTAGTATTAGTTTCCTTCAAGAATCATACTCATAAGTATTCTTGCAAAAGACAATTATATATATTAAAATAATTTATTATTTTAATCAAGTTTTATCATTACATACTTCTTGTAATTTATTCTTGTAGAAAATTAATGCTTACTGTTATAATCACTATTAGTGTATAAAAAGTAAAAGAATTAATGATTTAATTGTGTTTGTAATAATTTTCATTGTTATATTTCATAAGATCAGTAATAGTACTGTTGATTAATAGTAATATCATCAACAGTTTTGTAGACACATCTTACAAATCAGGTCCAATACACAAATCAAATTGCAGGCACTTCTCCAAGATATCTTATAATAGAGTCATCTATAATTAAATAAACCTATATTTTTTTAACTATGGTTCAATTGATCAATCTTGATAGCATATTTTCTGTCATTTATACAATTAAACCAATTTGATAAAGTACAAAAACCCATCATAGCCATTTAATTAAAGTTAAACTAAACATCTATGAGATTATTTTCAATAATATTCATAGGAAGTTATCATAATTCACTCCTCTTGGAAAAAAATATGCATAAAAGATTAAATTTCAGTACTATCACATTTGAAGAGCATGGATTTTTCTCTGACACCTTCCAAAATTGGAGTCTTAATTCTAAAAATGTGATTTATCAACAAGATACTTTTAACCCCTTTTTATAAGCTCAAAGGGAATAAAATAACATAGGTATATATTCAAAAAATTTAACATGGAGCACTCCACTTTTTGGAACACCTCATTGTTAAATATGAATTAGAATAATGGAACTGATAGGAAACTTATGATTAAAATGCAATTAAGAGGGAAAGAAACTTCTTTCAAGCACAAATATCTAAAATATTTTATTGAGTCCTAACAAATATAGGAAAAATTAAAGAGTAGAGTATATTATTCAAAAAATGTTGGCATTTATTTAGGCTGGGGTTCATCATATAAATTGAAAACGAAATTCAAACATGTAATCATTGAATATAGTGAACAAGAAGTTATATAAAGCACCATATTCATGAGAAACATTTGATAAAAAAAACATAAAGCTGTGAAATATGAAATTTATCAAAGTAAACAACTCATTCCAATATCCCCATATGTAAAGCCTGGAATTAAACCAACGGAATTTCTATCAATTTTTCATCCTTCTTATACAAATATGCTAAAAATTTAATTGAATCTTTGGAAAGGCTCATTTTTTATTGGTGATATAATAGAAGCCATTAAAAAGAATCTATTGATAATTAAAATGATTATTCAAGCTATATTTTATCATGTATATTTGATTAATATTTCAGTATTATGAGGAAATTTGAATTACAAAATATAAGAAGATTTAATTTCCAAAGTAGTTCAATGACATACACTTTTTAACCAAGAATAATTTTCTTATTTAATTAATAAAAAAAGAGTATTTAAATGTATGGGTATCAGGGGACATTCCTAGGGTCATGACCTTTAAAATCATATGAAATTTTTTTCAAGTTTAGTTTTTGTGGAATTCAAGAAAAAAATCAATAAATTAATCAAAAGGTAAAATAGGAATTAAAGAAATAAGTAAATTTAAAAGATTTAGGGGTCTGAAAGGCCAAATATTTCAAAATAAAATCATATTAAACTACCAAGAATCCCCCCAATATTTATATTCCTAGCATATGAGCTCAAGTATCAAGGATTTCTTAAAGTGATTGCAATGTTACTTAGCTATCAGTATGAAATAAATATTAATTATATAGTTTAGAAAAATCACCAAAAAATAATACTTAATTTTTGATGAAAGGCTTGGAATATTATTATAGCTTTATAAAATAAGAACTAAGCTTTAATAGACTAAAAAAACTTTTAAGACTGAATAAACTGAAATCAATTTCTATCAGAAATCAAAGATAGTAACTAAATATTGTATATTTATCAATAAATTTTGTGTTTAAAATGAAAAATAAGATACTGAGTTATTTTTATTTGAATAATTCCTAAAAAATATGAGAATAACCACAAAAGTTTACTTTTTATAATAAAAATAATAGAAATTTGGTTCTTCATAAAGTATCTTTGATAAATTAATTCAGTATTTGGTATAATACAGTAGAAATTCAACAGATTTGTAGTGTTAATTAAGCTCCACCTCATATAGTCTCAAGTGATTTGAAAATTGAGGAATTTGCTTTTATGAATTAAAATAAAAATTGTATAATTGTTTTTTTCTCAAATTCAAAAATAAAAAAATCAAGTTTTTGAAATTCAATCAAAGAGTTTTTGAACTTTATAAAGTAATATTCATTATTTGAACCATGAAAGATTTTTCCTCACACACTAACTGAGAAATCTTAATAAATAAAATAATTGAGATTAAATTAAATTTCCATTCTTCAAAATGAATTAAATTCTAAAATAACTTTTTCTAAAATAATAATAATAATTGATAATTGATAAAATTAAATTTCAAAACTTTAATTTCTTCTCAAAAAACTTTGTGTTAAATCCTATTATGATAAAAAACAAAACAAAAAGACATATTCCCAATTTCTTTTCTCTTTTTTTTTTCTGTTAAAAATAATATTTTCCAAATAGATTTAGATTAAATATTTATAAAAAATGATAAGTAATCAAATCATATTAGATAATAAATAAAGAGATGTTCATAAAGAAAAATCTCTATCAAAATCTTAATGATTAAATGATAAAAATAATCCTCCTTTTGGGAATTTTTTTCAAAAAAAAAAATGAAGATTTATATTATTATCTTTTGGACATGAACGTTTTTTTAAGTTATATGAGTGTTTTTATTTGATATTTTTGAGTTAATTTTTTCAAAAAGATATTTCAGAAAATATAAATTTCCAGATTAGTATCTTCTATGGCAGATAAAGGAATATCTAAATTATGAGAAATATACTTTTAATATTTTATATTTGAACAGTTTGCTACGAAAAAACCATAAACTCACCACCATTGTCACCTGAATTTATTCCTAGTTTACATTTTATTTTACAAGGAAAGAAAAACAACCCAAAAATAACCCCAAGGCATTCAAGCAAGTGGTTAAGGAAATCAATAATTGAATTTCATCAGTAAATTTTTTTTAGAAAACCAATGTAGAGCTGTAGTGAGAACTATTCTCAGGAGAGAGGTGGAGTTAGGATGGACAGCATGCATGTTTTGACTAAATCTTGGATTATTAACAATTTTTGGTTGTAATAAACAAACAATTTCATCCATGAAATCATAAATCTGTCAAAGTTTACTTGACTCTGGAACAGTAACTGTGAAATCAATTTTGCGATGCACCCTGCTGGAAATAGCTTTTTTCTTAAATGGTTTATCACTCCTGTGTAAAAAATTCTCTTGTGCTCAATAAAAATAGCCATGCAAATTTCAAAATTGGGAGTTGGATAACTCTCAACCTGGTTGGAAACTGCAACATTACTAGCTCAAATATTCCCAGGTTCAATGCACATTTCATCAGCATTATGGAGTAAAGTTTTATGATAACATGTAGTACATTTTTCTTACTTAATGCTCAAGTGTATTTTCATGGATGCAATCAAAATGCACATGAGGAGGCATTGATAAAAACTATTTCATTTTGGCTTCTAGGAAGAAAACTTGCAGATTCAACCGAGAAACTCTTCCCAGATGTGATTAAAACTGACAGGGTTTTGGAAAATGTGACTTTTTCTAGCTCTTTTTTTTGTGGGAAAAAAAAATAAACCTTTCCTTTCCTTCTCATAAAAATTCTATACCAATGTATGAGATGGCGGATGCAGACACATGCACCTTTTCTTGGCATGCCAATGGCATGTACTCAAGGAGTAACTTGGAAAAAAACCCGTGCCGTCCACCCTTCAAGGAGTATTGCCACAATTTGGAGCTTTCGATGACTTTGTCACAATGCTGGTGCTGGATGAACATACAATCCTCAACATAATTTTCTTCCCACATCATAGCCATGAGCTCAATTGAAATTTTTTGCGTAACAACCCTCTGAAAACCAAGAGTTCATGTTGATTCGCTTAATATGCGAGCATGGTTTTCGGTGATAGTAATTTAAGCCAAGTTATTGCCGAAAAAGATCGCCGTTCAAGAGGGAAGAATGCATCATTAACAGCATATAGCTTGAATGTACTTAATCTAGTCAAATGAAAATGATGGTTTTGTTGGAACGAAATTGAAGATGAGGTCAACGGCGTGGATGGGTTGATCTCCGGCTAGTTCTTTTTCCTCTTTGTCCGCGTTCATGCATATCTTGAAGGATTAAGTGATCTGTTGTCATTCCATGTAGCTTTCTTGGATATACTGTAACCCGATTGACAGATAGAGAAGGAACCATTTTTCTAACAATGGTTGAATTAGCTCGTTCTACTGCGTCTTGCCATTGAGGTATCTTCCATTCTTGCTCTTCTGGAATTGGTTGTGTGAAACTTTTCGTTAATTTCACCTTTTCCTTCATTGCCGCAATTACTAATTCTCTGATTCTGATGCCTGTTCCTCCTAATCTTTCATCACTCATCTGCAAAACATACCTATCCAAACCACCAACCTGAGTTTTTATTACAAAAGGGTAGATATAAGTTAGCAATTGAATATACTAAGAGGGGAATTGTGGAAGCTTATAGAAATGATTTTCGACTGACTCGATCTATTGTCTTTAATGCTGCAGAGGTCACTCTAAGTTGTAAAGATTGGCCGAGTACTTCAGACCACAATTTACACTTTTGTACATTTGGTTTCCAAACTCTCTTTGATCGTTGCTTGGATTTTGAGACGCTATCTCCTGCTCTTACTTTCAATCCGTCGTACAGTCCCTGTTTTCAGGTCTCCGTTTTCAAATCAAATTACAAAATTTCAATCATAAAGATTTGCGTCAGTTTTACGGAAAAACTCAAGCTTCATAAAACGGGAAAGCACATAGAAAGTTGATGTACATAATCTCCGGCCTTGGTATGTTGACGGGTGATCTTCAGGGGAGGAACATAAGTTACGCCGTAGATTTTTGGTATAAGGTCTTTGTCAGACGGAGATGTTTTCGCATCCGATGATAGCGTCTTTTTGTTGCAGTGATTCAATGAGCCGATGAATAGTGGCTTTAAACTGACATTATTGGAAAGAATGAGAAAAGGCTTTGATGACAGGACGATTCTTCCCAGTCGGTTGGTGGTCATCGTTGTTGGGTTGCTGATCGTTTTATGGAAAGTTGAGTTTTTCTTTCGATGTCTTGAGCTGGAAGCTTTTATCGGGCCAGACTGGCTGACCGGGTACTGTGCATAAGTACCCGGGCGAAGCGCGCTAAATCGTTGAAGAATTTTTGCAGACTCTTTTGAGACTTTTGACAGGAATAGTGCGGCCTTTGAAACACAAAGCACCTTAAAAGAAATTAACAGGAATTAATTTTCAGCTTCTTCAAATCAAAGCGATCAGCATTAATGGAAAATAATCGTGATCAAGAAATAGGGAATTCGATTGAAGCCTCATTGCGCAGTCCAGTAAGAGAAAATCAAAATGATCAAACTAAAGCCTCCATCATCCTCCGTAATAAATTAGAGGCCAAAGAAAGGATTAAGCAAGCACAAGAAAGGAGAGAGAAACAAAGAGCTGAGGTGGAAGCTAAGGACAGAAAGCGACGCTTAGAAGAAGCCAAAGGAGATCAAAAGGATTCTACGTCACCTTCAAAGCAACTAAAACCATTACCAAACATGATAGGGAAATTTATCGATTATGATCTAACTAACATGAAAAATAGCAAGGGAGGATTTCTTTTAAATAATGAGGAGGAGGATCAAAGAGCTTTAAAACAACGCCAACAAATAGAAGAACTAAAAAAGCAAAGATTGAAACAAGCTGAAAAATACAACAGGGAACCTGGTTGGTTTGTGGCTTGATATCACCGCTCTCCAACACTCGAAATCGTAGTTATAATGAACTCCTTTTTGCTTTTTCACTAGTATTTTCACTTGATAAAAACCAAAATCCGCGATGTAACGTTTGTGGAAAGATTGAATTGGACTTTCAGATTTTTCAAGTATTTGGCGTTCCAGTCTGTTTAAAATGCCGAAATGAATATCCCGAAAGATTCAGTCTATTGACTAAAACTGAATGCAAAGAAGATTATTTGTTGACTGATCGTAAGTATTATTTTTTTAAAAACAACATCCAAATTCATTCTAGAGAGACTCAAAGCGTTAATATGATAAGGAAGGAATCTTGCATAAAGCAATCTAACCAGCGATGTTGATTTTTGCTTGATCCTTAGCCGAATTGAAAGATTCTGAACTGTTACCTCATCTTTTGAAACCCAATCCACATCAATCGACCTACTCCAATATGATGCTATTTTTAAGGGAGCAAGTCGAAGCCTATGCATTTTCGGATAAAAAATGGGGCTCACCAGAAGCCTTAGATGAAGAATTTCAGCGCCGGGAAAAAGAAAAGCGACGAAAAAAGAATAAAAAGTTTGAAGATCAATTGAAAGAACTGAGAAAAAGGACTCGAACGAATGTATGGCACAAGAGGCAAGAAGCTGTCCATGTACATCAGTTTCAACAATCTCAAAACTCGAATGGAAAGCAAGTTCAAAGATGTTTAGACTGTGGACTTGAAACTGAATGTGAAACATTTTAAAGCAACAGCAAATCATGATGATGATCGATTTTGTAGCAGTTGTACAAACTTTTTTTTTTTGAAATTCGCTCTTAGTTGATAATTTTTAAAGCCCTCTTTTTGGTTCGGTGCCACTTTTTGTATAATTATTGATTTATTTAAATTTTGAAACCGATCTGTAGTTTTATTTTATTAAAAAGATGAATTGAATAATCAAGTCAAGTCGTTGATAAAATCTTCAATCAATTGAACAAGCAATCCTTAAATACTTTGGTTGATGAATTTTGCAAAAAGCAAGACAAGCGTTTTTTGAAATTTCCACTTGCTTGATGAACGTCCCAATCATTCAAGAGATTCCCAATCCAACCAAGCTGGAATGAAGCCGGCTGTAGAGTGGATGAGCGAAGCTTAAATACCAAGAGAGCTACTCAATCATTCAATCGTCTTCTCAACATTCCTTATCCCAAGACTTTCTTCGAGCAATGTCGCCCAACAGCCTGAAGAACACTCAAATCACTCATCTGGCTTTGGCTGCTCAGCAAGTAATGCTACCTACTCCCCCAGGAGCATCTGTAGATGCACTAGAGCCCTTAGCATGTCCCCAGCCTGCGACCATCGAAGCCTCGAAGATCACAGGCTTAATCACTGCCGTCCATTTGGGTCTCGTGCCGAAATTAAACTACGGACCAGAGTTTGAATACGTTCTCATCCCGTCTGATTGGCTGGTATTCCCTGGTTTGATCGATGCCCATGTTCATCTCAATGAACCCGGCCGTACCGCCTGGGAAGGTTTCAAATCCGGCACAAATGTACGTCCAAATTGGACTTGCTCTCTTGGATGGCATCTTCGTTCTCTTCGTCATTTAAAGGAAGCTCATGATTCTAATGAGATTCCATTCAATCAGCCAAAAGACTAGTAGAGCTAAATGATTCGAGTTTGTGTTCAAATCTACATGCTAATTATATTGCTTGCACTAAATCCTCTAGGCTGCTGCGTCAGGTGGAATTACAACATTGGTAGATATGCCTTTGAATTCAATTCCTCCGACAACCACAGTTGAAAATTTTAAAGAAAAACGTTTGGCGGCTCAAGGTCAATGCCGAGTCGACGTTGGTTTTTGGGGTGGCGTTATCCCTCACAATCAAGTTAGTTGGGTTTAAAATTCTATAGTGCTCTCAACAATTTCTGGTGAATCTTATCAGGAAGTTTATGAATCGTCACTTTCTGAATTCCACACTACGCTGGTTCGGTTTGAATGTTTTGGATTAAAACCATAGAATGAATTAATCCCACTTGTCAAAGAAGGCGTCAAGGGCTTCAAGTGTTTTCTAATCGAATCAGGCGTTGAGGAATTTCCCTGCGTCTCAGAAGCCGATCTTGAATTAGCAATGTCGAAATTACAGGTCATTGGTTTCAATTCAAGTGTCTTCCATACAGCCACCCGCGTTGATAAGAACTTCAATTTAACAGGACGCAGGATCCCTTTTACTCTTCCATGCCGAGCTGGACTGTCCGGCTTCCATTCATGGTGCCCCAGGTCATCATGTCAACAAAGAAATGTCAGATGTTCAAGATCCAAATCTTTATTCCACTTTTCTTGAATCCAGGTCAACCAAATACGAAACCGACGCCATTTCTCTTGTAGTCAAACTGAACAATCGATTTCCTAACCTCAAAACCCATATAGTTCATCTTAGCGCTGCTGATGCCCTACCCATTCTTAAAGAAGCTAGATCTTCTGGACTCCAGATCTCAGCTGAGGTTCGCAGGGTTTGGTAACTCAATCCAACATTTTACCTTATTTATCTGTTTCTTTCTCGTCCAGACTTGTCTGCACTATTTGACTCTTTCTACTAGCTCGATTCCCAACGGACAACCAGAGTATAAATGCTGTCCCCCAATTAGGACAAAAGAAAATCAAGACGAATTATGGAGAGCGCTTCTTGAAAACGAAATTGAATACATTGTTTCTGATCATTCACCTTGTACCGCAGATCTGAAGATGAACAAAACATTGATGGAGGCTTGGGGTGGCATTGGCGGTTTAGGGCTTGGCCTTTCTTTGATTTGGACTGAGGGAAAACAAAGGCAAGTCAAGAATTTAGAGGGCTGGGTGTTAAAATGGTTGTGTGAACGTCCTGCTAGAAAAGTTAAATTAGGTCATTTAAAAGGAAGGATTTCTGTAGGATCTCAATGCGACTTCTGTATATTCAATCCCTATGAATTTTTTGAAGCACGTGGCAATCTCTTGGCTCTAATGATAAACCAACATTTTTACTAACGAATCATTCCTATTTTTACCTATAGGTTACAACTTCTGAGCTGAAGTTTAAAAACAAAATCTCGCCTTATATAGGGATGAAACTGACAGGGCGAGTAATGCAAACATTTCTTGCTGCAAAAACAGTCTTCGATTTTCGACGCCAGGGTTTTGTTGGAATCGAAGATATCTACGGTGGCAAATTGTTGATATAACGATAATACAAAACGGACGAATTTAGATCAAAAGCTACTCAAACCTTCTAGGCCATTGTTTTGTAAAAAAAATATGTTGAAATGAGCAATATACAGTACAGTAATACAGTTGATAAGGTCTTACCAAAAGCAAAGACATACTATTATACCCATACTCTTGCCATTGACCTTACCTTAAAGCACTTCGCCATATTGTTGACATCAAAATGACCAAGTAAAACATACCTGGTTGGACTGGTTTCTCTTGTTTCTTACTTTAATCACTGCAACTTGCTCTAACCATGAGCAAAATGGCTACACCTGACAGCTGGTGTTTCATTTGTAAAATAGCTGGGACACAAATTAATCTGAGCTTGGAACTGTACTCTGAACTAAGTTGAAACTAGAATTTCAATGTTTGGCAATATTCCAAGCCATTCCAACCCACTGGAAGATTGCAGAACTTTCAACATCCTTTCTGCTTTTTTTATTTTATTAATTCCAATACATTTTACTTAATTCTTATTCAAATTAAAATTTGAGATATATAGATGATTATATCAGCTTTTTTGGTAACAATCATCACAATCTAAAGTAAATTTTATCTTTGATAAGAGTAGTCAGAGTGTAGTCAAGCTTGCTTGTGTCACAGGGGCTCTTGGCAATAACCAGAGTGACCTGGCACTCAGGAACCAAGAACTCACTTGGAGGGCTCCAAAAGAATGAAGAAATAGCTGAAGAATATATTTCTTTGAGAAAGAATAAGAGCAAGTACAAATATGCAAAGGTAAGAGAAAGAAGCCAAAGGCCAAAGAGCCAACCAAATGAATCCTCAATTCACTGTTTCAAACTGCCAGAAAGAACAATGGAATTAGTAAAGGATATGATCACCAATATCCACTGACAGGCAAAGAAGAAGGTGCAAATGACTAACTTATGAATATCAGTATTTACTTACAAAAATGAAACAAAAATAATAATGAAAATAAATCCACTAGATTAATTAACTGGGGAAAAGTTCCCAGGGGTTGAATGAGTGGCCAGTATATGTAGAAAGTTGAAATACTGATGCCAATGGGTTGAAAACCCAGATGTATGATTGGTATACAGCTGCATTGAATGTTTTGAGAAAGTACAGCTTGGCCATCTTAAGAAATGAAACTGTGTACATAAATTCCCACAGTGTATAGATGAATTGACCCAAAGAGGTCAATGTTATACAGGCTGCTTGAATACAGCCCATATGGAACAATTGCATTGCCCAAGGAGTACTGGAGCTTTTGATGTCTTGACAACTGATTTGAGAAAGAAACACCTCCTGAAATTGCCCTTAAAGAATCCTTGGCCAGTATTCCCTTGGAGGAACAATATTGGGTTGGAAATGACCAATACCCAAAGGGCCAGGTGATTGGTGTCCTCAAATGGTCTTCTGAGTGTCCCCATGAATCACAAGCTTGAGTCCTTAGAAACCTTCCTTCAAAATGAGTTTGGTGGACTGATGAATTGACTTAAGAGGGAAGAAGTGAGTCTTGAAGAAGTCACCATTGAATTTCTCAGGAAAAATGGTGCATAGTGGTATATAATACCATATATGCCCCTTTACTGGTTCCTACAGCTCCAGGGAAGGTTTTCCCTTGTCTTGAGGGGAAAAACTTCTGAAGGTGGCTACAAGAGGCTATTGCTTGAGTCTTGAGGGTCCATGGCACAAAAGGTGTTTCTCAAGGTTTTGGGTCATTTTGGCCCTTAGGGGTTTCTAGGCCAAAAGGTATGGCCTAGAAACCACTGAACATCATAAGGGGTGCCAATTTACAATAAATGGCTTAAAGCAAAGGATTTGAATAAACACCCATTGGGGAGGGTATTTTGTGTGGTTGTGAAAGTACCTCCCACCTTGAATGGTGAGCTCCTGAGCACCAAAAAAAGGTAAAAAACCTTTTTGAGGCTTGTTGAGATGGATTGATATGGGGCTCCAGAGGTGTTGAAATTTGAAACATAAAATGAAAACTGATAATGAGGTCAGAATATGATGTGAGGATGATTTGGTCTTCTTTTGACATTTGGTTTTTTAGTTGAAGGAATTTTGGTTTGACATGAAATTTTTGAAGAAATATAGTGAAGAGAAAATAAAATAAAAATAAAATAAATAAAAAGAGAAGAAAGGAGTCTTTGAGGAGGTTTCTAAACTTCATCACAGAGCTGAATGCTGAAATGTTTTTGACCAAGGACCTGGGAAAAGAAATGATTCCAGGTGCTCACAGAGTGGCGAAGGCTATGTTTTGACAGATTGTAGACCCTTAAGGAAAGTAAACATCAGGAGAGGAACTTACTTTTGGTAGTTACCAATCCTTCCAGTGCCATGAAGTTAAAACAAAACTAAATAAGGATTGAATTGAAGTATGAAGTCTTGGGTTTTCAATTTTGAGAGGATGATCCATTTTCCCAACTCAAAATGGCCATAAAGCATGAAGTTGGATGTTGAAAGATTTGGCCAGAGTCCTGTGTCCAAAAATTGACAAGTGCTCACAGGGTGGCAATGATGATGCTTACAACACAAGGGTATAATACCTCTAAATATGCATACAGGGAGTGGGAATTAATTTTGGTAATTTCTCTCCCCACCAAGCACCATGAAAGATCAAGCTTTTCAAGAATTTTGTCCCGGATTGTCAGGATACAAAGAATGGAAATCCTTGACAAGTTCAGGGAAATTATTGAGGCTTTTGGCTGGTTCCCAAGCAGATCTTTCTGGGTTTTGACTAAAACATTCCCATTCAACCAGATAACATGATTTTGCTCTCTTGAGCTTTCAATACAGTATTTTAGAGAATTCCCATTAATCATCTTCTACAATGATGATTGGAAGAGGAGGCTTCTTGATGCTTATTTGGAATTTCTGATTTATTGACTGGTTCAAGGAGGGAAATATGGAAGACTGGGGGGAAGGACTTCCATTGAGATGGGATCTTGAGGGGGTAGGCATGAATAATGACTTTCTTTAAGATTAGGAATTGACCCAAAAATCTTTCTGAAAGTTTTTTGGTAGGTCTTTTTGATTTAATGTAATGAGAGGAAAGACATACCATTTCACCAGGTTGAAACCAGGTGGACTTGCTCTACTTTTATCTGAATACCTCTTAAACCTGTTTATGGAAACTTCAGTTTCCCTCTTGAATTCTTTCTGTACTCTTTGGATTTTTGAAGATAGTATTCCAGAAGGAGTATCTTGAGTACTTTCAACTGAATAAAATTGTGGATTTCTTTCATAAACAGGAAACAGATGGTGATTGGAATTATTGTAGAAAAATATATCCATAAGGAGAAAGGTATTCCAATTATATTTATGGTAACTAAGATACATCCGAGGGTACTGTTCTATTATCTGATTTACCCTCTCTGTCTGTTCATACGTTTCAGGGTGGTAAGCAGTTGAATGATCTCTTGAAATATTGATCTTCTGCAAAGGTTTGTTGTGAAGGAATAAACAATAAGTGAACCTCTATCACTGAAAATGCTTGATGGGAGGCCATTATTTGAGAAAATATTCTTGATTAATAAATGGGCTGAATCCAATTAAGTGATTGAAGACATTCTTGGAATAAAGGCTTCCATTTTTGAGAACCTGTCCACTATGACCAGAATTGAATCAAAGGAATTAGAAAGTAGCAGTTGAGTGATAAAGTGCATTGAGAGACAAATACAAGGAAAATTTGGCATTGGAAGAGGTTTGAGGAGGCCAAACTTCTGGTGATGGATATTTTTGATTCTTGAACACTTCTTACAGGATGATACATAATAATTGATTAATTGAGTCATGCCAGACCAGTGAAAATTCAGCTTGACAACTTTGAGAGTCTTCTCTTGGCCAGGGTAGTCAGATAGAGGAGAATTATGGTGATTTTGAGGTATGTTGAGCTGAATTGTGGGTTTATTTGGGACCACCACCCAATCTTTGAAGGGAAGGAGTTGGGAAGAGGAATAAAGAGAGTAATATTTCACACATTTTCCTTCCCCAAATCCTGAAGAATAATTATATTCTGGAAATATTTCCATAGAACATTCTGAGTTGAGTCAATCAAATTTGAAAAAGAGTCCACCTTGACAGCAAAGAATTTTGAGTGATGGCCTTCATCTTGCTTAATGAGTTGCTGAAAACTCATTGGAATTTTGTTTATGAAATTCTTTCCCTCTCTGCGTAAACTTTTTCCAGATGTGAAAAAGCGTCTGGGAGAGTAGCCAGGTGGCCAGCATGGTAAGTGATTGAGAAATGAAATTCAGAGAGCAATTAATCACAGAAGCCCTGATGGAGAGTAAGGAACTTTGAGGTAATGAAATATTTCAGAGAAGAATGATTGGTTAGAAAGAGAAAGAAGAAAATCACTCAAGCACTTGAGAGCCCAGAATATTCCAAGAAGTTCCTTGTCATGAATCTCATAGTTGAGCTCTTCTGGAATACTCTTGTGGCTATCAAATGCAATGGAGTGTTTTCCTGAGTCGGAAACCTGACTAAGTACAGAACCCAAGGCCTAATAAGAATTATTGGTCTGCAAAATGGTGGGTAAAGATGGGTTGAAATAGGAAAGGATTGGAGAAATGGTAAAAGCCTCTTTGAGTTTAGGAAAGTGGGTGTCAGGATGAAACTATGATAAAGTGGTAAATAGGCTAGTTACAGCTTTAACTATGTTTGTGACATGGTTATAAAGATTAAAATAAAGGTTATTTTAAGATAATAAGGGTTATAATTAAATAAAAAGGGCTTTACTATTGAAAAATAGTGGTGATGAGTGCTGCTGAAAGCCCTGGGTGCAGTTTTACCAGTTGGATTACTATAATAAGAAATAAAATACTAAAGTTTATAGTATAGCCTGATTATTTTCCAAGAGTAAAAATGTTTTTGACAGTTTAATACATGGGAATTCAAGAGCAGGATGAGGAAAGCTTTTCTGGATGTGAAAAGCCCCCTTTTTATCCTGAAATGGGGTGAAAAGGTGGTTAGACCTTTCCACGTAGAGGAAGTGAAGATTTTTCACTCTCTAGGACAGGCTTGTGGTTTACAAAAGTCCTGTATAGCTTTTATTGGGCTCAGATGTGGCTTTGAAGCCACATCTGGGCTGTTTACACCAATACAGGGTGAAAATTTTCATCTGGGGACCACACAGCCTGATTCTGATGTGTATGATGTGTAGAATGCTGTGCAGAACCTGTATGGGACCCCAGTATTGAATGAACTATGAGGTGTTGAAGTAAAAACAAGCTTCTTCGTCAGTTGGACACCTCATAATCATGGTTATGGGATATTATCCCATGGTAAGGCTGTGTTGGTCAAAATGTGGGATTTTGAGCTTAAAGCAGCTATAACTTTGTCAGTTCTTGAGATATCAGCATCAAAATTAAATCGGTGTGTAGCCCTGTATGTGTTCTACACAATGGTACCTTATTTGGTATGGTTATAATTAAATATGACAAAGTTATTCCATGTACAAACTTTTTGTACATGTGCGTGTTTTTAGGCAAAAACTGTATTGGGCTTGTTTTCCCTATAGCTTTTGTTCTGGTGGAGATATGGAGAAATGGATGACACCAGCAGATAGCCCTGATTTTTCTCTTTCCAAAGAGACCCCACTTTAGGTATCTCACACTAAAACTGTAGAAGTTAGATGAGAGGTGAATGTTTTATTCACCCTTATTTGGCCTGAATTTGACCATAACTTCTGTAATACTGGTGCTAGCTCAGTTTGGTTGGTACCATTGAATAGCCCTGGATTAGAGCTTCATTTTGCATACCCAATTGATGGGGTTATGCCTCTTACTCTGTATTCCAGATGAGAGGTGAAAATTAAGGTTTATGCTCAGAAACAACTTTGAGCAGGAATAACTTTGTTATTCTGTGTCCTATGATGATGGGACTTGTATATTTGGAAAGGAATGAGATTTCTCTTTCTTTTGATACCTTTTGAGCTGATTTGGCCCAGCTCCATGTTTTGGTGGTGCCTTGGCTATACCATTGGTTTATGGTATTTGGCTGTCATGCTTGTGCTCTGGTTTTGAGTCACAGGCTGACATACCCTCCCTTTAAAAAAGGCTCATCATTGATGAGACTTTCAGTCCTCCTAGAGGCTCTGAATCTCCTTAAATGAAGGTTCCCATCTGGTATGGCATCTTCTGCCAACCATTTGTCTTTATCAGCTGTCTGGTTCTTGAATCTGACTAAGTACTGTCTCTGATCCTTGCCATTAAGTCTTATCTTCCTGGCCTTGATGATCCTCTTCACTGGTCCAGGGCAGTCTTCCACTTCCACTATTTCTGGTGGTGTGGGGTTCTTCTTTCTGGAGGGGAATTTATCCTCCTCTGTCTGGAAGTATGGCTTGACTAAGCTCACTGGGAAGACTGGGTGTTTCCTGGAAAATTCCTCTGTGAGTTTGACTTCCACTGCATTTTCCCTATCAATTTAATGATAGTGAAGGGCCCTTCAAATGAGTCTCTCATTTTCTTAGTTCCTTTAGGATTATTAAAGTTTAGTGTAGACACTAACTGTGAGCCTTGAGGTATATTTTACATACCCAAATAGGCCACAATTATCTTAAAAAGAAATTTTGAATTATGAAAAACTCATAAGTCATGCATATATCCAAAATTCATCATTTTCAATTTCAGAAAAGATGAAGAACTTTTTATTGAGTAAGTAAATCCATGGATTTAAGACCAGATTTGGATTCTACACAAAAATTCACCTAGGGTAGCTCCATAGAGTGAATAAGCTCAATTTAAGTATTTGAGGTGGTAAAATGGAAAATACTTCAATACCACATCATTAATACCACATAAAAGATCCGTGAAAATTTTTGTTTTTCTTGATTTTTAGCCAAAATAATGGGAAAGTGAGAAATCCCATGTTACATATACACTAAGAATATTGTTATGCATGTTTTGAGCACTTAATATCATGGTATTCTTACATGGACTTTTGGTACACCCATAGTGGATATCTCACTTTAAGCTTAAATTACTATTTTGACGTAAAAATTAGGCAAGGGGGACAAAAGACATCAAAGAGAGCCAGGGTACCCAACTTCTGAGGCCTCAGAGGCGTGGATAGCTCCAGAGAATGGATACATGGCTCATCTTGGCCCAATTGGTAAACTAAAACTCTTTGGGAACTTGGTTACCAAGTTACACCTACTGTAATCATAAGAAAAATAGCAAATAACCTGCTATTTTGACGTGCCAAGGAGGTAATAAGCTACTTAGGCTCCTGTAACCACGTCAATTCTTGATGACTTTCCATGACTAGACCCTAAAAGAGTAATTAAACCCTTTTGGGATCCATATTCATTGATTTACCTCATAGCAACCAGCAAAATACTGCTATTTGCAATTCTACGTAGAAATGAGGTAAAAACTTCAAAAATTCATTAAAAATACAATTCTTAATGAATCTTCCTGAAACTTTCAGGACCAATGAAGAACTGTATTATCTATGGTAAAACCAAAAAGAATCATGGTTTTACTAGTAAAATTAAAAGTTTTACTTACAGTCCATTTTTGACCATTCTACGTGAAACACTGAATCTTCAAAAATTCACAGTAATTACAACCTGTGATGAAATTGGCAATAACATTGATAACTTTGAGAAATCAATGATTATTTTAGAATAAAAGAAGATTTACAGATGTTACTCCTTTTATTCTTAACCATATTGGGGTTGGTAGTCACATAAAAGCATCAATTAAGTAATTATGATAATCTTACGTGACAACAGATGATGCAATCATTAATCCAAAAAGGATTATTGTTTTCTCACTCACTGGTTTTTCAGTTTGCTCCATGGCAGGCCTCTGTGAGCTGTTGTTGACTTAAAAGAAGCCTATTCTTGCTGTTTTTTCCGTATCATCATCTTATCAATTTATTAAATCATTATTACCAACAAGTAAGTATTAGTTAAAGCTATTCTTAAGTGTTTTAAATCTTTCCAAATCATCCAGAAAGACGTGAAATCCTAGAATCCAACTATATATTGTTGTAATACTGTTATAAATCCTTTTGATCCCTTAAATCCACAATTCCACGTCAAATTTCTCTACTCTTATCTATCAATAAGTTCTTTGGAGTATTAGTGAGTCATTTATTCTTAATTCTTAAAGTTTTTCTCTAGTAATAGTTTTCTTCAAGAATTATCTTTATAATTATTCTTGCAAAAGATAATTATATATTAAAATAATTTTATTATTTTAATAAAGAAGTTTTTATTATTAAATTCTTCTTGTAATTGATTCTAGTAGACAATTACTTGCTCACTGTTAAAATCACTAGTAGTGCTTAACACGTGAAAGAAATAATTTTTTTTAAATTATTTAATTGTGGTTATAATAATACTTTATTATTATATTTCATAAGAACAGACATAGTACTGTTGATTAATAGTAATATTATCATCAGTTTCATAGTCACATCTTACATTTGGGGGCCTGGCCATGTTTTTTGAACCTTGTACCCTTAATTAATATATTTTTAAGCTCTAAAATATATTAATTTAATAATTTTTTCTTTCATTTTAAAGTTAAAATAATTCTTATTTTTGAAATTGTTTTGAAAATCTTTTCATTGAGGAATTTGGTTTAATTTTATACTGTTTTTACATGTGGCTTTTTCACATCCAAAAACTTATAAAATTATTCTTTGAGTTACTCTGAATTAATTTTCATTCAAAATCTTAAATTTTAATTTTTTTCTTTAAAAAGAATAATTTTTTTAATATTAAAAAATAATCAAATTCATAAAAAATCTTTTAAAAAATATCTTAAAACACAAAAATAATTTCTTTTATCATATTTTTTTTCTTTAAGTGTCTTTAATCAAATACTGTGCAGCTGGTAACAGACTCAGTAAAAGATACATCAATAGTCCAGAATCTTCAGAAGCAGAATCTGAAGACAGTATTGAGGTGCAGATTGCTAAAAGAGGCACTTTATTCAACTCAGAAAAAGCTAAATTACCACCAAAAGGTGTGTATTTTATCTTATATTTTCACCTTTTATCTTTAAATTGACGTGAAAATGGTGCATACCAGAAATGGAAGCAACTATTCAGTCCAACCAGATGGATGTGGACAAGGAAGAGGCAAGACCAAATCCAGAAGTGCCAAATCTTCCACAAGAAAGACACATCTGGAGGATGCCAGAGTTGCCCCCCATTCCCCAAGGTCTGTACCAACAGATTTTGACGCAAATTCTGAGCCTGAACTGATTTATGGTAATATCTCCAGGGCTGAACCACTTTCAGGTGGCAGCAATAGAAATATATCAATGCCAGTACAAAAACTGGTTCAGAGCAGCCAAGGAAGAGGAGTGGGAAATCTGCCCAAGCCTTTGGCAGGGGGCCATGAACTCCTACTTACACATCAAGAGCTTTCTGGGTCAGGAGAAGACCATAGAACTCTTAGGAGGATGGAGCCCCCTGTCTTGCAAAGACAAGGTCAAAAAGATAAAGAATTGGTTGAAGAACCAAAGTCTTTTATCCATAGACAAGAAGAAAGAGTTGGAAATGACTCCAGCTTTGGAGACAGAGGCACCAGTGGCATCTACCAGCTCCAAACCAGCTCCAGAAGCGCCCAAGGACAAGCCCAAAGGACCTCAAAAGAAACAGAGAGGTCCCAAGAACCATCAAGGCAAGGGCAAAGGCAAAGCCAATTGGCACAGACCTTACCCACAAGGGTACAGGATCCCCAAATTGGAGCCTTCAGCCGTGGACAGTGTCTTAAATATGGCCAGAACTCTTATGGAATTCACAGCCAAGGAGCAGGAAAGGATGAACAGGACTTTTCCACGCAAATAAATGATGTACATAGAAGTATTAGTGTAGAAATTGGCAAACTTCAGTCAAAGTTAAAGCAAATTACATTAGACATCAATGATTTAAAGAAAAATGACAAGCAAAATTCTGATTGGCATCAAGTGACAACTGTCACCCTTGAGTCAATTAGCAATGCTTGTGAAAGAATTGAGACCCAATGTCAAAATAATGACACAGAGGATCCTTCCATTTTTAAAGTAAATGATAGACTTAAAACTCTTGAAGACCATGTCTTACAAATAGTTAAGAACACCAATCAATTTGCTATACATTTAGCAAAAAGTGACAGTGAAAGGCAGAAATTGAAGAATGATATAATTGCAAGTGTGGAGCAAATTCATAAGAATCATGAACCACATATGCCAAGACATTCTACACCTTTGACTGAAGAAAAACTTTCTGTCAAAGAAAGTTTGACTCCATTCTTAGGAGAAAATGCCTACTCTGCAAGAGATGTTCCCAAAATAGAAGAATGGCCAACATTCTCTGGTGAAGGAGAATATAACCATATTGAATTCATCAGAACTATTGATATGTTGCAAGAAGACTTTAATATACCTGATGAAATCATAGTGGGAAAATTACACTGTTTGTTTACCAAAACTGCAAAGAAATGGTATTACAAAATGAGGATTGATCATGGTAAACATGACTGGTCTTGGTGGAAATCTGAAGTGATTACCAAATGGGCCAATAATTCTTGGAGGTTTAAAATGGAGAATGCTTTTGAAAGTGCCATTTTTAACTCAGAAAAAGACAAACCACTTACTTGGTTCTTCAAACAAAAAGACAAATTATCTGCTTTACACCCAGATATGTCTGACACTATGACTAATATGAAAATATTAAGAAAGTGTGGAGGAGAACTGGAACATGCTATCAAAAGCAGATGTGTGGAACCTTGTTCAACAGAGGACTACATTAATGCTATGGAAGATATCATTACCAGGACAAGAATTGGTAAGACTTGGATTAAAACCCAATAGAGTCCAAAATAGTCTCAAAGATTCCTAGAGAGGAAAGAAGACCAGAAAGACCTGTCTTGAAGTGTCATAAATGTGGAGGTACTTCAAATTTAGCCAACACTTGTCCTAAGAAGACAAAAATCAATGAAGTTCAAGTCATTGAAGAAATTAAGTATACTGAAGAGAAAGAGGAGTCTGATCAAGATTCTGCAGTCTCTGAAGATACACCAGTGGAGGACTATCCTATTGAAAACATTTCAGCTTTCTTTGAGGTCACAGAAGTCCATACCCACTTGCCACAGTACAGTGAAGATTGCTGCAACCTGATCAATATCCAAGATGCCAGAATGTGTAGAACAAAACCTGCTAGAGGAAAGGGTTATACTGCTGGAGCATCCTGTATCACATCAGTTCTGATGAGTAATATTGAAGCCAAAGTAAATTTGGATACAGGGGCATTTTGCACTTGTGTTGGCAAAGATTATCTCCAAATTATACTTCCTGAATGGAAAAACCATCTATTACCAATAGAAGGTGTACAATTCAGTAGTGCCAGTAACAATATGTACCCCTTGGGCATATTGGACACTAATATTGTATTCCCACATCCAGCAGGAAGTGTAAGAATGAAAACTGAGATTGTAGTAATGGATAATTGCACATCTCAGCACATCATTCTTGAAAATGATTACTTGAATATTTATGGTATTGATATAAATAACCATAAAGACAGATATTTCACAATTGGAGATAACAAGAGACAAAAATTTGCTTTCTCCAATGTGCCAAAACAGATATCTGTAGTATCTTCTGTCAAGGATACTTACAAAGATGAATTTGTGACTAATCAACTTGTTGAAGCACAAATTAATCAATCATTGTCACCAAAGATGAGGAATGAGCTTATTAATGTGTTATACACATATAAAAATGCATTTGCCTCTGATAATGAACCATTAGGCGCTATAAGAGGACATGAAGTTGATATTACTCTTAATATTGACAGACCATATCCTCCAGTACTTAGAAGACCAGCTTATCCAGCCAGTCCCAGAGCTAGAGAGGCCTTGGAAAAACATATCCAAGAGTTGATCCAACTTGGTGTTGTGGTATTCCATACCATTTCTTTTCACCAGGCTCAAGCTCATAGTACCCTATAACAGCAGGAAATCCAGCCTACAGGAAGACTTACACTCAAATTTTACACCAAAAGGTCAATTTTACAGCAAGAAGCTGGATTTAACTCATAAAACCATGGCACAGGCACCAAAGGGAAGTGTATGTGTTTGAATAACTTATTCAATTTCATTATGCATATGTAAAAAATCAATTTACATATAGTACACTAGTTACAACAAATGAGGTACCACCCTTTAAATTACACACCCCACCCAGCTTTACACCCCCTTACAGCCACAGGACTCATGCAGCAAGGAAATGACACATGCATTAGTTATACAGCCAACTTGCATTCAAAATCACATGATGCAAAGCTCAACTCCATGGAATTCCTGCAATTCATTTACAACACAGCCCCAGGAGTACCTTATCTTATATCCACAGTAACCCCACTTAAAACCTTAAAACAGAATCATAATTATTTACACCACTCATCACCTCATGCAAACCAAAGCTAGTTACAACAGGCTGCATGCAGTACAAAATTCTAATTAAATCTCAACCATATGACTATGCACAGCATGTGTCAAACTCAAAAATCACATCATCTCATACATCACAGTAAATTCATCAGTGCAAGAAATTATCACCTGACCTCATTTTAAAGTTCAAAAAGAAGAAAAACAACCATGACACCTGCATAAATTACACAGCCACTTCTACCAAAACTAAAATAGGACATATGCAAAGGAATTACAAGGTAATCATGTGATACTGAATCCACCAACAGGATATCATGTGACAAGAAAGAGGCTGTGCACAACAAAAATCCCCAGCCAAAATTGAATCACCTCATGTATGTAAGGAAAATTCAAGAATATCACATCATAATTAGTTCACCAAAAGGCAATAATGTGATAAATGGAGGCTGTGCAGAGAGAAAATTATCACCAAACCTTAAATCACCTGACCCATGCAAGAAAGGTCCTCACCAAAAATGGAGTCACATGATGAAATCAAGAGGAATTAAAGTGGAAGAAGACAGCTCCCATGGAGGGCCCTCTGGGCTCCCAAAAGGTATAAATAGAGGGGCTCTCTCCCCCCAAATTTCAAAATCCCCCCCATGCACAATATATCCTCTGCACATTACAAGCACAGGAATAAGTCATCCCTCACCTGGGAGGTAGTCCAGCAAATTATAGTGAATTTACTTACCCAGTAGCTAAGCTCAGTGGAAGTATAGTTTTGAAGATTACCCAGTAGCCAAGCTCAGTGGAATCTTATTATTATTAAAATAAAAATAAAAATTACCCAGTACCCAAGATTAGGGTTACTACTCTATTAAAATATTTTATCCAGTAAAATTAACACAAATTATCAAGACTTAAAAATTACTTACCCCTTTAAAAAATCCAATATCAAAGAAATCTTACCTCTTAAATTTAACAAATACTATTTTATCTCATTATTAACACTCTTAAAAAAGAATAACAAACCTTTAAAAAATTATTTACTCTATTATAACTATACCTTAACAAAAAAATTACCTTTACCAACACTCACCAAATTTTCCAGAACACCTTAAAAAAAACCATCTTGCAAAAAGGAATTCTAACCAGGAAGAAAAAACTCACCTCAATTTCACCAAAAACTATTAAAATTAAAACAGACAAGTATTTCATTGAAATCTCAAATTTAACTGAAATAACTGACATTATTTTTCATATTATTTATTGAATAGGTCTGATCTGAGACTGCTGAATTTTCTCTTCTGCAGTTGTAAAGCCACTTACTAATTTTATTTTGGTTTGTGAGCTCCAAGGAAGATTTTGTTCAGTATTTTAGGAGGGGCAGGCAATACACCCTTGCCACCCTTGGTTACAGGAGTTATTAGAAATTCAAAACTAGTTACCTGTGATTTCCCCCTCCAGGTACTGCCTCATTTTAATCCCACACAAGAGGAGTTCCCACATCTGGTGTCCCAACAGTGGCAGATAACCTCAACTTCAATAAAAAATCAATTAAATTACAATCAATTACAAAATTCTTAAATACTCCAAAAAACCTTTCTTATAACAAAAACTGGAGTCAAATAATCAAAATCAGCCAAAACCATCATCTCAACAATCTGAATCATCAGCTCACTCTGATCATTACTATTATCCACCCAAGC
The DNA here is from genome assembly GCA_023105745.1 of Austropuccinia psidii. Taxonomy (NCBI): domain Eukaryota; kingdom Fungi; phylum Basidiomycota; class Pucciniomycetes; order Pucciniales; family Sphaerophragmiaceae; genus Austropuccinia; species Austropuccinia psidii. The sequence continues at coordinate 28,303,639 of JALGQZ010000004.1, read as the reverse complement.
AAGAATCAGAATTAGGAGAGGAATCAGAAAAATATTCTAATTTTCCTATTGCAACACCAAGAACCAATAAAAGGGACTTGAAGGTTGTGGAAAAATTCTTCCTTAATCTCCTGGAAAGAAATAAAATTAATAACTCAACACCAAAGGAAGAAATAAATCAATCAAAAATGGATAAACCTTCATCATCAAAATTACCTTCCAGTATTGAAGAAATACAGGAAGAAAACCTCAATGAAGAAACTGTTGAAGGACAGGAAGAAATGTCTTCAACAGAGAGACTTCAGCAGAAGATGCTAGAAATGCAAGCAGAATTAATAGCACTAATCAAAAAGGAAGGCAAAAATGAATCATCAAGTTATACTCCACAAAATAGTCCACTTGAAGAACAAACCACCCTTCCAAGATCATTCAGGCAGCATGGATCACCTTCACCTTATCCTAGACCCATGGCCACATCAACACCTTATACAGAACAAAGACAAAGTACCTTAACAAGAAGAGTCAACATTTCTTCCCAAATGCCAACTCCATTACATCAAGAAATTCCAAGAAACACTACTCCAATAGTGAAAATCAGAGCCAAGGACTATAACTTGTGGTTTGATGGAAAGGATGTTGAAAGATTTATCAAGAAAGTTGAAAATATTGCAGAAATTGAAGGAGCAAGTGGAAGAGACATTGCAAGACAAATAGCATTTTGGACAAAAGATGAAGAAATCAGTTATCATATTGAAGGAATGCCAGGATATGAAACAGCTGATTGGGAACAATTGAAAGTGGATATGAAAAGAAGATGGGGAACAGTCTCACCTGAAAGAAGATACAGATTATCCTCAATCACTGAATTATTCACAAAAACTCAACAAGAAGGTGGAATAAGAAACATGACTCAATACAGAAAATTCATTGGGGAATATGAAGCAATCATCACTTACCTCAAAAGATACCAATATATCCAAGGTGATATCAATCATAACCAGGAAATATTGGCCAGCCTTTCCACTAGTGTTCAAGAATCAATTTACAAAGAAATGATTAAAGACAGAGCTATGGTTCAAGCCTTGGATGGAGGTTACATCATTCCAAGATTCGATATTTTGAAATTATACATTGAACAAGACTTGGAAGCCAAGGTACTTATTCAACAAAAAGAATTTTCTAAACCAAAACCTCCAGAAAAGAAAACAAGATTTGAGGATGAAAGCTGGGATGAAGTTTTAAAACAAGTAAAAGAACTCACCCAAAAGATCAAAAATCCTCCACAACCAGAGCCTCAACCAAGAAATGAAGGAAAAGAATCAGTTAAAGAAGTTTTGCATCAACTTAAAAGCCTCTCAGAAGCAGTGAATCCACCAAGAAGGAACTGGAACAACAATCAAGAGCAAAGATTTCCCCAAAATAATCAGCCATACAGGCAAAGGAATCCTTTACCACCATTTTCATCCAGTTATCAACCATACATACCAGCTCAAATGGCTCCAAGACCACCAATGAAATGTGCTTACTGCAAGGAAGAAGGTCATACAGCAACTAGATGCACTCACCTTGCTGAAGATCTGGACAGAAGAATTGTCAGAACCCAAGGAGCATCTTACCTCTTCCCCAACTATCAGAGAGTACCTATGGAAGGAAATGAAAGTGCCAAAGACATAGTCAGGGCCTTCGCAAAAGAACAAGCAGAACTCAACAAGAAATTTATGGATAAAACTACTGTAAAACCAAAACCAGAAGAAGAGATTAAGCCCACTGAAAAGAAACCAGAGGATAAATCAACCTCAATTGCACATGTTGAAGATTGGTCAAATTGGAAACCACCTACCATTTCCTCAGCCAATGACCCATTTGAATCACACATTGGATTAAGGCAGACCAAGCAAAGAATGGAAAGACAATCCCAAAGTCAAGAACCAAAGAAGAAAGCAGAAATTCCAGGAACTTACATTGAAGAAGAAAAAGAGGAAGAAAGAGTAATAATTCCCACCAAATTCCAAAATTCAAATATTCCAAAACAAGACCAACCTGAGGAGGAAATTGAAAATATTGCCAATAAAAATGAAGATGAAGAGATTCCCAAAGAAGAAAAAAAGTTCAGAAAACCTCAAAAGAAACAAGTTGAAACTAAATTGGAAATTGAAAAAATTATTAAGAAAATTATGCAACAAAAGATCAACCTCACCATTGAAGAAATTTTGAGGATGTCACCAAATTTTGTCCATAAATTACAGGAATTATCAGAAAAAGACAAGGAAAAAATTAAATCACTCAACTCAATGGATCTTCAAGAAAGACTATTAACATTTGGATTCAAAGAAATATCAAAGCCCAAGATTCATTATGCCTGTCCTTTGGGATTTATGGAAATCTTTATTGGAAAGGAAGAATATCCTATCAGAGCATTAGTAGACACTGGAGCAGAACTCAACATTATACCAGAAGAAATAGCAATCAAAGCTTCACTCACAACAAGAAATCTTAACATGAACCTGAGGGGAATTGGAGGCCATACTACTTCATTGGTGGCACTTTCAGAATTTACCCCAATAATTTTGGCTTCAGGTGAAGAAACTCTGATTCACTTTTTTATTGCAAAAGGATCTGTCCATACAGTACTTGGAAGACCTTTCTTGGCAGACAACAATATCAGACTAGAATTCTCCCATAAACAAGGTGAAATACTAAGCTATCAGGAACCTGATGGAAGAAGATTATGCATGCCAATATGCAAACCTCAAGCACTTGGATGGCAAACTGGTCCACCTAGAGGAATGGAATTATACAATATGGCAAAGTTGGTCAGAAATACCCCAGGAAAGAAGCATCAAAATACAAAAAGTGACAATACCATGATAAATTTGACTCAGAAGACCCAAGATTTAACCATATCTCCAAAAATTGATAAATTTGGCCCAGATTTACAAAATACCCAATGGCCAAACAACCTCAAAAGACAACTTGAAGACTCAACCTCTGAAGATGAATTACCCAATATAATTTACAAGCCAATTAACAGTAAGGAAGAAACTTTCCAGATTTTAGTAGATGGAAATGAGAAAATACATGGAAACACTTTCAAACCTAAACCCAGAAAGAAGAAAGTCAGATTTAGTGAACATCATGAGCTCTCAGATAAGGAAATTATAAATGACATTGAAAAGGACCTCAGAATTATGGAAGAAAGAGACAAAAATTTAAAAGACACATACCATATTAACTTCTTGGACAGACCATTGAACAACCAAGAAGAACCTTATGAATGGCAACTGGAGAACCCTGAATTTATCCAGCAACCTCCCAATGAAGAGGATGAAACAGAATCCATCTTAGAAAATGAATACAATTACATTTACCTGCCATACATTACCTTTGAAGACCTTTATGGAGATGAAGCTCAAGAAATTTTATGTGAAGATAAATATTTATGTCAACTTCCAGGAGCAAACTTGAACAAGATCCAATTCCTAGAACTACTAACTGAAGAGGGAATTAAAGGAAACCTTGAAAATCAATTCTGGGACAAAATATTTGAAATAGCCACACTACCAAGAAGAGGACTTTACTTCAACCAAATTTGGGCTCAGTGGTACCTTGGATTGAATGGATCAACATACCAAACTGGAAGACTGAAATGGGTTGGAGATGGATATATATTCATTGATGAAGACTTATGGTGGTCAGAATTTCCATCAGAACCAGAAATTGAGGAAAGAAATAACTTTGTGGAAGTCCTCAAAGACCTTATTTTGGCCAGATTGCTCAACAGACACTCACCTTTCCCACTAGGGGGAGCTCAACTTTGAATAAAACCAACAAAAATCAAGATTTTTTCTCTGAAATGTATCAGTATCACCCATAAAATGTATCATTAGTTTCTTTTTTTATTTTTTTATTTTTTAAAAAAGGGCAGTGACTTCCTGCCTTAACAAAGAAGAAATTCATCAACAAAATAATATTATTGAACTAAATAATCAAAAACAAAAACAAAAACAATTACCTTCACCATGGCCAATTCACCAACTTTTGGATCTTATGGGGAAGAATTAATCAACGATAACCAAATCATCAATGAAGAACTTCATTGGTCACCAGAAGATGAAGATTTCAATAAAGAAAACCTTTGGCACTTTAAGAATACTTCATCAATATCAAGAAACCAAGAAATTGAAGAAATCAAGGAATTGCTGAAATGTTTGGAGGTTTCTGACAAAACCAATGATCAAATTACTCAAGAATTAATGGAACAATTAAATTTCAAACCATCAAGGCTCATCTTGAAGTCACATAACAGCTCTAAAAAATCAAAAATCAAAGAAAAAAGTCAGATTCAAATTTAATTAATCACCAGGCAGTGACCTCCTGCCCTATCAAAGAGGAAAATAATTTCTTATCAACCAAAAATAACCAATTAAACTCACCCAAAAAAAAACAACTAACCATAAGGTCACTAGGCAGTGACCTCCTGCCTTATCAAAGAGGAAAATTCATTCTTATCAATCAAAATAACCAATTTCACTCACCCAAAATCAAGCATCATCAGGCAGTGACCTCCTGCCTTATCAAAGAGGAATATCCAAATTTCTTACCCAAAATTACCACACAAATCCCATTAAACTTACCCTCAAGCTATTTTGATAAATAAATCTGATCAAATTCTCAAATATTATTACCTTTTGATACTTCCAAAACCCACCAAATCCTACAAAATGAAATCATGGCCATCAAATGAAGAAAATACCTGGTCAATGGACACAGATATCAACTGGATAGAAGAAAAAGAAGTCTGGGCCAATTACATTAATCCACAAGAATTAAATGAAAATCCTGACTGGTTCTTGAAAATAAAACCAGAACCTTGTCCTGATATTTCCACCATATTACTTCCATATATTGAGTTTGAGGACATCTTTAAAAAAGAAAACTCACCATCAGAAACTGTCATATCTCATCCATGGAAAGAATTACCTGGATTCAATCTTACAAAATATGAATTCCTGGAGTTACTGACCTGGGATGGAATTGATGGAAACCTTGGAAACCAATACTGGAATGAAATATTCATCATGGATGAACACCTCAGGAAATCACTCTTTTGGAGGACCTGGGAATGCCAAGATTGGTTCAACCTTCAGTATTTAAAAATTAAACCAGGATCAATCAGCAAGATATCAAGAGGCTATAGTATTGATAATTCCACCTGGAATTGTCACTGGGAAGAAACCCTTATACCAGCAATATTCATCCTCAAAGGTGGTGCAACTAAATTTAATACAGAGGATTGGGACTCTTTCTGCCAAGAATACCTGTTTAAACCTCTCAGAAGAGAAAAATGGAGGGGAGGTAAAATTATCAAACTGCAATTATTAAAGAAATTGCTTGGTCAAAGGAATTTATGACAAGAAATCTCACCTATTTTCATTAATATTATTATTATTTATTTCTTCTATTTATTATTTTATTCTTATTTCATTTTATTTCTTATTATTCAATTTTTCTTTGATAATCAACCTAAGAATAAAATATTAAAAATTTATAAATAAGCTTCAATTCAAAAGTTTAGAAGGAAAAATTAAAATATAAACCTCCTTGATATTGAAGGTTTTTTTATAGTTATATTTCTTTTTCCTTAAGATCAAATATATATATATATATAATTATCACCAGTAATTATCAGAAGAAAAGAACTTTCAAAAAGAAAATTAGTTTCAATTGATTTTATATTAGTAGATGTTAGCTATATGTAAATATCTTACATGATATTAAAATTCTATTTTATTAGTTTTTAGCTTTATGAGTTATTCTATCTCATTTCTATTTTTCATCAATTAAAAAAGAAAAAAAATTCACAAAAAAAAATATAAAATTACATTACCTTCGAACAATTTATTTTTCAAAACAGAATGTGTGAAGGAGATAGTATTTACAAAAGCTTCATTCACTTGTTGATATTCTTCAGATAGTTGTTTTTATTAGTTTTAAAGTTTCCAAAAAAATAAAATAAAATAAAAAGAAACTAATAAAATCAAATAATAAGTAACCTACATACATATATCTATATATATAAATTCAAATTTTGTTCTTTGCAAAGTGACTTATCCTTCTTAAAATCATTGTGAATGTTGTTACATAGACGCTTGAACTTATCTGTTGTCTTCTCACTTCAAGCGCCTTGGCAATTTACTTTTATTGGTTATGTCTTAATCATCTTACTTAATTAAATTTTGTTCATTTCTTTTCACTTTACGATTCTCACTCTCCAAGCTCCATTGGAACTTTCTTTTATTAGTGTCTCTTTGATGTAAATTGTCTCCATTTTTTTGTTTTAATTATCGCATATTACATTTAATTAAAAAAAAAAAAAAAGGAAGAGCGCTAGCAGTCACCACTCAATAAGAGAAGAACTACGGCAAATAACAATGTGCAAGGACTACCTGTCAAATACAATATAGACAAATACAAAGGAAGCAACAATAAAACATTAAATATACAAATATATTTATAAAAGAGAAGAAAAGTGACGGATGATTAGTTACGCCCACAAAACAAAATAATAATGATAAATAAATAAGGGACTCAAACTGACCTAAGATAGTTTGCAAGTCGTAATAGCCCGTCCATTGGAATCACGGGGGCGTAAATGGTAGGGGTGCATCCTTCTCTGCTGATGGTGTCTTTTGGGCTTAATAGCAGTAGAGGCTCCCTCTTTCAAAAAATAATGGAAGGGGTCCGGAACAAAAAGTCGAGGGTCATACTCGCCTTCGATAAAAGCATAGAAAGCCATCGCGGCTTCTGGGACTCCCTCTGAGTAGGAGAAGGGGGAGGAGGCGTTCGAAAGTGGTGCCAGAGCTGGAGAAGATGGAGGGGTCGAGTGGGGATTGTTAGCCCAATCCCAGAAGGTGGTGCTTCTTGAAGGAGAGGAAGGATATCCGAACAACAATTCCTCTAGTTCATCAGGACTAAAGGAACTTATGAAATCGGAATATCCAGAACCATAGAAGCGACCTGTGGAGCTCATATTAGACAGGAATAGCTACGTTTATCGACTGAAACAAGACAGAGCAGGAAGCTTAGAGATAAATAAATAGGTCGAACAATTAAATAAACAAAAATGAAGAACTTACAAATGGGATCGATTCTATTGGGAAATGAAGGGGTTCTTTGGGTAAAGCGATAATGAAGTAAAAGGAAGAAAGACCATTCACTCGAGGCTATTTATACCCAAGGCGCGAAGAGGGACACCAAGAGCCACAGCTAGAAGCCACCCTAAAAGCAACCCTATGAAGAGAGCAGTGAATAGGGTATTCAAGGCGAAAGATAGCGTTCCAACAAATAGGAAAGTACTAAGACGAAAGGATCACGTACCAACGACGTAGTTCCCATAACTTTGAACTAATTGGACTAGTGAAGATAAAATGGACCCGGCCTCTTCTCTGAGTCTAATTACTTCAACCGCTTGAATCCCACATAAATAAAGAGCTATATTCAGAAGCAAGGAATCTGAGAGTCGAATGAAGAAACAACATTTACCTGCAAGCCTAGAAAAGTAACCCCCTACCTCGCGGAAGGATACTGTAAGGTTGGAAGCGTCGGCTAAGCTAAAAAGGGGCTCCTTGGTTGACGGGAGATTATCGGAAGCAATATAACCTAATGACCGAATCGTTTGCCTGCACGATGAGGAAGCTATTGTACATAGGGCATATAAAAAAAAAAAAAAAAAACTCGACAACAATACATACCTAACCTTAACATTTAATACTGGTCTTGCCGTGGCTTGCCTCGGTGACCTGCAGACAGTAAAGGAAAAGAGGAATGAACAAGTAATCAGCATCAGAGGTCGGCTAAGTTAAGGGAATTAAGACAAAAGGAACTTAAGCCGTGGAATTATTGGCATAAGATCACAGCTGTCAAAAGGATAGCATGAGAAGGAATCAAGACATCAACCTATTTTCCTCCGCCGAAGCCTGTTCAAGTGTATTATGAGTAGCAAAAGACGAGGTTGGAAAATTCAGATAAGCCGGGCATTAAAAGCCTGCATGCAAACATGGCTTATGAACTGAAAAGAAAGAGTGCTCACTAACTCCCTAAGAGGCGGAATTTGATATATGGGACCTTCCAGACACAATAGCCAAAGTCATTCTGATGACGGGTTTAGAACGGTGATACTGGACCATACTGCTACCACCGCTAATTTATCCGGTTAGGATCACATTGGACCCTGTTGAATACTTGCAAGATACAAAAAAGAAGAAAAAAAAAAAACTGCATTAAGTTACTCTAAGCACCATGAAAATGTAGTAACATTTGAAACAACCTTACAAGACGACCCCTCAATGATATATTGGAACACCTATATCACTTTGATACTCCAGCTCAAATCAACGAAGTTGCATCAAATGGTTCTTAACACCTATGGAGCCAAAAAATCTTCCAACTCGAAGCTGATATGAGAGTTTAGGGGACCGACCAACCAAGTTCAAACCAATCGAAGAAGGTTAGAGCACCTTGAAAGTGCTTTTGAACGAAATAGATTTATATAAAACAATAAGAAATAAATCAATAAATAAATAAGTAATAAAAAGTTAAAGATAAAGAAAAAGAAAAGCTCACCAGATGCTGTTCTACACGAGGAAAGGGGTGGGTAGTACGACCCATTTAGAGGTCGTCGCAAATATTAAACAGAAACCCGAAGTGGTATCAGGTCTTGTTTGGGATATACTAGCCAAATTTAGCTATAATCGGACTTCCACAGGCAGCCGAACCACCTCATGAGCTAAAATCAGCAGCCCGGCTTTATTGATACCACAAAAAAAAATTAATAATTTTTCTTATTATTAAAAAAAAATAAATAAAAAAATAATAAAAAAATAAGAGCCCTTAGCATGGCTTAAAACTGCTTAGTTATTTTATAAATTATAATTTTGAGTCTTTAATTTGCTAATGAATTTTTTATTTTTGGATATACTACAGGGTTAAAAAAAATAAAAAATAAAAATATAAAAAACAGAAAAAGAGTCCTAAACAAGACTTTAAACTGTTTATTTCTTTTATTTTCTATTTTTATTAAAATTAAGCTTAACTGATGGTTCTAGTCTTTATTTTTTGTTCATTTACTTTCTAAAAAAAAACTTAAATAATAATAATAATAAACTGAATAAATGGAACTGACAAAAGAATATAAATAATCTGCTTATTTATTTTTGATTTTCTTCAATATCTTCAAATTTACTGATGATTTTTTTTACAAAGAAAAAAAAAAAAAAAAAAAAAAAAAATTAAAATTAAAATTAACAAAAAAAAAGAAAAGAGAAAAGAAAATAAATAAAATAAGAGCCCTCAGCATGGCTTAAAACTGCTTAGTTATTTCATGAACTATAATTTTGATTCTTTAATGTGCTAATTAATTCTTTACTTGGGGATGTTACAGGACTATAAAGTGATAAAAAAAAAACAAGAAAGGCCCTCAGCAAGGCTTTAAACTGCTTATTTCTTTTTTTCATTCTTAATTTATCTTGGATATAAAATGGGGCTGACACATTTAATTGTGCTACAGGTCTTCATTATACAAGGAAGTCCTTAACAAGACTTTAAACTGTTAAATTTATTTTCCTGTTTTAATGTTATTTCTGACTAATTAGTTTTTTATATATAAAACAAAATGATGATACTGATTACAATATATATATATAAGAATAAAAATAAATAAAAAATGCTTATTTATCTTTAATTTTATTCAATATTTTATTTACATTTACTGATGTTTTTTTTTTTACAAAGGCCTTTAAAAAAAAAAACAAATAACAAAATGTCCTCAGCAAGACATTAAACTGCTGGAATTTTTTTCTTTTTTCTTAATATTATATGAAACTGATATATTTTATTTTAATGTGGTACAGGGCTACAAATAACAGAAAAGCCCTCAGCATGGCTTTAAACTGCTGGGGCTACAAATAACAAATATGTCCTGAGCAAGACATTAAACTGCTGGAATTTTCTTTAATTTTCTCCTTAATATTACAGGATACTGACATATTTTATTTTGAATGCTACAGGTGTTCATAATGAAAATAGGTCTCTGATTTTATAACCTTAAAAGTAGTTTTCGGAAATTAAGCAAGAGTCCTCAATAAGACTATAAACTGTTTAATTCAACTTACAACTTGGTTTTGAAGATAAATCAAAACCAAGATTCTCAACAAGGACTCAAAGTAAAAAAAATTAACCAAGAGTCCTCAATAAGACTATAAACTGTTTAATTCAATTTACAACTTGGCTTTGAAGATAAATGAAAACAAAAATTCTCAACAAGAAATCAAGAAATTATCAGCAAAACAGTAAACCAATGGTCCTTGGCAAGACCATAAACTGCCCAATCAAATTGTCAACAAGGATCACAGCAAAACAGCCAATGGTCCTTGGCAAGACCATAAACTGTCCACCATTAGAATTATCAACAAGGACTATCAAAGGAGGATAAGTCCTAGGCAAGACTATAAACTACCTAAGGTTTTATTTCTTGCTTTTTCTAATTTTATTTCATTATAAACAAGTATTAGAAAGATGTACTGACTTGAACCTTTTGAACATATTTTTTCTTATTTTTTTTTAATTTTATTTATTCATTTTCACTAATAATTAGGGGCATATCCCATTCATGATCTCAAAAATATTCCATTTATTTATTATCTTTATTATACTTCTCCTACTATTACAACAAAAGCCATTAAGTTGGCTTAATTTTTTAACTCAATAATAACAATAGTTAAAAAAAAAAAAACTCTACATCAAGTATTATTTTTTCTTTTTTTTTAAAAAAAAATGATCAATTTATTTGAAATATTTCTTTAATTACAAAATAGTGATTGGAACTTGTTTGAAAAGAAGAAGTATTTGTGCCATGAAGGCATTAATTGAACTCTGAAGGAGTTATTTATATTAAAAAACTCATAAATTGATGACATAATTTGGGGAATTTACATATTAATAACACCTCAATGTGCTATTTATTCCAAAAGGAATTTGAAAGCCCCCCAAAAAGCAAAGAAGAGTTTTTTTTAAAACTGTACAAATTTTCAATTTCACTGTTTATATTTTTAACAACTCAAATGCATTTATGGGTAACAGAAAATCTGAACCATAAAGGGGATGGACTTGAAATAAAGTCTGAGTCACAATGATGATTCCAAAAGGAAGAGTTGTGGCATCATAAGGGTCATTATATGAATAAAGGACCCAAATTATGATCATTCAAATATGTAATATTAATCATAAATACTCTCAAGAGCACCAATTTTTACTGATTGGCACAAATTACCACCTTCAACCAAACAGTTCCATGATCTTAATTGTGATTCAGGCTTATTTCTCTTAAACTGTGATTTTTACTCAGATCTCTCACTTAATGGTTATTTTATACTCAAAGTAAAAAAATAAATAAATAAAGAAAAATATATTTATTGAATCATCATTAAAATAAAATTATGTATATTTACTGTATCATTATTTATCCTCATCAAAATCACTATAAAAAATAAGGGGTGGGTAAACTTATTTCTTACACTTTCCCTCATAGTGGAAGTTTTGGGGGAATGAGGATATATCCTCTTCAAAATTTGAAAACCAACTCAAGATTTTTAAATGGAGAGGGGGCCCTCATCCAAAAAAAAAAATAATATTTTTTAAAAAAAAATCAATATCAAAAATAAATTATAAATCATCTTATTATTATAAATTTTTCACTTTTCATTTTTTTAAAACAGGTATAGTTTAGGAATATAAAAGAACAAAAGGACATCAATTATTTTGAAGAAACAGCAAGAGAATTAAGAAACAACTCATTATAAGAAAAATTATTCAGAATACTGAAAATGAAGAAAATTATTTATGAAGAAAAGCAGGAGTTCCTTATTGGATTGACCTTTGGACAACACAAGACCTTGGACACTTCTTTGATTCTGGATTGAAACTCAATTGGGATTCAAGAATCACTGGCTAGGATTTATGGACTGAAGGATGACTCATTGGATTAATTATTGATTCAGGACTCACTCAACATGATGGACCAACAAGATGATGTAAAACACTCAACTCAAATTGCCCTTGGGATTTTAAAGAAGCTTGAAGACTCAAGAGGTCCTCAGCATGACAGTAAACTGCTTCCCCTGTAGACTTGGGCAGGGAAACTTATAAAAAAATAATAACAGCCAAGCAGCTGGAGGGGATTGTCCTAGTCAGGAGAAGTGCTGAAGGACCATTTTGGTCCTTAGCATGACAATAAACTGCTCCCTTTGTGTAACAGGAACAAGGGGTTTTACAGGTGTTTATCATTATCAAATTGGCCAAAATGAACAAAGTGAAGTCTCAAGCCATCAATGAAGACAGGAAAATTCCTTATCAAGAAATGAAACAACCAGAATAATCTTGCATCAATTGGGAATCATGAAGATTGAAGAATAAAACAAGAGTCAAGTGGAATCCAAAATCAAGCCCAAAGGAGCTCAAGAATAAAGATAAGCCCTTGGATTAGGCCAGGAGGTCCTTGCATGACTTAAACTGCAGGACTTGTATACCTAATATACAGGGGTTACACACCTAGTTGTAGGTCCTGTATGACCTTAAACTACATTTTTATGGAAGAAAGAAGAAAGAAGAATTGTGAAGACCTCAAGATTTACAGGACACTAGCAAATTCTCAGAAATCATTAAAAAAAAAAAATAAAAAAAAAAAAATAAAAAAAAATAAAAAATAAAAAAATAATAATAATAACTAATTGAGAATGGATCACCAAATTTTAGCAGCCAAATACAAATCAGTCCTGAAGAAGGTGAGACCAGTCAATGAGCCAATGCCTCAAGACCTTAACCCACCTTTGGAAAGACCACCTTTGTCAAGAAATCCTTATGAAACACCCTTATCACCAAACCCACCTATATTTCAAGAAACCTTCAAGGTAACCCATGAAAGACTCCAAGCAGTCAATTTTGGCCCACCAGGATGGTTATCAAATGAAGAAATCAATTTACTCAAAAATGTTATTACCTTAAGGGAAAAAGCAATAGCTTTCTGTGAAGAAGAAAGAGGATTACTCAAACACTCATATGGAAAACCTTACAAGATACCAGTAATACCTCATGAACCTTGGCAGAAGAAACCAATTCCCATTCCCAAATCAATTTTACCTCAGTTTACTGAATTAATCAGAGAAAGAATCAGGACTGCACTCTATGAGCAATCCACCTCAAGCTACACAAGCCCAATCTTTTGTGTGGCCAAATCAAATGGGAAACTCAGAATTGTCCATGACCTTCAAGAACTCAACAAAGTCACCATCAAGGATGCTGGCTTACCACCTCACATTGAAGAATTTGTAGATGCATTTGCAGGAAGAGCATGCTATGGACTAGGAGATATCATGGGAGGATATGATGAAAGAGAATTAGATGTCACTACAAGACCCCTCACTACTTTTGAAACACCCCTTGGAAGGATGCAACTCACAAGACTACCCCAAGGAGCCACCAACTCAGTAGCAGTATACCAAGCCCAAATGACCTGGATACTTCAAGAAGAAATACCAGAAAGTGTAGGAATTTTTATTGATGATGGAGGAATAAAAGGACCAAGATCACTTTACAATCAAGAAACACTACCAGAAAACCCCTCAATAAGAAGATTTATATGGGAATATGCCATAACATTAGAAAGAATTTTATTCAGAATTGAAGAAGCAGGACTGACTATCTCAGGATCAAAGTTTGCATGCTGTGTGCCAGCTTTGGACATAGTAGGGCATGTTGTATCATTTAAAGGAAGAACAATATCAAAACAAAAGATCAACAAGATTCAAAATTGGCCAACACCTCTCAACAAAAAGGAAATCAGGGGATTTCTTGGTCTTTGTGCCTATGTAAGGATGTTCATTGAAAACTTCTCACAAATTGCATCACCACTCAGAAGGCTCACCAGAGAAGATGTTGACTGGGACTGGGATCAAAAATGTGAAGAAGCTTTCCATAAGCTCAGAAGGATAGTTGGAGAAGAAATAACTCTCAAGAAATTGGATTATGACAAAGGAGCAGGAAAAATTAAGCTAGCAGTAGACTCAAGCTACATTGCTGCAGGAGCAGTACTCACTCAAGAAGACAAAGAAGGGAAAGACAGACCAGTATTATATGAATCAATAACTTTTTCAAAATTAGAATCAAAATACTCACAACCCAAATTGGAACTCTGTGGAGTTGCAAGAATTCTCAAGAAGCTTCAAACCATACTTTGGGGACAACATTTTGAATTACAGGTTGATGCCAAGGCCTTAATTGAAATGATAAACACCCCTTGCTTACCCAATGCCCCCATGACAAGATGGGTGGCTTTCATTCAGCTATTTTCCTTTGATTTGGTACACAAACCAGGGAAGACCTTCACTATGCCAGACGGGCTATCAAGAAGACCAAAAAATTCAGAAGAAGAAAATGAAGATGCACCAGAATTTGATGAAGAAGAAGGTTGGATCAAGCCACACCCTGGATTTGGGGCTGAGAATGTAAATTCTCTCCATTTTTCAGGAGTACAAGTACCAACCAAACAAGAAGGATTTTGGAAGAGAATGCAAGAATACTTAAGTACAATGAAAAAACCACAATCAAGTAAAGATGAAGAATTTAGAAGGATAAAAAGAAGGTCATCCAACTTTTTCTTGGAGGATGTCCAACTCAAAAGAAGAAATAACCCTAACTCTCAATTGGTGATATCAAGTCAAGAAGTTCAAAACTACATTTTAAAGTCACTTCATGAAGACATGGGCCACAGAGGGGAAAATGAAACTTACAGAAGAATTAAAGCAAGATATTGGTGGGAAGGAATGAAGAAATCAGTCAAGAAATGGGTTCAATCTTGCCTAGCCTGCCAAAAGAGAAGTCAAAACTTACAAAGGGAACAAGGAAGGCCTACAGCAACATCAACAATCTTTGAAAGGGTAAGCATGGATGCAGTCAATATCAAATCTGGAAGATGGAAATATATGGTTGTGGCCAGAGATGATTTTTCAGGATGGCCAGAAACAGTTGGACTAGTCAAATTAACAGCAAAAGCAGTTGCAGAATGGTTCACCTCAGAATGGATATGCAGGTATGGCTCACCAAAAGAAGTAACTGTTGATGGGGGGCCAGAGTTTGGAAAAGAATTGCAAGATGCAGTAAAGAAAGCAGGATCAAGGATCAGAGTCACCACACCTTATTACCCAGAGTCTCAAGGAATGGTTGAAAGGGGCCATAAACAACTTAAAGATGCATTAGTAAAGATGTGTGGAGAAAATGGAGGAAAATGGAAAAAATATCTACCTTTGGTTACCTTGGCTGACAGAATCTCCACTAAAAGGACAACTGGTTTCTCACCATATGAGCTCCAATTTGGACAACTACCAGTATTACCAATTGACATTGAAACAAAAACATTTTTAGCAGTAAAATGGCATAAAATATCCACAACTGAGGAATTACTGGAAGCCAGAGCTAAGCAATTAGAAGGGAAAGAAGAAATGAGAAGGAAAGCAGCAGAAAAACTCAAAAAATCAAGGGAAGACTCAATGAAATATTGGGATAGAAGAATGGCACACCAACTAAGGTCACCACTCAATCCAGGGGATTTGGTCCTGGTTTACAACAAAGCAATAGAAACTAATTGGGGACTACTTTTCAAAAACAAATGGAATGGACCCTACAGAGTAATCAGACAAATAAACAATGGACCATATGAACTTGAGGAACTTGATGGAACAGAATTAGCAAGAAGATTTGCAGCATCTCAAGTCAAGAGGTTCTACCCAAGAGGAAAGTTGATAAACACAAAAGAAGACACAGAAGAAGAACAAAGTGAAGAAGATGAATCAATAAATGAGGAAGAGGTATTGGAGGAAACCACAGAATCAGATGAAGAATAGAGAGCTCTCACCTGGAATGCTGGGGACAGCATTAAATGGAGAGGGGGATGTGGTATTCCATACCATTTCTTTTCACCAGGCTCAAGCTCATAGTACCCTATAACAGCAGGAAATCCAGCCTACAGGAAGACTTACACTCAAATTTTACACCAAAAGGTCAATTTTACAGCAAGAAGCTGGATTTAACTCATAAAACCATGGCACAGGCACCAAAGGGAAGTGTATGTGTTTAAATAACTTATTCAATTTCATTATGCATATGTAAAAAATCAATTTACATATAGTACACTAGTTACAACAAATGAGGTACCACCCTTTAAATTACACACCCCACCCAGCTTTACACCCCCTTACAGCCACAGGACTCATGCAGCAAGGAAATGACACATGCATTAGTTATACAGCCAACTTGCATTCAAAATCACATGATGCAAAGCTCAACTCCATGGAATTCCTGCAATTCATTTACAACACAGCCCCAGGAGTACCTTATCTTATATCCACAGTAACCCCACTTAAAACCTTAAAACAGAATCATAATTATTTACACCACTCATCACCTCATGCAAACCAAAGCTAGTTACAACAGGCTGCATGCAGTACAAAATTCTAATTAAATCTCAACCATATGACTATGCACAGCATGTGTCAAACTCAAAAATCACATCATCTCATACATCACAGTAAATTCATCAGTGCAAGAAATTATCACCTGACCTCATTTTAAAGTTCAAAAAGAAGAAAAACAACCATGACACCTGCATAAATTACACAGCCACTTCTACCAAAACTAAAATAGGACATATGCAAAGGAATTACAAGGTAATCATGTGATACTGAATCCACCAACAGGATATCATGTGACAAGAAAGAGGCTGTGCACAACAAAAATCCCCAGCCAAAATTGAATCACCTCATGTATGTAAGGAAAATTCAAGAATATCACATCATAATTAGTTCACCAAAAGGCAATCATGTGATAAATGGAGGCTGTGCAGAGAGAAAATTATCACCAAACCTTAAATCACCTGACCCATGCAAGAAAGGTCCTCACCAAAAATGGAGTCACATGATGAAATCAAGAGGAATTAAAGTGGAAGAAGACAGCTCCCATGGAGGGCCCTCTGGGCTCCCAAAAGGTATAAATAGAGGGGCTCTCTCCCCCCAAATTTCAAAATCCCCCCCATGCACAATATATCCTCTGCACATTACAAGCACAGGAGTAAGTCATCCCTCACCTGGGAGGTAGTCCAGCAAATTATAGTGAATTTACTTACCCAGTAGCTAAGCTCAGTGGAAGTATAGTTTTGAAGATTACCCAGTAGCCAAGCTCAGTGGAATCTTATTATTATTAAAATAAAAATAAAAATTACCCAGTACCCAAGATTAGGGTTACTACTCTATTAAAATATTTTATCCAGTAAAATTAACACAAATTATCAAGACTTAAAAATTACTTACCCCTTTAAAAAATCCAATATCAAAGAAATCTTACCTCTTAAATTTAACAAATACTATTTTATCTCATTATTAACACTCTTAAAAAAGAATAACAAACCTTTAAAAAATTATTTACTCTATTATAACTATACCTTAACAAAAAAATTACCTTTACCAACACTCACCAAATTTTCCAGAACACCTTAAAAAAAACCATCTTGCAAAAAGGAATTCTAACCAGGAAGAAAAAACTCACCTCAATTTCACCAAAAACTATTAAAATTAAAACAGACAAGTATTTCATTGAAATCTCAAATTTAACTGAAATAACTGACATTATTTTTCATATTATTTATTGAATAGGTCTGATCTGACACTGCTGAATTTTGTCTTCTGCAGTTGTAAAGCCACTTACTAATTTTATTTTGGTTTGTGAGCTCCAAGGAAGATTTTGTTCAGTATTTTAGGAGGGGCAGGCAATACACCCTTGCCACCCTTGGTTACAGGAGTTATTAGAAATTCAAAACTAGTTACCTGTGATTTCCCCCTCCAGGTACTGCCTCATTTTAATCCCACACAAGAGGAGTTCCCACAGTGTGCTAAGGAAAGTAGGCCATAATGAGGAAGTTGAAGTGACAACACCTGTTATTATTGCATGGCATAATGATAAGTCAAGAATGGTTGGAGATTTTAGAGCTTTGAATACCTACACAGTTCCAGATAGGTATCCAATCCCTAGAATTCAAGAAACCTTGACTCAATTGTCTAAAGCAAAGTATATAACATCAATGGATGCATTGAAAGGCTTCCATCAAAATGTTTTGACACCTAAAGCTAAGAAATTACTTAGAATTATCACTCACTGTGGCATTTTTGAGTATCTTAGAATGCCATTTGGCATTAAAAATGCTCCATCTCATTATCAAAGAATGATTAATACCATCTTCCCCACAGAATTGTCTGAAAGATGGCTTATCATTTATATTGATGATATTATTATATGTTCTGACTCATGGTCTTTGCACCTTGAAAGACTTGCAAGAGTACTTCATAAAGTTGCAGAAGTGAACATGAAAATTTCACTTAAGAAATGCAATTTTGGTTTTGAAGAACTCAAAGCATTAGGACATGTTGTTTCTGGTTTGAGCTTGGGTATTGACAAGAATAAAGTAGCAGCAGTGTTACTTAAGCCAATACCCCAGAATAAAAAAGAAATGATGTCTTTTCTTGGATTTGCTAGTTACTATAGGCAACACTTGAAAGATTTTGCAATTCTAGCCAAGTCACTCTATAGAATCTGTGATCAACAGACTGTATTTGAGATGACACAGGAAAGAATTAAAGCTTATGAGAAGATAAAGAAAGCCCTTACAGAAGCACCTTTACTCCTCATGCCTGACTGGAATATTCCTTTTAAATTGTACATTGATGCATGTGGAGATGGACTAGGGGCAGCCCTACATCAAGTCCAGATTATTGATGACAAACCTACAGAAGGACCAGTTTGTTATATCTCAAGACAAATAAAACCAACAGAAGCCAGATATGGTGCAAGCCAAATGGAGTGCTTATGTTTGGTATGGGCACTTGAGAAACTACACTATTATCTTGATGGCAGTGTTTTTGAAGTGATAACTGACTGTAATGCCGTAAAATCACTTCTTAACATGAAAACTCCCAACAGACATATGTTGAGATGGCAAATAGCCATTCAAGAATATAGAGGAAACATGACTATAGTTCATAAAGCAGGAAACATTCACAAGAATGCTGATGGACTTAGTAGATGGGCTTTAGCCAACACTCCTGATAACCCAGCTTATGTACCTTTGGATGCTGAACCACAGATTCCAATTGAAGGAATTAACATAACTGATATTGGGACTGAATTCTTTGAAGAGGTCAGAGAGTCTTATAAACAAGACAAGAATTGCCATATCTTGACTTCTTTATTAGATAAAGACTGCAAAGATAAATCTTTAGTTAATGCACTTGATGAAGTTTGGAAAAATTCCTATTCTGAAGGAAGATTTCACTTGTTTGATGGGATTATTTACCATAGAACAAAGCATTCTTGTGTGATGACACTGTGTAGTAGATTGCTTATCAGTACCATTCTTCATGAATGCCATGATAGCATTTACTATGGACACCTATCAGAAGACAGAACACTTGAAAAGGTGAAGAACTGTGCATGGTGGCCATCTTGGAGAAAAGAAACCATTGAATATTGCCATACCTGTGATAGATGCCAAAAAGCAAACAGGAGTACAGGCAAGAAATTTGGATTGATGATCCATATTCAAGAACCAAAATCCCCTTGGGAAGTTGTTCACATGGATTGGGTCACAGCACTTCCTCCAAGTGGTGACAAAAGTTATAATGCTTGTTTAGTCATTGTAGACAGATATAGCAAAACTCCCATATTCTTACCATGTCATAAAGATGACAATGCTATGGATACAGCTCTTCTTTTATGGAGTAGAGTTATTTCTCATACAGGGTTATTTAAGAATATCATAAGTGACAGAGATCCCAAATTCACATCTGCACTTTGGACCAATCTTCATAGATTGTTTGGGACTAAGTTATCATTCTCTACAGCATATCACCCTCAAACAGATGGGCTAGCAGAGAGGATGATTCAAACTTTAGAAGACATGATCAGGAGATTTTGTGCTTATGGATTAGAATTCAAAGACTCAGATGGCTTTACCAATGACTGGTGCACTCTGATACCTGCATTAGAATTGGCATACAAGACATCAGTCCACTCTTCCACAGGACAAACTCCTGCTATGTTAGAAAAAGGATGGAATCCAAGACTCCCAGCAGACACACTGAGGAAAGACTTGATTGACATTCATCCTACAGCTTCCAGCTTCAAATTAATGCTAGATAAAGTAAAACACCATGCAAAACAGAGTATGGATGATGCTTTTGATTATGCAAAACAGAAGTGGGACAAGAGTCATAAAGTACCAGACTTCAAAGTAGGGGACTTAGCTCTAGTTTCAACCTTGAATTTTAATAATATCAAAGGCCCAAAGAAACTTAAAGATTCTTATGTAGGACCTTTTGTTATTGTTGCTTTACATGGAACCAATGCAGTTCAAGTGGAATTGAGTGGTGAATTGGAAAATAAACACCCCACATTTCCAGTCAGCTTGATAAAGCCTTATCAACCAGCTGACAAAGAATTGTTTCCCTTAAGAAACCCAACTCCTTTAACTGTACCACCTGTGGAACAGAATGAAGACAAAAAGATAAAGAAAGTCATTAAAGAAAGGAGACTTAGGGGTAAAAATCAAAGAGAATATCTTGTCAGATATAGAAATCCAGTACATGAAGATGAATGGATGGCAGAATCAGAAATACCTGACTCAGATAAACTCTTAAGAAGATTTAGACATGAAAGAAGGCCACAAGCCTGAATATGTCTATAAATGTGCTTTAAATTACTTGATCTGAGTAATGTGAAGAGGTTGGACAGTGGACATTACCCCCTTTGGGGCCTTATTCTTTTTTCACTAATAAAATTGTAGTACAGTTTTATTTTTTGGTGGGAGGGAATGTGAGCCTTGAGGTATATTTTACATACCCAAATAGGCCACAATTATCTTAAAAAGAAATTTTGAATTATGCAAAACTCATAAGTCATGCATATATCCAAAATTCATCATTTTCAATTTCAGAAAAGATGAATAACTTTTTATTGAGTAAGTAAATCCATGGATTTAAGACCAGATTTGGATTCTACACGAAAATTCACCTAGGGTAGCTCCATAGAGTGAATAAGCTCAATTTAAGTATTTGAGGTGGTAAAATGGAAAATACTTCAATACCACATCATTTATACCACATAAAAGATCCGTGAAAATTTTTGTTTTTCTTGATTTTTAGCCAAAATAATGGGAAAGTGAGAAATCCCATGTTACATATACACTAAGAATAGTGTTATGCATGTTTTGAGCACTTAATATCATGGTATTCTTACATGGACTTTTGGTACACCCATAGTGGATATCTCACTTTAAGCTTAAATTACTATTTTGACATAAAAATTAGGCAAGGGGGACAAAAGACATCAAAGAGAGCCAGGGTACCCAACTTCTGAGGCCTCAGAGGCGTGGATAGCTCCAGAGCATGGATCCATGGCTCATCTTGGCCCAATTGGTAAACTAAAACTCTTTGGGAAGTTGGTTACCAAGTTACACCTACTGTAATCATAAGAAAAATAGCAAATAACCTGCTATTTTGACGTGCCAAGGAGGTAATAAGCTACTAAGGCTCCTGTAACCACGTCAATTCTTGATGAATTTCCATGGCTAGACCCTAAAAGAGTAATTAAACCCTTTTGGGATCCATATTCATTGATTTACCTCATAGCAACCAGCAAAATACTGCTATTTGCAATTCTACGTAGAAATGAGGTAAAAACTTCAAAAATTCATTAAAAATACAATTCTTAATGAATCTTCCTGAAACTTTCAGGACCAATGAAGAACTGTATTATCTATGGTAAAACCAAAAAGAATCATGGTTTTACTAGTAAAATTAAAAGTTTTACTTACAGTCCATTTTTGACCATTCTACGTGAAACACTGAATCTTCAAAAATTCACAGTAATTACAACCTGTGATGAAATTGGCAATAACATTGATAACTTTGAGAAATCAATGATTATTTTAGAATAAAAGAAGATTTACAGATGTTACTCCTTTTATTCTTAACCATATTGGGGTTGGTAGTCACATAAAAGCATCAATTAAGTAATTATGATAATCTTACGTGACAACAGATGATGCAATCATTAATCCAAAAAGGATTATTGTTTTCTCACTCACTGGTTTTTCAGTTTGCTCCATGGCAGGCCTCTGTGAGCTGTTGTTGACTTAAAAGAAGCCTATTCTTGCTGTTTTTTCCGTATCATCATCTTATCAATTTATTAAATCATTATTACCAACAAGTAAGTATTAGTTAAAGCTATTCTTAAGTGTTTTAAATCTTTCCAAATCATCCAGAAAGACGTGAAATCCTAGAATCCAACTATATATTGTTGTAATACTGTTATAAATCCTTTTGATCCCTTAAATCCACAATTCCACGTCAAATTTCTCTACTCTTATCTATCAATAAGTTCTTTGGAGTATTAGTGAGTCATTTATTCTTAATTCTTAAAGTTTTTCTCTAGTAATAGTTTTCTTCAAGAATTATCTTTATAATTATTCTTGCAAAAGATAATTATATATTAAAATAATTTTATTATTTTAATAAAGAAGTTTTTATTATTAAATTCTTCTTGTAATTGATTCTAGTAGACAATTACTTGCTCACTGTTAAAATCACTAGTAGTGCTTAACACGTGAAAGAAATAATTTTTTTTAAATTATTTAATTGTGGTTATAATAATACTTTATTATTATATTTCATAAGAACAGACATAGGACTGTTGATTAATAGTAATATTATCATCAGTTTCATAGTCACATCTTACACTAACACCTGGTCCCCTTCCTTAAAGTCAGGTTCCATGTGTGTCTTGTCCCACCTCTGCTTGTTATATTCCTTGGCCTCAACTATGCATCTGCCTGCTATGTCACAAGCCCTCTTCCACAAATCATGGAAGGCTTTGGCTGTGGGGTGGATGGTCAGAAGATTCTTCTTCAAGTGATCCACAGGCAACAAGGGATTCCACCCTTTCTCTGCCATTGCAGGTGTTTTTCCTGTGGTAGAGTGCTGACTTTCATTATAAGCCAGCTGGACAGCTGGTAGGAGGGTAACCCAGTCATGGGTGTATCCCTCATGGTCCTTGTATTCCATGCCATAGGCACAGAACCTTCTAAGGATTTCCTCCATTGTCTGGATCATCCTTTCAGCTAGGCCATCTGTTTGTGGATGGTAAGCTGTGGAAAATGCAAGCTTGGTGCCAAGCATGTCATAAAAGTTGGTCCAAAATTCAGATGTGAATTTTGGGTCCCTATCACTAATGATGATCTTAGAGACTCCACAGGTAGATATGATGTTATTCCAGAATAGCAGAGAAGTATCCATGGCTGTGTCCTCTTTATGGGATGGCAGGCACATCATACTCTTGCTGAACCTATCAACTATGATTAAACAGGCATTGTGGTTTTCTTTGCCTCCTGGGACAAGTCCTGTGACCCAGTCCATATTGATGGTTTCCCATGGGTGTTTGGGTTCTTCTATGTGTTGAGGTAACCCATACTTCTTCCCATGTTTTCTATTTGCCTTTTGGCATCTTTCACAAGTGTTGATGTATTCACTCAGCTCTTGTTCCCACGTGGGCCACCAAGCTGTTCTTGCTACCCTCTCTTTGGTCCTGTCTTCACTCATGTGTCCCATATAGGGGCAGTCATGGCATTCCTGCAGGATCAGGGAGATGTGATCTCTGTCTACCACTGTGAGTGCACTTGTATGCTTTTCTCTGTGGAAAAGAAGGCCATTTACAAGGAAGAGCTTGTTATCCTTGTAGGCCCTAAACTAGGGTTCTTCCAGATGGGATTCCAGGTCTGGCCCCCTGTATTTTTGTTGAAGGAGTTGTAGTAAGATGCCACACTGTTTGTGCTTGGCATATGACTTTAGTACTGCACTGAAAAATTGATTGTGCAGTTCTGAGGATCTTATTCCCAGTATGGGAGTTTCTGTTCCTTCTGAATCAGTGTTTCCACTGTCAAAGGTACCACTTTCTGGTGCCCATTCAGAAACTCTGAAGTTCTTCTTCCTATCTATCTCCATGAAATGAATAGGGATCTTGGCTGCAACTTCAGGGTCGTAAGCTGGATTGCTTTTGCCATTTTCCAGTGGCCATCTGAATTGGTATGGCTTTTAACTTCTTTGTATATGATGGTCATATTCCCTCTATACTCCTGGATGGCTATTTGCCATCTAAGCATGTGTCTATTTGTAGTCTTCATGTTTAGTAAAGACTTCAAGGCTGTGCAGTATGTGTAGACTTCAAAGACTGCACCCTGAAAATAATAATGGAGTTATTCCAGAGCCCATACTAAGAAGAGACATTCAGTCTGGGTGTCCCCATAGATGGCTTCTGAATCTTTCTTCTGCCTAGAGATGTGACATATTACTCCCTCTCTTGGTTCACCATCCACAATTTGTCTTTGGTGAAGGGCTGCTCCTAAACCTTGGCTACATGCTGCATCTATGTATAGCTTGAATGGTAGTTCAAATTCAGGCAAGATGAGCACAGGTGCATTTTTGAGTTCATTCTTGATTCTCTCATATGCATCCCTCCTTTCCTTGGTAATTTCAAAAACTACATCTTTTGAACATAAAGCTTATAAGCTACTAGTTATTATTATGGCTTAGAAAGATCAAACTAAAGGATGAATTTCAGCAGCGGTACAGTTAGAGCTAAAGATAAGGGACAAGATCTACCTAAAGGACAAATGATGATGAACAGAAAGAATGACTAATCGATGCGATGGTAGATGACTTATGGTATCAGTGTGCTAACAGAAAAAGAAAAGAAGAGTTAAGATTGTAAAAGAAACATTCAAAGAGAAAACATATGGCTTTATACCTCACGAGACAGTAATATCAGACAAAGGGCTCGTGAAAGGTTGAGTTAATGAAATACGGAGAATTGTAGTCAAAGAAAAGAGAGAGAGAGAGAAGTAGTGGTCGAGAAAGAAAAGGAGAGAGTATTATTCTTTTTTTTATATGTAGAGGATTGATGCACGTGGGTTATGAGAGGAAGAAGTGGTGGATGAAATAGGGAGGAGGCGCTGATCAGGACCTGAAACTATACTTGGATTAGGTTTCAGTCAGGAGCCGTGCTGCGCAAACCTAACACCCTCCCTTGCCATGTGCTGTCAGGGAAAGAGCATGTTGGATTAGGAAGAAGGTTGAGTGCAAGACGGGAGTTCCTCAGGGCAGTCTTACCTACAGCCTTGGTTAGAAAATATGCGATCAAGTTATGTGTTGAAACGTGCTGGAGTATGATTGTGTTATCTTGTAGGAGTTCTCAAATATAGTGAAGTTTGATATCCATGTGTTTGGTCTTAAAGCCGTTGTGATTTGCTTTGCAGAGGGCCAGGTCAACCGCTCCTTTGCTGTCATTTAGGATGATAGGTTTGTCCATGAGAGGAAGATTGATTTCTTTGCAGAAGCTGTGAAGCCACATAGTTTCTTTTGTGACATCGGACAGGGCCTTGTACTTAGCTTCTGTGGTTGAATGGGAGACGGTGCTTTGTCTCTTTGAGCGCCAAGAGATCAGGTGGTGATTTCTGCTCACTAAGTATCCTGAAACTGATCGGCGGTCAACAGGGTTGTTTCCCCAATCGGCATCGGCATAGCTGATGATCTGGTTATTTTCTTGGCGGTGGAAATGGAGAGAGAGATGCCTCGTATGGAACAGGTATTGTAGGACTTGAAGGCAAGATTTCCAGTGAGTAATTCCGGGGTTATCCAGAAATTGAGAGAGATGGCTTACGGCAAAGGTGATATCTGGTCTTGTTTTTGAACTGATGTAATTTAGGGATCCAACAGCACTACGATAGTTTATTCCCGTATCTTCGAACTCCTTGATTTCTTCACTAGAGGCAGGTAGGAGTTGAAGATGGGGTGAGTTCGGATATATTGAAGGTTTCTGCTAGTTCGTGGATGTAGTGAGCTTGAGACAGGGAAAATCCATTCTGGAGGTGATGAATGGTTACTCCGAGGATCAGGTTTGCCTCCCCGAGATCCTTCATTTTGAAGTGTCCTTGTATGAGTTTCTTGAATGAGTCGAGATTTGGACCAAATAGAGCTAGGTCGTCTACGTGGACATAAATCCAGATGGGATCTGGGTCTGATTTCCAGAAAACACAGGGGTCAGAGACTGATTGAGAGAAATTGACACTTTTTAACCATTTTGAGAGATGATTATGCCAGGCTAGGGGAGATTGCTTTAACCCGTAGAGAGCTTTATTCAGTTGGAGCATGTGAGAGGTTTTGTTGAGTGCCAGGCCTTGTGGGACTTCGATGGCGATGTTGTCTTCAATCGGGGCATTCAGGAATGCACTTTTGACGTCCATCTGGTGAAATTGGTATTGGTTGGAGGCGGCGAAGGAAATCAGAGTTTGGAGAGAACTGAGTCGACCGGTTGGAGAAAAGGTGTGTTGGTAGTCAACCCCTGGAATTTGTCAAAAACCTTGAGCGCAGAGACAAGCCTTGTATTCGGTAGGCTTCCCTGTGGGGTTTTTCTATCTTGAAGGCCCACGTGAAGGTGATTGGCTTGTCATCACCAGATTTAGGGAGAGGAGTCCATACTTTCAGATTTTCCATGTTATCAAGCTCGGTCTGAATTGCGACTTCCCATCTTTCCTTGTTTGGCCCAGATAGTGCTTCATTGTAGGATTTTGGAGTTTTGTTTTCCTTGATTTGAGTGAGCTTAGTTCTTGGTCTTCTTTGGTATGATAGGATGTTTGCTGTGTCAATGTCGCTACTGATCAGAGTGGGGTGTCTTGGACCGATGACCCTGATTCTGCTGGGTGGAACTTCTAGAGATTCGGACGGGGACTCTGGATCTTCTGCCTCTTCGGATGGTCGATCCACCTGTTCAGTGCTTGATTCTGATTGGGTCATCGCATTAGGTTGGTTGTCATTCCTGTTGAAGTACGGAAAGAGGGATCTGAGGTCAGGGCTGAAAGTTGTGACATCATGTGAGGAGATCGATGGGAAAGTTTTTTCGTCAAAAAACACATGCCTGCTGATTACCACTGCTTGATCTCGGCTTCTAAGGATTCTATAACTGGATCCATTGTTTTTGTAGCCTAGAAATATTCCTTCCCATGACACCGGGGCAAACTTGTGAGTACATAATTGTGGTGGAATTTGGATCCAGGCCTTGCATCCGAATGGTCTCAAATGTCTAAGAGGGGGCTTTTCGTGATGCCAGTTTTTGAATGGGTTTTTTTTGTCACCTTGTTTAGGTATTAGGTTGCATAAAAAGGCCGCAGTTGACACAGCCTCGCCCCAGAATTTTAATGGAAGGGCGGATTGGATCAGCAAACACCTAGCTTTTTCAATGATCGATCGGTTTCCTCTCTCCGATATACCATTGTGTTGGGGGGTGTAGGCTGGACTGAAACGGTGTTCGATACCGCTTTCAAGACAGAGTTGTTCAAAAGAGTGGTTATTGAACTCGCCTCCTCCATCTGAAATGATTCTCTTGATTTTTGTTGAGTGGAGGTTTTCGGCTGCATTTTTGAATTCTTTGAATTGGTTGAATGCTTCACTTTTGCATCTTAGTAATTTGACTGAGGTGAACTTGCTGAATTGATTGATAATAATCATGAAGTATTGGCTTCCTGATACTGTTGGTGTGGCGATAGGTCCACACAGATCGAGATGGACATTTTCTAGAATTGAAAAAACCGGTGTGAATTTTGAGGAGAAAGGTAAGGCAGTTATTTTTCCTTTAAGGCAGATATCACAGTTTTGCTTGCCTTTTTGACAGTTTACTAGCTTGGCGACACCTGCTGTGTTCATGTGACCCAATCGATCATGCCATGGTTGGTTGTTATGTTTGGTATGGTAACATTGGTTAGTCGGCAGTCTGATTTTTGTTTCTAGTACTGAGTTGGTAATGGAGCAAATGAACGCTGGCTTGCTCTCCTGGTCTGAATACACCTCATGGTTTCCTTTTTCCTTCTTGATCCTTGTTTCTGAGGCAGCAAGATTAGCTAGGGAGAGCAGATTTGTAGTGAGTGCTGGTACGTAAAGACTGTTGCGTAGGATCCAGGTTTTTCCTTGCCTGTAGGTAATTCTGGCAGTCCCGACGGCTTCCGCTTTCAGTGATGAACTATTGCATCCTGTCGATATTTTAGTAGAGCAGGATTTGATTGATGAGAAGAAACATTTGTCGTTAAACATGTGATTCGACGCTCCTGTGTGTAGGACTAGAGAAGTTGTTGTTAGTTTGTTCTCCTTTAGGGTTAGGAGATCTTGAGCAAGGGTAAAATTAGAACAATCTTCTCTTGTTCTTCTCTCCTGCCTGAGTTCCGGATGCAGCTGCCAGCATTTTTCGGGTCCGTGACTTTTGACTAGTGGGTTGTGCTTTCCGTTTGAACAGTAGTGGACTGTTTTGGATGCAAATGTTTCGCAGTTAAGTGCTATGGTCTTGGATGGCTCATTTTATAGTGCTTCGCCTTTTAGAACCATTTCGTGAAGTGTTTTGAGTACGTTGTCAGGGTTTCCTTGCTGTTCAGTGTTTAGAGGTTGGAATTCTTCAGGAAGTTTAGTGAGGATGGTGAATGCTAGGATTATGTCTCCTACCTCCAGACCGACCGAGGAGATCTCATTGAGACATCGGCAGCACTCTGAGATGAATGTTCTGAGGTCGTTTTGGTACACTACTTTGAGAAAACGACTCCATACTATGGCTTTGCTGTTAAACGAGGAAGATGCAAATCGTTCATTTATTCTTCTCCAGAGTTCATGACTGTTCTGAGATGTTTCCTCATTTACTAGTTCGGCGAACGTCCGTGAGTCTAGTGTGCTTGTGATTAGTGCACAGGCCTCGTTGCTTGCATCGAGATCATCGCTTTCTGATTTTGTTGGCTTTGCGGTATCCAGGGCTGGAGTGATTGGGTTGTTGCAGTATGTCAACAGCTTCTTATGTCTTAGGTAAATTGAAATACGAAGCCTCCATTCCGGGTAGTTTTCCTCAGTCAGAGTGGGGATGCTTTTCCTAAGATCGTTCACTGGATCCGAATTGTTCATGCCTTGATTGTCTGTCCTAGTTTGTTCGAGACTGTAAATCTATTATGGTTGAGAAAGATCAAACTAAAGGATGAATTTCAGCAGCGGTACAGTTAGAGCTAAAGATAAGGGACAAGATCTACCTAAAGGACAAACAATGATGAACAGAAATAATGACTAATCGATGCGATGGTAGATGACTTATGGTATCAGTGTGCTAACAGAAAAAGAAATAAAGAGTTAAGATTGTAAAAGAAACAGTCAAAGAGAAAACATATGGCTTTATACCTCACGAGACAGTAATATCAGACAAAGGGCTCGTGAAAGGTTGAGTTAATGAAATACGGAGAATCGTAGTAAAAGAAAAGAGAGAGAGAGAGAAGTAGTGGTCGAGAAAGAAAAGGAGAGAGTATTATTCTTTTTTTTATATGTAGAGGATTGATGCACGTGGGTTATGAGAGGAAGAAGTGGTGGATGAAATAGGGAGGAGGCACGGATCAGGACCTGAAACTATACTTGGATTAGGTTTCAGTCAGGAGCCGTGCTGCGCAAACCTAACAGTTATGTGGGAAAAATTCTTGATGTGGTTTCTGAAGTAGCTAGCAAACCCAAGGAAAGATTGCATCTCTTTTATTCTCTTTGGTACTGGCTTTTGCAGTACTGATGCTACTTTATTCTGGTCAATTGCCAGACTAAGACCCAAGACTTTATGTCCTAGAGCTAGTAGCTCTTGTTGGCCAAAATTACACTTTTTCAGTGAAATTTTCAGATTGATGGGTGTACATTTACTAAGCACTCTGTCTATGTATTGTACATGGTCTTCCCATGTCTCTGAGTATATAACAATGTCATCAATATATACCACCATCCAGCCTTCCAATATTTCTTCTTGAAAGAGTGTTTCCATCATCCTTTGGAAATGGGCTGGTGCATTTTTGATGCCAAATGGCATCCTGGTGTACTAATATATGCCCATATGGCATATTATTCTGAGTAATTTCGTGGAGTTTGGTTTAACCCCATTTTGGTGGAAGCCTGTCATACAATCCATTTTGGTTATGTATTTGGATTTTGCCAGTTTATCCAAGGCATGAGGTATCCTGGGTATAGGGTACCTGTCTGCTTTTGTGTAGTTATTCAGAGCTCTGAAGTCTCCACACAGTCTAGACTTGCCATCATGCCAGGTGATTAGGACAGGAGTGGTTATTTCCACTATTTCATTATGTCCAATCTTTCTGATGACATCCATGTCCAGAAGTTCATTGATATGTTTTTCAATTTCTTTCCTGGTTTCCAGACTTTCTGGATAAGGAGATCTCCTGAGCATGGGTGGATAAGGTCTTTCCACATCCAGATATAGTTCTATATCATGGCCTTTGATCTTGCCTAATGGTTCTTCACCAATGGAAAATGCTGGTCTGTTCTTCCTCAGCATCTTCAGTAAACTTAGTTCTTCTTAATGGTGAGGGTAGTGCTAAACTGACCCTCCCTGAATTCATTTAGTAGCTCCTCCATGGGTCATGAGTAGAGATTTGGTATATATCAAGTGAAAATTTCTTGTCGTTGTTGGTACCAATGGTGATATGCCTGTTTTTACTATTGTAAATATCTATGCTGTAAATCCTTTGGTAATATGTTCCCAGCAAGAACCCTTGGATGTGGGCATCATCAAGCACTACAAACTCTGGGTTGAGCCTGATATTACCCTTCCTATGAGGTATAACTCTTTCTTTAATAATTATACCAATAGAAGTCATGTTCCCTATAAATTAATACATGTGTAAAATTTTTATGTCATATTTTTAAAGTCAATACTTAAGGAAATAACCTGAATATGTACACTTTTATGATCAATGCATATATTCATGGTTTTTAGCTCATATCTCATGAAGCATAGATGATAGAGAGCTAGACCAAAAATGAAGTTACCACATAATTACTGTGAGAGGATAGATATGAGCTTTATTTGACAAGCTATAAACAAGGTTATAACTTGTGGGGGTTTATTGTTCAAAATGGTTACAGCTGTTGACCACTTTGTTGTCAAAGTGGTCCAAGGTCAAAACAAGTTGAATACTTTGATTTTAATAGCTAATACATGAATAATGATGTAATTTGTATCACTATATGCAAGATGTAACCCCTTGAAATCATAGCTTGAAGTTTAAAATAATAAAGCTTGACAGGAAAGATGAGTTAAAAGTAAAATAATCAAAAATAGAGCTTTGATGATGTAATGAAATTCTCTTGGAAGTCTATTAATGAAATGCTAATATATCAGAATTCACTCTCTGAATGATTTTAGCACATATAACTCAAAGTTTATTAATGATTAAAGTTTAAGCTTAAAATTGATCATTGATGATCACTTACTGTAATCTTAATTTATGTTTAACAGTAATATAAGCAATAAAAGTGGTGAATACTAGTTTATTATTATTAACAATAATGAAATTCAAAAATTTTAGTCTTCTTCCAAGCCTATGATGTCAGCAGACTTAGAGTTACATTGATAACTCTAAATGATGACATAATAATGAGATAAGATGGTTCAATGATGATGTAATCATCACTAAACCTCAAAATAATGATACATTTCAGTGGATACCATCAGTACAAATCTACTAGAAGGCTTCTGGACTTTAGGAGGGAGGATTTTACTATATATAGAGCACTTTTTACCTCTATTTCCCCCACAGATGAAACAAAAACATAAGATTATTAAACCCAAAGGTAAAATATTTATTCTTTCTATATAAAACTGCTATATATTTGAATACTCAAGTTCGAATTTACTATGATTATTCATATTGACATGATCAAATCAATTTTTAATTGTTTTTGTTAAGCTTATCTCTAAAATCTCTAAATCCACGTAAAAATAACCATATTTGTAATTTCTTCTATTTTGTATTGTAAATACAATTAATATAAGTTTTATTTACATTTTTAGGTGTAAAAGTATTAAAAATTGTTATATTAAGTGTAAAAAGTAGGTTATTTTCATCTTTTAGAATGAATCTCTCTTTATTATTACTTTAATAATTCTGATATTAATATAAATAGTATTTGTATTGATATATAGCTTTAATATTAGTAATATTATTGTTATAGATTGTTTTTTATTATTGAAACAATTTTCTTTAGGCCTTCATTCCTTGTTTGTAGGAATAATAAAGCTCCATAAATATATTGATATTCTTATTTTTATTATATTGAATTTTTTCAATATAATTAATATTATGATATTTATTCAATAATATAAATATTTTATGCCATAATTATGATAAATCTTTATCATTATAATCTTTTTATATTGTTCTTAAATTTCATAAGGAAATTCATAGTATAACGAGCAAAACATTGGTAATATTTACTTATTGGTTCATAGTCAAACCTTACATTTGTTGGCCTGGCCATTATATTTACTTAAAAGACTTTTAAAAAGATTCAAATTGGGTCTATCCAGTATAAATCATATTTATACTTATACACCTATCTAATATACCTATATTTCTTTATTTTAAAAGGTATTGAGGAATTTGGAAAGCAATTGTACTGTCTTACACATGGTTTTTCATATCCTTAGACTTGAAAGAACTTTATTTGAGTGAGTCTAGCTATTAAAGAATATATTTATAAATGGAAAATAAATTTATATTATAATATAGCTTCAAAGAATCATATTTATTTTTATTTTATTCTTTAAAAAGAAAATATAAAGAGAAATAATAAAAAAGAAAAAAGCATTTTTATTCCTTTTTAGTCATTTCTTTTATTCATTTCTCTTATTTTGAAAGATATAAAAGCAATTTTTAAGTGGAAGTTTACATATCTCCTCAAAAATGACACCTCTTATAAAAGACTTCTATTTATTTGTGTTTTTTTAAGGGTTTGAAGATAGCCCAACAGAAGATAATTAAACCACGGTTGAGAGATTGGTGTAAGGAACTTATGCAAGCTCTCCAACACCTGTTTTAAACAAAAAAAAGGCCAAGAAATTAGTCTTTCCAGGACACACTGCTCAGGACTCTGAAGGTGAATACCTCTCTTAAATTTCCATAAAAAAGATATCTTAGTGTTCTGAAATGTTCTTTATTTCTCATTTCTTAATTATTACTACTAGAAGAGGATCCCAATACCCCATCCAATGGGATTGAGCTGGACTCACAAGCAGAATTGATCCCTCAAAAGGTAAAATATAGGGCAAAATCTCTAGTGGAGCCAAACCCACACAAGGAAGTGTCATATCCCAAAGTCAAGTTCCAGAAATGCCCATAATGTCTGAGACAGAGCTGTAACTAAGTATGAGGGACTTTGACAGGTACAAATCAAATTCAGAGGGCTCAAATAGACATATACATGAGCAAGTGCAAGCATTACTACACAGTGTACAAGGACAAGGCTTGGGAAATGTTGCCACAAATCCACCAAGGAGTGATGAACTCCTGGCATATTCTGAAAACATTCCTCAAAGAGGAGGAAATAGGGAGATACTCCAATGGATGGAATCCACTATCATCCAAACCTCAAATCAAAAATGCAAAGGAAGAACATTCCAAAAAGAAGGTGGAAAGCAAGGAAGAACCCCCAGTAGCTTCTACCAGAAAGCCTCAAGTCCACCAGCCTCCCCAAGAGGGGAAGAAGAAAAAGAAAAATAATTGGAGGAAACCATATTCCCCAATTTACAGGATCCCAAAAATCCAAGAAGATGACATGGACAATGTTTTCAACATGTCCAGAACCTTGATGGAATTAAAGGACAAAGAGGAACAAAGAACAAGAAAAACCCATTTACCAAAGAAATAACTTTGTCTTCTGATGTTGTAAATACTTTGACAGAAATTGAAAACAGTATTTTACCTGAAAAATACATTAAAAATAGTTTATTATCTTCAAAAGAAATATATAATAGTTTATTATCTTTAACAAAAATGGCTGTACAAAAGAAAAACCAAATTGAAAGCATTCAATTTATGGTTTCACATAATAAAAAAAGTCCTGATTGAAAATACTCAAAACCTAATACAAGGACAACAGGAATTGTATAGATACATAAAATATATGAAAGAAAAGGCTTTGAGAATAAATTGTGATGTGAGTATTGATGATCTTACAGAAAAGTTCAACAAATTAAGTGTTTCCACTGAACGATTTCAAGAAAACACTTCATCACATCAAATATTACTTCTAGACCATGTAGAACAAAGTGATGAAGCAAGAGTTAATCTCAAATATTCCATTCAAAGTGAAATAAGACTTATAAATGAGAAAATGGATAAAATAAATGAAGCCAATTTGAATGTGTCAAATTTATCAACCCCATTTTCTCACATAAGAAGTCCTGTTAAACCAAAAGAGGAAATAAAAAATCCATTCATATCAGACTTGAGCCATCAAGACAATAATCAAGTCTTAATGAAGG
Source organism: Austropuccinia psidii (assembly GCA_023105745.1). Lineage (NCBI taxonomy): Eukaryota > Fungi > Basidiomycota > Pucciniomycetes > Pucciniales > Sphaerophragmiaceae > Austropuccinia > Austropuccinia psidii. The sequence goes on along the minus strand of JALGQZ010000004.1, from coordinate 28,269,121 downwards.
AAGCACCTCAGCTCAAAGAATGGCTAACCTTCACAGGTGAAGGTAAATATGACCATATGTGATTTATTGAAACAATTGACATTTTACAAGAGGATTATGCCCTACCAGATGAATTGTTAACTGCAAGATTACATTCATTATTTGAGAAATCTGCAAAAAGATGGTATTATGGCATATGAAAAAAATGGCAAAAATAACTTTTCTTTGTGGAAAGATGAAATAATCACCAAGTGGGAAAATGTGCCTGGAGGTAAAACATGGAAAATGCATTTTAAAATACCTTCTTTGACCCAGATAAAGACAAACCTTTGACTTGTCTCTTAAAACAAGCTGAAGGATTAAATGCAATGTAACCATAAATGTCATGGAAAATGGTGCATATGAAGATACTGAAAAAATGTGGAGGGGAACTGGAACATGCCCCAAGAAGAAGGTGCATAGGTCCATGTTCCACAGAAGAGTAAATTAATGCACTAGCGGACATAGTGAAAAGAGCCAAGGTTGGAAGAACATAGAAAAAGTTGGATATTAAAAGTCCAAATAAACCATTTAGTAAGAAAGATAAACCAAAAGAATGTTTCAAGCCCAGTACACCCAACACCAATGAGGAAAGAAAATGCCATAAATGTGATGGTATTGGAAGCTTAGCCAATAATTTCCTAAAAAAGGCAAAAATCAATGAAATTTTGAAACAGAAGAACAAAATGATAAAGAAGATGGATCTTATTGTGAAAAAGATACTGAGGAGTCATACACTTCTGAAAGTGATGTAATTAATACAGCTAATGCACAAATTCATAATATTGACTTACTATATGAAGTACTAGATGTAAATTCAAACTTACCACAATTTGAAAAATCTGATACACACCTCACAAATGTACAAGATTGCAAACTGCATAGAACAAAATGTGCAGAACAAATTGGATATACAAATGTAAAGTCAAGTATAAGTTCATGGTTGAAAACTAAGAGGCAAAAGTAGGCATGGACAAAGGAGCATACTGCACATGTGTTGGCAAGAGTAACTTGAAAAAAATTATACCAGATTGGGAAAAAAACCTATACCAATACAAGGGGTTGAAGTCAGTAGTGCAAGTCAAATCATGAAGCTCCTTGGAATAATTGACTTGAAATTGATTTTCCCTCATCCTTCCCAATGTATAAGAGTGAAAGTAGAGTTTTAAGTAATGGAAAACTGTACTAGTGCCCACTTTACACTAGGAAATGATTAATTGTCAATTTATGATATATATATATCTAACCGGAAGGACAGATATTTTACTATAGGGGACAAGAAAAGACAGAAATTTGGTCTTTCACACAATAAGAAACAAATTATTTTTATAAAAGATGAAGAGCCAAATACATAAATGCCTTCATTAATAAATAAACAACTCACAGAGGCAGAATTAAATCAATAATTAACAAAAAAAATTAAAGAAATATTGACTGACCTCTTATTTAAATACAAGAGTGCATTTTCAATGGACAAAGAACCACTGGGTTCAATCATTGGACATGAGTTAGAAATTAGTCTTAATTGGGAAAGCCCTTATCCACCTCTGCTAAAACAAACAGCTTACCCAGAGAGCCCAAGAGCTAGAGAAGCCTTGGAGGTACATATTAAAGATTTAATGGACCTTGAGGTGTTAAGGAAAATAGGACATAATTAACAGGTAGAAGTCACTACAACTGCCATTATAACTTGGCACAATGGAAAATCAAGTACTGTAGGGGACTTTAGAGCTTTAGAAGCCTATACTATCCCTGACAGATATCCAATACCCATAATGCATGAGACAGTAACACAGATTTCACGGGCTAAGCTCATTGCATCCATGGATGATCTAAGAGGCTTTCACCAAAATCTCTTAACTGAAAAAGCCAAGAAAATACAGAGGATAATATTCCATTGTGGAATATATGAATATTTAAGGATTCCATTTGGTATAAAAATTGCACCTTTCCACTATCAAATAATGCTTAATACCATATTTACTGAGGAATTATCAGAAGAATGGTTAATTTTCAGCCTGTGACTCAAAACCAGAGGACAAGCATGACGGCCAAATACCATAAATCAATGGTATAGCCAAGATACCACCAAAACATGGAGCTGAGTCAAATCAGCTCAAAAGGTATCAAAGGAAAGAAGAAACCTGCCCCTTTCCAAATATGAAAGTCCCATTATCATAGAACAGAGAATAACAAAGTTTTTACTGAGCATAAACCTTAATTTTCACCTCTTGTATGGGGTACAGATGGTGGGTTAACCCCATCAAATGGGTATTCAAAATGAAGCTCTAAGTCAGGACTATTAAATGGTACTAGGAAAACTGAGCTAGCACCAGAATTACAGAAGGTATGACCAAAATAAGGTCAAATAAGGGTGATTAAAATATCCACCTCTCATCTAACTTCTACAGTTTGAGTGTGGGATACCTAGCATGGGGTCTTGGTGGGAAGAGAAAAAGCAGGCCCATCTGATGGTGCCATCCATTTCCTCATATCTCATCTAGAACAAAAGATATGGAGCAAACAAGCTCCATAAAGTTTTTGGACAAATCACAAATGTGTATAAGAAAACTTGCACATGGCATAACTTTGCCATATTTAATTTTAATCATACCAAATGAGGAACCATTGTGTATAACACATCCAGGACTACACACGTAACCAATTTTGAGGTTGATATCTCAAAATCTGACAAAGGTATGGCTGTTTAAAGGTCAGAATCCCACAGTTTGGCCAATACAGCCTTATAGTGGGATAATATCCCATGAGCATTATTATGAGGTGTCAAAAAGAAAAATAAGAATGTTTATACTTCAATAACTCCTAGTTCATTCAATACTGGCATCCCATACAGGTTCTGTACAGAATTCTATGCGTAATACGTGTTAAAATCAGGCTATGTGGTACCCAGATGAAACTTTTCACCCTGTATTGGTGAAAACTGCCCAGATGTGGTTTCAAAGCCACATCCAAGCCCAATACAGGATATACAGGCTTTGTAAAAACCCCAAGGCAGTACTTCAGAGTGAAAGATCTTTACCTCCTCTACGTGGAAAGGTCCAGAAGCCTTTTCACCCCATCTGAGGATAAATAGGGGCCTTTTCACAGCCAGAAAAGGTTTCCTCATCCTGCTCTTGAATTCCTATGTAGTACAACTGTCAAAAAAACTTTACTCTTGGAAAATAACCAGGTTATACTTTAAAATTAAGTACTGTAGCTCTTATTATAGTAACCCAACTGGTAAGACTGCACCCAGGGCTTTCAGCAGCACTCACCACCACTATTATACAATAGTAAAGCCTTTTTATCATCATTACAACCTTTTATTATCATAAATCAAACTCTTTTTAAACTATTTTTAGCGTGTCACAGTCATAGTTAAAGCTTGTAAATACTATTATACACCTTTATCATAGAGTCAGCCGGACATTTTGGGGGCCTGGCCGTGTTTTTTGACTTTTTTGGACCTTACAAGTCAGTTTTTCACTTATTTTCTTACATTCTGACATGTTGGTTTATCTTTTTAGGCACAATTTCTTAAAAGAAATATATAAGACATATCATATATATATATATATTTTAGTGGTATATGTTATATACCACTATCCTTCATCTTTTTTTAATTATATTGTTGTGTGGTTTATTATAGTTCAATCACCACAACAGCCCTTATTTTTGGTGTGTTTTACATAAAAAAACACTTTAAGCCACTAATAAAGTCCTTTTTTAATTAAATAAGGACAACTCTTCCTGTAAAACCAACAGTTGAGGCGTGGTTTGGTGTATTGTTAATTCAATAACCCTCTTACATACCACATTTTTTTTAGGTTATACTTGCTAATTACACGTTAATCTTTGAGATATTAGTATACAAACAGTGTACCAGATATCTGTAAGCTGTAATTCTGATATGGAATTGTTGATTCAATTACACTGTCATTATGAAAGGGCATAATATAGAAATATATAAGCCCAGAGGCCATTCTTAGATGTGCAAACAGCATATTAAGAAGTCTTAACTGACATTAGGCCCTCTGTTCCTGTTTCATTCCAGTGGAAGAAGACTACATCCCACTAGAAACCCGGTCACAGGCCAACATACCAGTGACACCCTCAGAACCAGAGGGCAGCAAGGGAAAAGGAAAGAGGAACAGTGAAGGCCTCATAACAGCAAAAAACTGGACACCCATTGACACTCAGAGGAATAGAAAACCACCAAACTCTGCTTCAATACAAGGTAAACCAACCTTAACAACTTGTAAAGGGAAGATTACCATAATTAACCCAGTTGTAACCTCTAAAGGAAAATTGCCAAAAGCAGCATACAACAACTTTGTACAAGGCAGTCAAAGGTAAATACCGTAAGAACATAAAGTTTTTTACTGCTTGAAAACACTGATATGTCACCTGTGCACCTCAGAGACCTTGGCTTCCAAAGGAACCAGCCAGAGGACAGAGGAGGATTGTCCAGAACCAGAAGACCTGGAAGAGGACACTTGGGGCACAGTGGTGGATGGCAAGAAACTGAGGGAAATCATACCCACTCTGCCATTCACTTTCCAATTCAACAGTAACCTCAAACCAGAGAACTGGAAGGATATGGATAAAGCTCTTCACCTCCACCAACTCCTCAAAGACCTTTTTCAATGGAGCATGGCCAACAGGAAGTTCAACCTGGCATCCCACTGGGCAGAACTTGGAGCAAGTTGCCAGAAGATCTGTCTCAAAGAGATAGACTTCAGAGACCTTAGGGTAATCACCAAAGGCTGGAATCCCACCAGGCAGTTCAGACTCCTGGAGGTGAGGGCAAACAGGATAAGGGAGAATCAAGCCACTATCTAAACTATAGAAGAACAGCTGACCCAGACAGAGCATACTCAGATGTACACGTCAGAGACCTTGTCTTCCAAAGGAACCAGCCAGAGGACAGAAGTGGCTTTTCCAGAACCAGAAGACCTGGAAGGCACACCTTGGACACAGTGGTGGATGGAAAGAAACTGAGGGAAATCATACCCACTCTGCCATTCACTTTCCAATTCAACAGGAACCTCAAACCAAAGGACTGGAAGGATATGGATCAAGTTCTTCAGCTCCACCAACTCCTCAAAGATTTATTTCAATGGAGAATGGGAAAAATAAGGCTCAACCTGGCATCCCACTGGGCAGAATGTGCGGCAAGTTTCCAGAAAATATTTCTCAAAGAGATAGACTTCAAAGACCTTATGGTAATCACAAAAGGTTGGAATCCCACTAGGCTGTTCAGACCCCCAGAGGTGAGGGAAAATAGGATAAGGGAGCATCAAGCCAAAATCCAAGCTTTAGAAGAAGAGCTGACCCAGACAGGGTATACTCAGATTCCTTCAGGCTCACAAGGAGCAGGCCCAATCAGCTCTCCATTGGCTTCATACCATTCAGAAACCAACAGATCAGTGGCCAAGAGTCACCATTCTTCACAATCCCAGGAAGTTTCCAGGAGAAGACAAGGATACAAGGGCAAAACCAAGACCGCCTTCAACCAAAGGAAGCAAGATTCAGACCCAATGATCCAGAAGCTGTTGGATTTGGTGAAAGAAGCTCACAAGAGGCAGAAGTAGCTGTACATAACTCTAGAATCAGTAGTCCCCTTAATAGAAATATTACCCCCACTCAGATTGAAAATAATGTTGTCACACCTGAGGGTAACCTAAACAGTTATGCACTGTGGTTACAAATGTCCCAATATGCTGAGAAAAGCCTCTGAAGAAACCAACAAAGGACTTAATTTAGTCTTTGAAGAACAACACCATAGCAAAAGGGACAGGGATTGTCTGGATCAAAACATAAACAAACTGTTTAATGTCTACCATAGCATGAAGCCCCAACCACAAGGCCATGTTATGGATAATCCATATCACCAGGATGACATCAAACCAGATGCCATGCTTATGAATAAAGCAAGATCTCCATCACAATACCAGGGTGGAGATAATATGTCTTATTCAGAGAAGGAAGCCTTGAAACAGCTTCCTGAGGCCTCAATCTGGCCCAAACTCTCTGGAACAGGAGAATTTTATCATATGGAGCTCATAGATTATATTGATGAACTCTTCATTGATTTACCAAGAATACCAGTCTACTGGATCACTGCTAGACTTAACACACAATTCAAAGGACATGCTAGTATATGGTACACAGAGATGAAAGAAATCCATGGCAGAAGAAACTGGCCGTGGTGGAAGAGTCAAATCATCCAACAGTACAGCAATTGTACTTGGATATGGGAAACGATAATGTCATTTGAAAATGACAAGTATTCAGTGGACAAAGATCCATATGAGTGGTGTCTCAGACAGTCTAAAAGACTTTAAGCCATTGATCCTCAAATGAACATTCAGATGAGGAATCACAAACTCCTGACACAAATGCCAGGATAACTAGAGCATGCAGTAAAATGCAGATGCAACCAAAATTGCACTCTAGATGACATTGCAAATACCTTACAAGATGTAAGGAAAAGAACTAATATAGGGAAATACGCCCCATATAAAAGCAGTGGTTTCAAAGATAAAAAAATCTTTGAGGGTGGAGCTTAAAGACAAACCTAAGGAAAGAGTGGCAGAAGTGATCAAGAAGAAAAGTTCTTGTCACAATTGTGGTTCAACAGACCACTATTTCAACAGCTATCCAAAGGCACAGAAGAAAGTCTATGCCATTGAGAAAGTCCCAGAGGAGGAATCCCCAACAGAGGATTCTGAATGAGACTCTATGGGAGATGCAATCAGAGAACAATCAGATGAAGAGCAAGACCCAAGAGAATAATTTATAGTGGAATACCAAGAGGAAGCCCCACTAGAAATCCATGAGATACAGCTGGAAGCAGGCATTCCACAAGACACTGCCAATAAAAACTTATGAAAACATACACAGGATGCACAAACATTCCTGGTCACACCAACCAAAGGAATGGCATACATACATGGGACAGCCACAAAAATGACTTTTTGCATTGACAATGCTCAACACCCATTGATAATTGACAGTGGGGCAAACTGCTCTATAGTGGCCAGAAATATGTGGAAAACCACTTCCCACATTGGGAAAAACAACTCTTGCCAACCCAGGAAAAGAACTTCAAAAGCGCTTCAGGGAAAATGACTTTCATTGGGAAAATTATCAAAGAGATAATTCTACCCCATAGGAAAGGTAATATCAGACTCAACACAGAGTTTGTAGTGCTTGATGATGGCCACATCCAAGGGCTCTTACTGGGGAAATATTACCAGAGGATGTATGGTATTGATATTTACAATAGAAAAACAGGAAAATTACCATTGGTACCAACAAGGAAAAGAAATTTTCACTTGATATATACCAAATATCTGCCCAGGACCCATTGGAAGAACTATTGAATGAATTCAGAGAGGGCCAGTTTAGTACTACCCTCACCAGTAAACAGAAACTAAGTTTACTGAAGATGCTCAGGAAGAACAGACCAGCATTTGGCATTGGTGAGGAACCCCTAGGAAAAATTAGAGGCCATAGTATAGAACTATATCTGGATGTGGTGAGACCTTATCCACCCATGCTCAGGAGACATCCATACACAGCAAGTCTGGAGACTAGGAAATAAATTGAGAAACACATCAATGAAATCCTAGACATGGATGTCATCAGAAAGATTGGAAACAATGAAATAGTGGAAATCACAACTCGTGTCATAATCACCTGGAATGATGGCAGATCTAGGCTGTGTGGAGATTTCAGAGCTCTGAACAACTACACAAGAGCTGACAGTTACCCTATACCAAGGATACCTCATGCCTTAGACAAACAGGCAAAAGCCAAATACATAACCAAGATGGATTGTATGAATGGTTTCCACCAGAATGGAGTTAAACCAAACTCCAAGAAATTACTCAGAATCATATTCCATATGGGCATATATGAGTATACCAGGATGCCATTTGGCATCAAACGTGCACCAGCCCACTTCCAAAGGATGATGGACACAATATTTGAAGAGGAAATATTGGAAGGCTGGATGGTAGTATATATTGATGACATCATTATATACTAAGAGACATGGGAAGACCATGTGCAATACATAGACAAAGTGCTAAATAAATTCATACCAATCAACCTGAAAATGTCACTTAAAAAGGGCAATTTTGGCCAACAAGAGCTACTAGATCTAGGAAATAAAGTCTCAAGTCTTAGTCTGGCAATTGACCAGAACAAATTAGCCGCAGTACTGCAAAAGCCAGTACCAAGAAACATCAAAGAGATGCAATCTTCCCTTGGGTTTGCTAGCTACTATAGAAACCACATCAAAATGTTTTCCCACATAGCTAGTAGTTTATAAAATTTATGTTAAAAAGATGTAGTTTTTGAAATTACCAAGGAAAGAAGGGATGCATATGAGAGGATCAAACATGAGCTCAAAAATGAACCTGTACTCATATTGACTGACTTTGAACAACAATTAAAGTTATACATAGATGCAGCTTGTAGCCATGGCTTGGGTGTAGCCCTTCACTGGAGAAAAATTGTGGATGGTTAACCAAGAGAGGGAGTAATATATTACATCTCTAGGCAGCTGAAAGATTCAGAAGCCAGGTATGGGGCAACCCAGACTGAATGTCTATGCTTAGTCTGGGCTCTGGATAAACTCCATTATTATTTGGAGGGTGCAGTCTTTGAATTCTACACAGACTGCACAGCCTTGAAGTCTTTACTAAACATGAAGACTACCAGTATACACATGTTGAGCTGAAAAATAGCCATCCAAGAGTATAGAGGGAACATGACCATCATATACAAAGAGGGTAAAAGTCATACCAATTCAGATGGCCTCAGCAGATGGCCAATGGATAATGTCAAAAGCAATCCATCTTATGAAACTGAAGTAGCAGCCAAGATCCCTATCCATTTCATGGAAATATATAGGAGGAAAACTTCAAATTTTTTAAATTGGAACCAGAAAGTGGTACCCCAGACAGTGGAAACACTGATTCAGAAGGAAGATAAACCCCCATATCGGGCTCAGGTTCCTCATAACTGCATAATGAATTCTTCAATACAGTTATAAAGACATATGCCAAACACAAACAGTGTGGCATATTGTTGCAACTCCTTCAACAAAAGTACAGGAGCCCAGGACTGGAATCTCAGTTAGAGGAACCCTGGTTTAGGGAATATAAGGACAAAAGGTTTTTCCTTATAGATGGCCTGATCTAACATAGAGAGAAGCACACTAGTGCACTCACAATAATAGAAAGAGACCATATATCCTTGATCCTTCAAGAATGCCATGAAGCCCCTATATGGGACACATGAGTGAAGACAGGACCAAGGAAAGGGTAGAAAGCACAGCTTTATGGCCCAAATTGGAGGGGGAGTTGAGTGAATAAATCAAAGCTTGTGAGAGATGCCAGAAGGCAAATAGGAAACATGGGAAGAATTATGAGTTACTTCAGCACAAAGAAGAACTTAAACACCCATGGGAAACCATCAACATGGACTGGGCTACAGGACTTGTCCTGGGAGGCAAAGAGAAATTCAATTCCTGCTTGATCATAGTTAATAGGTTCAGCAAGAGTATGAGGTGCCTACCATGTCACAAGTAGGACACAGCCATGGATACTGGTCTGTTATTTTGGAATAACATAATATCTACAAGTGCAGTCCCAAAAATAACTATTAGTGATAGGGACCCAAAGTTAAAATATATAATTTGGACAACCTTTATGACATGCCTGGCCCCAAGCTTGCATTTTCCACAGCTTACCATCCACAACCAGATGGACTAGCTGAAAGGAGGATCCAGACCATGGAGGAAATCCCTAGAAGATTCTGTTACTATGGCATGGAATACAAGGACCATAAAGGATACACCCATGACTGGGTTACCCTTCTACCAGCGGTCCAGCTGGCTTATAATACAAGTCAGAACTCTACCACAGTAAAGGCACCTGCACTGGTAGAGAAAGGGTGGAATCCCCTATTGCCTGTGGATCACTTGAAGAAAAATATTCTGACCATCCACCCCACAGCCAAAGGTTTCCATGAAATGTGGAGGACGGCTTGTGACACAGCTGCCAAATGCATAGCTGAGACAAAAGAATATAATAAGCAGAGGTGGGACAAATTACACATGGAACCTTAGTTTAGGGAAGGGGACCAAGTATTAGTGTCTACACTGAGCTTTCATAATCTCAAAGGACCTAGGAAGATGAGAGACTCATTTGTAGAGCCCTTCACTATCATTAAATTGATATGAAAAAATGCAGTGGAAGTCACACTCACAGAGGAATTTTCCAGGAAACACCCAGTCTTTCCAGTGACTTTAGTCAAGCCATACTTCCAGACAGAGGAGGACAAATTCCCCCAAGGAAGAAGAACCCCACCCTACCAGAAATAGTGGAAGTGGAGGATTTCCCTGGACCTGTGAAGAAAATCATCTAGGCTAGGGAGATGAGACTCAATGCTAAGCATCAAAGACAGTACTTAGTCAGATTCAAGAACCAACCAGCTGACAAAGACAAGTGGTTGGTAGAAGATTCCATACCAGATTGGAACCTTCATCTAAGGAGTTTCAGGGCCTCTATGAGGACTGAAAAGTCTCATCAGTGATGAACCTTTTTGAGAGGGAGGGTATGTCAGCCTGTGACTCAAAACCAGAGCACAAGCATGAAAGCCAAATACCATAACCCAAAGCATGGAGATGAGCCAAATAATCTCAAAAGGTATCAAAGCAAAGAGGAAACTCATTCCTTCCCAAATATACAAGTCCCATCATCATAGGAAAAACATAAAAAGGTTATTCCTGCTCAAAGTTGTTTCTGAGCATAAACCTTAATTTTCACCTCTCATCTGAAATACAGAGGAAGAGACTTAAGCCCATCAAATGGGTATTCAAAATTATGCTCTAAGTCAGGGATATTCAATGGTACTAGCCAAACTGAGCTAGCACCAAAATTACATAAGTTATGACCAAAATAAGGTCAAATAAGAGTGATTAAAATATTTACCTCCCGCCTAGCTTGTACAGTTTTAGTGTGAGATACCAAAAGTGGGGTCTTTTTGGAAAGGGGACAATCAGGGCTATCTGATGGTGCCATCCATTCCCCCATATCTCATCTAGAGCAAAAGATATGGAGCAAAAAACCTCCATGCAGTTTTTGGACAAATCATGAATGTGTATAAGAAAACTTGCACATGGCATAGCTTTCCCATATTTAATGATAGTGATACCAAATGAGGAACCATTGTGTATAACACATCCAGGATTACACACAGAACCAATTTTGAGGTTGATATCTCAAAAGCTGACAAATTTGTGGCTGTTTAATGGTCATAATCCCACAGTTTGGCCAATACAGCCTTATAGAGGGATAATATCCCATAGCCATGATTATGAGGTATCAAACAGACAAAGAAGCATGCTTATACTTAAAAACCTCATATTCCATTCAATACTGGGGTACCATACAGGTTCTGTACAGCATCCTACACGTAATACACGTCAGAATAAGGCTATGTTGTTCCCAGATGAAAATGTTCACCCTGTATTGGTGAAAACTGCCCAGATGTGGTTTCAAAACCACATCTGAGCACAATACGGGATATACAGGCTTTGTAAAAACCACAAGTCAGTACTTGGGAGTGAAACATCTTCACTTCCTCTTCTTGAAAGGGGCAGAAGCCTTTTCACCCCATTTTAGGATAAAAAAGGGCCTTTTCACAGCCAGAAAAGGTTTCCTCATCCTGCTCTTGGATTCCAATGTAGTGAAACTGTCAAAAAAAGTTCTACTCTTGGAAAATAACCAGGTTATACTTGAAACTTGAGTAGTGTAGCTCTCATTATAGTAACCCAACTGGTAAGACTGCACCTAGGGCTTTCAGCAGTGCTCACCACCACTATTATACAATAGTAAAGCCCTTTTCTCATTATTACAGCCTTTTATTGTCATAAATAAAACTCCTTTTAAACTACTTTGACCATGCCACATTCATGGTTAAAGCTTGTAAATACTATCATACACCTTTTTCATAGACTCAGCCTGACATTAATCATCTATATTGATGATATCATAGTTTTCTCAGAAACTTGGGAAAATCACTTGAAAATCCCAGAAAGAGTTTTTAAAAAGATAGTTCAAGTAAATATAAAAATTTCCTTGAAAAAATGTCACTTTTTATATAGTGAACTAAAAGCACTGGGACATGTTGTATCTGTATTCAGTTTGAGCATAGACAAAAACAAACTAGCAGTAGTACTAATGAAGCCAATGCCCCAAACCAACAAATAAATTCAATCATTTCTAGGATTTTCTGGATATTACTTACAACATATAAAGGACTTGGTGAAAATTTCCAAATCTTTGTATAATATCTGGAACCAGCAGACAGTATATGAAATGACTGAAGAAAGAGTGAAAGCATATGAGAAATTGAAAAACGCCCTCACAAATTCCCCATTTAATTCAATTAAAGATTGGAAAGTACCTCTCAAAATTTACATTGATGCTTGAGGAGAAGAACTAGGTGCTGCAATACACCAGACACAAATCATCAATGATAAACCTGTTGAGGGCCCAATTTGCTTCATTTCAAGACAAAGTCAGCCAAGAGAGGCAAGATATGGAGAAAGCCAAATGGAATGGTGTTGCCTAGTGTGGGCTATGGAAAAATCACACTACTATTTGGATGGAACAGTGTTTGATTTTATCACAGACTGTAATGCTTTGAAATCTTTATTGAACATGAAGACACCAAATAGGCATATGATAAGATGGAAGATTGCCATCCAAGAGTATAGAGGAAACATTACTATAGTTCATAAGTCTGGAGATATGTATAAGAATGCAGATGGGATTTAGAAAATACACCTGGAAACCAAGAATGGGTACCACAAGAAGAACACCATATAGAAGTTATATTTGCTACATATATTGGCACAGAACTCTTTAATCAAGCTAAATGAAGCTACAAGATGGATAAAAATTGTCATATCTTAGGCCAAATTATAATGAAAGATTGCAATAACCTCTTATTATCCTCTAATCTGGATTAAAAAGCAGAAAAGAGCCAAAGGAAAGGAATTTGGAATGATGATCCAAATTCAAGAACCAAAATTCCCTTGCAAAATAGCTCACATGGACTGGGTAACAGCCTTACCTCCAGGTGGAGACAGAAGTTATAATGCATGCCTAGTATTAGTTGACAGGTACAGCAAGACTCCAATGTTCTTATCATGTCACAAAGAGGACACAGATATGGACATAGCCATAATGATATAGAATAACGTTATTAGCCATACAGGACTATTCCAAGTTATCATAAGTCACAGAGACCCAAAATTCACCTCAGCATTATGAACAAACTTCCATAGCTTGTTTGGGAAAAATTTATCATTATACACAGCCTTCCACCGTCAAACTGATGGTCTGGCAGAAATCATGATACAAACCTTAGAGGATATGATCAGAAGTTTTTGTGCTTATGGCCTAGAATTCAAAGACTCTGATTTCTTTACCCATTATTGGTGTACTTTAATACCAGATTTTGAGCTGACATATAAAACATCAATCCATTCTTCAACTGGTAAAACACCAGCAATGTTGGAAAAGGGATGGAATCCAATACTTCCACATAATACTTATAAAAAGGACTTAGTGGATATACATCCCACAGCAAGTAGTTTCAAAATGATGCTTTACAAGGCAAGACATCATGCAAACAGATGTATGAAAGATTCTTTCAAGTATAAAAAAGAAAGATGGGATAAAAGTCGTAAACCACCTAACTTTGAAGTAGGAGACCTGGTCTTAGTATAAACCCTGAATTTTAAGAATATCAAAGGCCCAAAGAAATTTAAATATTTGTTTGAAGGACCATTCATGATAAAAGCACTACATGGACCTAATGCTGTGCAGCTAGAACTCACAGGTGAATTAATGAATAAACATTCAAGTTTCCCTGTAAGCCTGATAAACCCTTACAGCTCAATTGACAAAGAGTTATTTCCCCTAAGAACAAAACCAACACTTGAAATTCCCCCTCTAGAAGAAGGAGAAGACAAAAAAATTGTAAAAGTCCTTAAAGAAAGAAGGACTAGAAACAAAAAAGAAAGAGAATACCTTGTGAGGTATAGAAACCCAACTCAAGAAGATTAATGGCTACTTGAGAAAGATATAACCCTGCTGATAAACTACTAAAAAGCTTCAGAAATGAAAGAAGGCCTAGAGAATAGAAACAATAAGCATTATTGAGCTTCAAGACTGAGAAAGGATAATGAAGAGGTAAGACAGTGGATGATACCCTGATTAACTATATCAGATTGTGGTAAAATATGTTTTGGTGGTAGGGAATTTGAGCCTTTGAAATATGACAACATATCCAAAAAGGTCACAAGAAAGATTTACAATGATTATTCTTTTAAAATAAGTGAAAATGCCATAAATAGGCATAAACTCCTAATTATCTTAGAATATAATTAGTAATCATGCAAAATGAACTACACCATTAGATTCCTCATGATAAAATACACCTAAATCAATCTTAAAGCTTAAAGTCAATAATTAATGAATAACAAGTAAGAATACCATAAAAAAGACATAAGCTCTTATTTATCTAAGAATCAAATGGAAAAACATGTGAAATAAATAATACCATTGTATTTTCCATGAAATACTACATATATAAAATCTCTATGTCATATTTGTAAAGTAAATATTTCAGGAGATAACCTGAATATATGCACTTTTATGATCAGTGCATATATTCATAGTTTTTAGTTCATATCTCTTAAAATAATAATGATAGAGAGTTAGGCCAAAGATAAAGTTACCCTGTAATTCCTGTAGGAATACAGATTTAAGCTTTATTTGAAGTGTTATGAACAAGGTTATAACCTGTAAGGGTTTATTGAATCAAATTGTTATAGCTGTTGACCACTTTGTTGTGAAATGGTCCAAAATTTAAATAATATGGATTTTTTAAGCTCTACTAGTCTATACGTGAAGAATAATGTATTTTTATTATTGTATTCAAGCTACAACCCCTTCAAATCATGGTTTGAAGTTGGAAATAGTGAATTTTGACAGAAAATATGAGTTACAAGAAAAATCATGAAAAATACTATTTTGATGATGTAATTGAATTCTCTTGGAAGTTTAATTATGAAATTTTATGCTATCTGAATCCACTCTCCGATTGGCTTTATCCTGTATAACTTCAAAGATCTTCATGATCAAAGTTCAAGCTTAAAATTGATCATTTATGATCACTCACTGTAATCCTATATACGTTTAACAGTTATATAAGTGATGAAACTGGTGAATACTACTAGATTATGACTAATAATAATGAAATTCACAAATATTAGGCTTCTTCTAAGCCTATGATTTCATCAATCTTGGAGTTATAGTGAGAACTCTAAGTAATGGCATAGTGATGAGATAAGATAGTTTAATTATGATGTAATCCTCATTTAACCTTAAAATACTGATTAATTCCAGTGGATACCATTATTAAACACCTACTAGAAGCCTGTTTGACTCTAGGAGGGAAGAATTCACTATAAATAGAGCTCTTTTTACTCTGTTTCCCCCTCAGATGCAAGAAGAACATTAAATTATTAAAGCAAAAGGTGGAATCTTTGTTCTCTTTAAATAAACCTGTTATATAATCAAAGAGTCAAGTTAATATTTATCATAATAATCAATTTTGACTTCATTAAATCAATTTTCAATTGTTTCTGTTAAATTCCTCTTAAAATCTCTAATTCTGTGTAAAAACAAGAATATTTGTAATTTCTTTTAATTTTTATTGTAAATAAAATTTAAATAAGTTGTATTTATATTTTTTGGTGTGAAACATTCAAAATTATTATATCAAGTGTTAAAAGTAGGTTATTTTATATTTTTATAATAATTTATCTTTATTATTATTTTTTCAAACATTCTTAAATTAATATAAAGAGTATTTATATTAATTCATAACCTTAATATTAGTAATATTATGGTTATCATTGTTTTTTATTGTTAAAAAACTTTCTTACGCCTTTTTTATTTTTTTGTAGAAATAATGAAGTGCTATAAATATATTAATTATCATATATTAATATATAAACTATACTATTATGTTCATTCAATAATATAGATATTTTACGCCATAATTATAATAATTCTTTAGTATTATAATTGTATTTTATCTTATTCTTTAAATTTAATAAGGAAATTCAGAGTAAAAGAAGTAAAATATTAGTAGTTTTTCCTTATTGTTTCATAGTCAAACCTTAAATAGATTCTAGCCAAGAAAATTTCACTTATTCATACAGTACTGGTCTATTCTTTCCATTCTCATCCTTTTGAATAATAATTGAACCGGATAAAATATAAGATGAATCTATTTTCAATTTGCTTTTCTATTCATCATAGTTCAATTTCTTCAAAGTAATATCTTCTCCCACTATTCTCCTGAGTTTCATAAATGCTTCTTCACATTTTTCATACCATATCCACAATAAATCTTCCCTTTTAAATTTTCTTAATGTTTCTGAAACTTGTGAAAAGTTCTTAATAAACATCCTTACATATTTGCATAGTCCTAAAAATCCTCTAACTTGCTTCTTGGTTCTTGGTTTATGCCAATTTTGTCTCTTGTTTATTTTTTATTTTGAATTTTTTCTTCCTCCCAAAGATACAATACTACCTAAAAAGGTACTATTATTTTGAATAAAGCTAATAGAAGCTGTAGCCCACAAGGGAAAACCTTTAATGGAATTTCATGAAAGGCTTACTGAGCCATCTAGATCTCTGTATTACCTTTGTGTTGACCTGTAAATCAATCATCAAAATTTGAATCTTTCTCAAGTCTGAGATTCTTTCTCTCTTTGTATAGATTTGATATTTTGTTTCACCTCCAATTTTTTAACCACTTCTCTCATTTTTTTCAATGTAGAGTAATTTTATACAATTAAATCTACTATCCTACACACTCAGTACTTTCAAAATATAATTTTATTTAAAATAATTATCATTAATATTAGTATTTACTTTACACATCCCTTAATTTATTGAGCTTTCTATTACATCTTATTTCTCTTTTTATTGTCATTTATTTGAGATTTTATATCACAGTTATTTCAATATACATTTTGTATTGCTCATTTGTTCCTGTTTTTATACCTTTTACTCCTAAATGACTGTATATATTTATATTTATTTTATCATTTTTCTAAAAAGAATATATGAAGCTGGCTTACAAAACATGCTTAAAACCCAAATCAGATCTTGAGGAAGACCTTCCAATCTTTTCTTTTATTAATTCACAAAGAATTTCCATTGTGAAGGTGGAAACAAAAGCTAGGAGAAGGGGGTTTGAGATATTTTCAATGCAATTGAAATTGTTGGAGAAGTCCACTGTTAGTGTCTTTTTTTACTTTGTGGTTTTAAATTAAAAACATGTAATCTGATAAACATATACTTCATTTTTACTTTGTGTCTTGTATCATCATCATCTACCCATATATATGATGTATATCCAAAAGGATGGGACCAAGTTGATTCAATCTTTGCCTTCTTAAACATGATTTTCAAAAGTTCTTTACCTGCTATTCATATTAAAGTTCTATACTGTATAACCTTTTATTTTTCTACAAATTGGTTGGTTTGTGTTTCATGTTCACATTTAATGAAGTATCCTTTACTAACATACATCTTTTGCAGGCTATTTTCAGTATCAGTTGACTTTTAAATGTTCTACAAAGATTTCTATTAAAGAATAACCAAGTGAATTTGGTTTTCATATTGTATAAGCCTTGTTCCAACTGAAAAGAATGAATTATTCCAACAGGCTATGTGTTTGATTGGATTTGTTAAAACAACAGTCACAACAGCACCAGTGTCAGCTGTACAATTCAATTGAGGACAGACTGAGACACAAAAAAATTTCTATTTTCACATTATGAAATTGCTTGATATACAAGCTGGACTTTTCCGAAATTTTAACTGTCTTATTTATTAATTTTTTAAGGTTAGAAGTTTAAAATGTAAGATTATTTCAGAGAACCTTACATGAAGCTTTGTTTGAAACCGCTTTCTACATATTTTGTTTTTTGAAAATCACACAGGTGGTAAGTATTTTTCAAAATGATTTCATAAAGTCACGGAAAAATACATATGAAATGTCACAACATCAAAACTCATCAAAAATTGGAAGCTTGCTTACGAACCAGGGCATAGTGAATTTTTTTTAAGCTCACTAACATGGTTGGTTGTTTGATGCCCAAACCCCATTCTGGTAAATAATGATATGCACATAAACCACATACTTGACTGGTTTGAATTAAATCTATTTGACCTTTTGTTCTCAATTAATTTATTGAAATGATTCTAAAGATACTAAAAAGAGTTTTATGACTTGGTTAAGTGTGCTCTCTTTTTTTAATCTCCTTAATTATTAGAAAGGTCTTCTTTTGAGGTTTCCATAGGACTTTCAACAGATGTTTTACTGATCCATAACTTACATGAATTCTTTTAGTTTTGTACTTGATAAAATTTTTTGGTGGCTTATTTTTAATATCAAGGAAATTTGATTGATTCCCACAGCTGCATGCAATTATCTCTTTTGCATAGTTTAGAACAACGTTTTCTCCTTAAGAGTGCGGTATTTTCAAATGATGACGAATTCTTGGATCTGTCATTTTCGAATTGGAAAGAATCTGAAGGTAGGTCTCTCGATACAGTGTACATTTGACTGGATGGGTAGAAGGTGGGAGAATATTACTAGTTAAAAAATTCTTTTCTTCCAATATTTTCCACCGACAAAAGAAGTTCATGGGGGTTAGGAAAAATCTCTCAAAATTTAGAAAATAAAATATTCATTTAGTAATTATTTTATAAAAGATTTAAAACATACACTAACCCAGTTTTCCCTTTGTTTTCAATTTCTTTAAAAAGCCATTTAATTGGTCTCCTGAATTCTTGTAAATAGCACATAATGGACCCTACCATGAGAGTTTTGCCTTTACATCTGATTTGGAGTGATTATTAGGCATGATAGTTAAATTTGAAAACAAGACCTCTGTTGTCTTACAATAGCTCTTCTATTTATGTAAGAAATAATTTCCATCCTATTTATTAATTTACTGAGAGATCAAATATCAGTACACAAAACTGAAGTACATTTTTTTTGAAAGCCAATTCAATTTTAAGATACTCTTGATTGAGTCAAACTCACCAAGAAAAACATCCAACACAGCTAATGGCAGAGAAATGGAGAAGAAGAATTTCCACTCGCTAGCTTTAATCTTTCCTGAATTGGAGGTTCCAATTTAAGAGGGAATTCTTGTAACTCCTGTTGGCACAATCACATATTCAATCAATAAATTGAATTTATTTACTTTCTCATGTGGTATACCTTTGATTATCTTGCTTTTTTCATCTTAAGAAATTTCATCATTGATCTCTTCTGTATTTTTTCCATCTTCATCATTTTCTTGATTTTTTTCACTTGATTGTGCAAAGCTCTATTGCCATTGATTGACAAAATGGCTCCTAAGAACATCCTCATACCACATGTGCATCAAGCCAGGAGAAAGATTCTGAACAGAATACTAGTAAGGAAGATGGTTTATCTCTGACCAACAGACTCCTGCCTTTTTTATAATCCTCTAATTCTTGGCTTGATTTCTTTCTTGTTTTATTGCATTTGAGTATCTTCTAACATTTTGTACTCAACAAAGGCATTCAACTTCCAATTTGTTCATATTATCCTTGACAAAATCACACCAAGTGCAAAAAAGAATGCAAAGTGTGAAGCATACCTGGCCACCTTGTTGGTGAAAACTAGATCTGCTATCAAGAAACCCTGCTTGATAATTACCTTTTGCCCATTGGGGTATGTTGGTGTCCAAATATTGATTACAGTGCTAAGAGGTTTAATTTTTTCAGCCAATAAAGAGAGTATGTTGTTAATTGTTATCATTTTGAGCTGGTCTGTGTCAGCCTGTGACTCAAAACCAGAGCACAAGCATGACAGCCAAAATACCATAAACCAATGGTATAGCCAAGATACTACCAAAACATGGAGCTGAGCCAAATCAGCTCAAAAAGTATCAAACAAAAGAGGAAACTCACCCCTTTCTGAAAATATAAGTCCAATCACCATAGGACAAAGAATAACAAAGTTATTCCTGCTCAAAGTTATTGCTGAGCATAAACCTTAATTTTCACCTCTGATCTAAAATCCAGAACAAGAAGCTTAACCCCATAAAACGGGTATTCAAAATGAAGCTCTAGGCCAGGGCTATCTAATGGTACTAGCCAAACTGAGCTAGCACTAGTATTACTTGAGTTATGGCCAAATTCAGGCCAAATAAGGGTAAACAAAACATTCACCTCTCATCTAACTTTTGCGATTTTAGCGTGAGATACCTAAAGTGGGGCCTTTTGGAAAGAGCACAATCAGGGAAATCTGATGGTGTCATTCATTTCCCCATAGCTCAACTAGAACAAAAGGTATGGGGCAAATAAGCTCAATACAGCTTTTTGCCTATACCACGCAAATGTACAAAACTCTTGTACATGGGATAACTTTGCCATATTTGATGATTCCCATATCAAATGAGGTAACATTGTGTAGAGCACATACAGGGCAACACACTGAACCAATTTTGAGGTTGATATCTCAAGAATTGACAAAGCTATGGCTGTTTTAAGGTCAGATTCCCACCTGCTGTCATATACAGCCTTACCATGGGATAATATCCCATAATCATGAATATGAGGTGTCAAATAGATGCAGGAGCTTGTTTTTACTTCAATACCTCATATGTCAGTCAATACTGGGGTCCCATACAGTTTCTGTACAGCATTCTACGCGTCATACACGTCAGAATCAGGCTGTGAGGTCCCCAGATGAAATTTTTCACCCTGTATTGGTGAAAACTGCCCAGATGTGGTTTCAAAACCACATCTGAGCCCAATACAGGTTAATACAGGTCTTTGCAAACCACAAGCCTGTCCCAGAGAACAAAAAGTCTTCACTTCCTCTACGTGGAAAGGTCTAGCACCCTTTCCACCCCATTTCAGGATAAAAAGGAGGCTTTTCACAGCCAGAATTGTTTCCTCATCCTGCTCTTTAATACCCTACGTAGTAAACTGTCAAAAACAGTTCTACTCTTGGGTAATAATCAGGTATAAAATCAATCATTGTAGCTCTTATTATAGTAATCCAACTGGTAAGACTGCACCCTGGGTTCTCAATAGCACTCACCACAACTATTCTTCAATAGTAGAACCCTTTTATGATATTATGCACCATCATCTTAAATTAAAAACCCTTCTTTTAAATCATTTTTCTGTGTCACAGTCATAGTTCTAGTTGTAAATAGCCTAATTACTGCTTCAACATAGACTCTACCTGACAGTTTGGAACAGGTATAGTTCCAGAGTTAGGCTTATTTTGAGGCTTCCATTGACTTTCTGGTGGGAGATAGAGACAGATGAATGCAAGAACACCCAGAGATACTTGTCTTCCAGAAATAATATTTGTTAAGGGGTTTAACCAATCAACAAATAAGCTGACACATAACACCTGGAGTTATTTTTGAGTGGTTTTAGAGGGTAGATAAAGGCTTTTCCAAGAGTTTTAATTTTTTCAAACAGAGCTTTACTTAGTTTCAGATTGCAATCTCCCTTTCCAGTCAACAATTGAGTCTTTCATTTGGGGTACAAACCACTTCAGCCAGTTAACAAATGTTTGTGTGATATACATTGAAAAGGGTATGCGATATTTGAAAGGCTTTGGACAATTTGGAAGGTTTTGATACTGTTTGGTCATACATGGAAAAGGTTTCATTTATAAAGGAGGAAAGAGAAATTCACTTCAGGGTGTGGAGTGAGGAAATTCTTGGTATCCACAATCAAATGGAGAAGTTTCAATATTGTAAACTTAGTAGAAAATCAGGAAGAAAAAATTCTTGTGGATTTCGGGAGGAACATTGAGATGTTTGAAAATAGTCCTCATATTCTTTGTAATATCTTTATCAGATGCTGAGTTGAAGTTGTTAGCTCTAAGTAAACAAATACTTTTGACTATAAATTCTCTTTCTATATGGCATCTTTCACAGCTGACTCCAACACTAAGGTATAAACTTTTGATGAATCCCAAAAGTATCTGTAAAAAGATTTTTCAGTATCAAATTGTAGTTAATATAAAATCCAAACACTTACTGATTAAGTCAGAAGCATTTTTTTATGGGTAGAAGGGAGGTCAGACACATCTGTGGTACTGCATGAAGCTATAGATATATTCTCAGAGATATTGTCCAGGATAATATGAGAAATATCAAGAGAAATTTCGTTTTTGATTTGAGATGCTTTAGAGCAATTTATATTGTGAGGAATTCTTAAAACTATCAATGCTTGATGCATGCTACCATTTTCATGTGTAAATTGATATTTTTAATTTGAGACATGAGCAGACCTCTATCTGTGGGATAACATATTTCTTAAACTTTCAAGCTGAGTTTTTTTTACTTTAAGATGTGAGAATAATCAAATGCAAGATAATTGGAAAAAGGTGAAAGCAAAAAACATTCAAGTGTCAGTGAAAAAAATCAAGAAAAATAAAAAGGTATGTGAGGTCACAAAACTGACTTTACAGCTGTTAGCAGCTTGTGAGAGACTGTGCAACCCTGAAGTTGGGGGGCAAAGCTTTTTCCTGCCATGAGTGCTTAGTGATTCCAGGTTGCTTTCAACTTTCAGAAAGGTCCTGTGTTCAAATAACCCTCTTGCAGCATTTTTTCAAACTAGCATCATGCTGGCATCATATTAATCACCCTGTGGGGGTGCTCTGAACTGATGGCTTAGTATCTGTTAGGGAAGATTGAATCATATTTTCTCTATGTCTGGGGAGCCAACACCCTCTTCCATGTCTATGAATACCATTTTTAACCTCTAAATTTCCAGGTTAGATGTATGGTATTATGTTGAAGAGTGGCTGAACCAATAAATATTGGGCTAATGGTATCCAGTATACCTTGTATGTGTGATTTTTGATTTTTTTGTGGTAAATTGAAATATTCTGTTTGTACTAGTTTTCTGTTGATATAAATAATGGGGATTTTTGATTGTCACTTAATTGTGTGCTGGGCTACCAATTCTTTGTTTTATTTATTGATTATAAAGTTTGAACATTCTACTGTTTCCTATATTTTATTCAAAAGTAATAAACTTTATCTGATTGACCTTTACTAATTTGGATCCAGTTTTTAGCTTGAAATCACTTTGGCCACTAATCTGTATAGAGATGCATAAACTATGAGTGGCAGTAATAATTTTTATTTTTGTAGAAATGATTTTCTGCCATTTTTATGAGAAAATTATATTTAATTTACCAGAATATTACTTTCAGTAATAATTTTGATATTTTGATATCCCAGTACCTTTCTTTACTGTATCTGAACACCTTTTCTTGTTTTGTTAGTTTCTTTTGCCTATCTAGATACAGTTCTCTTGCTTTTTCTGCATTCAATTGACCAAATTATTGATGGTGGTTTTGTATTCCATACTTGTTCTGCCAAGGTTCAAATCTACAATATCAAAGCTGAAAATTTACTCAAAAAAATAATATATATATACAAAGAAAATAAAGATAAAAAAGTGAAAAATAAGAATACAAAGTTGCCAAAAAAGAAGAGAATTATATCAGAATAACAAAAGTAAGTATTCTACTTTAATCTACATCAAATGTACCTATAGTCACATATCACCTCAACCCCATAACATGAATGATTTTCTGGATATCATGGATCAAAGAAAAAGAATAATACTATACACTGTATACTAGGTAAAAGAATATGCTTTAAAAGAATGCAGCTTGTTGAGCTGTTTAATATGAATGAGGATGTGGAAAATTAAATAAGTGATACCATTACTCTGACAAAATCATGTGTTACATTTCTTGACATAAAGAAACACTTACATATAAGCTAACATAGTGTTACATTACTCAATTCCCACTTAAACTCCCATAGCCAAACATTACAGGTATTGTTTACAAATTAAATTTCACATAGAAGACTACTCAATTAAATACAGCTGAAGGCTGTGCAGAGGAGACATAAGGTTATTAGAGATAAGAATACAGTTTTAAAAAATGGTGCAATAAGCCAAACATTTGGTTCAATATTTGTATCAAATGACACCATTCCAAATTTAACCACTAGCAAAAATTTCTCAAGGCTGTGAACTGACAATAATGAAGTTCAGAATGGTGCAATATCATGATCAAATGACACCATTCCAAATTTAACCACTTGAAAAAATTTCTCAGGCTGTGCATGATAAGAATAAATTTTAGTTAAAATATCAGTATAATTCACAAACGTATGGTGCAATCAACCAAACATATGGTTCAATATTTGTATCAAATGACACCATTCCAAGCTTAACCACTAAAAAAGATGTCTCAAGGCTGTGCAATTACAATAATAAAGTTCAGAATGGTGCAATAAACCAAGAATATGGTGCAGTGTCCTGATCATATGACACAATTCCAAATTTAACCACTAGCAAAAATGTCTCAAGCCTGTGAACTGACAAGAATACAGTTCAGAATGGTGAAATCAACCAAAAATATGGTGCAATATCCTGATCAAAAGACACCATTTTCAACATACCCACCAGCAAAAATGTCTCAGGGTGAAATTTTTTCTAAGTCCCTTGTTTTTGAAATTCTCTATGGAGGGCCCAAAAGGTATAAATGAAGGGCCTCTCTTCCTGTTTTTCCTCCATGCTTCTGATTTAGAAAATAATATTGAGGATCAATCCATCCCTTCTCTAGTAGTATAATCTAGTACTATATTGAAAAGATCAATAGCAAGGCTCATTGTCTTCTATTATTTTTTAGGATTAATTGTTGAAAGATATTTATAATATTAATGAAAGAGTTTAATATTATTCAGTAGTCTTACCATTAAAGTAGTAGTGTCAAAGTAGTGTTTGAAGATATTATCATTAGTGATCTTATCAAATTTATCAATTACCCTTATTTATAGAAGGGATATCATCCTACCATTATACTTTCTATCATAACCCTTATAGATATATTGGATTATATTTATATTGATCCTGATAGTATTATATTAATATTATGTTCTTCATATCTTACCTTTATATTAACCATGACCACCCTTATGAGATTATATTACCATTGAATTATTATAGCTATATTCATAGTATTACTAAATTACCTTTGAAATTATTAATTACCTATCAATATTATTATTAATATTAATAGTGATCTTGAAAAATATATCCAAATATCTCAATTATTGGAAGAAGTAATCATAGAAGAATTAATTAAAAAGAATTATATAATCAATGAAAAGAAGTTCAGAAAACCTCAATTATTAAACAAATATTAACTATTACCATTATTATAATAGTGATCTTTTATTGACATACTGATAGAGACTGCTGAAGAAAATTCTCTAATGGAAAAGCCACAAAAGTAAATAATCTATTTGTGATCTCATCAAGAGGGTATCTTTTTCAGTATATTGAGAGGGGCAGCTAATACACCATAGAACCCAAAGTTATTGGCTAAATCTGATATGCAAAACAGACTCACCAATAATTTCACCCTCAAGGTACTTCCTATTGTTTATCCCACAACAAAAAGAGCTCCTTCATCTGGTGTCCAAACAGTAGAATTTCAATCTCAAGTATCATTAATAAGATTACATTATCAATCCTAGAGGTCAAATCTTCAAAGTCATAAAAAAATCATCAAAAAATAAAAAAAAATAAAAAAATAAAACAAAATAAAAAAATAAATAAAAATGAATAAAAATAAAAAAAATAAAAAAAAATGAAAAAAAATAAAAAAAAATAAAAAAAAATAAAAAAAAATAAAAAAAAATAAAAAATATAAAAAAAAATGAAAAAAAAATAAAAAAAAATAAAAAAAAGAAAATAAAAAAAATAAAAAATAAAAAAAATAAAAAAAAAAAATAAAAAAAAATAAAAATGAATAAAAATGAATAAAAATAAAAAAAATAAAAAAAATAAAAAAAATAAAAAAAATAAAAAAAAATAAAAACAAATAAAAAAAAATAATAAAAAATAAAAAAAAATAAAAAAAAATAAAAAAAAATAAAAAAAAATAAAAAAAAATAAAAAAAAATAAAAAAAAATAAAAAAAAATAAAAAAAAATAAAAAAAAATAAAAAAAATAAAAAAAAATAAAAAAAAATAAAAAAAAATAAAAAAAAATAAAAAAAAATAAAAAAAAATAAAAAAAAATAAAAAAAAATAAAAAAAAATAAAAAAAAATAAAAAAAAATAAAAAAAAATAAAAAAAAATAAAAAAAAATAAAAAAAAATAAAAAAAAAATAAAAAAAAATAAAAAAAAATAAAAAAAAATAAAAAAAAATAAAAAAAAATAAAAAAAAATAAAAAAAAATAAAAAAAAATAAAAAAAAATAAAAAAAAATAAAAAAAAATAAAAAAAAATAAAAAAAAATAAAAAAAAATAAAAAAAAATAAAAAATATAAAAAAAAATGAAAAAAATAAAAAAAAATAAAAAAAAATAAAAAAAAATAAAAAAAAATAAAAAAAAATAAAAAAAAATAAAAAAAAATAAAAAAAAATAAAAAAAATAAAAAAAATGAAAAAAATTAAAACAATTTAAAAAAATTTGAAAAAATTAAAAAGAATGAAAAAAAATAATAAAAAAAATCATTGTTTCATATCACAATTATCATGGAGGAATCATCATCATCAAGGAAGGCTCTAACCTTGGAGGAGGAATTGGGGAAACCACAGTCCATAATTGAAGAACTAGGTCAGGAAGAAAGTGAAGAAGAAGATTTTTTCTGATTTAGAGAATGCTGAAGAATTTCAGAAGAAAAGGCTAGAACTACAGAAGGCTTTGGAAAGAGCTGAAAAAAGACATGGAAAGAAGACAAAATCAAGTCAATTCTCACCTGAAACTACTATGGATGAAAATCTTGAAAGAATGCTTAGACACCAGAAACCATCACTATCACCAACCCAAAAGACATTTGCAACATCCACACCAGGAAAATTTCCAAGATCTGCAAGATTTGCAAAAAAGCTTAAATATAACAACACAAACTCAGAAACCTGGAATAGTAACAATACCC
Organism: Austropuccinia psidii; assembly: GCA_023105745.1. NCBI lineage: Eukaryota > Fungi > Basidiomycota > Pucciniomycetes > Pucciniales > Sphaerophragmiaceae > Austropuccinia > Austropuccinia psidii. The sequence continues at coordinate 28,241,941 of JALGQZ010000004.1, read as the reverse complement.
ACAAGAAATATTGTCAAAATAATAGCAAAGGATACAACCTGAACTTTGATGGAAGTGATTTGAGGATTTTATCAAGAGATCTTAAAGGATAGAATCAATTGAAGGAGCCCATGAAAGGTATTTGGCCATGCAAACAGCATTCTGGAGTGAGGATAAGGATATCAGATATGAAATTGAGGGAATTCCAGGATATTAAATGGAGGATTGGGATCAATTGAAAAAGGAAATGATCAGTAAATGGGGAAAGGTGGAACCAGAAGGAAGACACAGGAAAGATTCATTAACAAGACTATTTAATCAAATGCAACAGCAAGGAGGAGTCAAGAGTTTGTCCCGATACAGAAAGTTTATTAGGGAATATGACATCATTTCAAAATATCTGCTTAAGTATGGGTATATTGAAAAGGAAATGATTATTATGAAGATTTATTTGATTATTTATCACCAGAAATTAGAAGTAGTGTTACTAAAGAAATTATTAAGGACAGGACCATGGTTTAAGCAAGAAATGGAGGATATCTCTTACCTGAAATGGATATTCTCAGAAAGTATATTGAAGCAGAAGTAGTTATTAAAGGGAAATCACAAATATCAAATTCAGATGAAATCAAAAGTAGAAAGAAAACCGGATTTGAAGATGAAATCTGGGTGGAGGTTATCAAGCAAATGAAGAATATTAGCAAGAAAATAAAGAACCTGCAAGCTCAAGAGGCCCATGTAAATGAAGCCCCAAAAGAATTGAACCCAATAAAGGATTCTTTAGACCAACTGAAAGAACTATCAGATTCTTTTAGTCCCCCAAAGAGGTTCTTGAAGGATAAACCAAACACTCAAAGGTCAGGATTAGCACCACATGCACAACCATTCAGACAATGAAATACCCAGGAACATTTACCTTCAAATGATCAACCTTATGTGCCAGCACGACATTATCCAAGACCACCCTTAGAGTCCTATTACTGCTTTCAAAATTTTCATTCATTGAAAGTATGTAGCTACCTGGCAGAAGGTATGGAAAAGAGAATTTTAAGTAGGCAAGGACTAAATTTCCTTTACCCTAATTTCCAAATATTACCCTCAGAGGGAACCAAATCTCCAAAGAATTTAGTCAGGGAATTTGATAAGGAGCAAAAGGAAATCTCAAAGAAAAAAGTTGAAAATCCTCTATCAATACCAGAAGATCCAAAGATAGTTGAGCCAAAGAATGAAGAAAAAGAAGTATTAATTGCTCAAGTAGAAGACTGAGGTAAGTGGGAACCACCAACAGTATCTTTACCCACTGAGATGTTTGAAACACATGCAGCTCTCAGACAAACAAATCAAATATTGGATAAGCAAGAAAGCCAAAGTAAAGAAAATTCTCAAAGTAAAAAACCCATACTTCCAGGAACCTATCATGAGGATGGGGATGAAGAAGAGATGAAGATGGTTTTTGAAAACATATATAAAGGTAAACATACTACAAGAAATGAAACATTTGAAGGAACTGAAAGTAAAGAAAAAGGGAATGTTGAAGAGAAAAGTAACAAGCTAAATCAAAATATGGCTCATCACAAAACTTAAAAGAAAGAAATAATTAAGGTCAAAAAAGAATTAAAACCAAAATTAGCAATTTAAAATGTAATAAATAAAATCTTGGAACAGAAAATTAACTTAACATTGGAAGAAATATTATGAGTTTCCCTGACCTTCATTCACAGGCTGCAAGAAATTTCTCTTGAAGAAAAGGAAGCTATGAAAGAAGTTAACACTTTGGACATTAAAGAAGATGTTATTTCTGCAAAGATTAGAGACTTTCGAAAACCAAGACTTAATTATGCCTGTCAATTTGGGTTTATGCAAGTATTTTTTGGAAAAGAAGAATATCCAGTAATGGCACTGTTTTACACAGAATCAGAGCTCAAGATAATCACTGAGGATTCAGCAATAAGATCCTCACTTCCAGATAGAAAGCTCAACATGAAGTTAAGAGGAACTGGAGGATGTACAACATCATTAATTGGATTAGCCAAATTCAAACAAGTACTTTTGCCTTCTGGAGAATAAAAAGATATTCATTTCTTCATTTCCAAGGGAGAAGTATATACAGTCTTGGAAGGCCCTTCTTGGAATACAATAATATTACCTTGGACTTTTCACAGAAATAAGGTGAAATATTTAGATATAAAGAAGCATATTGTAGAATATTATGTATACCATAAGAATTATTTTATATATTTGAAAGAATCAAATTAATAAAAGAAATAAAAATAACTTTTTTTATTACTTTTTATATTTTGATCTTTAAAGAATAAAATAAAATTAAGATGATTATTTTTGAAATTAACTTATAATATGATTTATTTCTAATTTATAAATATCTTTTTTAATCACTAGAGTCACTCAAAGAAAGCTCTTGCAAGTCTAAGGATGTGAAAAACCATGTGTAAACCAGTACAATTGCTTTCCAAATGCCTCAACAGCTCTTAAAGTTGATAAATATAGAATTATAATATAAACTTACAATTATAACTATAATATATTATTTGATGAGCCCAATTTTAATCTTTTTAAAGGTCTTTTTAAGTAAATACCACAGCCAGGCCCCCAAATGTAAGGCTTGACTATGAAAAAATAAATAAAAATTACTAATATTGTACTTATTGTACTCAGAATATCCTTAGGAAATTTAAATTATAAGATAAAGAAATCATAATGATAAAGATTTATTATAATTATGGCATAAAATATTTATATTATTAGATAAGTATAATAATATGAATTATATTAAAAATTCAATATAATGAAAATAAATGTATTAATATATTTATAGCACTTTATTATTGTTACAAACAAATAATAAAGGCGGAAAAAGATTTTTTAATAATAAAAAACAATTATAGCAATAATATTACTAATATTAAAGTTATGAATTGATACAAATACTATTGATATTAATTTCTTAAATATTAGAAAAAAATAATAAAGAGAAATTATTATAAAGAGAGAAAATAACCTACTTTTAATACTTGATAATATTTTGCATAATTTTTAACCAAAAAATATAGATACAACTTATTTGGATTGTATTTACAATAAAAATTGAAATAAATTACAAATATTCTTGTTTTGATGTGGAACTGGAGATTTTTAGATTAATTTAACAAATGCACTTAAAAACTGATTTAATCCATCAAAGTTAATTATTATGATAAAGATGAACTTTATTCTTTGAATATATAACAGTTTTATATAAAAAGAAGAAAGCTTTTACCTTTGGTTTTAATAATTTAATTTTTTTGTTGCATCTGAGGGGGAAAGAGTAGAAAGAGCTCTATTTATATTAAACTCTTCCTTCCTAGAGTCCACCAGGATTTTAATAGAGGTTTACTGATGGTGTAAACTGGAATTGATCAGTATTTTAAGGTTGAGTGATGATTACATCATAATTAAACCATCTTATCTCATCATTATGTCATTATTTAGAGTTATCACTATAACTCTAAGTTTGATGAAATCATAGGCTTTTCAGAAGCCTAGTATTTGTGGATCTTTTTATTCTTGATCATAATATAATAGTATTCACCAGTTCTATCACTTATATAGCTTTTAAGCTTAAAATAGGATTACAGTGAGTGATCATAAACGATCAATTTTAAGCTTCAACGTTCATCATTAATAACCTCTAAGTTATCAATGCTACAGCCAATTGGAGAGTGGATTTTGATAGCTTAACATGTCATGATTAAACTTCCAAGAGCATTTTATTACATTATCAAAACTCTATTTCTGATTATTTTTCTTGTAACTCATGTTTTCTGTCAAAATTCACTATTTTAAACTTCAAACCATGATTTCAAGGGGCTTTACCTTGAATATAAGGATAATAATACATAACTATTCACGTATAGCCTAGTAGAACCCTAACATCTTCCTTATTTCAAGTTTGGACCACTTTCACAACAAAGTGGTCAACAGCTATAGCAATTTTATTCAATAAACCCTCACAAGTTATAACCTTGTTTATAGCTTTTCAAATAAAGCTTATATCTCCTTCAGTGAATATGTGGTAAATTTTTTTTTTTTTAACTCTCTATCATGTATATTTTAAGAGATAGAAGCTAAAACCCATTAATATATGCACTGATAATAACAGTGCATATATTAAGGTTACTTCATCAAATATTGACTTTACAAATATGACATAGATATTTTATATGTGTAGTATCTCATTGAAAATCCAATGGTAAAATTTATTTACCATGTTGTTCCATTGGTTTCTGAGATAAATTTGAATTTATGTCTTTTATATGGTAGTCTTATGTATTATTCATTAATTATTGACTTCACAGACAAGCCATAAAAATGATATATGTGTATTTTATCATGAGGAATCTAATGGTTCAATTCATTTCACATTCTTTCTCATTATACTCCAGGTTAGTTAAGAGTTTATGCCTATTTATGGCAGTTACACTTATGTTAATATAATTATTTTACAAGAATGATTATTATAAATTTTTCTTGAGACTTTTTGGATATGTGGTCAGATCTCAAAGGCTCACAATCTAAATACTCCCATCTAGAATTATGATTTTGTGGTGTTGCAAGGATACCCAAAAAACATAAAAGAAATATTATGGGGCCAACACTTTGAGCTTCAAGCAGATGCTAAAACTTTGATAGAAATGATCAACACACCTTGTTTACCAAATACACCAATGACAAGATGGATGGCATTTATTCAGCCTTTTCAAATTTATCTTGTACACAAACCAAGGAATAAATTCACTATCCTAAATGGGTTATCAAGAAGACCAAAAGGAGAAGACAAAGAAGAAAGTGAAAGGGATGATTTTACTGAAGAGCAAGATTGGATAAAACATCATTCAGGATTTGTCCTAAAAGAATTAAATACAAGGAAAGTGGGAAAATTATCAAGAACTAAAAGCAATATTGATATTAAAATAAAACAGGAAGTATTTGGAAAACATACGCAGAAGTATTTGAATACTTTTCAAAAGACACAAAGTATTAGAGAAGCATGCTTCAAACAAATTTAAAGCAGATCAGTGAGTTTCTATATAGAAGGAGGGCAGCTGAAAAGAAATCAAGAGCATCCAAATATATTTGTGTAAAATTCAAAAGCTGAGAAACAGATCTTAAGGAAAATTGATGAAGAATTGGGGCATAGAGTGGAAAATGAAACATACAGGAGAATAAAGAAAAGATATTGGTGGGTAGTAATGAAAAAGATATTCAAGAAATGGGTTAAATAATGTCAAGAATTTCAGAAAAGGAGTCATTTAAAACAAAAAGAAGCAGGGAAGATATCTGTAACATTTTACCTTTTTGAAAGAGTCAAAATGGATGCAGTTAATATTAATGAGGGAAGATGAAAATACTTGGTTGTAGCAATAAATAACTTTTCAGGATGGCCAGAAACTGTGGCATTAACAAGGATAACTGCAAAATAAGTCTCAGAATGGTTTACTTCAAAATGTATATGTAGGTATGGATCTCCAAAAGAAGTGAAAGTTGATGGAGAAGCAGAATTTTTAAAATAACTACAATAAACAGTGGAAAGAGCAGGATCAAGAATCAGAATAAATACACATTACTACCCAGAATCTCCAGGAATGGCTGAAAGAGGTAATACGAAATTAAAAGATGCACTTGTAAAAAGATGTGGTAAAAATGGATCCTAATGTAAAAAATACTTGCCAATTTTCACTTTGGCAGATAGAATTTCAACAAAAAAAACAACAGGGTACTCACCATTGTAACTTCAATTTGGAAAGCAGGCTTTCTTGCCAATTGATATGGAAACAAACACATTTCTAGCTGTTGAATGGAATAAAATATCAACAAAAGAAGATCTATTGGAAGAAAGTGCCATACATATTGTGGCAAAAGAGGAAATAGAGTCAAAAGAAGCAGACAAATTAAGAGATTCAAGATCAAAATCAGTTCAATACTGGGACAAAAGGATGGCACATAAATTGATAAATCTGCTTTACCCAGGGAATTTGGTATTAGTTTACCACAAAATATTTGAGTCACATTGGAGTTTCCTCTTCAAAGACCATTGAAATGTACCTTTTGGAGTTATCAATCAAGTTAATAATGGACCTTATTGGATTGAAGACCTGGATGGAACTAAGCTTGCAAGGAAATTTTAAGCAAGTCGCATCAAGAGTTTTTATCCCAAATGAAAGGTAATTCCATCAAGTTCAGGGTCAGGAAATGAAAGCAGTGAAGAAATTGTTGTTGAAGATTAAATATTGGAGTGAGAAGAAATTTAAAAACACACTGAATCTGATTAATATTGGAAACAATCTCAACTGGAATGCTGGGGACAGCCTTAAATTGGAAAGGGATGTGGTATTCTGTACCTTAACCCCCAGATTAAAGCTTACCAATAATGATGTATTATCAAAATTAAAAAGAAAAATAAAATTGAATTAGTAAAGAGAACAGAATCAAAGGAATATAAATTGATCAATCTTGTAATTCAAGCAAAAAATAGCCCACAGTCAAATTTTAAAGAAAAAAATACAAGAGAAATAGTTTAGGATATATATGAAAAAATAGAAATCAGAGAACAGGTAGTGCTATTTAGGAACTAAGGAATACACACTGACAAATCAAAATTTTATCCATCTTACACCACCGCTAAGAGGCTGAAATAATCAGTTGTACATTGCACTGATCTAAGCAATGGCTTATGTTCAAGAACTGTCCTATTTGTAAGATTTGTCTATGAAACTGTTGATAATATTACTAGTGATCAACAGTACTATGACTGTCCTTATGAAATATAATAATAAAACTATTATAACCACAATTAAATAATTAATTAATTGTTTCTTTTACTTGTTATAACCTACTAGTTATTATAACAGTAAGCAGTAATTGTCTACAAGAAGTATTTGATAATAAATCTTCTTTATTAAAATAATAAAATTATTTTAATGTATAGTTATCTTTTGCAAGAATAATTATAAGTATAATTCTTGAAGAAAACTATTACTCCAGAAAACCGTTTAACAATTAATAATAAATCATTCACTAATACTCCAATTAACCTTGGAAGGAGATTGGAAGAGAGATTTGATGTATAATTGTGGATTTAAAGGATCAAAATTAACTTATAGCAATATTACAGCAATATATAGCTTATTTCTATGCTTTCACGTCTTTCTGATTGATGCTGAAAGAACTAAAACACTTAAGAAAGAATTTTAACTAATACTTACTTGTTGGTAATAAAGATATAATTGAATAATAAGATCATTTTGAAAAAAAACAGCAAGAGGAGGCCTCTTTTAAGTCTAAGACAGCTCACAGAGGCGTGCCATGGAGCAAACTGAAGAACCAGTGAGTGAGAAATCAAAAATCCTTTTTGTATTAATGATTTCCACATCTGTTGTCATGTAACATTATTATAATTATTTAACTGATGCTTTCATGTGACTACTAACCAAAATATTGTTAAGAATAAAAGGAGTAACAACTGTAAACCTTCTTTTATTTCAAAAGAAACATTTATTTCTCAAAGCTATCAATTTTATTGGAAATTTAATTACAGGTTTTATTTGCTGTGAATTTTTGAAGATTCAGTATTTCACATGGAATTATCAAAAATGGACTGTAAGTAAAACATTGAATTTTACTTATGCAACTGTACTTTTTTTTGGTTTCTGTATGGTTTATACTTCCCTCCATTTGTTGTGAAGGTTTCAAAAATATTAATTAATAATTGTATTTTTAATGAATTTTTGAATTTTTTACCTCATTTCTACATAGAATTGCAAATAACACTATACAGCAGGTTGCTATGAGGTAAATCAATGTATACTAGTCCAAAAAGGGTTTGAATTACTCTTTTGGGGCTTATACATGTAAAATTATTAACATTTGACATAGGTAAAGGAGTCTAAGTTGCTCTTTACCTCTCTGTCACATCAAAATAGTAGCTTATTTGCAATTTTCTTATGATTTAATGAGATTTTAACTTAGTAACTAGGTTCCCAAAAGGTTTTAGTATGCTAATTGGGCCAAGTTCAGTAATGGATCCAAGCTGTAGAGCTATCAATGCCTCATAAGCCTCAGAAGCTGGGTACCCTGGCTCTCTTTGATGTCTTTTTTCCCCCTTAACTATTTTCATGTCAAAAATAGAAATTCAGGCTTCAATACTGATATCCACTATGGGTGTATCAAAACTGTATTTAAGAATACCAGAATTTTAAGTTCCAAAAACATGCATAACATTATTCTGAGTGTATATGCAACATGGTATTTCTCACATTCCCATTATTTTGGGGTGACATTTAGAAAAACAGAAAATTTCACAATTCTTTTATGTGGTATTGATGATGTGGTATTGAAGTATTTTCCATATTACCACCTCTTAGAGTTAATTTAATCTTATTCACTCTATGGAGCTACCCTAGGTGAATGTTTGTGTAGAATCCAAATATGGCCTTAAATCCATGGATTTACCTACTCACAAAAATGTTATTCATCTTTTCTGAAATAAAAAAACATTAATTTCAAATATATGCATGACTTATGGGTTATGCATAGTTCAAAATTTATTTTTAAAGATAGTTGTGGCCTATTTGGGTATGTAAAATATACCTCAAGGCTCACATTCCCTCCCACCACAAAATAAAATTGTGCTACAATTTTATTAATAAAATCAAGGAGAAAAAGGCCCCAAAGGGGGTTAATGTCCACTTTCCAGCCTCTTTACATTACTCATATCAAGTAATTTAAAGCACATTTATAGAAATATTCAGGCTTGTGTCCTTCTTTCATGTCTAAATCTTATCAAGAGTTTATCTGAGTCAGGTATTCCTGATTCTGCCAGCCATTCATCTTGATGTACTGGATTGCTATATCTGACAAGATATTCTTTTTGATTTTTACCCCCAAGTCTCCTTTCTTGAATTACTTTCTTTATCTTTTTGTCTCCACTCTGTTCCACTGGTGGTACAGTCAAAGGAGTTGGGTTCCTGAAAGGAAAAAATTCTTTTTCAGCTGGTTGATAAGGCTTCATCAAGCTGACTGGAAAGGTGGGGTGTTCATATTCTAATTTACCACTTAATCCCACTTGAACTGCATTGGTTCCATGTAAGGCAATAATAACAAAAGGTCCTACATGAAAATCTTTAAGTTTCTGTGGGCCTTTGATATTATTAAAATTCAAGGCTGAAACTAGAACTAGGTCCCCTACTTTGAAGTGTGGTACCTTGTGACTTTTGTCCTACTTCTGTTTTGCATAGTCAAAAGCGTCATCCATACTCTGTTTTGCATGATGTTTCACTTTATGAAGCATTATCTTAAAGCTGGAATCTGTAGGATGGATTTCTATCAAGTCTTTCCTCAGTGTGTCTGTTGGGATTATTGGATTCCATCCTTTTTCTAACAATGCAGGAGTTTGACCTGTAGAAGAATGGACTGATGTCTTATATGCCAATTCTAATGCAGGTATTAGAGTGCACCAGTCATTAGTAAATTCATCTGAGTCTTTGAATACTAACCCATAAGCACAAAATCTCCTGATTATGTCTTCTAAAGTTTAAATCATTCTCTCTGCTAGTCCATTTGTTTGAGGGTGATATGCTGTTGAGAATGATAACTTAGTCCCAAACAATCTGTGAAGATTAGTTCAAAGTTCAGATGTGAACTTGGGATCTCTGTCACTTATGATATTCTTAGATAATCCCTTATGAGAAATAACTCTAATTCATAGAAAAAGAGCTGTATCCATAGCAGTTTCATCTTTATGACATGGCAAGAATATGGGAGTCTAGCTATATCTGTCTACAATCGCTAAACAAGAATTATAACTTCTGTCACCACTTGGAGGAAGTGCTGTGACCCAATCCATATGAACAACTTCCCAAGGGGATCTTGGTTCTTTAATATGAATCATCAGTTCAAATTTCTTGCCTTTACTCCTGTTTTCGTTTTGGAATCTGTCACAGGTATGGCAATATTCAATGGTTTCTTTTCTCCAAGATGGCCACCATGAACAGTTTTTCACTTTTTCAAGTTTTCTGTCTTCTTACAGGTGTCCAGAGTAGGGGCTATTATGGCATTCATGAGGAATGGTACTGATAAGCAATCTGCTACACAATCTCATTACAAAAGAATTTTTGGTTCTGTGGTAAATTGTTTCATAAAATAAGTGAAATATTCCTCCAGAATAGGAATTTTTCCAAACCATATCCAGTGAATTTACTAAAGATGTATCTTTTCAGTCTTTATCTAACAAGGAATTCAAGATATGGCGATTCTTTTCCTGGTTATAAGATTCTCTGATTTCTCAAAAGAATTCAGTCCCAATATCAGTTATGTTAATTCCTTCAATTGGAATCTGTGGTTCTGCTTCCAAATGTACATAAGCTGGGTTATCAGGAGTATTGGCTAATTCCCACCTGCTAAGTCCATCAGCATTCTTTTGAATGTTTCCTGCCTTATGAACTATAGTAATCTTACCTCTATATTCTTGAATGACTATTTGCCATCTCAACATATGTCTGTTGGGAGGTTTCATGTTAAGAAGTGATTTCATGGCATTACAGTCAGTTATCACTTCAAAAACACTTCCATCAATATAATAGTGTAATTTCTCAAGTGCCCATACCAAACAAAAGCACTCCATCTGGCTTGCACCATATCTGGCTTCTGTTGGTTTAATTTGTCTTCAGATGTAACAAGCTGGTCCCTCTGTAGGTTTGTCATCACTAATTTGGACTGGATGTAGGGCTGCCCTCAATCCATCTCAACATGCATCAATGTACAATTTGAGCGCTATATTCCAGTCAGGAATGAGGACTAAAGGTGCTTCTGTAAGGGCTTTCCTTATCTTCTCATAAGCTTTAATCCTTTCCTATGTCATCTCAAATACTGTCTGTTGATCACAAATTCTATAGATTGATTTTGCTAGAATTGCAAAGTTTTTCTTGTGTTTCCTGTAATAAGTGGCAAATCCAAGAAAAGACATCATTTCTTTCTTATTATGGAATATTGGCTTAAGTAACACTGCTTCCACTTTATTTTTGTCAATGCCCAATCTTGACCCAGAAACAATATGTCCTAAAGCCAAAGTTGCATTTCTTGAGTGAAATCTTCATATTCACCATTGTGGCTTTGTCAAGTACTCTTGCAAGTCTTTCAAAGGTCAAATACCATGAGTCAGAACATATTATAATATCATCAATATAAAGGATAGGCAATCCTTCAGATAATTCTGTGTGGAAGATAGTATTCAACATTCTTTGATAATGAGATGGTTAATTTTTGATACCAAATGTCATTCTGAGATACTCATAGATACCACAGTGAGTGATAATTCTAAGTAATTTCTTAGTTTTGGGCATCAAAACATATTGATGAAAGCCTTTCAATGCATCCATGGATGTTACATACTTGGCTTTGGATAATTGGGTTGAAGTTTCTTGGATTATAGGAATTGGATACCTATCTGGAGCTTTGTAGGTATTCAGTGCACTAAAATCTCCAACCATTGTAGATTTATCATTGAGCCAAGCAATAATAACAGGAATTGTCACCTCAACTTCCTCATTATGGACTTCTTTCCTTAGTACACCTAGTTGAATCAAATGTTGGATATGTTTTTTCAAGGCTTCTCTAGCTCTGGGACCGGCGGGATAAGCTGGTCTTCTAAGTACTGGAGGATGCGGTCTGTAAATATTAATAGTAATATCAACTTCATGCCCTTTAATAGTGCCTAATGGTTCATCATCAGAAGCAAAAGAATTTTGCATATGTATAATACATTAATAAGTTCCTTCCTCATTTTGGGTGACAATGATGGATTAATTTGTGCTTCAACAAGTTGATCTGTCATAAATTCTTCCTTATAAGTATCTTTATTTGAAGATACTATTGATATTTGTTTTGGCATATTGGAAAAGGCAAATGTTTGTCTTTTATTTTCTCCAATTGTAAAATATCTGTCCTTATGGTTATTGATGTCAATACCATAAATATTGAAGTAACAATTTCCAACAATGATATGTTGGGACAAACAATTGTTCATGACTACTATCTCTGTCTTCATTATTACACTTCCTGCAGGATGTGGAAATACAATGGTAGTGTCCAATATGCCCAAAGAGTACATATTATTACTGGCACTACTAAATTTTACACCTTCTATAGGTAACAGATGATTTTTCCATTCAGGTAGTATGATTTGAGGGTAGTCTTTGCCTATACAAGTGCAAAATGCCCCTGTGTCTAAATTGACTTTAGCTTCAAAATTTTATATTAAGACTGATGTAATACAAGATTCTACAGCAGTGTATCCTTTGCCTCTAGCAGGTTTAGTCTTATCCATTCTGGAATCTTGGATATTGATCAGGCTATAGCAATCCTCACTATACTGTGTTAAGTGAGTATGGACTTCTGTAACTTCAAAGAAAGCTGTAATGTTCTCAATAGAATAATCTTCTACTGGTGTTTCTTCAGAGACTGCAGAATCTTGGTCAGATTCTTCTTTCTCTTCAGTATACTGAGCTTCTTCAATGATTAGAACTTCATTTATTTTTGTCTTTTTGGTGCAAGTTTTGGCTAAATGTGAGTTACTCCCACATTTATGACACTTCAAGACAGGCTTGTCAGGTCTCTTGTCATCTCTGGAGATCTTTGGGACCATCTTGGACTCTATAGGGGCTCTAGTCCAAGTTTTTCCAATTCTTGTTCTATTGATGATATATTCCTTGAAATTAATTTAGTCTTCTTATGAACAGGGCTCTACACATCTCCACCAGATAGCATGTTCTAGTTCTCCTCCACATTTTCTTAATACTTTTATATTAATCATTGAGTCAGACATATCTGGGTTTAAGACAGACAATCTGTCTTTCTGTTTGAGGAACCAAATAAGTGGTTTATATATTTCTGAGTTAAAAATGGCACTTTCAAAAGAATTTTCCATTTTAAACCTCCAATAATTGTTGGCCCATTTGGTTATTACTTCTAATTTCCACCAAGGCCAATCATGTTTTCCATGATCTTGTCTTATTTTGTAATACCATTTCTTTGTAGTTCTGGTAAACAAGGAGTCTAGCTTGCCCATTATAATTTCATAATGTATGTGAAAATCCTCTCGCAACAGATCAATTGTTCTGATGAACTCAATATAGTTGTATTCTCCTTCACCAGAGAATGTTGGCCATTCTTCTAATTTAGGAATATCTTTTGTAGAGATAGAATTTTCTTCTAGAAAAGGGTTTATAATTCCTTTTAGTGAAAGTTTCTCTTCAGTCAAAGGTGTGGAGTTTCTTGGCATATGTGGATTTAGTTAATAACTCTTATTAATTTGTTCTACATTTGAAAGTATTTCATCTTTCCATTTCTGCCTTTCGCTGTCACTTCTTGCCAAATGTATGGCAAATTGATTGGTATTATCAACTACTGTTAAAATATAATCTTTCAGAATCTTAGGCTGTTCATTAATGCTTGTAGTGGAAAGATCATCCATTTCATCATCTTGGACTTGATACTTACTCTCAATTCTGTCACATGTATTGGAGATGAATTTAAGTTTGGCAATTGTAGACTTATGCAATTAAGAAACCTTTTTGTTATTCTTTTTCAAGTCATTGATATTCAATGTTATTTTAGTTAGCTTTGCATAAATTTTATAATTCTTTAAATTAATTCTATTTCCAAAAAATTTTATTTCTTGTTCTATTTGCGTGAAAAAGTCCTGTTCATCCTCTCCTGATCCTTGGCTGTGAATTCCATAAGAGTCCTGGCCATATTGAAGACATTGTCCATTGCTGAAGGCTCCAATTTGGGGATCCTGCACCCCTGTGGGTAAGGTCTGTGCCAATTGGCTTTGCCTTTTCCCTTTCCTTGATGTTTATTGGAACCTCTCTGCTTCTTCTGAGGTCCTTTGGGCTTGTCTTTGGACACTTCTGGAGCTGGTAGATGCCACAGGGCCTTCTTTCTCCAAAGATTGAGTCATTTCTAGTTCCTTCTTCTGGTCTATGGATAAAATACTTTGGTTCTTCAACCAATTCTTTATCTTTTTGACCTTGCCTTTGAAAGACAGTGGGCTCCACCCTCCTAAGAGTTCTATGGTCCTCTCCTGACCCAGAAAGCTCTTGATGTGTAAGTAGGAGCTCATGGCCCCCTTTGAAAGGCTTGAACATACTCCCCACTCCTCTTCATTTGCTTCTCTGAACCAGTTTTTGTATTGGGACTGATATATTTCTATTGCTACCGCTTGGGAATGGTTCCGCCCTTCAGATGTTACCTTCAATTAGTTCAGGCTCAGAGTTCACATCAAATTTTGTGGGTACAGACCTTGGGGAATGGGGGGAAACTCTGGCATCCTCCAGACATGTCTTTCTTAAGGAAGACTTTCCAGATAAGGACCTGGTATTTCCTCTTCCTTGTCCACATCTATCTGGTTGGATGGAATAGTTGCTTCCATTTCTGGTATGCACTATTTTTCATGTCACCTTAATAGAAAATGAAAGATAAAAACAGAAAAAGCAAAAACACACCTTTTGGTGGCTGTTTGGCATAATCTATTCTAAATAAAGTGCCTCTTTTGGCAATTTGTACTTCAATGCTTTCTTCAGATTCTTCTTCTGAAGATTCTGAACTAGTAATATATCTCTTACTGACCTTATTACCAGCTGCACTGTATATGATTAAAGACACTTGAAAAATTGATAAAAGAAAGAAATTTGTTACATTTTATGCTTTTAAGATTTTTTTTTATAAGTTTTATGATTTTTTAACATATAAAAAAGTGATTCTTTTCAAAGAAAAAAATCAAAATTTGAGAATTTGAACTTAAAATTAATTCAGAGTAACTCAAAGAATGATTTTATAAGTTTTTAGATGTGAAAAAGCCATGTGTAAAAACAGTAAAAAATTAAACCAAATTCCTCAATGAAAAATATTTCAAAGACAATTTCAAAAATGAAAATGATTTTAACTACAAATTGAAAGAAAAAATCATTAAATTAATATATTTTAGAGCTTAAAAATATATTAATTGAGGGTACAAGGTTCAAAAAACATGGCCAGGCCCCCAAATGTAAGATTTGTCTATGAAACTGTAGATAATATTACTGTTAATCAGAATTACTATTACTGTTCTTATGAAATATAATAATAAGACTATTATAACCACAATTAAATAAGTAATTAATTATTTCTTTTACTTTTTTTACACTACTAGTGATTATAACAGTAAGCAGTAATTGTCTACAAGAATCAATTACAAGAAGTATTTAATAATAACACTTCTTTATTAAAATGATAAAATCATTTTAATATATAATTATCTTTTGCAAGATTAATTATAAGTATAACTCTTGAAGAAAGCTATTACTAGAGAAAACCCTTTAATAATTAATAATAAATTGCTCACTGATACTCCAATGAGCCTTAGAAAGAGATTGGTAGAGAGATTTGATGTATAATTGGGGATTTAAAGGATCAAAATTGATTTATAACAATACTACAGCAATATATAGTTGATTTATATGTATTCACGTCTTTCTGATTGATTCTGAAAGAATTAAAACACTTAATAAAATATTTTAACTAATAATTACTTGTTGGTAATAATGATATAATTGGATAATAATATAATTTTGAAAAAACAGCAAGAGGAGGCCTCTTTTAAGTCTTAGACAGCTCACAGCGGCATTCCATGGAGCAAACTGAAGAGCCGGTTATTGAGAAAAGAATAATGCTTTTTTGATTAATGATTGCATCATCTGTTTTTATGTAAGATTAGCATAATTACTTAATTAATGCTTTTACATGACTACCAACCAAAATATGGTTAAGAATAAAAGAAGTAACAACTGTAAATCTTATTTTATTTCGAAATAAGCATCAATTCCTCAAAGCTATCAATATTATTGGAAATTTCATCATAGGTTGTATTTTCTGTTAATTTTTGAAGATTCAGTATTTCACATGGAATTATCAAAAATGGACTGTAAGTAAAGCTTTTAATTTTACTCATGAAACTGTAATTACTCTTGGTTTCTGTATGGTTCATAAAGCTCTCCATTGTTTTTGGAACTTTAAGAAAGATGCATTAATAATTGTATTTTTAATGAATTATTGAAGTTTTTACCTCATTTCTACATAGAATTACAAATAACACTATATAGCAGGTTTCTATGAGGTAAATCAATGGATACTAGTCCAAAAAGTCTTTTAATTAATATTTTGGGGTTCATCCATGGAAAATTCTTAAGAATTAACATAGTTACAGGAGTCTAAGTTGCTCTTTACCTCTCTGTCACATCAAAATAGTAGCTTATTTGCAATTTTCTTATGATTTAATGAGATTTTAACTTAGTAACTAGGTTCCTAAAAGGTTTTAGTATTCTAATTTGGCCAAGATCAGCCATGGATCCAATATTTAGAGCTATCCAGGCCTCAGAGGCCTCAGAAGCTGGGTACCCTGGCTTTCTTTGATGTCTTTTGTCCCCCTTAGCTATTTTCACCTCAAATATAGAAATTCAGGCTTAAAGACTGATATCCACTATGGGTGTATAAAAGCTGTATGTAATAATACCATAATATTAAGTCCCACAAACATGCATAACACTATTCTTAGAATATATGTAACATGGTATTTCCCACATTCCCATCACTTTGGCGTGTAATTGAGAAAAACAAAAACTTTCACAATTAATTTATGTGGTATTGAAGTATTTTCCATATTACCACCTCTTAGAGTTAATTTAAGCTTATTCACTCTATGGAGTTACCCTAGGTGAATGTCTGTGTAGAATCCAAATCTGGCCTTAAATCCATGGATTTACTTACTCAAAAAAATGTTATTTATCTTTTTCTGAAATAAAAAATGATGAATTTTGAATATATGCATGACTTACAGGTTATATATAGTTCAGAATTTATTTTCAAAGATAGTTGTGGCCTATTTGGGTATGTAAAATATACCTCAAGGCTCACACTATTGTAATTTTTTTCTTTGGTAGTTTTTTTGCCTTCTTTACTTAGTTAAACCTTTCTCTATCTCTTCTCTTTAGTGATATTATCTCAACTTACCACCATAGTACTCATGGATTTCTGTACCTCCCCAGCTGCAGAAAGCATTTAATTTTCAATGAAGATAAAAATACTTGCCAAGGGCTTGTTGTTAATTGCAGCACTCAAAATTGCCATTGGGCCAAAATCGCTTCTCAGTCCAATTAAGCTACAATCTCTTCAATGTTTCCCAACATTTTTCTAAGAAAGAAGTCAAAACAAAAAGCCAAACAAATCATGACAAAGGAAGGATCACTGGAACCACCTGAACAATCAAGCAGACTGGGATCAGAGATTATATGGAAGTTAAATAAAGATTCATTTAGCTATTCTTATTGACTGATCTAATTTTTCTCTATCTTTTGTCCTTTATTTTATCATTTGGCTACACCTTCAATGTGGAAACAGTCAATCAAATTTCAGGCAAGCATGGGACATGCTTGTCTACATAATTCAACTTATTGCAAGACAAAAAAGCTCCAATGAGCTTACTGTACCATATGTTCCTTCATACCTTCAAACTATTGAGAAACATTTCAAGCTACAATTGGAACTATACCAATATGTATTTTGTCCAAAGTTTTATGCACTTCATGAAATTGAGGTAGCTTCTAGTGATTGCAACAGCAAGCTCACTATCAATAGTACTCCATGTGGCACTGAGCTCTTTTGCATTTCCAAATTCAAACCTCTTTTGATAATCAATTTCAAAACTCAACATAATCCAGTCTTTTCTGAACCACAAAAACATGGTCAAGTTTGACTATCGGGTTAATTCCTTATGTGAATTTCATTTCACAGAGTCTATCTACTTGGCTAGGATAGTTCATAAACTTACCAGGAATAGAGCACAAGATTGAACAATGGGTGAATTCACTGTCTTCCAAAGGCTCCAATGTCTTTTTCATGTGATGCAGGCAAATTGTTGGAAAAATATCCTTTGTTGCAATGGGCCCCAAACAAGTCTTCATTTAGGGTGCTGTCTTTCTGTTGATTGGTTCAACCCAAGGGGGAATTTTATTTCTGGAAAACAAGTTTAAATGGGTGTCATTTCTCTTAACTTCTTCAACCTTCCACCACAAATGAGATTTCAGCCATACTGTACCTGCTTTTCCCAAATTATACATGCATCAAAACAGCCCAAAATGTTTAATACAAATAATGTTTTGAAGCCACTTGTAGATAGATCTCTGAATCTAAGTAAAGGAATCAAATTCACTACTCCAAAATATCCTCATGGGCATAAGATATTTTTCAGGCTTGTGAGCTTGATGGGAGATGTTGTAGCCACTCACAAGGTTGCAGTATTTATGTTTCATTCAGCAAAAGAGTTCTGCTCTTGGTGTGAGATCAACAATTATGAATGAGACAAACTAGAACTTGGAACACTTCATAACAAAAGAAAAGTACTTACATCATCTTGGCAATGGAAGTAAATGAAAAAAATAACTGAACGCCAACAATTATCAAAAAAACAGGTATTTGGTAGTCACAACTTAATTTATTACCTTATTGGGATCCTGTTCTTTGCGTGTCTCTAGGAGTAATTCATAATTGGTATGAAGGAGTCTTACATCACTACTTTCGCTTCCCCTGGGGTTATGATTCAAGAAGGAATTATAGAACTTGGCAATTCTAAGGTGGAATCTTAATCAATGGATCTTGATGATAGTGAAACTAGATATGAAGAAATTGAAGCATTTACAGGTGGATGTTTTTCAAACGCCTTAAAGCAAAAAATCGGAAGCAAACTCAAAGAGGTAATTGTTCCGAAAGGAGGAGCGAAATATCATCTCAGGTTGGCACTTCTGGAAATGGAAGGCTGAAAGCAAGTGAATGGTGTGTTTTATTTTCGGCTTATATCCCCTTAGTATTTCTGGATTCATTATTTGAAACGGAACCACAAAACCACCTCTTACTCGTCAACACTACAGCACTTGTTAGATGCACTGAAATTGTGGGGGCTAATTCCATAACCCAATAAGAAGAAGCATTGTTTTCTCAATAATATGGGGTTCATCAAACAACATCTAGTAAATTATTTAAAAATATAAAAATAACCCCAAATCATCACTATTCATTTCATATACCTAAGCAGCTGATGAGATGGGGGCCATTAATGGGGTTGTCAGAGTTTGGCGGTGAAGGACTGATTGGAAAACTGGTTAAATTCAAAAACAACTCAATAAATGGTAAGTCGTCATAAATATTCTTTGAATATAAGCTTCTGAAATGCTTTGTAATTCACAAAAATAGGTGCTGTAGAGGAAACAATAATTAATAAGTTTGGTGGAATTCAGAGACTTTATAAGCATTCCAAGACTCACAAAGGGATTATATCAAAAGAAGAAAACAGAAGTAAAACATCGAATCATAAATAATTAGATGAAAAAACATACACAGAACTACTCAAAAACTTCCAGAAAAATCTTTCAACACTACAAGATTATAGGCATTTACCATATGATGGCCCAGTTCTTCAGAATTACATCACTGAGCATAATGATCTGACCTGGCTTTTTGGCTTGAAGGTGTCAAAGAGATCACCAAATAATCTTATTTATATTAAAAGATCCATTAGCCAAATTCAATTTGGTAATGTGGCTCATATCCTGTATTTAGAGATTTAGCCACTCCATAAAGGCCCAATTATATTGTTACATTTGCTAGATGATGTGAAAAATCGTGATGATAGCGTTGATAGGCTTGACGAAATATTAAGGGATTGGAAAATGAAGCATTTAGAATGCAAAAATTCATTTAATTTCATTAAGATTTCTGATATTTTAGGCCTGGGGGCTTATCGAAATCTTCCTGCATGGGAATTAGGTTGTTGTGATGGGACTATTCTTGCATTCCCTACCAATAAACCTGTTGGATTAGAGGCTTTCAAATGACTATAATATTATGTCTAATTTTATAACAGATTCCCAAATGAAATTTCGGAAGTCATGTAAGTGATTGGGTATAATCTGATTAGTTAGTTTGAAATGCTTATGTTTTTTTTGTGGATATTTTGAGATCAATAATTTTAAATATTTTTAAGCGCTAAGATGGGGAAAATATTTGATTTTATGTTAAAGCATGTCAAATTAGTGTTTTAAGTATTTCAATGATGTTCTCAATATAAGTCTATATTATCAGAATTGAAATATTGAATTAATTACAGTTAAAGCCATTTGATTATTCAAATTGTTGTATTATTTTTTTCATACAAAAATCACTTTTGTGAATGATTAACCACCTTTTTATCAAAGGAGTAATAATGACATTATTTATGCAATATTAAAATTGCTATTCAAATTATGAACATGATCTTTTCAAAATGAAGTGATTAAGAGAAGAAAAACTGAGCCATTTAAATAAGGCTAGTACTGGGAGCATCAAACTATTTTAGAAATATATCAAGTAATATGTTTGAAATACCTTCATTTTGACAAAATTATTTATCCTATTTATCATAAAATTAGGAAGAAATTTTGTATTATAATAATATGAATTAATTATTCCCAGAGTTAGAGTCTTATTATCAATTTTATGACAAAAGCATCATTGAAAAAGGCGTCAGTATTAATATTTGAATAAGAACATTATTTAGAATTTTGATAATTAAATTGAGAGGAAAATTAAGATATTAAAAAAACACATATTACTAAGATAATACCATCAGGTGAATTTGAAAGAATTTATATATATTAGAAGTACAATTATGAAGATGGCCACATTGCTACTAATCAAAAGAGAAAAATTTAACATTAAGAATATCAAAATTATCTTATGAAAAGAATAACAATAGGGTTAATGTAATCATGAGTATAGTTTTAGTGAGAGAATTGAAATATGATAAAAGATGCTCTTCAAATCAATGAACTTGACACTTTGAGTATCAACAATAATGGTGGTAATGAAATGTGATGAATTTACATACTGAAATTAATAATAATTATGTTATCGTCAAAATGATTACTTCATAGCAAATAATAGCACCAAAAATTACAAATATAACAGCTATCTACAGAATTTTTTGAAAAAATTATTTAGCCTGTTGATGAACAAGTTAAATATATATTCAAATTATAAGAATATGAATTAATTATTACAACAGTTAGAGACTTATTATCAATTTGATGAAAGAGGCATTATTAAAAAATTAATCAGTATTAATATTTGAATAAAAACATGCTCTATAAATTTGATAATTGAATCATGAAGAAAATGGAGATCTAAAAGTAAACACATATTTATAAGATAATAACAAATAGTAAAGTTGAGATAGATTGTATTTATTAAAGGTAAATCTAAGAAAATGGCCACATTTCTATTATTAAAAATAAAACAATTTAACATTACAAATATCAAAATTGTCTTATAAAAATAATACAAATCTTGTGGATGTAATAATGACTATGTTTCTAATGAAAAAAACTTAAATCTGATAGAAAAATATTCAGAGTAACAGACTTTTCCCTATGAGTATCAACAAGAATGGTGGTAATAAAATCTTATGCATTCCAATACTTGAAGTAATAAGAATGGTGTTTTGTCAAAATAATTACTTCATAGAAAATAATAGCACTAATAATTACAAACATACAAATAATCTATAGAGGTTCATCCAAATTTGTGAAGACCTTACTTTTGAAAGAAAAAGATGATATCCTTAATGAAACAGCAAGGCTCTTTCTAAGATAATGAAAATTAATCATAACCAAAAATTTTAATTAATATTTCTGTTATTATCCTACCATTCTCTCATCATGGTGATTATTAATATGTAATTATTTTCAAATAAGCTACATGGCTTTGAGATTTCAATTCTTAATGATTGAATACAAAACTTTTACAACTTAAAGCATTCTTTTTATATATATTGATAATATATCCATATTAAAGCATATTGTGAATGTGTCTTCATATCCTTATGCATTGTGGTCTTTTACTGAGTGTATATACCAATTGTGGGCTTCAAATAGTTTCCAAATAATCTATAGAGGTTCATCCAAATTTGTGAAGACCTTACTTTTGAAAGAAAAAAATGATATCCTTAATGAAACAGCAAGGTTCTTTCTAAGATAATGAAAATTAATCATAACCAAAAATTTTAATTAATATTTCTGTTATTATCCTACCATTCTCTAATCATTGTGATTATTAATATGTCATTATTTTCAAATAAGCTACATGGCTTTGAGATTTCAATTCTTAATGATTGAATACAAAATTTTTACAACTTAAAGCATTCTTTTTATATATATATTGATAATATATCCATATTAAAGCATATTGTGAATGTGTCTTCATATCCTTATGCATTGTGGTCTTTTACTGAGTGTATATACCAATTGTGGGCTTCAAATAGTTTCTTTGATTATTCTACTTCCTATAATTTCGAATTCATCCACTTTTGGAAAAAGACTTGCAACAGAAATTTTTTAAAGTTTAGATGAGACAAGTCTCAATATAAATATATAAGTATCTTCTTATATCACCATACTATACCATCCGTCTCTGATTGTTTGTGCTTTGGAATGGCAGTCGGTCCAAACTTGAAACAAGTATTAGTATTTCCCTGAGTAATGCGAAAATATCCATTTCTTGGTTCTCACCTAGTCAGAGGCATAAGCCCAAAATTTGAACTTTCAAAATGTGGAAGTCCTATTTTCAAAATCTGAACGTACTATTCACAAAAATTGAGGCAGTCAAACATAACTAAAAGATCAAACAAGAATAGCTATTTACACAAAAATCATTATTTTTAAATGACTCATTATTGAATAATATCTTCATGTATGTCTTTATCAAAAAAGAGAAGTTCACTGTTCGTACCATCCAGACCATTCATTTTCCAAATAAAGATGGCTTTACCCAGTAGTAAAATCATCAGCCTCTGGAGCTTCAGCTATCTCAGTGTCTTCATCACAAATTTGATTCTATTCCACCGCTTCTTGAACCTCGTCCTCTCCATAACTATCATCTTCGCTTGATACTACCTCAGAGTCATAGTATGTTTCTTCATCTGTTTCATCTAATTCTTCTTCATTGGGAATTCTCTGTGTGATATTGTAAGGCTATATTAGTTGATCCCAGTACTTACTGGTAAATTTCCTGTCACCCAATCTCTTATAAGGATGTTAAATTCCTCTAAGGGATTGTGAATCATTGGGAAGGAATGCAAAATTGAATTAATTCTCAGTTATGGTATTTTGTCCAGCTAAGCAACTTTTGAACCAGGAGGGACTGTAAAAGCTGATTGGGAGGCCTGTTGGAACTCAAGTGCCTACTGATTCAAAGGTTCATGAAGAATGATGCACTCACGTCAATTTGATGTCTTTCAAAAATGTTCCTCAGCCTTAAGTATCTCCTCATCAACCCTTTGCATTGTGGGACTTACATTCAAGTTTTTTGATGTAATACTTCTGGGAACCAGGAATACACTCATCATCGCTACGTGCATCAACACTTTTTAATATTTCCAAGTAGAGTCTTGGGAACTTTTGGGCAACACCAAATTTATAGCAAAGATTTTTCAACTGGAAGAAGAAAGATCTAAGCAAGAAGTATCATATTAAATCCAAGAGAGATTGAACAGTCACCTTTAGTCTGGCCCTTAATACAGCTTGCCTCTCTTTACATTTGAGGTATTTATCAGTTTCTTTCATTTCTTGGTTGTATTGCTTGGCCAATATGATTGTAGGTTGCTTCTAGTAATTGAAGATTTTTCAGGAACTTTATGTTTACGTTCATATACTCCTATGAACCACCAGAAGCAAGCTGAAAGAAAGTTTTTATTACACTAATTTGGCATGCATCATTTAGATCTGAGGCCCATTGGCATATTCCAATTTTTTCTAGTAGTGCAAGAACATACTTAATGAAGAAGTAATTTAATTTAATGATACCATGGGAATTCTTCTTCTTCCCTGGTTTTACCTCTTTCAATGCAAGAATTTTTTTTTCTGGTACCAAGGGTGTTGTGTTAGGATTTTGAATTGTTTGTGTAATTTCATCAGGAAATGAAAATCAAGTATTGAATTTATTTAGCAAGGAATAATGAGCTACTACAAAAATTTAATATTGATAAACAAGGCTCCATAGTGCTTTTATGTGGGCAGAGAATGCATTCTAAATTTGACAAAATAAACTCACTCATAAATAAATTTAGATAACTCATAAGACTTGCCTTTTTTGGCTCAAATCCTTCAGGAATTCTGTTAGTGGTTTCTGATTGGGGCTTAGCTTTTTTTGGAGAATGCGTCTTTTTTGAATGTTTTTCTCTAATTTCTTTGATTGAATGTTTCTTCAAGCCTCCATAATCTTTACTTGATATTGGCTTATTTGTTTTATTGAAGCTTTTCTTTGACTACGAGGTGTGTTTTTTCCTTTCCCTTTAGTTTTTTCAGAGGAAATCAGAGCTTGTTTTTGGATTTTCAGATTTGCTACTTGAGAGAGTAGTCCTTCTAATTCTCTATAATGGTAGTTCACTTGTACTTCAAGCTTTTTGATATAGTCGGCTTGTATATTGAAAAGCTTGAGATCAGGTGGGAGAGATGGAGCAGGCGGGTGAGTGGTGGCTGAGTTACTGTGGGAATCTAAATTCATAAGTGAATTGGAAATTGGATTAGGGTGCTATTCTATACTATTTAATTGTTTGATGAGTTTCCTGAGAATAAGAAATAGATTTAAGAGAAAAAATAGTATATATAGAAAATGAAATTATATAAATAGAGAAATGGAAAGTAAGAAATTTTCAAGAGATAAGTGTATACACTAATAAGACTTATAATGATTAGAATCAAAGAAATATAAGTAATTAGAGAGTAAATTTTCAATACAAGAAAGAAATAATTTGGTGAGGGAGGGAAGAAATCATCACTCACAAAGCAAAGGTTTATGAAATAGCTTCCCTAAGAAGAAATGTATTCCAACTTTTCTATGCATTGTTTTAGATTAAAAGAAATTAATAAAGGGAATTTCAAAACATGATTCAGAAATTTTAAAGTTACTGAATGCAACTATCTAATTCTCCTTCATTTGTGAATTTACCCCTTCAAAAAAACAATTTTTAAATCTTTGTACTGAGTATAAAATTAAATTCTGTTTGATGAATGTTCATCTTATTAGTTTTTGACAACAATATGTGGTAAAATTGAAATACAAATCAGAAGTGGGCTTCAGTCAAATTTAAAAATAAAGGGATTAATTACCTTTTTGACAAGACTTGTAT
Source organism: Austropuccinia psidii (assembly GCA_023105745.1). NCBI lineage: Eukaryota > Fungi > Basidiomycota > Pucciniomycetes > Pucciniales > Sphaerophragmiaceae > Austropuccinia > Austropuccinia psidii. The sequence goes on along the minus strand of JALGQZ010000004.1, from coordinate 28,216,662 downwards.
ATTGGTCTCTTGAAAAAAAGACCTGTGATGAAATGGAAGAATGAGATGAAATAAAGTTGATTGTGTTAAAAACAGAGAGTTCAGGATGAACCAGTAGGCAGTTTGAAAGCAAAAGGAATGTTTTATTTTTGACCCAAATCACAGAACAAAAAAGGAAGCTGTGCTGTGTGATGCATTGACACACAGACTACAATACCATGTCTTTTTGTAAACAATTTTTATTAATATTTAGGATTAAACAAGAAATTACAATGGGACATTTCTTGAAGATAAGCCAGTTCTTAGGTAAGTGCAATGTACAACTGATTATGTCAGCATCTTAGTGGTAGTGTTGGCAAGGTGGATCTCTAAAACTAAACACAGGAAATTTCATGAGTTCAAGCCACATTGAAGGCAATTCCAAAAGTATTGTTTGTGCAAGTTTCAAGAAGAATGAAGAACATTTTGGAAAACAAAAGAAGAATCAAACATTTCTTGGAAGAATGAAGAAAAAAGAAGATATTTTATTTTACAGATTTATTTTAACCTAACCCACAAGGTGTAAATCAAAACTCATGGAAGCTGACTAATTTGTTTATACAAACCACAAATTATATCAATTTTACCAAAACATCACCTGATTTGTCAAAATTCAAAATAATTCAAGGTGCATACCTATAGTTTCAAATGAGCACAACAACTCAACCTCATTGGTTAGAGTTCATGTTAAAAATGAATCTAAAAGAAGTAAAACCATCTGATTGGTAAGAACTCCAATTAATTTCAGGTGCATACCTATGATTACCAATTTATATGACAGCTCAACCTCATTGGTCAGAACTTGGAGCCCATGTCACATTACTACACCAAAACTACATGTCTCACCAGCTAAAGCCTCTCAGCTATGATTTTTTATAATTAACCTGTTTTTAGAAGCTATATGAAGGCCTGAGCTATAAATAGATGCCCCCTCCCCTCATTTTTCTAAGAATCATGGAACAAGTTCCCACTATCCAGTATCCCAACCAACCCTTAACTAGCAGGATATCCAGAGTAGTAGTAATGTTCTAGTTGTGAAAATCTCAGTAGCTTGGTATTGTCTAAAAATAGTAGTATAACAGTAGATCAAAGCTTGGTAGCCTTGATATGTAGCTTAGGATTTCTGTATAATAGTAGTTTAACTTTAGCTTAAATCTCAGTATCCCTGCTCAGTAGCTGATTATTAAAAAAGAGTATTAAAGCCATAGTTAAAAGCTTGGTATTATTAAAAAATAGTAGTAGCTGTATCTAAATCTTAGTATTATTAAGATTGATAGCAGTTTTATAAACTCATCATTAAAGAAAAACTATTGAAGGAATTCTATTAGTATCAAATCTAGTAGTTTTATTATTAGTATCAATATGAAAAAAAATATTTTAGTTAAGATAAAATAAAAAAAATATTTTTATTAGTTTTATAAAGATAAAAGACAATATCAATCTTCAAGTTATCAACAATTATAGTTTTAAATCAGTTTTTTTATTGTAGTTTTACTCATAGGTCTGATTTTCAGACTACTGATACATCATCTCTATCTGCTAAAGCTAAAAATCTTATTTTATTTTGTGATTCTCTGCAGGCTGACTATTAAGTATTATTCATAGGGGCATCTAATACACCTTAGAGTCTATGGTTATTGAAAATTAAGAAATTCAAAAAAGACTTACCAATAATCTCCCCCTCAAGGTACTGCCTTATTTCATCTCACACCACAAGGAGTTCCTGCAGAAGCAGTGACAAGGTGGTAAAAACCCATTTTGTCAAGGCTGGAGGAGAACTGTATTATTCCTGAGAAACAAGGCCCTCAATCTCATCAGCCTTAATATTAAGCCTCTTGAAGATGGAAAAAGTGTGACAGAAAACAAACCAGGGTATTGTTGGGATTTGGAGTCCCCACCCCATTTTCCACCAGGAGATTGACCAAGTTGCAGACATCCTTCAATATTTGGAAGTGGTTTCCCAGGTAAACTATTAATTTGATGGTATTAAAGGATTCTTTTCCCTGGTACTTGATGGTATGACACCAATACAAAGTTCAAAACTGCTCCATGTAGTCATGTTAATGAAGTGTTATATTGCATGGTTCTCAAGGAGCAAGAGGGTATCCTTGATTAAGATATCTGAGTTTAAGGCCACACAAAAGACACTTATTAGACAGGAGGCCCACTTGTAGTAGTTGGTATCCTCACTGTGGAGAGGGCTTAAGCATTCTGCCACTCTGTATGGTTCCTGCATCAAACAGTTGTATGATGATGACATTTGGAATGCAAAATTATGGTTTGGTATAGAGGCTGGCAGTGGCAAGGATAGCTCCATATTCAGAAACTAAATTTTGGCAGCATCAGAGCTTTGCTCAGATTTAAGGGAAATTTTTTGGATTTAAAATATTTTAATAGAGATTACACCTTCTCCATGGAGAGCGGCTTCAGTTCTGTGTGGTATTTGGCTGCAGATTTCTTCAACAGGGGGAATTTGACATCTTCAAGACAGCCTATCACTGCAGCTTGGTAGAGTCAAGGATTATAACCTGATAAGACTTATCAGAGGGTAGAAAATCTTGTTCATAAGTAAAAAATCCTTCTTTCTCCTCAAATTGAAAAGAGGTAGCTGTGCACTACTGTGAGCCTGTGAAGCATGTATGACATACCCATAAAGCCAAAAATAATGCTTTATAGATTTAATTTAGTCATAAACTGACTTATAAAATGGATTCAAAACAAAAAATAACAAAAGAAAAGTATAAATTTATTTTTGATGAACAAAGTTATAAATATTATGTCCTTATTAAATTCTACACTGAAAATAATCTAGGGTAGATGACTAGGGGGATATACCTAAAAATGGCTATTTCTAGTGTTATTGGAAGGTTTCGGAATCTCACAGTACAATAACACAGTTAAACAATTCTCATTTAAATTTTTAGATTGTTAGATTCAAGCTTAAATTTGAATTTGCACAAGTTTTATCAAAACTTACAAAAATTCAGTTAAATTTGAGGTGTTGTGTATATTTCCTAAATTAACTAAGGATTTGGCATACTGGCTGTAAATTCTTTGTGAGATAAATTTAAATTGTTTCAAAGCCATTGTGAGGTTTTAAGTAATGAAAAGAGAAAAATATATGCAAAAGCGTGGGACAAGGGGAAGAATGAAAAAAGGTGCCAGCTACCCATGTCCTCCTTTATTGAAACACTTCAAATATCATTTAAAATTCAGGATTAGACTTCAACTGAAAATTGAATTTTTAAACTGGCTTATACTTCTTTTAGACAGGAATTACAGGCTGAAAAAGGGTAAATACCTATATGCAGGCTTGTAATCCAGCTTTTTTTGAGAACTTCCAAAGCTTATTTGAGTTTAAATAAAATTGAAATTAAATTCAAAAGCATTGAAACATTATCAAGAGTTAAGTCTTAGTGTGTATTGCTATTTTTACATGAAAAGCTAGCAATAACTCCAAAAATCCATAAAAAATAGAATTCTTAATGTATTTAGTTAAACCTTTAAACAGCTTAAAATTGAATTTCATCTTTTTATACATTAAGATATAGGTATCTTCTATTGGTAGTCCCTTTGGTATTTCTACTTGAAAATACCACTTTTAATTATTCTCAAAGAAAATTAATTAAATTTTTTTCAAGATTTTTTGCTTGAAAGCTTATTTTGAGGTTTTTCATGTGATTAAATTAGATAAAAATGAATTAATTTTATATTAAAGCTTAAAATAATAAGCTTAATTGAGGATTAAAGATCCTTGGAGCTAATAATAAAACTGTTAAGTTTGAATGGCAATAGATAATAAGCTACCTCAAATTGACAACATTATCTTTAAGTGTGGTTTTCCATTTTGATTAGAAAATTCCCTCTATATACATTTTTGATCATGATAACTGTTCTGAAGGCATAAAACCAGCTTTTTCATCACTGGTTTTTTCCACCACCATCATCATTCAATCAACCAGACATTTAGAAATAGGTAATATTTCATTGAATATAAAATGTTATATTATTAAAGTAACTCTAAATTTATTTTACTCTTCATAACTTGTAAATAAATAATTGGAATCATAAAGTTTGAGTGATATTGCTGTAATAACAAATAAATTGTTTTATTATATAAAGTTGTTGTCTCAAAATATCTTTTAAATACACAAATTTCCTGTAAAAACTATTAAGTAATATCTTATAATGAAGACTTGTCTTATTCCCTTAAAATGTTGATTTTGGGTGTGTTGTTAACTTATAAAAATTATTTGATACAATAACTGTTGATTTTTGACTTATTTTATTGAATGATATTATAAGTAAGTTTTTCTCTGAATATTATGTAGTTTTTTATATAGATTTTCTCTACAAGATCTATCCCTGCACAGTGTGTGTTATATATCTTTTATAAATAATATTCCAATTATTTAGAAATGGTTAAATATTATTATTTTCCATGTGTAATTGTCTCATGAAGGGCTTTACACTTCTTGTTATTATGACTATCAGAAACTCTAACAATTATGAAATAATTATAATTTATTATAATTAGTAAGAATTTCTTTTTATTCAAATTATATAATGATTATAATAAATTTTTTTTAATTATAATTATTTCTGATAATTGTATTAATTTGTGGTTATAATAATTAACTTTATTATATCTTCTACTGAGGAAAGTCATACTACTCTTGATTTTACTGAATTATGTCACAGGGACTCTTGGACAGAAATACGAGAGTGGCCTGGAGCTCAGCAATCAGGGAACTCACTTGGAAGACTCCAAAGAATAAAGAAATAAAAATAAAGAATAAATTCCTCTAAGAAATATGCAGGTACAAGATGAGATGCAATGGGAGGAAAGAGAACACAAATGGCCAAAGAGCCAACCAAGTAAGTCCTTAATCACTGTTTCAACCTGTCAAAATGAACAATGGAATTAGGAAGGATATGACCACCAAATATCCATTGACAGGCGAAGAAAGAATAAGAGAAAAGGTGCTAAATGACTGACTTGATAATATCAGTATTCACTTGACAAAATGATAAGATAAATAAAGATAAAATAAAATCAAATTATATTAATTAACTGGGGAAAAACCCCCCAGGGTGGAAAGGGTAGCCGGTATATGTGAAAAGCGGGGAGCTTGAGTTCTTGAGGCTGAAAACTGATCTGTATTGATCCTTGAGGCTGTATTGATTGTTTTGGGAATTGATACAGCTGGCTAATACTGAGATTGAATTGGGTTGAATGAATTTCCCATGCTTGAAAATGGAATACAGTTCTTGATGGATCCGGACTGTATTGAAATGAATATGGTTGCCAAGATGGATTGAGTGGAGCTTTGACACTTGACAATTGAATTAATGAATGAATTAATTAACTTCCTCTTGAATCCCTTGAGAATGGTTGAACAGTATTTCCTTGGAGGAATACTGTGAATGAAATTATCCAATGACGTCTTGATGGCCTGATTAGTCTTTGACGCTGAAACACTTGCTCTTGAGCCTTGATGAGTCCTCTGAATGATTGGGTGCCTTGATGATGTGATGATATGTTGGAATGTTTAAATGACCATTTGATATTTCCACCATTGAATTTCTGTTGAAAAATGATGCACAATGATATATAACATCATTTATGGCATATTGGTTCATTGGAAAGAAGATTATGTCCAAAGGTCTTGAGATGGAAAGACAGAGGGGAAAAGATGGATGTGATGGCTTCAGAGCTTGGAACAGTGTTTCTGGGTCCTTTGGGGTTTTTGACTACTTTTGGGTTCTGAGCCAAAAACTGGCCCAAAGGGCGGGAAAGTGTCTTTTGGACACTTTGCGTCAAAGTGCGCAAAATGCACAAAAGTGCACAAAAATGCACATATGCGCATTATGAGGCCAAATGGCCAAAAACAGCCATTTGGGTCATTTCCCCTGGTTTTGAGGGAAATGACCAGAAATACCCATTTGGGCATAAATTGCCGCTATGGCTTCCGGATTGAGGTGAAGGGCCATGAAGGCCCCAAAAGACAAATGGCCATAAGTGGTCCATAAGATGATGACGTGGCCATATTGGCCACTGGTGATGGATATAGCCAATTGGCCATAAAAGGACTGTGGCTTGATGTGCCATATGGAGATCCAAGGAGGTGAATTGCCATGGTTGTGACAAATTATGACAATTCTAATAGAAAAACATTACAGTTGCATGATAAGATTTGTCAGAGTTTAGCAAAGATTTCTTGTAAGTGAAAATTTCTTCTGTCACCTCCAATTGACAAGAAGTGAGCAGAGGGTATTTTGTAAAGACAAAAAGAAGCTTATAAGGTAGATATAGACAACTTCAGAATGTCATGTGCATCAAGTCGGCTTCAATATCTACAGGTAATGTCTCATTAAAAAAAGATCAGGGCATCAGTTTAACATGGTGCCCATATCCTGACAATATATGAATCTGGGAGCAAGATTTTGAAGAACTCCATCCAAAGTATTAACATTCTCATATCATAAAAAATCTTTATACCCTTCTAACAAGATTGGAAGATGAGTACTTAATAAGTTTGAAGTCACACCTAAGAAAATCTCATATGGGTAATTCCACCCCCATGGGGGAGCTTATCCATCACAGAGTAATAAGTCTTGGATTGACTAAGAAGCTAAGAATTCTGAGTAAGGCCACTGTCACAACCACAAAGATTGACCCTCCTCGATGGGTGTTGCGGAAATTCTAACCTGGAACCAAGTTGGGGCCAATTGGCCACACCATATCTTTTATGGCCAATTGGTCCCCTCTAGTGCTCTATAGCCATGTGGCCATAACACCTCTTCTTGGCCATTTCTGGCCCCAATCATCTTTTTGTGGCCTCAGGCCATATTCTGCCATCATTGGGGTCCTTGGCCAATTTCCACCTCACCATCCCCCAGGCCTTTATCTTTGATTTTGGGCCTGGGGGGCTCTGGGCCCCCTAGCCATCATCTTTGGTTTTGGGCCACCCCCTTTCATTAGGGGGCTTTAGGCCTAAATGGCCTTTTTGGGCCATTTAGGCCCCCTACAGCTTCTACGGCCTGTGGGCTGTAATTCACGGTCCACAGTCCATAGGCATATCAGGCCCCTTTTGGCCTGATCCAATGAAGCCAAAAGGGGGCAACCATCTAGCTCCCAAGGCCAGGTGGGTCCCAAACCACAATTGGAACCACCTGAGCCAATCTTAGCCATCAATCCCTTGGACCCAAATTTGGCCAAAAAAACCCTTTGGACACCAAAATGGCCATAGACCCCGTAGGGCCCATTTTTGGCCATGGACCACCATGGACTATTATTCCAGCCATGGCCTCTGGAAACCACCATACCAGCTAAGCAAGCACTCCCCTCAACTTAAGGGGAATTCTTTCCATTCCTCCATGCACCCCGTACTCAAGGTTGCAGGAGTGGTGCATATATGGTATTATATACCATTATGCACCATTCTTGCTCAGCAATTCAATGGTGACGTTTTCAGGACCAAAGCAAGGTCCCAAAATCCAACACCCATTTTGAAGGAGGACTTTTCAACTCATCAGTCTGGAAATCCATGGTGGCAATCAGAAGATCATTCAAGGACCCAAACCACATGACTCTGAAGGAGTTGGGTTGGTACTTTCATTCATGATTCTTCCCAAGGTTCATTATTAAAGGTATTACGTCATTTCAATCAGCTGTCAAGGCATCAAGTATTTCAATACTCCTTGGACAACTCAATTGGTCCATACAGATGACAATTCAATCAACCTGTATGTCCTTGGCCGAATCGGGCCAATTCAATCACACAGTTTGATTTCAAGATGGCCAGAACTTTATTGGCCCAACTCAGACAATACAGCCTGTGATCCACCTTCCAGGATCAGTCTTTCAGTTTTTCACATATACTGGCCACCTTTAAACACCTGGGGACTTTTTCCCCAGTTAATTAATATATTGGATTTATTATTATCTTTATTTTCTTTTACATTATTAAAGTTAATACTGATAATCTTAAGTCAGTCATTCAGCACCCTTTCTGTTTTTCTTCCTGGCCTGTCAGTGGATATTGGTGGTCATATCCTTTACTAATTCCATTTCCTTTTCTGGAAGGTTGAAACAGTGAATTGAGGATTCACTTGGTTGGCTTCTTATATTTTTTTTTATCTTTGGAATACTTGTCTTTCCATTTATCTTCTTTAAAGGAATTAATCTTTATTATTCCTTATATCTTTTGGAGCCCTCCAAGTGAGTTCTTGATTTCTGAGTGCCAGGCCCTCTTGCTTCCATAAGAGCCCCTGTGACATTATATTAATTAACTCATAATTTCTTTCATTCTATTCATTCATTCTTCATCATCTTATTCATTCATTCTTCATCAATTTCATTCATTCATTCATCAAAATTATGACTCTTTAACGCTTATGAATTTAATGATTCTTTGTCACCTCTCAACTTTCTCTCATTCATTCATCATTCTGAAAATTGAAAGCTGACCCAAATCTTATTTTTTTTATCTTTTTCAATCTTAATCTCAATCATCAATCTCATTTTATCCTCAATTCAGGTGTCTTATCATCTTGATTTCCAGATTATTCATCAGATTGTTCAGACACATTCTTCATATCAGGATTCAATTTGACTTATTCCTCAAGAATTTTGATTCTCAGGAAGAACTCACTTGATCATTTATTTGATTGACTGATTTGATATAATTGACATTGACTTCAAGAAAATTGACTGACCTGAAGATTTTCATTGATTTTGCTGAATTTCACATCAAGAATTGACATAAATTAATTTTGACTCAAGAATTCATTTGACTGATTGATTCACTCTGCAAGATTTGATTTCTATTGATTTTATTGAATTCAATATTTTCATTGATATTGATTTTGACTTCAAGACCCATTTGATTTTGGTTGATTGACATACCTGAAGATTTCAATTGATTCATTGATTTCCTCAAGATTTGATTGTTGATTCCATACTTCAAGAAAAATTTTGTTTTATTCAGTTATTTTAATTTTTTATTCCTGAAATCATGCCCGTAGAACATTCACCTCCTGCAAGACAAACCAGATCTCAGGCCAGAGCTCAAGCTGCTCTTACTCTAACTCCAAGAGTTCCTCTTGATGGCACCCCAGCAGTTCCTCAACTGAGGGCCCAATTGGATAGAGGACCCTGCATGGAAGGAAGGAAGAGGGCCAAGAAGATCAATTTCATTATCAGGAGTGGTTGGCGGCTTTCCGGGATTTTCAATAACCAGTCTCAAGGTTCAAGTTGAAGATGATGATGAGGAGGAGGAGAACTCTGTGGAAGAGGAAGAGTCTGATGGTACTGAAGGTGTTCCTGCTCCTGTGGGGGCATCCCAAAGTACTGGAGGACCAACTCTAGCCCAGTCTGATCAGCCTGTCTCTCATCAATCTGAACCATCTTTATTGGCCATTGTGCAGCAGATGACTCAAATTATGGCCAATCTTCAAGCAGCTTCTTCTTTTGGATCATCAAGACTACCCACTTTCAAGACTCCATCTATGAAGGCACCAGAATGCTTTGATGGGACTCAGCCCTTCAAATCCATAAGCTTCCTTCAGTCATGCCAATTAATCATTCATAATGATCCGGAAAACTTCTCTCAAGACAGAAAGAAGGTCCTTTATGCCACTTCATTTCTCATTGTCAGGGCTGCAAAATGGATTGAGACTTATCTTTCCAATCTCACCAATTAAGACTCCAATTACCTTCTCAATTCTTGGCCTTTATTTGAATCTCAACTCTTCACTCTATTTGGTGACCCGAATGAAGTCAGAAAAGCTGAAGCAGAATTGGATTCACTAAGAATGAAGGAAGGTGGCCATGTCTCACTATACATAGCCGATTTCAGGAGTTTGGTTTCAAGAATTGGATATTGGGGTGAAAGGGCTCTCATTTATCATTTCAGGAAGGGATTGCCATCCAGGATATTGGATCAATTGGCCTCCCATCGATCAAGAATTGATTCTCTTAAAGACTTAATGGACGCTACCCTGGAACTTGATACCAGGTACCATGAAAGGAAAAAGGAGAAGAATCACTATCAAGAGAAGAAACCTGAAGCCCCAAGATCAAGTACTTCTCATCCTCAAAATTCTTCAAGCTCAATTCATAAGAAGAAGAAGAATTTTCAGAAGATGGACAAGCCCCATTCTTCTTTGTTGAATAAGGACTTTAAGCTCATGAACTCTGAAAAAGAAAGAAGAATCAAAGAGGGTCTTTGTACCTATTGTGGTGGGAAGCATAGTCTTGAGTCTTGTTCAAAAAGGCCTCAAAACAAGCTTACCCAACCATCAGGCCAATTTCCCAGCCAGGGAAAAGCCTGAGTGGAGACCATGTTGTGTTCAATGGTCTTCACAGTTTTCCTTCCAGAGCACAATTGTGCATTCTGAATACTGGTGTCAAGAATTCTCTTGAATTTTTTGTTTTTTCTTCTCTTTCTGATGTTTTTTACAGTATTCTCATTGATTATGGTGCTATACACTCATTTATTGCAAAGCAGTTTGTTCACAAGTACTCATTGACTACATCAGAACTTCCAGAGAAGATTCCTCTTATCATTTTGAACTCCTCTGAGTCCCCTTCCTTATTTGTGACTCACCATACTAAATAGATGGTTGAGCTCCCTTCCTTCCCAAGCTTTGAATGGGACTTTTTAGTCATTGATACTCCCAAGGGAGAAGACCTCATATTGGGCTTTGCCTTTCTAAATCACTTTAATTCTTCTATTTATTGGAGGCAAGGGCTGATCACATTTAATGCTGATCATAAGGACTATTGTGATCCTTCTAATTCTTTCCGTAATGACCTTTCTTCTGCCAAACCATGTGCAGCTCTGGTTGGTGATTCTAGAACACCATCATTTCCATCTTCTGTCCATATTTCTTCCATAAATTCCTCTCAGTCATTACCATTATCTGGAGATGAAGTCTTCAAAGAGATTCAAGATGTTGGAGAGGATAATTCTGTATCTTCACTTCATCTCTTCTTTGGGAATATGGACCTTCCTCCTTCATCTTATCATGACTCCCTGGAGGAGTTGTGGGATGAAGAGGAAGAGCCAGAAGAAGTAGAAACCGTGATGAAGGTTGTTCCTTCTACTTCTCACCAATATTTGGATGTATTCTCCAAGGTGAAAGCAGAGAAACCTCCTCCTCACCGTGCCTGTGATCATCATATTGGGCTGAAAGGGTCTCTACCTCCAGCTGGGGTGATCTACTCTTTATCCAAACAAGAGTCAGATACACTCAGGCCCTACATTTCACAGAATGTAGAGAAAGGTTTGATCCAGCCATGCTCCTATTCAACAGGAGCACCTGTCCTCTTTGTCAAAAAGAAAGATGGTGGCCTCTGTTTGTGTGTTGATTACCGCAAACTCAATGCTGTAACTAGAAATAACAAGTATCATGTTCCTCCTATGAATCAGCTTCTCAATGTTTTCAATGGTTCTTCTATCTTCTCCAAAATTGATTTGTGTGGTGCATATAGCCTGCTCAGAATCAAGGAGGGTGATGAACATTTGACATGCTTCAGAACTAAATATGGCAGTTTTGAGTTCTTGGTTATGCTATTTGGGCTCACCAATGCTCCTGCCTCTTTTCAGAATCTTGCCAATGATATCTTTCAAGATCTTCTTGATTTCTATGTTGTAATCTATTTGGATGACATTATGGTCTTTTCCAAATCTGAGGAAGAACATGTCACTCATGTTTCCACTGTTCTTTTCAGACTCAGAGCCAATAACCTTTTTGCTAAGGCTTCAAAATGCCTATTTCATGTCTCTAGTGTAGAATACCTTGGTTATGTTGTTTCTTCTGAAGGCCTCAAGATGGACAAAGCAAAAGTCCAGCAGATTCTCAATTGGCCACCTCCAAGAAACCTCAAAGCCCTTCAATATTTCCTTGGCTTTGCCAATTTCTACTGCCGTTTCATCAAGAATTATTCAAAGAAGATCAGTTCACTCACCAGTTTCCTCAAGAAAGATTCCTTTTTCCCCCTCAATGAGGAAGGGTTTAGTCAGTTTCACCAACTCAAAGAGGCTTTCACCACCGCTCCAATCCTTCTCTACCCACCATTGTAGAGACCAATGCATCCGATTATGCCTTGGGTGCTGTACTGAGTCAGGTCTCTGACTCAGGAAAACATCCCATTGCATTTGACAGCCGCAAGCTCATCCTGACAGAGCTCAACTATGAGATTCATGACAAAGAACTCCTTGGCATAGTCTGGGCTCCCAAGCGCTGGAGGGCTTTTCTTCTTTCTCTGTCCTCTCCTTTTGAAGTTCTCACCAATCACTCTTCCCTTCAATACTTCATTTCCTCCAAAGTACTCACCCGCTGTCAAGCCCTCTGGGCTGAATTTGGCTTCTCAATCACTCACCACCCTGGGTGCCTAGCTAATCGTCCGGATGCCTTATCACGTCGGGACAACATTTACCCGGAGAGGGGGGAGGATTTCATCAACAAGAAACCAATGAATTTTCAACAACTCATTAAGCAAGATGAAGTTCAACCCTCAAGGTATTTTGCAGTCAAGGTGGAATCTTTTTCAAATTTGATTGACTCAATTCAGAAGAAATGATGGCAAGATTCTCAGTACAGAAGTATCCTTGAAGAATTGGGAAAAGGTAAATTTATTCAGGATTATTCTCTTGATTCCTCTTCCCAGCTTCTTCTATTCAAATATTGAGTGGTGGTCCCAAATGACCCCACAATTCAACTCAGCATTCTTAAAAAGCATTATGACTCTTCTCTAGCTGGACACCCTGGCCAAGAGAAGACTCTCAAACTTGTCAAGCGGGATTTCCACTGGTCCAGCATGACTCAATTCATCAAGGATTATGTCTCATCCTGTCAACAGTGTTCAAGAAACAAGAATTTTGGACTCCTCAAACCTCTCCCAATTCCAAATGGTCCTTGGATGTGTCTTTCAATGGACTTCATCACTCAACTGCCACTTTCCAACTCATTTGGCTCAATCCTTGTCATAGTGGACAGATTCTCAAAAATGGCGGTTTTTATTCCAACAATGTCTTCAATCACTTCACTAGATTTGGCCCATTTATTCATCAAGAATATATTTTCAAATCATTGTCAGTGATAGAGGTTCCTTTTTTTTTCTTCCCTTTGGACCAATCTTTGTCAGCAGCTCAAGATTTCAAGTGATTTGTCAATTGCTTACCATCCAGAAACTGATGGACAGACAGAGAGGGTAAATCAGATACTAGAACAGTATCTTTGGATGTATGTCAGTTATCATCAAGATGATTGGAACACCTGGCTCCCTCTGGCTGAATTTGCCTACAATAATTCTGATCACTCTTCAACCAAGCAATCCCCGTTTTTCACTGTTTATGGAAGAGATCCACAATTTGACTCAGTTCACATCACTCAAGATACTCCTGCTGGAAAGTTATCAACAAAAATCCAATCAGTACAGCAAGATGTCAAGAGAGAACTTGAAGCTGCCATAAACCGGCTTAAGAGGTATGCAGATCAAAGTAGAGCAAGTCCACCTGTTTTCAATACTGGTGACATGGTATGGCTTTCTTCCAAGAACATCAAATCAAGCAGACCCACCAAAAAACTGTCTGAAAGATGGCTGGGTCCTTTTCCAATCTTGAAGAAAGTAAGTACTCATGCTTGCAACCTCAAGCTTCCATCTCATTGGAAATCCATCCACCCAGTCTTCCATATTTCCCTTCTGGAACCAGTCAAGACATCAACAATCCCAAATCGGCATCAAGAGCCTCCTCCTCCAATCACCATTGAATAAGAAGAGGAATGGGAAGTCTCTCAAGTACTGGATTCAAAGCTCAAGAGGAGAAAATTATGGTATCTGGTGGAATGGAAAGGTTTCAGTCAAGACCCAGAAAGATCCACATAGGAACCAGCTGAAAACCTCAAGAATTGTCCTGAACTTGTCAAAAATTTTCACTCTTTGTATCCTGACAAGCCAGGACCCAATTCTTCAAAAGCTTGAATTTTTATGGTGCTTTGTGGGGAGAGGAAATACCAAAGGTAAGTCCCACTCCTGGTATGCACCTTTAGGGTTTTTCTACTCTTTTCTGTTGTAAGCATCACCTTGGCCACTCTGTGAGCACTTTGCAATTTGGACACAGAGCTTCTGGCCTGGCTTTTAACATAAATTCCAATTTATGGCCATTTCCACTTGGGGAAAATGGACCATTCCTTTCTTCTTTTCCTTCCCAAGTTATTATTGTTTCAACACATTCATTTATCAAGATTGTTCATTATTTATGGCACTGGCAGTAGTGGTAACTACCAAAAGTAAGTTCCTCTCCTGGTTTGAACTTCCCTGAGGGGTCTACAATCTCTCAAAACATCACCTTGGCCACTCTGTGAGCACCTGGCATCAAATTTTGTTATCCAGGTCCTTCACCACTTTCAAAATCAACTGTCAAAATCTGTGATGAAGATTTTACCCCCCCTCAAAATTCATTTTTTCTTTTTATTTTCTTTTTCTCCCTTTATATTTGTTTCTTTTACTTTTTTATCCTTTATATTTTCTCAAATTTATTTTCTTATAGCTCTTAATGCCAAAATCTTTACACCAAATCATGTCTTCAACATTTTCAAAACCAAATGTCAAGAGAAGACCAAGTCAACCTCAATTCATATGCCAACACTTTTATCAGTTCAAAAATTTTCTTTTCAAGATTAAAATACCTCTGGAATCCCTAGGTCCAATACGTCTCAACAGCCTCAACAGCCTTCTACCTTAGCTTGGTGCTCAGGAGCTCACCATTCAAGGTAGGGGGTTACTGTCACAACCACAAAGATTGACCCTCCTCCATGGGTGTTGCGTCAATTCTAACCTGGAACCAAGTTGGGGCCAATTGGCCACACCATATCTTTTATGGCCAATTGGTCCCCTCTGGTGCTCTATGGCCATGTGGCCATATCCTTCCATCATTGGCCTCCTTGGCCAATTTCCACCTCACCAACCCCCAGGCCTTTATCTTTGATTTTGGGCCTGGGGGGTTCTGGGCCCCCTAGCCATCATCTTTGTTTTGGGCCACCCCCTTTCATTAGGGGGGTTTAGGCCTAAATGGCCTTTTTGGCCATTTAGGCCCCCTATGGCTTCTAGGGCCCGTGGGCTGTAATTCATGGTCTGCGGTCCGTAGGCATATTAGGCCCCTTTTGGCCTAATCCAATGAGGCCAAAGGGGGTGAAAGGGGGAAACTATCTAGCCCCCAAGGCCAGGTGGGTCCCAAACCACAATCGGACCCACCTGAGCCAATCTTGGCCATCAATCTCTTGGACCCAAATTTGGCCAAAATGGCCATAGAGCCCGTAGGACCCATTTTTGGCCATGGACCATTATTCCAGCTATGGCCTCTGGCAACCACCAGAGGCCACCAGACCAGCTCAGCAAGCACTCCCCTCAACTTCAGGGGAATTCTTTCCATTCCTCTATGCACCCCATACTCAAGGTTGCAGGAGTGGTGCATATATGGTATTATATACCATTATGCACCATTTTTGCTCAGCAATTCAATGGTGATGTTTCCAGGACCAAAGCCCATTTTGAAGGAGGACTTTTCAACTCATCAGTCTGGCAATCCATGGCGGCTATCAGAAGATCATTAAAGGACCCCAACCACCTGACTCTGCAGGAGTTCGGTTGGTACTTTCATTCATGATTCTTCCCAAGGTTCATTCTTAGAGGTATTATGTCATTTAAATCAGTTGTCAAGGCATCAAGTATTTAAATACTCCTTGGACAACTAAATTGGTCCATACAGGTGACAATTCAATCAACCTGTATGTCCTTGGCCCAATCGGGCCAATTCAATCTTCCACTGTGGGAATTCAATCACACAGTTCAATTTCAAGATGGCCAGAACTGTATTGGCCCAATTCAGACAGTACAGCCAGTGATCCATCTTCCAGGATCAGTCTTTCAGTTTTTCACATATACTGGCCACCTTTGAACACCTGGGGACTTTTTCCCCAGTTAATTAATATATTGGATTTATTATTATCTTTATTTTCTTTTACATTATTAAAGTTAATACTGATAATCTCAAGTAAGTCATTCAGCACCCTTTCTCTTTTTCTTCCTTGCCTGTCAGTGGATATTGGTGGTCATATCCTTTACTAATTCCATTTCCTTTTCTGGCAGGTTGAAACAGTTAGTTGAGGATTCATTTGGTTGGCTTCTTGGCCTTTGGCTTCTTATCTTTTCTTTTATCTTTAGCATACTTGTCTTTCCATTCATCTTTTCTAAAGGAATTAATCTTTATTATTCCTTATATCTTTTGGAGCTCTTGATCCCTGAGTGCCAGGCCCTCTTGCTTCCATAAGAGCCCCTGTGACAGCCACCCATTTTCTAATGAGTGAATTACTAGGAAAATGCACAAATATGAAAATAATATCTTATAATCCTGTACAAAAGCTCATTGAAATAAAGTAAGTGAAAAGCCACTAAGGAGATACAGGTCAACAATCCTGAATTTAATATGGACATGTCTCATCTTTTTACAAAATTATTATAAATTTCACATACCACACTTGGTTTCTGCTTAAAAGAAGTCAATTGTATCTCTTTGATGGTCACTATTTACAATAAAATATTAGCTAACTACTTTTTCATAGATTCCCTTAGGGGTTTGGGCATGTTAGAGACTATTATGGATGATTTTCTTTCCCATTAAGGGTTATGGTTGGGGCTTCCACAGTGTTAGGGACAACAGTTCTCTCCGCCTTTCCACCAGATGGGTTTAGGTTGGCTCTTGTCCTTGAGGTTTGGTATTGTTCTTTGGTTCATTTTTGGAGTGGTTTGTAAAGCCAATGAAAGGTAGTTGGGTTTAGTTAGGGCTTTATTCTGAAGGGATGGATAGATGGGTTGTCACGTTGTGGTATTCCATACCTGTCTGGGCCAGCTTCAAGCACATTGAGGGTGAAAATTTCAAAATATCAAAACTTAAATTGTCAATTTAGGATATATCAGCTCAAAAGAAACTTTCAAAATCACATAAGTCAAATAGTAACATGGATAATATTGAATAAAGGAAGATTTTAGCATTCAGTATAGAAATAACCTCAAGATTTCCATAATTCAATAATTAAAAAGTTGATTAAACTATATGGATATATACAGGATAGATTACAAATAGCCTTCACAAAAACAAAAAAAAGTTTAGTTTAATACAGAAAGAAACCCTAAAGCCACAAAAAACATTACATTACTAAGAATTACAGTCACCAAAATGGATTTTATGTAATAATATCAACTAAAAAAGTATGAATACACATCCATTGTATAAAAAGATGGAACTGAATCAAACCTTAATTAACTTCATGCATAGAAAGTTCCATATAAGCTTGAAAGAATTCCATGAATGGCCAAACATAATACAAACAAATGATACAATAATTGTACTAAATCAACTCATATCCAAAGTAACACCAAATAAACTTTAAAAATATTACATAATCAAAAGAATGAAAAATGGTGCAATTGACCAAATAAATGGTGCAATAATCAAGTCAAATGACACCATCCAACATAATAATCACCAGCAAAAACACCTCAGATTACATAATCACTCAGGAAATGATGCAATTTGCCAAACATATGGTGCAATATCTCTACCAAATGACACCATCTCCAAGTTACTCACCAGCTAAATTCCCTCAAGGCTGTGCATAATAATATTAAAGTTTAATTCATTAAAAATAAAGTTTTAAAATATGGTGCAATATACCAAACATATGTTGCAATGTCTTGATCCAATGACACCATCTCAAAATTAATCACCAGCAAAATTAGCTCAAGGCTGTGCATAAACATCAACAAAGTTCAGAATGATGCAATAATCCAAACATATGGTGCAATATCTTTATCAAATGACACCATTTCCAAAACACTCACCAGCTAAAATACCTCAAGGTAAAATTTTTCTAAGTCCCCTGTTTTTGAGTGCCTCTATGGAGGGCCCAAAGAATATAAATAGAGGGCCTTTCTCCCTCATTTTCCCCCATGCTCATGGAAGTATTTCCCCAATAAATGGAAATCTAGTCCTCAATCTAAAGGATCCATCCATCCCTATTCTAGTAGGATAACTAGCAAAATAAAATTATAAAGCTCAGTAGCAAAGCTCAGAAGCATATATTAGTAGTCAGAAATTATTGATAAAAGAAAATATTTACAGTATTAATGAAAGAAGTTTAATATTGAATAAATAGTATTATCATAATAAATATTAGTAGTCAGAAATTATTGATAAAAGAAAATATTTACAGTATTAATGAAAGAGTTTAATATTGAATAAATAGTATTATCATAACAAATATTAGTAGTAGTCATAGAGTACTGCTCAAAGAAGTTATTATTATTAGAGTTAATATTAATAGCTACCTTATCCTTGTCATTATTAAATCCTGAATCCATTAAGGAATATATATTCTTATCAAATAAGTATTATTAACTATATTGGTCATAAGATCCCTTAAAAGAATAACTCAATAAATATAAAAACCCACCCTTCTATAATAAAAGAAAAACATTATAGTATTATCTCCAGTATATTATATATATTATATTGTTAATGAACCTTATAATCAATAATTAACCTAAAAATATAAATAAACACATATAGTTTAAAATATCATATATCTATATTATTATACATTATCAATACTAAATTAATATTTAAATATTACATTTAACCTATAAAATAGTGGTATTAAGCCATTTTATATATATATAGTAATCATAAAAGTTATTTATCTAATAATTGAGTAGGTCTGATAGAGACTGCTGAAAGTCTTCTCTAGTTGTAAAGCCACAATTTTAAATATTGATTTGTGAGCTCTATAGGGAGATTATTTAGTATATTCAGAGGGGCAGCTAATACACCTTAGCACCCTTGGTTACAGGATCATTCAGCAATTCAAAACTGTTTACCTGTGATTTCCCCCTCAAGGACTGCCTTATCCAATCCCACACTAAAAGGAGTTCCACATCTGGTGTCCCAACAGTGGCCAATCAACTACTTCAAACCTCAATCAATATTAAAAAATCATTCAAATACAAGAGATACTCAAATTAAACATTCATAAAAAATAAGAATAATAATAAAGATTAACCAACCTGGAATCAGAAAGTAGAACTGAATCAAGAGAATCACCATCATCATCATCAAAATCTTCTATTCAATCATACCATTATTATTACCCTATTAAAGGAAACAGGACACCTGTAAATCAAACACCCACAGATCACAGACTACTGATTTCAACCCCAAGAACAGAGAAAAAAGAGAAAGAAGAATTAAGAAAGTTTTTCTTCAAGCTTATTCAAGAATCAAAGAAGAAAAAATATTCTAAAAAGGAAATTGAAGGCATAGTTTATCAAGTAGACATGAATCAACCATCAACATCTGATTTACCACCATTGCCTGATGATACTGTGGAAGAACAGTATGCAGAGGAAAGTGATGAAGAAGATCAAACTGTACAGATACAGAGTTTGATGAAGCAAATGCAGGACTTATTGTTAACCCAAAGTAAGAAGAAAGGAAAGAGAAAACAGTCAAAAACCTTCACCCCTGGAGGTAGTCCAATTGAATCCACATTACCAAGACATGTCAGACCTGAAGAGTCACCAATATCACCAACACCTGTTCCTAGAGCAACCTCTACCCCAGTAACAGAACAAAGATCACAGAATTCTCCAAGAAGAGTATTTGTATCCACACCAACTCACCCAAGCCCATTACAGCAACAATTATCCAGAGAAATAAGACCCATAGTAAAAATAAAGGCCAAGGATTATAACCTTTGGTTTGAAGGAAAAGAAGTAGAAAGATTCATTAAAAAAGTAGAAAGTATAGCTGAAATTGAAGGTGCCAGTGGAAGAGACATAGCAAGACAAATAGTATTTTGGACAAGAGATGAAGAAATAAGCTACCATATTGAAGGAATGCCTGGATATGAGAGTGGTGATTGGGAGCAACTAAAGATTGATATGATAAGAAAGTGGGGAGCAGTTGAGCCAGGAAGAAGATACAGGATTTCCTCAATCAATTCTCTTTTTGAGAGAACACAGCAGAGAGGTGGAATTAATAATATTACTCAGTATAGGAAATTCATTGGAGAATATGAATCAATCATCACATATCTCAGAAGATATGAATACATTGAAGGGGAAGTGAACCACAATCAGGAAATTCTGGCTAGCCTCTCCCAAGAAGTTCAAGGTTCAATTTACAGAGAAATGATAAAAGATAAAGTAATGGTGCAAGCCAGAGATGGTGGATATATCATACCAAAATTTAAAGTTCTAAAAGAATACATTGAACAAGATTTGCAAGCCAAATTCTTAATTCAAGGAAAAGAATTTTCCCAACAAGAATTTAATATTAAACCAAAAGAGAAAGTTAGATTTGAAGAAGATACCTTAGGGGAGGTCTTACAACAAGTTAAGGAGCTTTCCAAAAAAGTCAATACACAAAGTAAGGCACAACCTCAAAGGGAGATTTTCAAAGAGAAAGAGCCACTAAAAGAAGTATTAGAGCAGCTTAAAGGACTAACAGAGTCCTATAAGCCCCAAAAGCAAAGTTACCAGCCCTTTAATCAAAATTACAAGCAAAGAGATAACTTACCACCAGTTTCTTCAAGTCATATACCTTATCAAACTGCACAATTATTTCCAAGGCCTCCAATGAGATGTCATTATTGCTTTGAAAATACACATACATTAGAAAGGTGTTCACACTTCAATGAAGATATGGAGAAAAGAATTGTAAGGAAACAAGGAAATTCCTTCCTTTTTCCAAATTTCCAAAGGATACCATATGAAAGCTCAGTATGTCCTAGGGAATTAGTCAGAGAATTTGCCAAGGAACAGGCAGAACTAACAAAAAAATTAATGGAAAAATCAGCTACAGCTTCAAAGCCAAAGATAGAAGAACCAAATATTATAGAGTTAAAGAAGGAAGAGGCTAAAGCAGCCATAGCTAAAGTTGAAGATTGGGGAAATTGGCAACCACCTATAATATCTTCAGTGAATGATCCCTTTTCAAGCAATTATGGGCTAAGAAGCACTAAACAAAGATCTACAAGACAAGAGAACCCAATTCAAGAAAATATAAGATCACATTCAAAAGAGGTGGAAACACCTATCATGAAAAAGCAAAATATACCTGGAGCATATATTGAGGATGATACAAAAACAGAGAACAAGACAATTATCCCAACAAAATACAAGAAGCATAAAGTTCAAGATGAAGAGGAAGGACTTGTTAAGAAAAGCCAAAATGATAAAACTGAAAATATCACAGAACAAACTAAAATTGAACTCAATAAAAATTTTATTAAGGAAGAGAAGAAAGATATCCAAAAAATTATGACCCAAATTATAAATAAAGTCTTAGAACAGAAGATTAACCTTACCTTGGAACAAATCTTGGCCATATCACCTCAATTTATCAATCAATTAAAAAATTTGTCAGAGGAAGAAAAGAATTCAATAAACTCAATTGACACAAAAGATATTCAAGTGGAGCTTATACATCATCATTTGGGAGAATATGAAGCACCTAAATTACATTATGCCTGCCCATTGGGATTTATGCAAGTCCATGTTGGAGAAGAAGGATATGAAATCATGGCTTTAGTTGATACAGGCTCTGAATTGAATATAATACCAGAAGATATAGCAATAAAAGAAGGGTTAACAACAAGATGTCTTAACATGAACCTGAGGGGAATTGGTGGGCATTGTACTTCAATAGTTGGATTAGCAGAATTTACCCCAATTACTATGGTTACTGGGGAGGAAAGAAATATACACCTTTTTGTAGCAAGAGGAGCAATGCATACAGTACTTGGAAGACCTTTCCTTGCAGATAATAATATTAGACTAGACTTTTCTCAACAGAAGGGTGAAATATTCAGCTACATAGAGCCAGATGGTAGAAGACTTTGTTTACCAATTTGCTCACCACAAAAGGTTGGATGGAGAGAAGACCCACCAAAAGGAATGGAAATTTGTGGAGTTTCAAAGCTTGAAGATTGTAATCAGCCAAAAGAGACAGAATATGAAACAAAAGGGTTACTTACTGAACAGGAATTTCCTTGGGAAGGCTACATCAATCTCAAGCCTCTCAGAATTTTTAATTGTAATATAAAAAATAAGGTTTTAAGTCAAGACAATCAATTTTTACCCCAGAATGTCAATTTGTTAGAAGGTTTGAGTAAAACTAAAACCAAAAAGTTAGAAAAAACAAAGGATAAACAGAGTCAAGAAGATAGAAAGTATCTTTGGATGACCAAGAATAAGAAAATAAGACAAAGATTAAAAAACCAGTTGGAACAGCAATATCAATATTTAACCCAAAGTAATGACTGCACAGGACATATGATAAATGAAAAAAGTGAACACTCTAATATTAAACACAAAAATAAGCTTTATGAAAAAACAGTTAAATTCAGGGACAAACCTGAAGATAATACTCTGAGATTTCAATAAATTAACTCTATTATTTTCAATATATTTCCTATTTTATAAAGAGTGGTGTTAAAAAAAATAATTATAAAATAAAAACAAATATAAAAAATACAAAAAATATATAAAAAATATAAAAAATATATAAAAAAAATATAAAATATAAAAAAAAGAGTTTTAAAATAAAGTTTTTGGTTTCATCTTTTTAATGTAAAAGTATCAATATATATGAATAAATATATATAATAATAGTAATAATAATGAGAAATTATACATAATAGGCCCAGCATGGCCTTAAACTGCAATTTAGCTATTTATTACTCCTTCTCTTATTCTATTTTAAATCAAAATAATGATAAAAATCAACACATGCAAGGTCCAATTATACATAATAGGCCCAGCATGGCCTTAAACTGCAAATCAACTACTTACTTACTATTTCTCTTATTCTATTTTAAATCAAAATAACAAAAAAATCAACACATGCAAGGAACAATTATACATAATTGGCCCAGCATGGCCTTAAACTGCAATTCAACTACTTACTTACTATTTCTCTTATTCTATTTTAAATCAAAATAACAAAAAAATCAACACATGCAAGGAACAATTATACATAATTGGCCCTGCATGGCCTTAAACTGCAACCCAATTTTCTTATATTAATGAATTTTCAATTTAGTTTTTTATTTCAATCAATAAATAAAACAAAGAAACACACCAATGATACATAATTGGCCCAGCATGGCCTTAAACTGCAATTCAACTACTTACTTACTATTTCTCTTATTCTATTTTAAATCAAAATAACAAAAAAATCAACACATGCAAGGAACAATTATACATAATTGGCCCTGCATGGCCTTAAACTGCAACCCAATTTTCTTATATTAATGAATTTTCAATTTAGTTTTTTATTTCAATCAATAAATAAAACAAAGAAACACACCAATGATACATAATTGGCCCAGCATGGCCTTAAACTGCAATTCAACTACTTACTTACTATTTCTCTTATTTTATTTTAAATCAAAATAACAAAAAAATCAACACATGCAAGGAACAATTATACATAATTGGCCCAGCATGGCCTTAAACTACAATTCAACTATCTACTGAATCTTTCTCTTATTTTATTATAAATCAAGATATCAAAAAAATATTAACACATGCAAGGTCCAATGATACATATTAGGCCCAGCATGGCTTTAAACTGCAATTTAGCTATTTATTACTCCTTCTCTTATTCTATTTTAAATCAAAATAATAATAAAAATCAACCCATGCAAGGAAAAATTATATATAATTGGCCCAGCATGGCCTTAAACTGCAATTCAACTATCTACTTAATCTTTCTCTTATTTTATTATAAATCAAGATATCAAAAAAATATTAACACATGCAAGGCCCAATGATACATATTAGGCCGTGCATGGCCTTAAACTGCAACTCAATTTCAATTTTAGTTGATTAATTTTTCCAAATATAATTTATAATTAAAACATCAATATAAAAAAAAAAAAACTTCAAATACATGAAAGGCCCAGCATGGCATTAAACTGCAACCCAATTTTCTTATAATAATAAATTTTTAATAATAAAGTCAAGATGTCAAGATTTCCTAGCCAAAATAAATAAACTAAAAATTCAAAATAAGTATTATAATAATGAACAATCAACAAAGAATAAAAATAAAAGATTAGGTATATCTAGAAAACTTCAATAACCACTGGTTACCAGGAAAAAGAAACAGTCCTTTTAGTATGAAGGAATATTAAAAGGATGTCCAAACAAAACATTAAAAATCATACACATAAATGAAGTATACACACCCACAAGAAAATACACAACCCAACTCACAAGGAAGGGTTACCAGATTTTGAATTTAGGTTTTTTTTTGGTTTTTTAATTTTTTTTTATTTCTCTAAAAAAAATTAATAAAAAAAAGAGACTGATAACCCCCCCTTGCTTTAAAAAGAAATAAAATACAAATAATATAGGCTATAATAAAAAAAAGTATCAAAAGAAATAAAAAATAATATTAAGATGATTCCTTAATATATTATAATGAGATAGAAGAAACATATCATAATACTATAATCCCATTAAAATATAATAAAACAATATTAAAGTATGAGGATAATATAATATATTTTAATAATATAATATAATAAAGCTACAATATCTCGAAAAAAATAGTATAATATCTTAATATCCTGATAAAATAGTATTATCATAGAGTAATATCATATTATTATGGTGAAATAGTAAATTAATGGAATAATAAAATGATAGAAGTATTATAGTATGAAGATATTATTAAGGGAACAACTGGCCAGATTGATCCCATAAAAAATATACTTCAAATACTATGTACTTTATATAGGGTTAAAATATAGGTGTAGGCCCATATGTATAAAAAAAATATCAAGAAGTTGAGGAAAAAAATTTAAGCTCTGGGGAGAAGGCCTCCTTTTATATTCTCCAGCAAACCTAACTTTCAAAAAGGAAAAATTCATCAAACCACAACTTGGCCAAAACAAAAAAGAAGAAACTCTGTGGAATGATATGATTGGTCAGAGCTTGAATATCCCTTGATTGTGATTGGTCAGAATATGATCCATCTTTCTTGATTTGTGATTGGCTGGATTTGGAGTGGACTTAGAAGACTTAAGAAGATCTCAGAATTTTCAGGAAGATTTAGGAATATTTAAGAATTTTTCAGAATTTTTCAGAATTTTTCAGAATTTTTCAGAAGATTCAGGAAGATTCAGGAATGTTTGGCCCAGAAAAAGATAAAATAAGCCCACTATCCACCTAAACAAGCAAAAAAGCCTTTAGTCACAATATGAAATGCTGATCTAATTGCTGATTTCCAGTTTTATACTAATATCTATGCTAATTCAGACTCATAAGGTCCTGAGCAAGACCATAAAGTGCTTGTTTCATTAATTATTTCCATTCTTACACAAATATGTATGCTGATTTAGAATCATGAGGTCCTCAGCAAGACCATAAAGTGCTTGTTTCATTAATTATTTCCATTCTTACACAAATATCTATGCTTATTTAGACTCATAAAGCCCTCAATAAGACTATAAGGTCTTTTTTTGAATAGCTTATTGATGTTTTTTTACACTATTTCTTCCTATTCAACTATATGGGTCCACTATGACCTAAAACTGGATTATTTGGTAGAACTATAACTTTCCAGATACATTTTAACAATTAATTCAACAAAACCTTGATAAATATCTTTATATTTAAATTATTTATTCAAAAATCCATTTGGAAATACTCATGACCACATCAATTATACAATTTATCACAAGGAAAATTATAGTAGGACCTTAAACAAGAAGGTCCCCCATGACCTAAAACTGGCAAATTATTACTCTAATTATTATTTATTTCAATAAATACTTGATTTTTAATGATAATTAAGTCATAATCTATAAAAAATCTTCATTACTATTATAGTAGAATCTTAAAACAAGCAGGTCCTCCATGACCTTAAACTGGAAAATTATTTCTTTACTTATTATTTATTTTAATTGATACTTAATTTCTATTCATATGATACTCTATAAAGATATTAATGACCACATAAAATTTAAACCTTACTTTGGGATTAATTATAGTGGAACTTGAAGAAACAGGTCCCCCATGACCTAAAAACTGGAAAATTATTCCTTTAATTATCATTTATTTTGATTAATACTCAATCTCTAATCATAATCCTATCATACTCCACAAAAATATTCATTACCACCATGACCTTAAACTGAAATTTTTTATTTTAAATATCTCAATATTACCCTAAAAAATTATTGGATTCACAACTCCAAATTTATACTTCAAAAGATAACAAAGCAGTATTCATATATATAACATAGACTACAAAAGATTTAACAAAAAAAAAATCAACATAAATAGAAAAACTTCAGTAATAATAAATAAAAAATCATCCACAAATCAACACTCCATTCATAAAAAATCATCCCAAAAGAAAGGATTTACATAAATAAAAATGGAGAGGGGGCTGTAACCCCCAGTAATACAACTTGATCATAAATACATTAAAACATTAAGAAACAAATACATAAAAATAACAGAGAATAATTCTAATGAAGGCAGCCCTCATAATTTAAAAAAAAAATCAGTTTCAATTGAAGAATTCCAAGATCATACCAATTTGAAGAAAGAAAGTTTATTAAACCTTTTTATTATCTCAAAAATTCATTTTTATCAATATCTAAGACAAAGGATCAAATAATAATAATAAATAGCCCCTGAACCATTATATCCAACAAATAGGACTCAGGAGGGTCCTAAGCATGACCCTAAACTGCATACTTTGCTCATGATGACAAAGGACTGTCCTTGTATGACATTAAAAGACAGGATTGACTAACCTTAAAGCAATAATTAAGGGGAAAGAAGTATTAAATAAGAAAATTTCTTTCAGATTATTTGTCAAGATTAAAGAGAAGATGAATCTAGAATACTCATTGGAAAAATAAACAAAATCTAAACATATTGAATGATCAAAGGAATTGCAATACCTGAATACTGAAAATTTTGAAATTCATGGAAATCTTCATGAGCCCTGAGTGAAGCTCATTGATTTCAATATTGGAGAAATAAACAAGAATCAAAGATGAAAAGCTATGAAGAAAACTTAAAAGTCCTGAAAATATGAGAAACTTAAAATAATGAAATAATGATCAAATGAGAAAATAATGTTTAAATGTGCTTTAACCTGGAATGCTGGGGACAGCATTAAATGGAGAGGGGGATGTGGTATTCCATACCTGTCTGGGCCAGCTTCAAGCACATTGAGGGTGAAAATTTCAAAATATCAAAACTTAAATTGTCAATTTAGGATATATCAGCTCAAAAGAAACTTTCAAAATCACATAAGTCAAATAGTAACATGGATAATATTGAATAAAGGAAGATTTTAGCATTCAGTATAGAAATAACCTCAAGATTTCCATAATTCAATAATTAAAAAGTTGATTAAACTATATGGATATATACAGGATAGATTACAAATAGCCTTCACAAAAACAAAAAAAAGTTTAGTTTAATACAGAAAGAAACCCTAAAGCCACAAAAAACATTACATTACTAAGAATTACAGTCACCAAAATGGATTTTATGTAATAATATCAACTAAAAAAGTATGAATACACATCCATTGTATAAAAAGATGGAACTGAATCAAACCTTAATTAACTTCATGCATAGAAAGTTCCATATAAGCTTGAAAGAATTCCATGAATGGCCAAACATAATACAAACAAATGATACAATAATTGTACTAAATCAACTCATATCCAAAGTAACACCAAATAAACTTTAAAAATATTACATAATCAAAAGAATGAAAAATGGTGCAATTGACCAAATAAATGGTGCAATAATCAAGTCAAATGACACCATCCAACATAATAATCACCAGCAAAAACACCTCAGATTACATAATCACTCAGGAAATGATGCAATTTGCCAAACATATGGTGCAATATCTCTACCAAATGACACCATCTCCAAGTTACTCACCAGCTAAATTCCCTCAAGGCTGTGCATAATAATATTAAAGTTTAATTCATTAAAAATAAAGTTTTAAAATATGGTGCAATATACCAAACATATGTTGCAATGTCTTGATCCAATGACACCATCTCAAAATTAATCACCAGCAAAATTAGCTCAAGGCTGTGCATAAACATCAACAAAGTTCAGAATGATGCAATAATCCAAACATATGGTGCAATATCTTTATCAAATGACACCATTTCCAAAACACTCACCAGCTAAAATACCTCAAGGTAAAATTTTTCTAAGTCCCCTGTTTTTGAGTGCCTCTATGGAGGGCCCAAAGAATATAAATAGAGGGCCTTTCTCCCTCATTTTCCCCCATGCTCATGGAAGTATTTCCCCAATAAATGGAAATCTAGTCCTCAATCTAAAGGATCCATCCATCCCTATTCTAGTAGGATAACTAGCAAAATAAAATTATAAAGCTCAGTAGCAAAGCTCAGAAGCATATATTAGTAGTCAGAAATTATTGATAAAAGAAAATATTTACAGTATTAATGAAAGAAGTTTAATATTGAATAAATAGTATTATCATAATAAATATTAGTAGTCAGAAATTATTGATAAAAGAAAATATTTACAGTATTAATGAAAGAGTTTAATATTGAATAAATAGTATTATCATAACAAATATTAGTAGTAGTCATAGAGTACTGCTCAAAGAAGTTATTATTATTAGAGTTAATATTAATAGCTACCTTATCCTTGTCATTATTAAATCCTGAATCCATTAAGGAATATATATTCTTATCAAATAAGTATTATTAACTATATTGGTCATAAGATCCCTTAAAAGAATAACTCAATAAATATAAAAACCCACCCTTCTATAATAAAAGAAAAACATTATAGTATTATCTCCAGTATATTATATATATTATATTGTTAATGAACCTTATAATCAATAATTAACCTAAAAATATAAATAAACACATATAGTTTAAAATATCATATATCTATATTATTATACATTATCAATACTAAATTAATATTTAAATATTACATTTAACCTATAAAATAGTGGTATTAAGCCATTTTATATATATATAGTAATCATAAAAGTTATTTATCTAATAATTGAGTAGGTCTGATAGAGACTGCTGAAAGTCTTCTCTAGTTGTAAAGCCACAATTTTAAATATTGATTTGTGAGCTCTATAGGGAGATTATTTAGTATATTCAGAGGGGCAGCTAATACACCTTAGCACCCTTGGTTACAGGATCATTCAGCAATTCAAAACTGTTTACCTGTGATTTCCCCCTCAAGGACTGCCTTATCCAATCCCACACTAAAAGGAGTTCCACAACGTTTTCTTCTTGTGTTGAGTGTGAGGGTTTGTTCCTAGAGCTTGGAGGCTTCCTTAATTTAAATCCTGTTTTTCCCAACACTGTTGGCATTGATTTCATAATATGATGTTGAATGGTGGTGAGTGTTTAGTGGCTAACTTACAAAGTGATTCAAGGAATTTTATGATAATAGAGGAAAAAAGGAAAACAAGTTGACAGATGACAATTTTAAATAAAGAGTGGGACTATAGAAATATAAAGAAAAGAGAGGAAGTGGGGGAGGGTGAAAGGTAGGGATGGAGCTAAAAGAAGGGGGTGGGTTGAAAGGGAGTTTCAGAGTGTGAGTATTAAGTGGGGGGTCTTGATTGATGTAATGCAGGTGATATGGTTGGTGGAAGTTAGTTTCTAATATATTGAAATCTTGCTTTTGTGATGATGTAGTCTACTAGGATGTTGAACATAGTCAATAATTTTAGGATGGAAGTCCTTCTATTGGGATTGAGTTGAAGTCTCTTTTTTTAGTTATTTCCCTGGGTTTGGAGGTTTTGGCAGAAAAGTAAGTAGTGTGAGGTGGTCTCCAGTGCATTTCAGTATAGTATTGAAGGGGATTCCACCTTTTTTATTTGGTGTAGCTAAGCATTTAGTGGAACATTATTGCAGTGTAATTGATTGATGGTAAACTCAAGGATTTTCTTCAGTTTCTCACGTGCTTGGAGGGTAAGCTTTAGTGGGATTTTGAATTTTACTCTAGTTAATTCCACATTGGAGAGGATTGAGGGTGTTCTTGAGTGTTTATTTTTTGTCTGTTTTACTTTGGATATGATGATGTGGTGTAGGGTGTAAGTAGATTTTATCACTGAGTTGGCTGATTCTTTTTCTAGTTTTTCCACTTCTTTTTTTTATTAAATACCTAGGTGGCCTGGGAACCAGTAGAGTCTTATTGGGAAAAAACATTAAATGTGTTGGAAACTTCTGAATATTCTGGTCAGAGAATTTCTTTTTCAGAAGTGTAGTGATGTTGGGGGCTGCAATACTGTATGAAAAGATTTCTTTGGATGAGGCGGACCATAGTCTTTGGTTTTTTTGGTTAAGAGTTCCTGGAAAAGATAAAGGGACATCATTTCTGTTTCAAAGTTTGTTAACATTGAATCTCTCTCAACATAAGCTGTCTTTTTTCTGAAGTGCGTCTGTTAGCATAGCTATGGATCCTCCTTATTTTTCGGGGATGAGTGGTCCATAAGAAAAGAAAAATGGCATGGGCTGCTATTTCAACTTTCATTTGTTTTGAAACATCCTATATGGTCTGTTCTTTTGTTATTTGTAAGTTGATGGTGTTGGTGATTTGCGTTGAACATGGTGGGATGGGGAAGGAAGATAAATGTTTGGCTCTGGTGAAGTTCTGCTGTAGGAAGAAATTTTTTATAGTAGATTTCTCATTATTTGAGGGTTATTTCTTGGGAAAGAAGTTATTTCTTTCCAAATTAATCTTCTGTGTGCCTCATCTATTGGAGCTTTAAGTTTGAAGTGAAGATAGTTATGGTTTAGCTTAATCTATTGTTTTTTTAAATATCTAAATACAACATTATAGTCCAGGGAAGGGGGCAGGGGTTTATCTCATCAGTCCTGTACTAAGCTTGAATGCCTGGAAATAACAGTTGGTGAACTGTTTTTTCACATTGTTCCTATTCTTCTTTGTATACCATGCAATGCTCCTGTGTAGGATTCTTATTTTTATGACTGCTGCAACTATTATCCTTGTTTCTCTTTGGAAAAGTACAAAATCTGGAAATTTCATTCTGTTGGTCTAATTGATAGCTTTGGTGACTTTTGCTTCACTGTGTCACAACCATGGATGGATTTATGGAGAGTTACATCATAACCATCTTATGATCAATTGGCCACAGCCATTATTAATGGCCTCACAGGCCCTAAGGGGCCTATTTCCCCTTTCAAAATTGCTAGGCCCTATTGCCTCTACCGTCTGTAGGCCTTAAGTCATGGTTTGTGGTGCATAAGATACTTTAGGCCCCTTTTTCTCAATTTCAATGAGGCCAAAGGGGGAGATGGTCCCAGTCCTTTGACCCTGAAGCCACATTTTAGTCCACCTGAGCCAAAATTTGGCTATGGATTCACTCAAGGCCAAAATAGCCAAGAAGACCCACAAAGGGCATGTATTGTTTCATACATCATTACCCCTAAATTTTCCTCAGACGTTTAATGGGACCATTTTCAGGACCCAAACACTTCATTTGAAGATATGTCACCAGCCCTCAATCCCATTTTCAAGGGAAGGTATTCAATAGGCCATGTGGGGTAATTAGTAGGACTGCAAGAAGGATATTTGAGGACACCAATCACCTGGCCCATTTGCATATTTAAATTTTTATTTATAAGTAGTTTTTAAGGATATTCAAGCCACATTAATTCACATAAGTTGACAAGGTGTCAAAGCTCCAATACTCCCTGCACAGCTCAATTTATCCATACAGACTGGAATGATGCCATCTTTATGGTATTGACCCTTTTGGTTAAATTAAATTAAAATACTGTGGTTATCAAAGCACCCAGTTAATTTCCCAAGATGGCCAAGGTATATTTCCCAGTACAGTCAATACAGCTGTATTCACAATGCTCCAGGATATATCTGTCAACTCTTCACATATCCTGGTCCCTCTTCCCCCAGTTAATAAATCTACTGAATTTATTTATAATATTATTCTCTTTTCATTTTAAAAGTAAATACTGACATTTCTAAGTCAGTCATTGGCACATCTTTCTTCACCTGTCAGGCTGGCCATTCTTGCTATTCCCAAAGTCCCCTGTGAAATTAGATTAATTCACTAATAATTCATTCTTCAATTTTTTTATTTGTTATGATTTATGTTCAAAATAATTCATTAATCAGTTATGACACTCTAATGATCCTAATGAATTTTTCTTCAAATATCTCAATTCTCAATCATTCTTCTTCTCTCCTTAATTTTCTTTCAATCCTTATCAAATTTTCTTTGCTTTTAAAATTTTTTTGGTTGACCATTCTTACTCATTTTTATTCAATTCAATTTTATTTAAGGTCACAGGTCAATTTTGATTTTCAAATTGGTTACAAAATTCATTTCATACACAATCTTCATTCATCAATATTCATTTTGCTTTACTATTAAAGACAGATTTTTATTTTCATTTGATTTTAATTGATTCATTTTACATAGATATTATTTTTAATTCAAGAAATTGATTGAAATCAATACTTCAGTGATTGGATTTGATTTATTGATTGATTCTCCTCAAGAGTTCATTTATTGGATTGATTTTCCTCAAGAATTATTTTTTGAATTTCTCAAGATTCATTTATTTATTGATGAACCTCAACAAGTTGATAGTGTTTATCTTTTCCTCAGGATATTGATTTGGATTTTGATTTCAAGCTTTCCATATTTGATTTACCTCAATTTTTTCATATTCAAATTTTGATTTTTATATTCATTTTATTCTGGAAATCATGCCTGTCCAACATTCACCTCATGCAAGAAATACAATATCTCAAGCCAGAACTCAGGCTTTTCTCACTCCAACACCAAGAGCACCTCTTTCTGGGACCCCAGCAGTCCCTCAGCTGAGGGCCCACTTAGACAGAGAACCAATTATGGAAGGAAGGAAGAGGTCCAAACAGATCAAGATCTTTCTCCTGAATGGTTGGAGCTTTTCCTGGAAAGTCAAAGACATATTTCAAAGGTCTTGGTCAGAATGGCAAAGAGGAGGAGGAGAATTCTGTGGAAGAGGACAAATCTGATGTCACAGAAGTTCCTGCTCCTGTGGTGGAATCTGAAGGTACTGGAGGGCCAACTCTAGCCCAGTATAATAAGCCTGTCTGTCATCAGTATTACCTATATTTCTTGGCCATCTTACAGCAGGTGAATTGAGTTATGGCCAATCTGCAAGCATCTTCTTTTGAAGCTTGAATAGCACCAGTCTTCAAGAATTCATCTATGCAGGAACCAGACTGCTTTGATGGGACTAGTCCCTTCAAAGTCAAAGTTTTTATCCAGTCCTTCCAGCTTATTTTTCATAATTATCAGGAATATTTCATTTAAGACAAGAAAAAAGTTCTTTATTCCACTTCATTTCTCAATAGAGGGGCTGAAAAATAAATTTAGGCTTATCTTTCTGATCTTACCAATCAAGAACCAAGCTTCATCCTCAATAATTGGTCACTATCAAAATCTCCACTCTTGACTTTATTTATGGACCCAAATGAAGTTAAGAAATCTGAAGTAGATTTGAATTTCTTGAGAATGAAGGAAGGAGGGTATATTTCTTTATATATTTCTGGTTTAGAAGTCTGGTGTCAAGAATTGGGGATTGGGGTGAAAGGACCTCTATTCATCATTATAGGAAGGGATTAGCCTCCAGTATTCTGGATCAATTGGTCTCCAATCCTTCAATCATTGATTCCCTTCAAGGCTGAATGGATGTTACCCTGAAACTTGATACCAGCTACCATGGGAGGAAGAAGGAGAAGAACTATTTCCAAGACAATAAGACTGAAGCCTCAAACTCAAGTTCTTCTCATCCTCAAAATTCTCCAAGCTCAAGTCATAAGAAGAAGAATTTTACAATCCCCATTCTCCTCTCCTGAATAAGGCCCATGAGATGATGGGTTCTGAAAAAGAGAGAAGATCAAAGGAGGGATTGTGTGTCTATGTTGGTGGAAAGCATAGTATTCAGGCTTGTGTCAAAAGGCCTCAAAGCTAGAATACCCACCCAGAAGGCAGCTTTGTCAGCAAGGGAAAATCCTGAGTAAGTATCATGCTGTGTTCAATGCTCTTTACTATTTTCCACCCAGAGCACTATTGTGCATTCTGAATATGCTGTCAAAAAATCTCTTAATTTTTTTATTTTTTCTTCTCTGATAGTTTTTACAGTATTCTCAGTTATTCTGGTGCTACCAACTTGTTTATTGCAAAGAAGTTTGTGCACAAGTATTTTTTGGCCATGTCAGAACTCCCAGAGGAGATTCCTATTATATTTTTGGACTCCTCAGAGTCCCACTCTTTATTTGTGACTGACAATCCCAAATATATGGCTGAGCTCCCTTCTTTTCCAAGCTTTTAATGGTATTTTTGAGTCATTGATACTCCCAAGGGAGAAGACCTCATACTGGGCTTTTAATTTATTAAGCAATTTTGTGAGACTTTTATATATGACCAATTATCTAAAAAGGTCACAAAGAAATTTACAGAACTTAATTTAATGATAACAATTCAAATTATAATATTAAAAGCAATTAAAATGAGGAAAATTCCATAAAAAGGGATAAATTCTTGCTTATCTCAGAAACTAATGCATAGAACTGTAGAAAAATTACACCATTAGATTCCCAATCAAACTATAAATATATTACCCTTTTATTTCATATCTGTAAACTTGATACTTACTGACATACCTGGATTTATGCACCTTTATGATCAATGCATATTCTCATGATTTTTAGCTCATATCTTTTGAAATACTCATTATAGAGACTTTATCAAAGACCAAATTTACCACAAATTAACTTTAAGAATAAGGATAGAGAATCTTTTTTGAAAGACATACACGAGGTTAAGAATAATGAGTAGAAATTGGTCAAAATAACAATACCAGTTGACCACACAAAATTGAAAGGGGTCCAAACTAAAAAAAATTAGATATCCAAGCTCTACTGGTTAATAATGAAAGAATGAAGTAATTTTAATAATTATATTCAAAGTAAAACCATATGAAATCATGGTTTGAAGTCCAAAGTAGCAAATTTCAAAAGAAAAGATGAATTGCAATAAAAATCATTGAACATAGGGTTTTGATTATGCAAAAAATTCTCTTGGATCCTTATTAGGGACATGAAAAGATAATAGAATCCACTTTTTGAATTTCATATTCATAATAAAAACTTGAAAGTTATTCAAGATTAAACTTAAGGCATAAAAATGATCATTTTTGATCTTTAACTGTAACCTTACTTTAGGAACAACAGGTGAATAAGAGAATGAACTGGTAGATCTTGATACTTCATGATCAAACCTATTTTAAAAAATAAAATCAAGTCATATGCTAAGCTTATGATTTCAAAGAATTAGAGTTACAGTAATAACTCTAAAAAATTGCATAATAATGATCTAATCATCACCAAAACTTGAAATATAGATCAATTCCACTGGATAACATTGGTAAGAATCTAGTAGAAGGTGTCTGGTCACTATATGGGAGGATTGGTACTATAAAAATACCGCTTCTTCCTTTATTTTGCCCCTTGAATGCATAAAATACAATAAAAACATTAGATAAAAAGGTAATATTCTTTATGCTTTATATAATGCTCTTATATTATTAAAGACCAAATCTATATCTTTTATTTATAACTAGATTATATGTAGCTATTTTATTATTTCATTTTCATTTGGTAAAACTCTCTTAAAATCTGAGGAATCACGTAAAAATAGTAAAAATTACATTTTTCATTTTCTGTGAATTTTTGAAGATTCAGTGTTGCACAAGAAATTATCAAAAATGGATAGTGGGTAAAACTTTTAATTTGAATTATTAAATCATAATTATTTTTAATTTTAGTTTGGGTTATCTCTTGCTCCATTGGTTCTGAAAGGTTAAGAATTGTATTTTTAATGAATTTTTTAACTTTTACCTCATTTTTTACATGATATAGGGAAATAGAATATAGATAGTTGGTTTCCAAGAGGTATTCTCATGGAGATTAGTCCCAAAAGGGTTTCAATGACTCTTTTTTTGTTTATTAATGGGAAATTATTGATACTGGACTTGGTTACAGGAGTCAGAGCTGCTCATTACCTCCCTTTCATGTCAAAATAGCAGCTTATTTGTGATTTTCTCATGATTTAATGGGATATTTACTTGGTAAAAAGCTCCCCAAAGGGTTTTAAAATTCCAATTTTTCCATTATTGGAAATTTATCCAAGCTTTGGAGCTGGACACATCTCAGAGTCCTTGGAATTTGGGAACCCTGGCTCTATTTGATGTCTTTTATCCCCTTAGCTATTTTAATGTCAAAAATATTAATTCAGGCTTCAAGACTAATATCCACTATGGGTTTACCAAACCTTTATTAAATAATACAGAAATTTTGAGTCCCAAAAACATGAATAAGGCTATTATTAGTGTGAATTTAACATGGCATTTCTCACAATACTATTATTTTGGCATGAAAATAAAAAAACCAAAATTTTCCCAATTCCTTTATGGGGTATTGATAATGAGTTGTTAAAGTATTTTCCATATTACCACATTATATGTTTAATTTAAGCTTATTCATCCTATGTAGTTACCCTAGCTGAATCTTTGTTCAGAATTCAAATCTGTCCTTAAATCAATGGATTTGATTAATATCAAACAAGCTATTCATATTTTTCTATATTAAAATAATAAATTTTGTATTTATGCATGACTTATGGGTTATTCATATCACAGAAGTTATTTTTATATCAATTTTGGCCTATTTGGTTATGTAAAATATGACTCAAGTCTCCCAGAAATTCAATATAATAACCCATTTCCAAGATAAAAATTTCATATAATTCCAAAGAAAAACTTACTTATAATACTTATTTAATACAATAAGTCAAATAACAACAGTTATAGTAGTAACTGACTTTTATAGGTCAAAAACATGCCTAAAAATTAATATTTCTATAAATAAAACAGCATCTTTATGATCAAATTTGATTCAGGAATTTCTAGAGAAATACCAAGGCAAAAATGTTCTATCATAGAATAACTTATTACTGATTCCAAAAATATAATACATATTATATTATTTCACTTCTTTATTTATAAATTAGAAAGAATAAATTAACCAAAGAGCTATTCTTAATAATGTAAGATTTTATATTTGATAAAATACTGCCGATTTAAAATTTCCATTTTTTATTAATTGATGAATATGATGATTAAAAACAGTGATGACAGGGTTTCTTTTATATTTTCAAAAAAACCTCTGGTGATCAATAATAAATATGGAGGTTTTTCTGAGATCAAATTTGAAAAAAAACACTTAAAAGTAAGGTTCTGAACACAAGCACACTTATTTTAATCTTATTTCAAATCTACCAGTCTCATTATTAACTCCAAGAAGCATTCATCCCCATTTATGTATATTAACTATTACTTTATTCTTTATAAATAAATATGTTTCTTAAAGCTCTTCATGTGAATAATATCAAGATAAATTTTCAAGAAAAAAACTTATGATTTAGACTTTCAATCAATTTTCTAAAATTTCCATTTAAGGCTTTTAATTAGGGCGAAAAATGGGTAATTTCAGGGGTAATTACCAAGGAAATTGATTTATAAACTAGACTTTTTTTGGCTTATACAAATATTTTAATATATTCCAATTTGTGTGAAAATTTAAGCCAAATCCATCAAGATTTGGATTCTTTATAAATTTTTGAAAAAAATGCTTTTTTCATGAAATTCAGAAGTGTTCACCAAACCTTAAACTTTGATATAGTCCCAATGAGGTTTAAGCTTAAATTTTTACAATTTTCAAAATTTTAATTAAAAGTAATTTAAGAAGGATTTACATCCTTTGCAGCTTGAAGCTCCTTCCCAATCGGGAATAAATCAGATTAGACTATAAGTGTTTAATTTAATTCTAATCATAAAGTTTATTCAAGGCTGAGAATCCTTCCATATAAAAGAAATACTGATTGAATCATATCAGATCCAAAATTTCAGTTACCCTGGACCCTTTTGACTTTTTCCTTTGTCCCCCACTTGAAATGAGATTTTTCCCTTTCTTATTTATTTAAATCCATAATAATGGCTTTAAAACCATTTCAATTGAGCTAATTCCTGATTGACCACCTGTATTGTAAATACTTAGAAAATTCAGTAATTAAATGTCACACTCTAGTTTTAACACAACTTTCATAAGTTTACCCATGCATAGTGTAACTTTAAAATAAGTTAAAACTAGTCAAAATGTTTAATTTTTCTCAAGGTTTCTGAAGAATTATTAATTATTCCATAACTCTTGAACAGATTTTTTCAGGGTATTTTTCCCTCTGAGGTTACATTAGTTAATTTTTGGAGTATCATCCAAATATGACATAATACCCTCATATTTGTTTATCCAAAAACAAAGCTATAATCAAATTTTATTATTTTTTGTTTTAAAAGAAATTTAAAATTCAGTTAATCAAGAAATCTATTTAGTTAAATATAATTTGTGGCCTTATGGATGTCATACATAATTCACATGCTCACACTGAGATGATTCTTTGGAAGATTACCTATTGTTGATACGATGTGGATACACCCATAAGGAAAAACATACTCTTGTGAGAGGTAGGGTCAAAAATGGTGGAAATGGGTGTATTTTTGTTCTTCAACTTAATATATTCTTCTTTTTGTGAGTTTTTGATATCTCAATGAGAAGCATTTCTCCACATTTGGAAGGCATAAGAATCATAGTGGTACAGTATTTTGATGAAGAAGTCATGGGAAGGTAAAATTAAAGGATTTGTGGTAGCTTTGAATTTACATAAATTGCATGCACCCTGAAATATTGATAAAATGAGCTCCATGAACTTAACTCCTGAGAGAAAAAGGAGGTCCATCAGGGGCTTGGGTGTACAACTGAATACTGTTTCCCAGATTTTTCACCCTCTTGTTTCCTTGAAAGAAATAATTTTAGCATTTTGTTGGAATCAGCAATGGCAAGATTTTGGTCTTGAATATTCTTAAATATCTGATGTAATTTTGCTTATCGATCAATACTGGAACATAAATCACACATTCCTCACACTTTTGATGGTTTTTTCCGATTTTGATTATTGGAGGATCTGGGGGTATCTTGAGGTGATGCAGGGACATGAAGTAAGGTTGACTCAGTAACTGTAAGTTATAAGTTGATTAAGTATTTTTGTTGGCTTTTTAGAGTTAAAATATTCAATGAATTCACCTTGTTTTGTCTGGAGCTCCTATGTGCTTTAGTATTTTTTCCTTCTTAGTTCTATTCCAAAGAATTAAACTAAGTTAATGATATTTCATTGAGTTTGGACACAATATTCACACTTAGCTTATAGGATTTCTTATCACATTTATAATTGATTTTGGTTACAAGGAATTGATCTTGATTTCAATAACTATCAAAGTACAAGTAATATTCACATGTGAGCTGCCCCATAGATGCAAAGAAATTTCTGGAAACTATGCATTGCACATGAAATGAAAATCAATAATAATGTCCAAACAGGGGCCAAATTTTTCTATCTCTTTATATTTTTTTTCAGGTTTCTTACCATTGTTAGGTTTTCTGAGGCATTTTCACCTGTAATACTATGAGGAAGGTCCAAGAGCCCACATTATTGCATGGAATCCAAGAATGTAAGGTGTGGATATGAAACTTTGATTAAAAATCAAGTACTTTTCCTGTCCTCAAAATTTGTATAAGGTAAAAATCAATTAAAAATATTAAAGAATATCATTTTTAAGAGAAAACACGCCAATTTTATTGTTTATAACTTTATTAGTATAAAACAATAATATTATAAAAATTTATTGTTTTACCAACAATAAAAATTTATCCAAAAAATACTCTACAAGAGATATTTTAAGGCTACAAAAGAAATTTCTTCAAGAGCAATTTCAATTGGAATTAATTGAGCAAAGAACTGCAAGCAATTAATTAAAGAACAAAGTCTTTAAAAAGAATATTAAAGAGAAAACACGCCCAAAAGTGACCAGAGTGAATTTGGAAACAAAGTGACAAAGTTTACAGTGATGAAAGATGCTTTAATTCACTTTTGGGGTGGTTCAGGGGTAAAAATGATTATAAGAGTTACAAAAAATGATTATAATGATTTTTTCACATGGGTAAAAGGATTAAAATTATTCAAAAATTGTGTTTTTAATCTTTGATTGATTGGTTTAACAATGTTTAAACTAATTAATAAGAGGAAAAGATTCTAACATGAAGAGAAAAGTGGGGCAAAGAAGACATTCTTTTATAGCCATCAATTCTCTTACTCTAAAAGTAAAATTTACTCTTGTCAGTCGTGAAAAACAGTCTGACAACAGAAAAGCCAATTATGGCATCATTGAACCCTGGTTTAGACCAAAAAGGGCTGGTTTAAGCCATTTTTAGCCATTTTAGACCCTTAAATCAGCCATTACTATAGCAATACCAGGCCTAGAGCCTTCAAAACATGTCAGAATGTGTGTAAGAGGCGTAGAAACCAGTTAAAACTGTTTTTACTATGGTTGTTTTATCTTAAGGGTAGTTTTACCCTCTTGGCAACAGCTAAAACTACCCCAGTTGGTATCAAAACCTCATCATCAATTGAGTCCACAGACCCTGTAGCTCAATTCCAGGCCAAAAGTGATGAGCTTTTGCATGAAGTTTGACATCCCATGCCTGTCAGCAAGGATTTTGGGGGTCCAGCTCCCCCTTAGAGCTGGAGTTCCTTTCCCCCCCCCCCCCCAAATTTAATCTTTCCAATTTATTTTTCCTTTAATTCCTCATCATGTATTATACTTATAATTTACATATGTAATTCAATTCAATTGTACAGTACAATACAGTAATAATTGACACCTCATATGTAAATCAAAGTTCACTTATGTAATACACGCGCACATTTTGACATTTCAATTGAATTCAATTGAAAATACTTCAATTCCTCATAACTTCTAAACTAAACACAACACCTCAATTTTAACACAAAAATTGATGGTTAACACCACATGTGGTGTGAATTAAATTAAGTTTTTGAGGATTTTCAACTTTTGTATTGAAAATACTAAAAACTTAATTTAAGCTTATTTAGAGTTGAGTTACAAGAATCTTACTCAGAGGTGACACCACCTGATTTTTTATGAGGAATCCAATGGTGAGATAATTTTTAAGTATTTATTTATTGGATTAAAAGTTATAATAATTTTTATTTAACTTTTTTCCAAATTTATTTATTTATTCACAATTTTGTCAAAATTTCATTTTTACTTAATTTTTTCAAGTATAAATGTAATTTTATACTTACAAAATTTAATGTATTTTTATTTTTAATATAATTTTATATTTATATTTTGATTTTTATTTTAATAATATAAATAAATTTATTTTATTTATATTAATATGTTATTTTTTATATTTGTGGTCTTTTGGGTATATGAAATTACCTCTAAGGCTCACATTCCCTCCCCCTAAAAAAGAATGTTACTTTGTAATATTGGTGTTTCTAGTGTGTCTGAGTCTCCTGAGGAGTTTGGTAGCTTCTGGTATATCCTTTTCTTCTAACCATTCATCTTCACAAGTTGGGTCACTGTACCTAACAAGGTATTCCCTTACTTTCTTGGTTCTTAATTTCCTTTCTTTAAGAACTTTGGTAATTTTCTTAGTACCATATGTCTCAATAGGAGGTATGACTTGGGGAATCTTATTCCTCAAGGGAAATTTCTCAGCATCACTAGATTTATATGGCTTTATCAAGCTTACTGGAAATGTAGGGTGCGTATTGCTAAGTTCTTCAGATAACTCTACTTCAACAGCATTTTCTCCATGGAGGGCCTTAATCACAAAAGGTCCTGCAAAGGAGTCTTTCAACTTTTCACATCCTTTGATGTTATTGAAGTTAGTGGTGGATACAAGAACTAGGTCCCCCACTTTATAATCTGGAGTTGCATGTGATTTATCCCATTTGTCTTTATCATATGCAAAAGAGTCCTCCATGCATCTTACTGCATGCTTTCTAGCTTTGTCTAGCATTCCTTTGAAGCTAGCAGCTGTGGGATGTATTTCAATTAAGTCTTTCCTCAAG
The DNA here is from genome assembly GCA_023105745.1 of Austropuccinia psidii. Classification (NCBI taxonomy): domain Eukaryota; kingdom Fungi; phylum Basidiomycota; class Pucciniomycetes; order Pucciniales; family Sphaerophragmiaceae; genus Austropuccinia; species Austropuccinia psidii. Next base: position 28,174,426 of record JALGQZ010000004.1, on the reverse strand, counting down.
GAATCTTGGGGTAACTTGGGGTTCCATCCTTTTTCTAGAATAGCAGGAGTCTGATTGGTACTGGCATGGATTGATGTTTTATATGCTAATTCCAGTGCTGGCAACAGAGTACACCAATCATGGGTAAATCCATCACAATCTTTGAATTCAAGGCCATATGCACAAAATCTTCTCACCATGTCCTCTAAGGTTTGGATCATTCTTTCAGCTAGGCCATCAGTTTGTGGGTGGTAGGCTGTAGAGAAAGACAGTTTAGTGCCAAATAATTGGTGAAGATTTGTCCATAGTGCTGAAGTGAATTTGGGATCTCTATCACTGATGATATTTGTAAATATCCCAGTCCATGACACTACTCTATTCCATATCAGAAGAGCTGTATCCATGGCTGTATCATCTTTGTGACATGGTAAAAAGATTGGAGTTTTACTGAATCTGTCCACAATTACTAGGCAAGCATTATAGCTCCTGTCACCTCCTGGTGGTAGGCCAGTTACCCAATCCATATGGACAATTTCCCAAGGTCTGTTTGGTTCTTGAATTTTTATCATATTTCCAAGTCTTTTGCCAGTGGATTTATTTGCTTTTTGGCATCTGTCACAGGTTTTGCAATACTCTGCAACATCTTTCTGCCACATTGGCCACCATATGAAGTTCTTTACTTTCTCTCTTGTTCTGTCTTCAGAAAGATGTCCTGAAAAGGGACTGTTATGGCATTCTTTCAGTACAAGATTGATTAATGACCTGTCTACAACTGTCATGACACATGTGTGCTTGGTTCTGTGGTAAATTATACCATCCAGTAGGTGAAATCTTCCTTCATCATAAGATTTTCTCCATACTTCATCCAAGGCATGTATTAGAGAGTTGTCTTTACAGTCTTTGTTAAGTAATTGGCATAAGATGCTACAATTCTTATCTTGAGTGTAACTAATTCTGACTTCTTCAAAGAAGGTGGTGTTCAAGTCTGTAACACTTATTCCTTCTATTGGAATTTGTGGTGAAGCTTCTTCTGGAACATAAGCAGGATTATCAATATTATTTGGTAATGGCCATCTGCTTAGTCCATTTGCATTCTTATGAATATTCCCATCCTTATGAATAATAGTCATATTGCCTCTGTATTCTTGTATGGCTATTTGCCATCTGAGCATGTGTCTGTTGGGTGTTTTCATGTTCAAAAGTGATTTTACAGCTGTACAATCTGTTATCACTTCAAAAACACATCCCTCTAAGAAGTAGTTCAATTTCTCCAAGGCCCAGACAAGGCACAGACATTCCATCTGACTTGCTCCATATCTGGCTTCAGTTGGTTTGATTTTCCTGGATATGAAACATATGGGTCCTTCTACAGGTTTATCATGTATGATCTGAACTTGGTGAAGTGCAGCACCTATTCCATCCCCTGATGCATCAATATACAGTTTGAAAGGCAGTTTAAAGTCTGGAATCAGTAAGAGTGGAGCAGTGGTCAATGCTTCTCTTAGAGACTCAAAAGCTTTGACTCTGTTAACAGTCATTTCAAATACTGTGTCTTTGTCACACAACTTATAAATTGGTCTTGCTATGGATGCAAAATTTTTAATGTGTTGCCTGTAATATCCTTCAAAACCTAAGAATGACTGAATTTCCTTCTTATTCTGAGGCATGGGTTTTAACAATACTGCTGCAACTTTGTTTTTGTCAATTCCAAGGGACAAACCAGATACAACATGTCCTAGTGCTTTAAGTTCTTTAAATCCAAAATGACATTTCTTCAAGGAGATTTTCATGTTTACTGATTGGATTTTTGTCAAAACTCTTGATAATCTGTACATGTGCTCCTCCCAAGTCTTTGAACAGATAATAATGTCATCAATGTAAATGATTAACCATCCCTCTGAGAGTTCTTCAGGGAAGATTTCATTCATCATTCTTTGGAAGTGTGAAGGTGCATTTTTGATACCAAAGGGCATCCTTAAGTATTCATACACTCCACAATGAACAATAATTCTCAAGTATTTTCTTTCTCTTGGTGTTACCACATTTTGATGGAATCCTTTAAGGGCATCCATAGTGGTTATATACACTGCTTGAGATATTTGAGTAAGGGCAATTTGGATTTTTGGTATTGGGTATCTGTCTGGGACAGTGTAAGTGTTCAGAGCTCTAAAGTCCCCAACCATTCTGGATTTTCCATTATGCCACGCCACTATGACTGGTGTAGTTATTTCTACTTCCTCATTGTGGCCTACTTTTCTTATTACACCAAGGTCCAGAAGTTGTTTGATATGAATTTCTAGAGCTTCTCTTGATTTTGGACTTGCTGGATAAGCAGGTCTTCTTAAGAGTGGTGGATAAGGTCTCTCAATGTTAAGAATGATGTCAACTTCATGACCAATAATTGCTCCCAGAGGTTCTTTGTCTGTATCAAATGCTCCTCTGTGGTCATACAAAAGGTAAGAAAGTTCATTTTCTTGTTTATCAGTCAGATGAAGGCTTATCTCAGCCTCATTTAACTGTTCAGACTTGAATTTCTCTAACTCTAAGTTGACTGGTGATACTTTGTTTACTGTAATTTGTGTGAGCCTTGAGGTATATTTTACATACCCAAATAGGCCACAATTATCTTAAAAATAAATTTTGAATTATGCAAAACTCATAAGTCATGCATATATCCAAAATTCATCATTTTCAATTTCAGAAAAGATGAATAACTTTTTATTGAGTAAGTAAATCCATGGATTTAAGACCAGATTTGGATTCTACACAAAAATTCACCTAGGGTAGCTCCATAGAGTGAATAAGCTCAATTTAAGTATTTGAGGTGGTAAAATGGAAAATACTTCAATACCACATCATTAATACCACATAAAAGATCCGTGAAAATTTTTGTTTTTCTTGATTTTTAGCCAAAATAATGGGAAAGTGAGAAATCCCATGTTATATATACACTAAGAATAGTGTTATGCATGTTTTGAGCACTTAATATCATGGTATTCTTACATGGACTTTTGGTACACCCATAGTGGATATCTCACTTTAAGCTTAAATTACTATTTTGACATAAAAATTAGGCAAGGGGGACAAAAGACATCAAAGAGAGCCAGGGTACCCAACTTCTGAGGCCTCAGAGGCGTGGATAGCTCCAGAGCATGGATCCATGGCTCATCTTGGGCCAATTGGTAAACTAAAACTCTTTGGGAACTTGGTTACCAAGTTACACCTACTGTAATCATAAGAAAAATAGCAAATAACCTGCTATTTTGACGTGCCAAGGAGGTAATGAGCTACTTAGACTCCTGTAACCACGTCAATTCTTGATGACTTTCCATGACTAGACCCTAAAAGAGTAATTAAACCCTTTTGGGATCCATATTCATTGATTTACCTCATAGCAACCAGCAAAATACTGCTATTTGCAATTCTACGTAGAAATGAGGTAAAAACTTCAAAAATTCATTAAAAATACAATTCTTGATGAATCCTTCTGAAACTTTCAGGACCAATGAAGAACTGTATTATCTATGGTACAACCAAAAATAATTATGGTTTTACTAGTAAAATTAAAAGTTTTACGTACAGTCCATTTTTGACCATTCTACGTGAAACACTGAATCTTCAAAAATTCACAGTAATTACAACCTGTGATGAAATTGGCAATAACATTGATAACTTTGAGAAATAAATGATTATTTTAGAATAAAAGAAGATTTACAGATGTTACTCCTTTTATTCTTAACCATATTGGGGTTGGTAGTCATGTAAAAGCATCAATTAAGTAATTATGATAATCTTACGTGACAACAGATGATGCAATCATTAATCCAAAAGGGTTTATTGTTTTCTCACTCACTGGTTTTTCAGTTTGCTCCATGGCACGCCTCTGTGAGCTGTTGTTGACTTAAAAGAAGCCTCTTCTTGCTGTTTTTTTCCAAGAATCATCTTATCAATTTATTAAATCATTATTACCAACAAAGTAAGTATTAGTTAAAGCTATTCTTAAGTATTTTAAATCTTTCAAAATCATCCAGAAAGACGTGAAATCATAGAATCCAACTATATATTGTTGTAATACTGTTATAAATCCCTTTTGATCCCTTAAATCCACAATTCCAGGTCAAATTTCTCTACTCTTATCTATCAATAAGTTCTTTGGAGTATTAGTGAGTCATTTATTCTTAATTCTTAAAGTTTTTCTCTAGTAATAGTTTTCTTCAAGAATTATCTTTATAATTATTCTTGTAAAAGATAATTATATATTAAAATAATTTTATTATTTTAATAAAGAAGTTTTTATTATTAAATTCTTCTTGTAATTGATTCTAGTAGACAATTACTGCTCACTGTTATAATCACTAGTAGTGTACAACACGTGAAAGAAATAATTTTATAATTATTTAATTGTGGTTATAATAATTTCTTATCATTATATTTCATAAGAACAGACATAGTACTGTTGATTAATAGTAATATTATCATCAGTTTCATAGTCACATCTTACAATTTGTCAATTAAATGGTAAAAAGGCAAATTTCTGGCGCTTATTGTCCCCAATGGTAAAGTATCTGTCTTTGTTATTATGTAAATCTATCCCATACATGATTAAATAGTCATTTCCCAATATAAAATGGGTACTAGAGCAATTTTCCATAACAACAAATTTAACTGAGATCCTTAAATTCCCATTTATGTGTGGGAATATGACATTGGTCTCAAAGATTCCTAATGCTTTCATTTGGCTACTTGCACTGTTGAATTTTATACCATCAATTGGTAACAATTGGTCTTCAAAATTTGGTACACAAGTTTTAAGAAAAGATTTTCCAACACAAGCGCAGAAGCCTCCTGGGTCAAGCAAAAGTTTGGTGGTCTTGTTGTCAATCACCACTTCTGTTATACAGGAGTTACCAGCTGTATAAACTTTCCCTCTATTTGGTTTTGTCTTCATAAGCTGTGCATCTTGAACTTTTGATAAATAAACTTGACCATTGCTCAATTGTGGCAAGTGGGAATAAGATTCCATGATGTCAAAAGTGGCATTGATATTTTCTATATCTTTTGAAGATTCAGAAAATATGGATGACTTATCATCTGAATTGTCTTCAGTTATGTCTTCTTTTTCAACATCTGGTTCCTTTTCAATGTCAATTTCATTGATTTTCCCCCTTTTTGGACATGTATTGGCTAAATGGGTGGTGCTTTGGCAAATATGGCACTTTCTGACTGTATCTGCCGATTTATACTCAATATTACTAGAATTTTCTTTGGGGTTTTTGTCCACAGAATCTTTCCAAGGTGTATTAAACCTTGCTTTGAGATTCACCCTACTAGAAATAATTTTTGTTCTGGTGGTTACTTCTTCTAATATATTGATAATATCCTCCACTGAAGCTTGTTCAGTAGTCCTGCTTTTGACAGCATGCTCTAAGTCACCTCCACATTGTCTCAGAATTTTCCTATGGATCATAAATTCTGACATGTCAGGATATAATGCTGTTAGTCTGTCCTTTTGTTGGCAAAACCATGGTAAAGCTTTGTCTTTATCAGCATCAAATTTGGCAGATTCAAAGGCTGTTTCAACTTCAAACCTCCAAGCATCATTTGCCCATTTGTTGATGATTTGGGTTTTCCACCAAGTCCAACTCTGGTGTCCATGTGCTTGTCTTATTTTGATGTACCATCTGTGAGCTGATCTGGTAAACAAGGTGTTAAACCTGGCTGTTACCAATCTGTCTGGTAATTCAAAATCCTCTTTGATCATGTCAATACCTCTAATGAATTCCATATGGTCATACTCTCCTTCACCACCAAAGTGAGGCCATTCTTTCAGTTTTGGAACTTCTTTCAAGAGTGCTTGGCCCATTGATGGTTCCAAGTTATGAAAAGAAGTGGATAATTCATTTTTTAATTGTGAATTATCAGGATCCAATACTTGTGGATTTGGAATTCTTGTGCCCTCATTTTGATTTAGAGGTGTAGACATTCTTGGTAAGGTGTTCAGTATTTGTTCAATGTCATTCATTTTACTGTTGCTACACCTTTGGGAATTTCTGTATTCATGTTGGAAGCTTTGTATTAAATTTATTACTTCAGTTTTATACATGTCTTCCTTATGTGTCAGTTCTTGCCATAATTCTGTCTGTCTTGTATTATCAGCAGTGACTTGATTTAATTTCATTGATAATTTTGATATTTCTTCTTGTGAAGCATCAAAACACTTTTTCAAGGCAATGGTATATGTCTTTACTTCAGTAAATGAATTTGAAATGTCATCAAGGACTTTCTTGTTATCTGTCTTGATAATATTTATGGATTGTTTAATTCTTGTTTCAATTATGTCATCAATATTGAATTTAGAATATTTATCTGTTAATTCTTTAATAATGGCAGATTGTTCATTTATTTTATTAGAAGAATTATCATTATTGGAATGTTTAATTGTTCTTAAAACTTCTTCAAAACACATAAGTGTTTCATTAATTTGGCACAGACTCAGGTTGTTTGTTTTAATGTTGTTAGAAATGGTTTCATTTTCATCAGAAAGATGTTTTTTCACGTCATTTATAGCATCATACAACTCTGGGATGGAATCAAATATACCAGAAATCATTTCTGGAATCTCAATCTGGCTTCCTCCTTCTTCTGTAATTCCATCATGGTTCTTGCCATCTGGAATACATTTTCCATGGCATCCTGCTGAATCTTTGGAATCCTGTAGCCTTGGCTGTAAGGTTTTGGGGCTGGTGCCTTCCCTTTCCCCTTGTTTGGAGCTTGTGGCTGCTTTTTCACGTTGGAATTGCTGCTGCTGGCCACTGGGGCTGTTTTTGGCACTGGTTTGGGTGGTGGAGGGTTGTTTTTCCTCCATTCTAGTGTCAAAAGCATCATGTTTTTCTTCTCCATCAATGGATGCCATCCATTGAGCAATTTGCAAGTGTTGGGATGGCCCAAGAATTTTCTTACTGTCAGGTAAGAATTCATGCAATTCTTCCACAGGTCTGCAAGGATCTGGTACTCCTTGAATTGAAGTGCATTGTTGTATGCACTGTGGCTGGCTTTGTATATGTCCACAGAGGCTTGTTGTGGCGGTGTCAGCTCTTTTTGAAGGTAAAATAGTATTATCAGCTTCAGAATGACCTAATTTAGTTGTTTGGAAGTCATCAACTGACCCTTTTCCTTCTGTACCTGATTGGCCTCTGCCATAATCATGTCTATTACCTTTTTGGGAGCTGCTTGAGGGGTTGTAGCTGGCTCCTGACCTGGTTGAAGGCATAATTATGGTTAAAAAGGCTTAAAATAGTATTTTTACGTCAAAAACTTACTATTGGCCAAATTTTTAGCTTTCTGAAGGGTATTACTTATGTCCAAGTTAATCAATTCAGAAGATATTGGTTCAGGTTGGTTATTTTGAGTCACAATAACAGTACTATTATGATCAGAATTAACAGTACTGGCAGGGATAATGCTGGTTACTGTTGAGGCTGTTTCAATTTTTTCTTGTCTTACCACGTTGTCAGACACTAAAATTAATGAAAAAGCCAATTAATTAAGTAAAAAAAGGTTATTTCAAAAAAAAGAAATAAAATATAAGCCTCACTTATAATATGAAAAAAATTATTTTTTATGGATTTTTTGGATTATAAGTATTTTTATATGTTTTTAAATTTTTCAATATAAGAAAAAAGATTTAAAAAGAGTAAAAAAGTATGTCACAGGTAAAATATCATGGCTGGGCCCCCAAATGTAAGGTGTGGATATGAAACTTTGATTAAAAATCAAGTACTTTTCCTGTCCTCAAAATTTGTATAAGGTAAAAATCAATTAAAAATATTAAAGAATATTATTTTTAGGAGAAAACACGCCAATTTTATTGTTTATAACTTTCTTAGTATAAAACAATAATATTATAAAAATTTATTGTTTTACCAACAATAAAAATTTATCCAAAAAATACTCTACAAGAGATATTTTAAGGCTACAAAAGAAATTTCTTCAAGAGCAATTTCAATTGGAATTAATTGAGCAAAGAACTGCAAGCAATTAATTAAAGAACAAAGTCTTTAAAAAGAATATTAAAGAGAAAACACACCCAAAAGTGACCAGAGTGAATTTGGAAACAAAGTGACAAAGTTTACAGTGATGAAAGATGCTTTAATTCACTTTTGGGGTGGTTCAGGGGTAAAAATGATTATAAGAGTTACAAACAATGATTATAATGATTTTTTCATGTGGTTAAAAGGATTAAAATGATTTAAAAATGGTGGTTGGAATCTTTGATTGATTGGTTTAACAGTGTTTAAACTAATTAATAAGAGGAAAAGATTCTAACATGAAGAGAAAATTGGGGCAAAGAAGACATTCTTTTATAGCCATCAATTCTCTTACTCTAAAAGTAAAATTTACTCTTGTCAGTCGTGAAAAACAGTCTGACAACAGAAAAGCCAATTATGGCATCATTGAACCCTGGTTTAAGCCATTTTTAGCCATTTTAGACCCTTAAATCAGCCATTACTATAGCAATACCAGGCCTAGAGCCTTCAAAACATGTCAGAATGTGTGTAAGAGGCGTAGAAACCAGTTAAAACTGTTTTTACTATGGTTGTTTTATCTTAAGGGTAGTTTTACCCTCTTGGCAACAGCTAAAACTACCCCAGTTGGTATCAAAACCTCATCATCAATTGAGTCCACAGACCCTGTAACTCAATTCCAGGCCAAAAGTGATGAACTTTTGCGTGAATTTTGACATCCCACGCCTGTCAGCAAGGATTTTGGGGGTCTAGCTCCCCCTTAGAGCTGGAGTTCCTTTCCCCCCCCCAAATTTAATCTTTCCAATTTATTTTTCCTTTAATTCCTCATCATGTATTATACTTATAATTTACATATGTAATTCAATTCAATTGTACAGTACAATACAGTAATAATTGACACCTCATATGTAAATCAAAGTTCACTTATGTAATACACGCGCACATTTTGACATTTCAATTGAATTCAATTGAAAATACTTCAATTCCTCATAACTTCTAAACTAAACACAACACCTCAATTTTAACACAAAAATTGATGGTTAACACCACATGTGGTGTGAAGTAAATTAAGGTTTTGAGGATTTTCAACTTTTGTATTGAAAATACTAAAAACTTAATTTAAGCTTATTTAGAGTTGAGTTACAAGAATTTCACTCCGAGGTGACCCCACCTGATTTTTTATGAGGAATCCAATGGTGAAATAATTTTTAAGTATTTATTTATTGGATAAAAAGTTATAATAAATTTTATTTAACTTCTTTCCAAATTTATTTATTTTTTCACAATTTTGTTAAAATTTCATATTTACTTAATTTTTTCAAGTATAAATGTAATTTTATACTTACAAAATTTAATGTATTTTTGTTTTTAAATTTTAATTAATTTTTTATTTTTAATATAATTTTATATTTATATTTTGATTTTTATTTTAATAATATAAATAAATTTATTTTATTTATATTAATATGTTATTTTTTATATTTGTGGTCTTTTGGGTATATGAAATTACCTCTAAGGCTCACAAAGAAGCAAGCTTCCAATTCCTACCCAAAATTATATTCATTTATACTCCAAAAAGCTCCAATTCATTCATCCAGGATATAATCCTTCACAGAGATCCACTGAGTCACACTGGCCAAAAACAATTGTGATTGGTCCTCTGTGGTCCACACACTGATTGCACTAAAATAATAGGTGACTTATTGTGATTCATTGATTATATTCACAATGGCTTCTGTAGGTGTATAACAGATCCTTTGGCTATTCTTTATATGTGCCTTTGCCTCTGATAATCAAATATTGGGTCTCAAATACTTAATATTTGTCAAAAAAATATATATTCAAAAATGGTGGGAGAGAGAGCTTAGTGGAGAACACACCTTCAGAAATGAGCTTCTTCTAGAGATTATTTTCTGTTCTGGAAAGCTTCTTCTCTTGATGTGGGACAATCACCTCTTGGGTGTAATTGTCCCATTCCTGATATTGACCAAGGAAACACAATAAATTCTTGTTGCTTAGGGATTGTTTTTGGCCAATGATGTGGATTTTCTTGGTGAAATTTTGTGCCAGTACATTTTCCCTAAGTCCTTTTTTATGGCATCCCAGGTTCCTTGAGGTCCAAGAACCTAAAAGATTTTTCAATCATTCTTAATCCTGTAGTAGATGAGTTCCTCAACCACCCTCACATGGGAAAAATTCTGAACCAACAACCTCTGTACTCTGCTTCTTTTTTGCATGCTGTTCTAATCATTCATATCCTTAGTGCATGCCTTATATTGAAGAGGCTTCACTCCCTACCTCAGATTCATCACCTTCTGTAAACATATTCATTATAACCTCGATTAAAGAGGAATTACTTGGGCTGTATGTTTTAGGGGATGATGATCTGAACAGGGAAGACTCCTGGGCTGGAGAATTTCAGTTGGAATCAGGAATTAGAGAAATTGAGTTTCACCTAGGAAAAGGATCTCTCTTTAAAAGGGGGTTTAGCAAAGATGTATGAGAACAAGAACAACATTGTGATTTGAAAGACTGATGGCTCCAAATTTTACGTTGAAAATGTGACAACTTGTTTTGATTAGGGACTGAAAAAGCTCCATTATTGACAGTTGTACCCAGGTAGCTGGCTCTTGAAGACTGCTCAATGGTGTTGTAACACAAGTGAGCTGGAATGAAAGATCATACTTTTGGAGAAAACTGCATTGACTCTTTAAGCAAGGACCTCAAAGGACTTCATAATGTTGGGAGCCTAGAAACGGTAGTGCATTGACCTGTTTGGACTCATGTGAGGTGGTGAAACAATCTAAAAAAACTGACAATACAAGAAACATGATGATAGCACAGGGACCTTCCAAAGGTGCACTTTGGGGGGTGGACCTGCGAAGGATGAGTTCAAGGAGTCAACAAATGTTTGACAGCAACATAAAGAACACATCAAATACAAGCTAACCTTCACAACGGATCTATGTTTGGAAGGATTTGCTCTAAAAAACACTGATTTGGAGAAAGGAGACAGCCAGTTGGCTGAAGGGAAGCTGTTGATGATTGTTATGCGAGGAAAATTATGAGGTGGAGGGTGGATTTTAATGCGGTACTGAGCTTTTTCAGTTGCGGCATTGCCCTATCGCCATGTACTGACTGTACTTGGGGCCTGGGGTGTGGGTACGTACTGTGCATCGGTAGATGACAGTAAATATGGGTATGCTTGACCAAATCTCTCTGTTGCACACAATGCACAGAGTATGACGGGGTCAGTTACTGTGTACCTTAAATGCACGGCCTGGCAGTTATGCCACATCAGTTGCTCAGGAATCTATGCACATTACGGGTCCCTGTTTAAATTATCCTCTTTTCGAACCAATTGTCATAATTTTTTAATGATTTTCGTTTCTAAAAAAAATAAGAGATCTCTACTAGCTAAAGCTGTTCAAGGTTCAAATCTTGCTGATGCGGGATTTGAGGCTGATGTTTGCGAGATCTTGTGTAATCAGCAAAAATTGACTTAGGAAAGAGTAACTTGTATTTTAGAAACCCCTCATGCCACAGTTGGCAAATCAACACCATAATTGATAAAGCGCACTTTTTTAAACGACCCCAAAAGGCCAACGCGCAATTAAAAATATGTAGCATTAGTTGGACAACTTGCCCCAACGAAGAGCGCCATAAAGGTCACAAAGAGCGTTGTTTAAACCAAAGCGGAAATTATGGTCATCATCATTAAGAATGAAATTGAAAAGCCAACCAAGGAGAAGCCAATTTTTTTTTGAATCGGCCTTCGATTAAAGTGAGCCACAGCGACGTTTTGCCATATCTCCGTCAAGTTCAACCTTTAGTGATTTATATTCGATGGAACCAGAAAAGACCCAAGTACCACCCTCTAGCGATTTTAAGGAGTGGAAAAGCTCGCTGCGCTTTGAACTTTGGTATTACAAGGAATGATTCGAAGGAAGTCCAGCTTTAAACCCTCAAGTACGTCCAAAAGACCCGTGAAGATTGCAGGGGTCAGATGATACTGACTAGACCTAAAAATTTATTCCAACAGCCCGGCCAAAACTTGATTCAAATTCAAATCCCTTCACTGAGCAGCAAATCCACCTGACTTGCTACTAGAGATGGTAGTTCTACAAGTTCGCACTTCTTACCTTTCTTATGACAATTGAGAGCGAAATTTCAATCACACTTTCTTGCTCGCGTTGAGGTGCTACATATCTCGCTAGGCAAATAAGCAACATAAGGCAAATATGGTAGATGTATGAACATATCATTAAGTAGGTAACGAGACTTCAACTCGGGCGATGCTAAAAGCTACAGTTCCTAAGAAAGCGAACCATGTGTGGTGTGGTGAGTTGATGGCAAGAAACGTGTGTGTGAAGTAACATCTACGGAAGCCTTTGTGTTCGCCTTTCGCGAATTTTAGGCGAAAGCGTTACTAAAATTAAAATTAAAAAGCATAACATGGGCCTCAGCAGTCAACGCCGCGAAAAATGGAAAGGTACAAACGATCTACACTCCAAAAATTGTTTATTCTTCTACTGGTAAATTTTTTTCTGTTGGTATGCCTGCCATTCTCATTTTAACTGAAACCTCCAGTAAATAATCTAAGCATTCGGCCTGACACTTGGCCTGCTCCCAGTCTATTCAAATGCGTTGTGAAAGAAAAAGCAAATGATTAGAAAATATCAGCACAAGAACACACAACAAAAGCATTTCAAATCAGCTGGAGGTTTGCACGCGAGAACAGTCGAGAAGTTATATCGAACCTTTTCCCCATGAATAGGTACCATGTCTACGAACTAACACCGCAGGACTGCATAAGACGAGAATTGTAAAGAAATAAGAAAAGTAGTATTTTTGAGAGTCTCTAGTTACAATTTGAAATGTACGGCTCACGTATTAGGATACTGCAGCATTGCCTGACGTAAGAAAGTTGGTATTTTGATAGATGTAATAATTAGACCTCAATGAACTTCTCCAATGAAAACGGTAAATGAATGCTCCAAAATAACAATGTGAGCACTCACTTTCTCCATTTCTTCGCGTAAGTCTTCTTCCTCAGGCGTGTTTTCAATAATAGGAATGACAAGAGTGTCTAGGTAGCTCATGCTTTTTTCGGTACTTTGTGAAAGTTGAAGCAAAACAAAGTTGTTATTTAGACAAATATTAGTAAATGAAGTCAAGCTTGGTTGAAAGGACAACTTCAACACTAACCCTTTGAATCGCATACCCTTAATCATCTCTAAATGGCTACAACGGAACTCATCACCAGTCCAGAGAAGAGTTGCCATGACTGCATGCTGGCTATGGGTATGGATGCAGGCTCCAGCATTTCGGTGTTCATACCTAAGATTTTCCAAGGATAACAAAAATTGACACGCCAAACAAAAAAGCAGCACATATGAGTTTATGTTTTCATCGAGTTCGAAGCCACAATGATTACAAAAAATAAGCAAGTCGACATTTACGCATTAAAAAAAAGGGGAGTGCAAGCTGATTGCTTTAGGGGCGTTGAGGGACGTCTCAGTTGTTCGCGTGTGTATAGATCAAGGATGAAAATATCGCAAGGCTTGATGCGTTCCTTCTGAACTCCCGATGGCGCTATAAAGACGTGATCTCTAATGAGCATTGCAGGCGAAGAGCCCCCCAAAATGGGATCCTGTAAGTTAGTTGCAGTGTATGTTGATGACATTCCAATTCTTCCATCGAACTCGGGTTCATAAGACTGAAAAAAGCCTTACTGATGCCGGATAGAGATTCCACCGCCTGTGCCGCTTACCCAGCCTAGTTGGTAGAAGTTCCTACATAGCTCACATATCAAGTTGGCGGGATGTAATGGATCCTAGAAGTTTGAAAACAATAAGATATAAAATCAGAACCTCGTCAAGAATGCACTCTGGTTAATCACGCGACATGAAATGCCCTTCCAATCTATCCTGCCAATAATACCAAGCGAAGCGAAGCAAAGACACTGGAGAGGTCTATCAGCTGGTCAGCTGGGGTGCGTACGAGACGTACGTTAGAAGTAACCCATTCTGGAGAAGTATTTTCTGGAGGGCAGTCTTCTTGCTTAATATGAAGAGCCATGCTTGGACACTTCTCCCTGCCTGATTCGGTGTGAGGAAGCTCAGTCTCGCTTGAGTTCGGATCGGAGTGAGCCCCCAGCTTCGTCTCCCGATTCATAAACCCAGCAGCGTTCAACCCGAACCAGCCGGGGTCACTTGCTCGGGGATCACATCACGATCTCGTTTAGCGAGTGGCCCCGGCTGCTTGGCGGGGCCGGGAGGCACCCTCCATGAACCCAGCAAGGTTGAGACATTTCAAAGCATACACCCCGCGTGGGGAAGCTTTCGTGGTATTATGACGGAGTAGCATACTGTATAATCATAATCATATCATTGAATAGACAACTTACGTGAAGTGCAGGCTTTTTGCCGTGGCTAAATACCTTGTCGAGTGCAGCTTCTGTCCTGGCTCGTTTTTGCGGATCACCCATTTTATGCAAGGCCATGAGATGTTCGTGCATACTCTTGGTGCTGCCGGTCTTGTCTTTTTTCAACACTCTTCCGCATGTATCGCCCCCAAGTTTTACGACGTTGCATTGAACCGCACTTCCACCATTCACTTCGCTAAAGTAGCCCCAAACCCAACTGCGTTTTCCGGAGCTTGATGGACTGGGCACACTGGCCGAAGGTACTGGAAGACTGGGGCCGGCGGTAAGATGCATGTTTAAGCTATGGTCTACCACATCAATATCACCCAAGGGCTTGCTTTCAAAGTCCATGATTGTCGATTACTAGATGATTTTATACCGCGGGAAGCCGATCTAAGATGAAACTGCGAAAAAATGAGCAGAAGACAATCAAGAACCTCAAAATATACTCAGGATGATGAGAATAATGTTGATGATGGGATAGGATTGATAATTCAAAGGAGTGATTTACGGTGGTTTCGAAGCCCCTAACCCGATAGGAGCGGGGCTGAGTGAAAGCGCCAGGCGAATCAAAAACGAGGTCCCCGAAGGCACAGCGCGCAGTTGAGTCCAACAAGAAAAGAGGGGTTTGAATTTGAATTCTGGGTGGTTAACTCGCTACTAAATAAAGGACGAAAGTGAAATGTCAACACCAAAAAAAAGTAAAGGTTGACGCCTTGTGAGCTTTTCAACATTCCTCGCAGGAATGGGTTTAATTCCCCAAAAAATAATTAATAGAAGTTATGTTTTGCTGCTGGAATGGGGGTATCGACCACTAGCCAAGGTTTTGGGATTGTTGGTTGATAACTAAGACATGTTTCTGCCGCGTTGAGACTCGAGAGTGTATTCGGGATATAAATAATAATGATGAAATAAAGCGAAATTGTAATGATATACTAAATCATTTGGAATATTCAAATTTTTGAAAATATTATTTTTTGGTATTCGTGTTGATCTCAGAGCTTTCTTTTATCTCTTTTGTGCAGCTTATAAAATCAATGCTTATAATGAAGCCATTCATGTCAAGAGGGATCCTGGTAATGGCGAAATTGAGGGAAATTTAGAAATTACTAGAAGACCTTCTATAGAAAGAAAAAAGAGTAATAACTAATTTTATAAAATAAGAATTTTCACAAAGCTTGAAGCAAAATTTGGACAGCAGAGAGACAATAAGCAACAGCATAGCTCATCAGGACTGATAAACTCATGGATTGTGGGCCTTTTTGTATTGAATATTAATGATTTTGATGAATTAAATTATAAGATTGAATGACCAAAAACACTCTAGAAGGCTGATAGAGATCTTTTCACATTGATAATAAAAATTGGGCTAAAGGATAAAAGGAAATATCAAGACCAATATTTCCTTTAATTTTTTACATTGGGAGGACATGAAATTGAGAGATGTCAATCAAAATCCAATAAGTCCTCCTTCAATCCTTTTATTCAAATGTCTGAAAACCATATAGAAATGCTTAAATATATTCTGAATTGTATCTAATTTGTATATTACATTTATTTTCATTTTATAAGCTTTAAATTATTTTTTTCTGGGGCCTATATATACTCTTCTTTTAATAATATCACTTTAAATAATATTCTTTATCATTTCATTAAAGTTATTAATTCATCTTTGAAACAGATTATGTACTGTAAAATATTTATCACTTTTTCTAATTTCTATACTCTATTTTTATATCTTTCTTATCTCTTATTTCATTTACTAAAAAAGGGGTTTTGGGTGATTAATCAGTTTTTCTATCAGAAGGATAAATTTTGATGGTATTTCAAAATTTTATAATTAAGAACAGGATAATTAAGGTATTTCAAGAAGCTCTCATACTTCCCTTCATTATAATATGATTGGATTTGTATCCAATAAAATTAATGAGAATTTACAGAGTTATTTACAGAAAAAAAGTTCAAAAAAGCAATAAGAAATAAAAAATTTTAAAAATTTCACTTTTTTTATACATGATTTACCTTATTTTTCATCAATATAAAATAAGATAGAAAATCAATACAAAATCTCAATGTGTTCTATTTCATTAATTAAAATAACTAAAACAACATAAATCGATCTTTGGGAAAGTCATGCTTTGGCAAAGGGTCTGAAAGGTGAAACATTCCCAGTCCATACAGGAGACTCAATTAAAAAATGATTATCTTTTTATAGTTGAACTCTCCAAAAGGAAAATTTCACACTATTTTAGTCAGAAATTTCAAGGAAAAAATAGCATACATTTTATCAATATGACAAATTTTTGTTCCAAACTTAACAGTTGTTAATTTTTTGAATAATAAGAATGGATTTTAAGTATTTGTTCATTTTATCTTAAAATACAAAGCATCTGCACAAGGTTTTGAAGAGGTCGATATGGAACATTTAAATAAGGTTAAATCCATTAATTTAGTGTTCCAATTATTAAATTAGCCAAGATTTCCTTGAGAAGTAATGCAAATATAAGAATTTTTAGCTTTCTTGGAGTTTCAAACCATAAATAATAACTTCTGAATGGTAAATATGAAAGTAAGCTCCTTTCAATTACTAATTAATATATGAATTTTCACTTTTTTAAGTATAGGTCTCAAGATTTCTTTCCAATGAAACATTTAGACATTGAATTATTAAATATACAATTATTTGAGATACAGACTGAATATGTGAGTTAAATTAAATTGGAATTCAAAAGACTTTATTCATTAGATCTCCTTTTGTGATCTGAGGTATGGATAGAAATACAATACTTGTAAAAAGTAATAAACGCCATCCCACTTGATTTTAAATTTTTCACAAAGCTTCTTTACATTAAAAATTAATAATTAAAGGTCACCTTTTATCTTGGAGCACATATCATCAGTACTATAAATCAAGTAAATCAATCTTCTTAATTAAGATTTTCCATCCCTACCAAAAAAACTTTCTTTTATGGTACAGAAATACCATGAAAAAAAGCTACCTACGCTGGCAGGTGTAGCAGATTCAATCCAGGTCCAACCTTGGTTCTAACCTTGAAATATTTTTTCAGATACTTTCAGCCACAAATTTGGAAATTCAGAACTTTATTCAATTGAAATGGAAGTCTTTGGAATTTTTGTTATCTTTGTTTGTCTCCTTGTACATAAAATATCCAATATTAACTAATTCAAGAGGGTCTTGAATGAAAATCATTTCCCACAGGGAAAGAAACTTCTTTCATTAATATCCATGGAGAATTTTCATATGAACCCCATTTTCCTTGCCAATTGAATTAATAAACTGACTTCAAATGTGCCCACCATTCCAAAAAAATAATCTTTAAATTTTTTTGATTGCAAAGCTTCAATATATAAAAAAGGATCTTTTGAGAAATGACACATTTACAAGCCAAATCTTCTACTATATTATTTTTTTCCTCATTTTACATACTTTAAATAACTTTGAAAAGATATAACCTAGGAATTAAGTATTTTATTGATAAATAAATCACATTTTTTCTTATTACTCATTAATATCCCATGTTGGTGTTTCAAACCTTATTTTCACAAGTATTTTAAGCTTAATTTCTAGCCAAGAGTTTTTCTTAATCAAAAGAAGTATTCTTTATCTTGAGTATTTGTATGCTTATCTTAATTATCAAAAATATTAATCTAAATCAATTATTACCTCTGTGTAGGTTTTTGTTTCAATTTGTTTAAACATTTTAATTATCAAAGGTCTTTTCCAGCTTCAATACCCTTGTTTGTTGAGCTTAATCATTGTTTAAATAAAGAATGAAGGTACTTGCAAAAACGTACTTGATTTTTTTTCAAATGGTTAAATCTTGTTTTGGATACCCCATCATTATTTAGAATCCATCTATTCTATCACAAATTTCCTATATGCAATTTTGTAAAGAATGCCAGTGTTCAATTTTTGAAGTTCCCATTTCTGGTTTAACCTTCTTCAGCTTTCATCTCAATTAATTATTTACATGAATTTTCATTCCTGATTTTCAATTTTTCTTAGTAGTTAAAATCTTATTGATTGTAAAATTGGCTGTGAAAAAAGTTCAAATCATCATCATGAGGAATTTTGATCAAAAGATAAAATAATGTTTTTCAAATTCCAAATTTCTATTTTCATTTGAATTTTTTTTGGAACTTGAATTCTCTTAAACAAGATTTTGGTTTTCATTAAAAACATATAATGTTATTTATTTTCAATAATTCCAAAAAATTCTTTTTTTTGTTTTCAATTTTTTTTTCTTATTTACCACAATTTTGTTGAAATTTTTCCCACTCCTTTTTTGTCATTTGAAATTTTTGTATTTTTTGTATTCTATTACTTTTCTTCAATATTTTAAAAAAATATTGTTTTGATTTTTTCTAATTTAATTTTATTTATTTATTTATTTTTTAAATTTTTTGAATTTTTGTTTATTTTCTCTTTTGAATTCTTGTATTGTTAATTTAGTTTTTTTGTATCTTTTTCTTTTTAAATGTTTTTGTTTCAAGTTTTGGATTGTTTGAGTTTTAATTTCTAATAATTTTTTTTTTCTAATGTTATTATCTCATTTTTTTCATTTTTGAAAATGTTGATTTTTCTTTACTTTAATTTTTTTTATGTTTCTTTTTTTATTTTTTTAATTTTATAATATTTCTTTAAGGGTTCAGACACTCCAAATCAGTGTTTTTGCACTGATTTGGATCGTATGCACCCCTAAAACAAAAATTATAAAATTAAGGAAAAAAAATCATAAAATTTAAAATAAAAAAATCAACAAAAATTGAAACAAAATTTCACCATATTTAAAAAAATTTGGAAAAAAGTTACAAGAATAATTAAAAGAAAAAATTCAAAAGAAACGAAAATAAAAGAAAAAAGTGAAATTGTAAAATTGTCAAATGGAAAAATAGAAATCTAAGAAATAATGAAATAAAAATGGAGAAAAATTACCAAAAATTAGACAAAATGAACAAAAATCATAAAAACAAAAAATTGAATAGAAAATTGAAAATATCAATAAATTCAAAAACAAAAAAAGTAAATAAGAGAAATGAGAGTTATAATTCCAAAAAATCAAGGAAAATGGTAACAAAATACCACAAATTGAAAATATCAATATTATTACAATCATATGGATTAAATAGGGAAATATGGTCACAGAAAGTTAGAATAAAAGACAATAAAAAATTTTGTGCTAAGCTGAAATAAATCAAAAGCTGGTTGAAAAGTTTGTATAGTCATAAGAAAGCAAGTTTATTTAGTAATTGGTATATATATCAACAAGCCATGGATTCTGATATAATTAATCCCTGTGGATTAAAATATATTCAATTTGAGATTGACTTCAAATTTTACAGTTATATCCCAATAGCATCAAGAGGAATTGAAGAAAAAAAAAGGAAAAATATATTACTATTTTCAAAATGAGTGAAAATTTTATAACCAATCTCAATTGAAAATCTTACAATTAGTTTTATGTTTCAGTGGTTTTAATGAACAACCTCAATCATACTCTCATTTTTTCTTCAATTAAGGAACATTTAATAGTAGTAAATTTTTGAATGATCCCTAATCCAACTTGGTTTCAACTTGAATACAACCTGGCTAGTGAATGCGGGCTGAACAAAGGATTTCTTAAAATTTCAATGAGGGTTAAAATAAGCTACATATAAAGCTGAAAATAAAGCGAAAATTGCCACAAAAAGCTCTGTAGGAGCCAATTTCTGATACTATCACTTCTAAATGCATAATTATTGTCAAAAAATGGAGAGATTTTTTGAGAATATACCACTTTATTTATCAATTACAAAATAAATTCAAAAGGATACTCTGATCTTCTTTCATGCAGATATCTGAAGAAATTATACCAAGTATTTTTGTTAATATAAAAAGTCTTACATAGAGGCATTTATGTAAATATTAGATTCTCATAATTTGACAAAAATTACACTTCAAAGATGCCTTTGATAAATAATATTTGAGCCTTTGAAGCTAGATAGTAGAGATCTGATAATTGAATAATTATTTCCATTGGGATTAATAAACAGAAATGTGTTTTTGTATTGACTTCAATTGTGTTGATTATTTGTTCTCTCAATCAAGAAAAACAAAGGTGGCCATTCGGTACTAATTTCAAATTGTTTTGCATTTTTTCCAATTCAGTAACAAAATCTTCAAAAAGCAAAGCTCATTTGAAGCAAAAATTGAAATTTCTTTCTTTATGAGAGCATAATTCAGTATGAAATAGTTTCATAATGTGAAAATTCACCTCTCCAGATTCAAATCTTGGGTTTTTTGAGAAAATTATAACAAGTTTAGTGAAATTAAGGAAGAAAATAATATTCATGTTTAAAATGTTTGAGTTCTACATATATATGGGTTGAATGCAAAGTTATGAAAAAATGTTTGATAAAAAGCTAGAACAAGATTTTAAATTCAGAAACATGCATAAATGTATATATAGATGAATTTTGTAAATTCTGAATGAAATTCCTAGCATAAAAGAAGCATTCAAAAATCCCAACAGAACTATGTAATAAGAAGATTACCCTGCCATTACCTTTTCTGGGGTCAAGAGTTTGAGAATTATGATTTATAGAGCTCAGTAAATCTATGAAAATGTATTAATATTAAAATTGATATTTTTACAAATATATTTTCTTCCTCAACAGAGAAGAGAAGAATATACTTAAATTTGTCCGCTTATAAGCCACACTTCAAGGCTATAAATCATAAAAGATATCTGGGAGCTGGATACTTGGAAGAATAGTATTTTAGACCATTCAGATTTAAGAAGCACATATAATTGCAGAAATGTTTTAATATTAGGAATGAAGTGAGCTCGTCATAAGAGATACGCTCTACTACTACCTTGAGCTCATTATATTGATCCAAAAATAATACCTTCAGTTTTTGAGAAATTATAAGCATTAATAAAGCTTTTATTAAGACTTATGAATTAAAGGGGGGCTTTGAAGCTAGGTATATTATTCTCACACACATATGGGGCCCTTTTATTTGATTATTATTATTATGAATATCTTAAGACAGTGCTCAAAACTTATAAGATTGATTTTATTTTCATAAGTGAATTTATTTTGGCAAGTGAATTAACTTTCTTTGTTTCAAATTAGAGATTCTAATATTCATAAACATCTGCATATATTCTTTCAAAGAAGTTTTTCAGCTTGAAACATATTTTTCATAAACTGAGAGTTATAATTGTGCATTGTAAAATATCACCATGGTAATGAAGTGATGATTACTACAAAACTGGAAAGATAAGTCTTTAGCTCAATTGCAATAAATTCTATGAAACAAATAATTTTCTTATAAGAAATGAGTATGAGAAGATTTAACAATAATATCATGAAAGACAATTTTTATTGAAATAATGAATTCACTCAGTTGAGATTTAATCCTTAAAAAAAATCTTTCATATAGATTCCTGATTCTTATACTATAGGGAGATCAATACATACTTTCAATCCAAATAAAAAAAATTTCTTATGAAGAATTAAAACATATAGGTTTAATTTTCATTTGTAAAATTGGTGTTTTGATGGAAATTTAGTAATTGATTAACATGTTTATGATGAATAAAGATTACTATAGGATTGTTTTGTGTTTTTAAAATGGAAAGAAATTTCAGGTCCCAAGTTAAATTTTATTTCCCAACAGAGCAGGAGCTGATAGATTTTCCTTTAAAAAATATCCTTTGTGAAAATTGGATGATATTTCATAATATATTGCTATCAAGTAGTTCATTCTGAAATTTTTAGATATATTAAATTTTACTGGATATTGAAAGAAATAATGTTTGAACCATAAGCAGTCTGAGGTTATTTATTTCATGGGAAAAAGGTGAGACATTTATTGCATATTAAACTTTGTGAAAATGGAAATGATATTTTGTCTCAAGCTTCAAAAAAAATGTTCGATTTCAGGGATAAGAGAGAGAAAAAACTATACATGTTTAATATTTTTGGGAGATGTTTCTTGTAAATCTGATATTCACAAGAAATTTGAAAAAAAAATGTTTCCCAATGAGTAAATAAGGACATGATATATCTTGATTTGTGTTTGATTTCTGGAAATCATCATTTTCTATGCTTTTGGGAGAACAAGGAAAGGAAACATACACCTTTTTTGGTTTGTTTTGAGTTAGTGAGAGAAAATTATTAGTAGTGAATTTTTTGAGAGATATTTAAATGTAAAGATTTTAAAAATTGGACATTTTGATATCTGATAAATAAAATTTCAGAGAAAGAATATACATGAAAAGAAGGATATTATAGGAGATAAGGAAAAAGGGTATTTTGATTTTGATATATTCAAAAGTGGATATATAATTATCAATTGCTTCATATTGATCTTATCATTTATGATTTTGGTTGTAGAAAATTTTGGGGATTTCCAGAAGCTACATAATTGAATTAATTTTGTGAGGTATTACTTAATATTAAAAATCCAGCTTGGAAGATTACCAAATAGTAATAGCAAGCTAGAGAACAGTATAAATAAAGTTGGAAGCTGGGTTGGACCTAAGTTGGACCTGCTACCCCTTCTGGCAGGGATAGCTCTTTTTTGATGGTGAATTCTGAAGGTATGGAAATATTACATTTTTCACATCTGGAGAGATTTCAAGCTCAATTAGATTGAAACATGAACCATCAAATAGCTTAAATTTCTTATCAATGTTAACCAATTTTATCATTTAATAAAAATTGATAAATAAGATCCAAGTCCAAAATATTGACATTAAAAATTAAAATATTCAAACCTTTGGGCTCCTTTTCAGTGAAGGTATCAGTTCTTTCTGACATACTCACTGTGAGAAGAGGCTTTTGTCTTTGCGACTTTCTTGAATTTAAGTACTCCCAGGAAATTGGTAGAAGTTGATTTTTTGGCCTGTAATTCACAACCATAATAAGGATAGGAAGGGTCTCAATATTTAGCTTAAGAATGATGTTATTATTTGATATTTGGTAATATATTCTGAGCTTGAGAGGTTTTGGTTTCTATCAAATAAAATTTTGTTACATTCCACTTTATCTTAATTCAAATAATAAAGAGTCTTTTTGGGTCACAATATGGAAACATTTGGTCTAATTCTGATTTCAGTGTTCATTAGGGTTTCTTATTTTAGGGGATCTGGATAATTCCAAAGGTTTCTTACATGATAGCTCTCCTTGAATCTATTAGTTAATAGAGAGGTCTTGGATAAGCTTGATTTTTTGCTTTTTTGACATATTTTACTTAGGTACTCCAATTTTTATTCTGTAAATCAGAAATATTAAGTTTGAATATTACTTTGGACTCAATAACCTTGTAAGAGGAGTTTTAAACAAAAGAAAAAATGGATTACACAAGTCCAAAATTTCAAGGGGAACAAAATTATTTGTTTTCAGAACATTTCTTTCATATAACTTTGAGTCTCATTATTTCATGGGATCTCAGAAAGATTTTTATATAAACTTTCACATTCATTAATTTTATTGTTTAATATCTTCAAATCTTATTCCTTTTGAACCTTCTAGAGAAAATAATGAGAAGGGTTTCCAGAAATATGAGTGATTGTGGAGGGGATATTTATCTGGCGCATGAGTTATTTATGTGCGATTCTTTACTCTGACTTAATTTGTTGTCTTTCAGTTTGCATATTTATTGAGCTATACATCATTTTCCTATTTGTATTTTTAATATATACTCTTAAATAATCTCTGGGAGTGTTTTATTGTCCCAATTTCAGAGTTTGGTTTGTGTTAGCCTGTGAGGTATGTATGACATACCCATAAGGGCACAAATTACTTTTTATATATTCTATTCAGCAATAAACTGACTTGTGAAAGGAATTTGAAACAGAAAATAACAAAAAACTAAGTATATATTTATTCTTGATGAACAAAGCTATAAATAGAATTTGATTTTTGTATTCTGCATCAAAAATAACCTAGGTGAGGGCATTAGGGTGTCATACCCAAACATGAATATTTCTAGTGTTATTAAAAGATTTAAGAGTCTCACAGTACAATTAAACAATTCAGCAATTTTTACTACTTTTTTTTTGAATTTTTAAATTTAAGCTTAACTTTAAAGTTCCATCAAGTTTATGCAAACTTACAAAAATTTAGTTAGAATGGAGGTGTTTTGCATATTTACTAAATTGGCTAAGAATTCACCATAAAGTCTTTAAATAATTTGTAAGCTGAGTTCAAATTGATTTCAATCCATGGTATAGATTTTAATAAACAAATTGGAAAACTCCATGCAAAAAGGTGGGACAAAGGGAAAAGGGGCAAAATTTGTGAGGGTACCCAGCTTTTGGGATTGGAAAGAGTGCAAATGAGAATGTCCTCCTGTCTTGAAGGATTTTAAATCTTATTTAGAATTTTTAATTGGACTTTGTTAGAAAGTTGAACGTCAAACTGGTGAAGTATCTTGTACCAGTAGGATTCTTCAATATTTAGCTTTAAGAATACCCCTTTTAATCATTCTTAAGTAAAATTAAGATTTATTGAAAGATTTTTTCTTGGAAGTCTCTTTTTAAGCTTTCCATGTGATGAAATTTCATATAAATTAATTAAGTCTATATTCAAGCTTAATTGAGGATTATGGCTACTTGGAATTAAGAATAACACTGGTAAATTTAAATTGAGATGAAAAATAGGCTACCTTAAATTAAGAACTTTATTTTTAAGTGTGGATTTTTGGTTTTGATCTGAGAACACCCTCTATGTCTATTAATTATCATGAGGGCTTCTCTGAATGCATGAAAGAAGCCTTTTAATTACTGTTTTTCTCCATCATCATCATTCAATCAATCAATCAGGAATTTAAATAAGTATAATTTTATTAGATATAAAATCTTATATTATTAAAGTAATTCTCAAGTATTGTATTCTTTGTGGGTTGAAACTTCAATAATTTAAATCATATAATTCAGATTAAATTGTTGTAATAAACAATAATTGATTTTATCTTCCAAAACTATTGTTTTAAGTATCTTTTAAATCTGAAAATTCCTCCAAAAATCCTTAAAATCTCATTTTATCATCAAAGTTGTTTCATTATTTAAAAATATCCATCTTTTGATGTGTTTTTAGCTTATAAGCACTATTTAATACTATAAATGTTGAATTTGACTTATGGTATTGCATAGATATGCCAAGTATGTTTTTCTCTAAATTTCTATATCTTTTTTCATCTATTATCAGGTTTTTATATATAATTCCTCTATAAAAGTTATATCTACCTGGTGTGTGTAACTAATTATTTTCTAAATAGTATTCTAATTCTCAATAAGTGGTCAAATATTACTATTTTGCATGTTTAATTGTCTTGTTAAGAGCTTTACAGTTATTATTACTATAACTGAAAGTGAATTATGATGATAGTCAAATAATTTTATTATTTTATATATAATTATCATAATATTCATTATTAAAAGTTTCTCATAATAATAACTTATTATTATTGTTATTTATCAATATTATTAATAATTATATTTAGGGTGTTGTTAAACACACATAAGCCCTTACGTGTTTTTACTACTTCATGGCCAAAGAACATATGGCCTATTTTTTCAAACCAACTCCTTAGGCTTAGTTTTGAGGATTTTTTTAATTTTTTTGCCATAATTTTTCCAACATAGGATTTCAGGATCCCCAAATTTTTCAATTTTTTTTGCCAAATTTCTCCCATTTGGCCAATTTGGAAACATGGCCTATTTTTGAAAAACATTTGTTCAAAATGTTCCCACTTATGGATTTCCATAGTTTTTTTATAAAGAAAGGGAATAATATTGAGAATAAAAACCCAGAAACACAAATTTTGGAATTGTTTTTGGGTGGGACAATTGTAGGCCCAAAAAGTGCTTTTTTTATGTTTTTTGTTCATTTTTTTAAGTAAATTGAAAATGACATAATAATACCATAAGTGGCATACAAAGTGCCATCAATTGCATCAGAAGTGCCATAAAAATGGCAATAATGGCATTAAAAGTTACATTTATGCCATTTATTGAATTTCTTAAATTTCCATAAATGACATCAACAACAGAATTAAATTTCTATTTATGGAATTCAAAGCTCCATAAAGGGCATCAAAAACAGCATAAAAATGTCATTTATAGCATGAACAGTGCCATAAATGGCATCAACAACAGCATAAAAATGCCATAAATGGCATCATAAACAGCATAACAATGCCATTTATGGTATTAACAGTGCCATAAACGGCCTCAAGGGCCAAAGAAAAATGCCATTTATGTAATCAAAAGTGCCACAAATAGTATTAACAATACCATTTATGGCATCAACAGTAACATAATAATGCCATAAATGGAATCAAAAAAGACATAGAAGTCAAATTTATGGCATTAATCATGGAATTTGTGCCATTTATGGCATAAATAATGGCACTTATGCTATGAAAGGGGTTGTTCCCAATAAAGGTGTTTTTTAACTAAATTTTGATTAAAAACCACACCTTATGTGTTCTTACCAGTTTATGGCAAAAACACATAAGTTTTCAGTAAAAACATGTCAGGGTTTACATGTTTTTATCAAATTTCTTAAATGGTTTTACCAACAACCTATATTTCTATTTATAATTATAATATTGAATTATATTATATTTTCATTTGAGGAAAGTCCTTCTACTCTTAATAAAAAGTATTATGAATAAGGGTTTAATAGAAAACCTTAGATTTTGGGGACTTTCTGTGATTTAAAACAGGTTTTGAGCCATAAATCAAATTCCAGACCTTATTTTACTGCTTTTTGACCTAAAATTGCTATATTAACTTATATTATGGATTTTTTTGACTTATCCCTTGCATATAATTCTCATAATCTTAATAAAATTCTTTTTATTCTAAGTAGTTTCTGAAACAATGTACTATTGAGCTATTTGGAATAAGTTTCTATTGTCTAACTAGTGGCTTTTTCATATCACAGACTTGAAATTTATTCTTTGAGTTAATCTAGTATGAAGTGGACAATAATATAATTTTGATTAATAATTGATCAATTGGATAATTATGATTTCTTGAAGAACTTAAAAAATCTTGAGATTAAAAAATGTTTTTTTACTCTTCAGACAGTTTTCTTTATTTTTGATGTAATTTGCCATAAATTAATTTCTAACAAATTAATTCCATAAGTTGAGCTATTGAGTTTATAATAATTATTATTTCTTTTAAATAAAAGTAACCTATCTTTTTATGCTAGTGTCATATTCCAGGAAATTTTCTTCTTACTCTAGCATTCCTGTCAGCCTGTGACTCAAAACCAGAGCACAAGCATGACAGCCAAATACCATAAGCCAATGGTAAAGCCAAGATACCACCAAAACATGGAGCTGAGCCAAATAAGGTCAAAAGGTATCAAAATTAAGAGTAAAATCACCTTTTTCCAAATATAAAAGTCTCATTATCATAAGAAAAAGAATAACAAAGCTATTCCTGCTCAAAGTTGTTGCTGAGAATAAACCTTAATTATCACCTCTCATCTGAAATACAGAGGAAGAGACTTAACCCCAGCAAATGGGTATTCAAATTGAAGCTCTAAGTAAGGGCTATCCAATGGTACTAGCAAATTTGAGCTAACACCAAAATTACAGAGGTTATGGTCAAAATAAGGTCAAATAAGGGTGAACAAAATGTTCACCTCCAATCTAACTTCTACAATTTTAGTGAGAGATACTTAAAGTGGGGTCTTTTTGAAAATAGCACAGTAAGGGATATCTGATTGTGCCTTTTATTTCTCCATATCCTATCTAGAACAAAATTTATGGAGCAAATAAGCTCCATACAGATGTTGAGAAAATAATATGTATGAATAACAAAACTTGTACATGGCATAACCTTGCCATATTTAATGTAACCCATACCAAATGAGGTACCATTGTGTATATCACATCCAGGGCTACACATTGAGCCAACTTTGAGCTCAATATCTCAAAAAATGACAAAGTTGTAGCAGTTTTAAGGTTAAAATCCCACAATTGGGCCAATACACCTTTACTGTGGGATAATATCCCACAAACCATGAGTATGAGGTGTCAAAAAGACAAAGAAGCATGTTTATAATTCAATACCTCATAGTTAATTGAATACTGGGGTCCTATACAGGTTCTGTACAGCATTCTATGCATCATACATGTCACTCAAGGGTTGTGTGGTCCCCAGATGAAAATTTTCACCCTGTATTGGTGAAAACTGCCCAGATGTGGTTTCAAAACCACAACTGAGCCCAATACAGTGTATAAAGGCTTTTTGGGAACCACAAGGCAGTAACCAGAAGTCAAAAACTCTTCACTTCCTCTGTATGGATGGTCTAAAGGGTCATTCCACCCCATTTTGGGATAAAAAGTGGCCTTTTCTCCACCAGAAAAGGTTTCCTCATCCTTTTCTTAAATTCCTACATAGTAAAACTGTCAGAAACAGTTATACTCTTGAAAAAAAGCTGGGAATAATCTAATTCTTAGTATTGTAGCTCTTATTATAGTAACCCAACTGGTAAGACTGCACCCAGGGCTTTCAATAGTGCTCACCACCACTATTTCTTAATAGTAAAGCCCTTATAACTTCATTTTTAAGCCTTTGTTATCATCCTCAAACCTTTTTTAAAGTAATTTCACCATGTAACAATCATATTTAAAGTTGTAAATAGTATTATTATAACTTCATCACAGACTAAGCCTGACATTTTAGGGGTCTGACCATGTTTTTTGACCTTTTTTGGACTTTTTCATGTGAAAAGTGAGTTTTTTCTCTTATACTATTAATTTATGACATTAATGTTTCTCTTGTTAGGTGTGAAAATATTAAAAAAATAATATAAAACATATCTTAAAGTTATTTTTTTGAGTGATATATCATTATATACCACTGTCTTTTTCTATTATTGCCTATTTCATGTGGTTGATTATAATTTAATCACCATTATACTTATTTTTGGTGTGTTTTACATATTAAAACAGTTGAAGGCAATCAATACAGTTCTTTTTAAATTAAAAAGAACACCTCTCTTGCTGTAAATAACAGCATTAGAGGCATGGTTGGGAATATTGATAATTTCAATTGCCCTTTACATAACCACTTCTGAGATTGCAAGTTAATCTGTGAGATACTGGTATACAAACAGTATACCAGAAAATCACAAAGATGTGTTTTTGATGTGTAATTGATGATTTAAATTACACTAGCATGATACAAAGATATAATATGGTAATATATTGCCCAGAGGCCAGTCTTAGACGTTCAAATAGCATTTTAAGAAGTCTTACCTGACATAAGCCCTCTTTCTCCTCTTTGATTCAGTGAAAGGGAACTTTATACCACTTGAAACCCAGTCACAGGCCAACACACCAGTGACAACCTCAGAACAAGAGGGCAGCAAGGGAAAAGGAAAGAGGCACAGTGAAGGCCTTATCACAGCTGAAAAGTGGACACCAATTGCCACTCAGAGGACTAGAAAACCACAAAACTCTTCATCAATACAAGGTAAACCTACCTTAACCACTTGTACAGGGAATATTACAATCATTAACCCAGTTGTAACCTCTAAAGGCAAATTTACAAAAGCAGTATACAATAAATCTGTACAAGGCACAGTAAAAGGTAAATACCCTAAGGTCATTAAGTTGTTGACTGCTTGCAGAAAATGATATGTCACCTGTACACCTCAGGAGGCTTGGACTCCCAAGGAACCAGCCAGAGGACATAGAAGTTCTGTCCAGAACCAGAAGACCAGGAAGAGGACACCTTGGACACAGGGGTGGATGGCACGACACTGAGGGAAATCATACCCACTCTGCCATACACCTTCCAATTCAATAGAAACCTCAAACCAGAGGACTGGAAGGATATTTATCATGTTCTTCAGCTCCACAAACTCCTCAAAGATCTTTTCCAATTGAGCATGGAAAAAAACACATTCAACCTAGCATCATACTGGGCAGAACTTAGAGAAAGTTGCCAGAAGATATGTCTCAGAGAGATATCCTTCAAAGACCTTATGGAATTAACCAAAGAATGGAATCCCACCAGGCAGTTCAGACTCCTGGAGGAGAGGGAAGCCAGGATAAGGGAGAATCAAGACTGTGAGCCTTTGAGACATGACCACAAGAAAAACTCTATAATAATTATGATCATAATAATTATCTTAAAACTAGTGAAAATACCATAAATAGGTACAAAACCTGAGTTAACTCAGATTCTAATGAGTAAACATGTAATAAAAAATTACACCATCAGATTCCCATGGTAAAATACATATATGTTATTGTTATGGCATATCTGAAAAGTAAATAATTACTGAAGAATAAGTAATAATACCCTAAAAAAGACATAAAAACTTATTTAACTCAAAAACAAATGAAAAAACATGTGTAATAAATTGTACCATTGGATTCTAAATAAACAACTACACATAAGAAAATTTTATGACAATTCTCTAAAGTCAATAATTAAGGAATTAAGCAGAATATATGCACTTTTGTGGTCAATGCATATATTCATGGTTTTCAGCTAATATCTCTTGAAATATACATTATAGAGAGTTAAACCAAAAATAAAGTCACCACGTAATTACTGTAGAAACACAGATAGGAACTTTATCTTACAAGCTATAGACAAGGTTATAACCTGTAAGGGCCTATTGAACAAAATGACTGGAGCTGTTGACCACTTTGTTGTGAAAGTGGTACAAACTTGAAAAAGGAGTAAATATTCAGATTCTAACAGCTCATACGTGAAGAATTATGTAGCTTTTATCATAATATTCAAGGTATAACCCCTTGAAATCAAGGTTTGAAGTTTAAAATATTGAATTTTGACAGAAAAGATGAGTTACAAGAAAAATCATTTAAAATAGAGTTTTGATTATGTATTTAAATTCACTTGGACGTTTAATAAAGACATGACAATATATCAGAATTCACTCTCAGAATAGCTTCATAATGGATAACTTAAAAGCTATTAATGATCAAGGTTTAAGCTTAAAATTGATCATTTATGATCACTCACTGTAATCTTATTTTAAGCTTAACAATTATAAGAGTGATAAAGCTGGTGAATACTGTTAGATTATAATTAATACTAATAAGATCCACAAAGATTTGGCCTCCTCTAAGCCTATGATGTCATCAAACTTAGAGTTATAGTGATAACTCTAAATAATGGAGTAATAATGAGATAAGATGGTTTGATCATGACATAATCATCAATAAACCTTAAAATAGTGATTATTTCCAGTGGACACCATCAGTAAGCGTCTACTAGAAGCCTACTGGACTCTAGAAGGGAGCTATTTACTACAAATAGAGCTCTTTTTACTCTATTTTCCCCTCAGATGCATCAAAACAATAAAACAACTAAATCAAAAGGTAAAATCTTTCTTATTTATATATAAATATCTTATTATATCAAAGATAAAAGGATATTGTTATTATAATAATCACTTTTGACATTATTAATTAAATTGTACTCTTGTTTTGCTATAAATCTCTTAAAAATCTCATTTCCACCAACAATCAAGGAAATTTGTAATTTCTTTTATTTTTATTTGTAAATACAATTCAAATAAGTTGTATTTACATTATTTTGCGTAAATTCTTCCAATATTATTATATTAAGCATCAAAAGTAGGTTATTTTCTCTTATTATAATAATTTCTCTCTATTATTACTATTAATAATTCTCCAATTAATATAAATAGTATTTATATTAGTAAATAACTTTAATATTAGTAATATTTTAGTTATTAATTGTTTTGAAGAAATAAAAAACAATTTTTTACACCTTTATTATTTGTTTGTAACAATAATAAAGTGATTTTGAATATATTAATTATCAAATATTAATATATTTATTTAATAATATAATTATTTTTATGCCATTATTATAATTATTTTTATCTTATTCCTTTTATTTATGAGGACACTCAGCGTACAACAAGTAAAATATTAGTAATTTTCACTTATTTTTTCATAGTCAAACCTTACATTTGGCGGCCTGGCCATGACATTTACTTAAAAAGACCTTTAAAAAGATTCTAATTGGATTTATCCATTAATAAGTCATATTTATAACTATGAAATTATATAATGAATTTATAGTTATTGATTTTAAAAGCTATTGTACTGTCTTACACGTGGTTTTTGACATCCTTAGACTTGCAAGAACTTTCTTTGAGTGACTCTAGTGATCAAAATAGATATCTCATAAATTCAAAATAATTTTATATTATAAGTTAATTTCATAAGAAGAATCATCTTCATTTTCTATTTTATTCTTTAAAAATAAAAATATAAAAACCAAATAAAAAAAGTTATTTTTATTTTTATTCATTTCTTTATATATTTCACTTATTCTGAGCTATAAAAGAAATTTTTACTTGGAAACTTGCCACATCTTACCAAAAATGACACTTTTTATATAAAAGACCTATATTTATTTGTTTTTTTAGTGTTTGAGGACAATCCAAGAGAGGAAAATCAGACCACTGCTGAAAGATTGGTGGAAGAAACTTGCCCAAGTTTTCCAACACCAATTTTCATTAAGAAAAAGAAAGCTAAGAAATTAGACTTTCCAGGGCCCACTATTGAGGACTCTGAAGTTGAGTACCTCCTTTATAAATTTCTATAAAAAGAAATTCTTGTCCTGAAATCTTTTCATTTTTTTCTTAAATTATGACTACCAGAAGAGGTTCCCAATACTCCATTCAATCAGATGGAGCTGGACTCAGAGGTAGAATTGATCCTTCAAAAGGGAAAAGAAAGGAAAAGATCCCCAGTGGAACAGAATACACACAAGGAAGTGCCTTACCCCAAAGGCAAGTCCCAGAAATGCCCATAATATCTGAACCAGAGTTAGAACTAAGTATGAGTGACTCAAATAGGTACAAATCACATTCAGAGGGCTCAGATAGACATTTAAATGAGCCAGTAAAGGCAGTAATACACAGTGTAAAAGGACAAGGACTGGGAAATGTTGCCACAAATACACCAAGGATTGATGAACTCCTGCCACATCCTCAAAAAT
Organism: Austropuccinia psidii; assembly: GCA_023105745.1. Lineage (NCBI taxonomy): Eukaryota > Fungi > Basidiomycota > Pucciniomycetes > Pucciniales > Sphaerophragmiaceae > Austropuccinia > Austropuccinia psidii. The sequence continues at coordinate 28,140,941 of JALGQZ010000004.1, read as the reverse complement.
CTCCTCAAAGAGGATGAAATAGTGAGATACTCCAATGGATGGAATCCACTATCATCCAAATCTCAAATCAAAAAAGATCAAGGAATACCATGCCAAAAAGAGGGAGGAAACCAAGGAAGAAGCCCCAAGCCAACCCACTTCCCCAAGAAGGGAAGAAGAACAAGAAAAAGAACTGGAGAAAACCATATTCCCCAAGTTACAGGATTCCGAAAATCCAAAAAGATGCCATGGATAAGGTCTTCAACATGGCCAGAACCTTGATGTAATTCAAGGAAAAGGAGGAGCAAAGAATGAGACAGCCTCATTTCCCAAAGAAATAACCTTGTCTCCAGATGTTGTGAATACTTTAACAGAAATTAAAAATAGTATTTTACCTCTTAAAGAAATTAAAAATAGTTTATTATCCTTACAAGAAATAAATAATAACCTATCATCTTTAACAAAAATTGTTGTACAAAACAAAAAATAAATTGATAACATTAAATTTATTTTTTAAAATAATAAACCAGGAGTTTTAATTGAAAATACTCAAGAATTAATGCAAGGACAAAAGGAATTGTATAAGTATATAAAAGATATCAAAGATAAAGCTTTGAAAATCAATTATGGTGTGAGTATTGACAATCTTACAGAAAAATTAAACAAATTAAGTATTTCTGTAGAAAAATTTGAAGAAAAGACTTCATCACACCAAAGGTTACTTCTATACCATGTGGAAAAAAGTGATGAAGCTAGAATGAATCTAAAAGATGACATTCAAAGTGAAATAAGACTTATTACTGAGAAAAAGGATAAAATAAATGAGGCTAACTTAAATATGCTAAAGTTATCAACCCCATTTTCTCACATAAGAAGTCCTGCTAAAGCAAAGGAGGAAATAAAAAATTCATTCATAAAAGAATTGAGTTATCAATTCAATAACCAAGTCTTGATGAAGGAAGCACCTCAATTAATAAAATGGCCAACATTCACAGGAGAAGGTGAATATGACCATATGTCATTTATGAAAACAATTGACATGTTACAAGAAGATTATGACATACCAGATGAATTGATCACTGATAGATTGCACTCACTGTTTGTGAAATCTGCAAAATTATGGTATAATGGCATAAGGAAAACAAATGGCAAAAATACCTGGTCTTGGTGGAAACAAGAAGTAATTACCAAGTGGGCTAATGATGCCTGGAGGTACAAAATAGAAAATGCTTTTGAAAATTCCTTCTTTTACCCAGACAAGGATAAACCTTTGACTTGGTTCTTAAAGAAAGTTGAAAGAGCAAATGCACTGTACCCAGAAATGTCACAAAAAATGGTACACATGAAAATACTTAAGAAATGTGGAGGAGAATCAATACATTCCCTGAAAAGAAGGTGTATAGAACCATTCTCCACAGAAGAGTATATCAATGCACTAGAAGACATGGTGAAAAGAGCAAAAACTGGAAGAACTTGGAAGAAATTGGACATTAAAAGTCCAAATAAACCATTTACCAAGAAAGATAAACCAAGAGAAACCTTCAAGATCAATACATACAGAAGTAATGAACAAAGAAAGTGCCACAAATGTGGATGTATTGGACACTTATCCAATAATTGCCTTAAAAAGAAAAAATCAATGAAATTGTGGAAATGGAGGACCATAATGATAAAGAAGAATAATCTGATTCTGAAAAGTACACTGAAGAATCAGAAAATTCTGAAAGTGATGAAATTAATATAATTAATGCACAAACTAATAATATTGATTGAATATATAAAGTACTAGATGTAAATACAAACTTACCACAAGTGAGAACATCTTATATAAACCTGACAAACATACAATATGCCAAATTGTATAGAACAAAAATAGCAAGAGGGATGAGATATACAGCTGGAAAATCAAGTATAATTATTGTCATGGTGAAGAAACAAGGGGCAAAAGTGGGCTTAGATACAGGAGCATATTGTACCTGTGTTGGTAAAAGTTATTTGAAAACAATTGTACCAAATTGGGAAGAAAAACATATACCAATACAAGGAGTAAGATTTAGTAGTGCAAGTGAAGACATGAAGCCTCTTGCAATAATTGACTTAACACTCATTTTTCCTCATCCTTCAAAATATATCAGATTGAAAGTAGAGTTTGTAGTAATAGACAGCTGAACTAGTAACCATTTTATACTTGGAAATGACTACTTTTCAACTTATGGCATATATATCTCTAACTGAAAAGATAGATATTTTAGCATAGGAGACAATAAAAGACAAAAGTTGGCTTCTTAAATAACCAAAAACAAATTACAGTTATTAAAAAAGAAGAAAAAAGCCCAGAAAAAGATTTTTTTCATAGCTGAACAACTGAAAGAGGTGGAATTCAATTGTGAATTAACAGATAAAATGAAACAAAAATTGATTGACCTCTTATTTAAATAAAAGAATGCCTTTGCAACTGACAAAGAAACACTAGGTGCCATGATTGGACACAAGGTAGATATAATCCTTAATGTGGAAAAATCTTATCCACCTCTATTAAGAAGACCAGCTTACCCAGCTAGCCCAAGAGCCAGAGAATTTTTAGAGGTACACATTCAAGAATCAATAGACCTTGGAGTATTAAGGAAAGTAGGACATAATGAACAGGTAGAGGTCACTACACATGTCATTATAACCTGGCATAATGGAAAATAAAGGATGGTAGGGGACTTTAGAGCTCTAAACACCTATACTATCCCTGACAGATATCCAATACTGTGAGCCTTAGAGGTATTTTCATATACCCAAAAGACCACAAATGATAAATTAAGATAAAAATATAAATAAAATAAAATTATTTATATTATAAAGATAAAAATTGAAATATAAATACAAATTTATCTTTAAAAATCAGTATCTAATTAAAATTTAACAATAAAATTTATAATTATGAAGATACATTTTTACTTGTAAAACTTAAGTAAAAATGAATTTTTAATAAAAATTATGAAATTAAAATATTTTGGTAAAAAGTTATATAAAATATATTATAGCTTTTTATCCAATAAATACACATAAAGAAATTATCACACCATTGAATTCCTCATTAAAAATAAAGTGGGGTCACTTCTGGATAAAATTTCTGTAACTCAACTCTAAATAAGCTTAAACTAAGTTTTTAGTATTTTTTGTACAAAAGTATGAAAGTCCTAAAAAACTCGGCTTAATTTGCACCACATGTGGTGTTAACCATCAATTTTTGTGTTAGAATTGAGGTTTTGTGTTTAGTTTAGAAGTTATGAGGAATTGAAGTGTTTTCACTTGAAATGTCAAAATGTGCGCATGTATTACATAAGTGAATTTTAATTTACATATGAGGTATCAATTATTACAGATTTGTAATTCAAAACTCAATTAAACTAAATATGTAAATTATAATTGTATTACATGATGAGGAATTAAAGAAAAAATAAATTGGAAAGATTAATTCTGGGGGGGAAAAGACACTCTAGCTCTAAGCAGGAGCTAGACCCCCAAGATCCTTGCTGACTGGCATGGGATTTCAAAATCCACACAATAGTGCATTACTTTTGGCCTGAGATTGGGTCACAGGGTCTGTGACTCAATTGATGATGAGGTTTTGATACCAACCAGGGTAGTTTTAACTGCTGCCAAGAGGGTAAAGCTACCCTTAAGCTAAAAAAATGTTATTAAAAACAGTTTTAACTGGTTTCTACGCCTCTTACACTCATTATGACATGTTTTGAAGGCTCTAGACCAGGTATTTCTATAGTAATGGCTGATCTAAGGGTCTAAAATGGCTAAAATAGCAAAAAATGGCTTAAACCAACCCTTTTTTGGTCTACACCAGGGTTCAATGATGCCACAATTGGCTTTTCTGTTGTCAGACTGTTTTTCACAACTGACAAGGGAAAATTTTACTTTTGGAGTAAGAAAATTGATGGCTATAAAAGAATGTCTTCTTTGCCCTACTTTTCCTTCATGTTAGAATCTTTTCCTTTTATAATTAGTTTAAACACTGTTAAACCAATCAATAAAAGATTCCATCCACACTTTTATAAGTATTTTGAACCTTTTAACCACATGAAAGAAAAATTTTAATCATTGTTTGTAACTCTTATAATCATTTTTACCCCTGAACCACCCCAAAAGTGAATTAAAGAATCTTTCATCACTGTTAACCTTGTCACTTTGTTTCCAAATTCACTCTGGTCATTTTTGGGTGTGTTTTCTCTTTAAATATCTTTTTTAAAGACTTTTTTATTTAATGAATTGCTTGCAGTTCTTTGCCCAATTAATTTCAATTGAAATTGCTTCTGAAGAAATTTCTTTTGTAGCCTTAAATATCTCTTGTAGAGTATTTTTGGATAAATTTTTATTGTTGGTAAAACAATAAATTTTTATCATATTATTGTTTTATTCTTACAAAGATAAAAACAATAGAAATTGGCGTATTTTCTCTTTAAAAATACTATTTCTCACTATTCTTAAATAATTTTACCTTATACAAATTTTGAGGACAGGAAAAGTACTTGATATTTTATCAAAGTTTCATATCCACACCTTACATTTGGGGGCCCAGCCGTGATATTTTACCTGTGACATAATTTTTTACTTTTTTTCAATCTTTTTTCTTCTATTTAAAAATTTAAAAATATATAAAAAAGATACTTATAATTCAAAAAATCCTCAAAAAAGAATTTCTTTTTATAATTATAAGTGAGGCTTTATTTTTTATTTTTCTTTTGAAAAAGCTTTTTTACTTAATTAATTGGATTTTTTTTCATTAATTTTAGTGTCTGACAATGTGGTAAGACAAGAAAATATTGAAACAGCCTCCACAATTACTAGCATTATTCCTGTAAGCACTGTGATTTCTGATCATAATAGCACTGTTATTATAACTCAGAATAACCAACAAGAGCCAATTTCTTCTGAATTGATCAACTTGGATATCAGTAATATTCTTCAGAAAGCTAAAAATTTGGCAAATAGTAAGTTTTTGATGTAAAATTACTATTTTAAACCTTTTTAATCATAAAATATGCCTTCAAACAGATCAGGAGCAAGCTATAAGCCCTCAAGGAGCTCAAAAAAAGGTCATAGACATGATTATGGCAGAAGCCAATTAGATACAAAAGGACAAGGGTCAGTAAAAGACTTCCACAACAATAAATTGTCCAATGCTGAAGCTGATGACACTATTTTACCTTCAAAAAGAGCTGACACCGCCACAAGAAGCCTCAGTGGACATTTACAAAGCCAGCCAGAAGGCCTACAACACTGCACTGCAGCACAAAGAGTACCAGATCCTTGCAAATCTGTGGAAAAACTGCATGAACTCATACCTGACTGTAAGAAAATTCCTGGGTCATCCCAACACTTGCAAATTACTCAATGGATGGCATCCATTGATGGAAAAGAAGAATATGATGCTTTTAACAGCAGAATGGAGGAAAAACAACCCTCCACCACCAAAGCAAGTGCCAAGACCAGCCCCAGTGGCTAGCAGCAGCAATTCCAACGAGAAAAAGAAGCCACAAGCTCAAAACAAGGGATAAGGGAAGGGACCAGCCCCAAAGCCTTACAGGCAGGGCTACCAGATTCCAAAGATTCAGCAGGATGCCATGGAAAATGTATTTCAGATGGCCATAACCATGATGGAATTACAGAAGAAGGAGGAAGCCAGATTAAGATTAAAGAAATGATTTCTGACATATTTGATTCCATCCCAGAGCTGTTGAATCTATAAATGGCGTGAAAAACCATCTTTCTGATAAAAATGAAACCATTTGTAACAACATTAAAACAAACAACTTGAGTCTGTGCCAAATTAATGAAACACTTATGTGTTTTGAAACAGTTTTAAGAACAATTAAAACTTCCAATAATGATAATTCTTTTGGCAATAAAATAAATGAACAATATTTAATTATTAAAGAGTTAACAGACAAATATTCTAAATTCAATATTGATGACATAATTGAAACAAGAATAAAACAAGCCATAAGTACTATTAAAGAGGATAATAAGAAATCTCTTGATGATATTTCAAAATCATTTACTGAAGTAAAGACACATATAATTGCCTTTAAAAAGTGTTTTGATACCTCAAAAGAGGAAATATCAAAATTAACAATAAAGTTAAATGAGGTTATCTCTGATAATGCTAAACAAACAGAATTATGGAATGATCTGAAATATAAAGAGGATGATCATAAAAAGAATGTGATTAACTCTATACAAAGCATGCAACATGAATTAAGGAATTCACAAAGGTGTAACAATAGTGAAATGAATAATATTGAACAACTACTAAACAACTTACCAAGAATGTCTACACCTCTGAATCAAAATGAGGGTACAGGGATTCTCAATCCACAAGTATTGGATATTGAAAATTCACAGTTAAAAAATGATTTTTCTACTTCTTTTTATAACTTGGAACCATCAATGGGCCAAGCACTCTTGAAAGAATTTTCACAACTTAAACAATGGCCTCACTTCAGTGGTGAAGGAGAATATGACCATATGGAATTCATCAGAGGTGTTGAAATGATCAAAGAAGATTTTTAATTACCAGACAGATTGGTAACAGATAGATTTAACACCTTATTTACCAAATTGGCTCACAGATGGTATATCAAATTGAGACAAGCACATGGACACCAAAGTTGGACTTGGTAGAAAACCCAAATTATCAACAAATGGGCCAATGATGCTTGGAGGTTCAAGGTTGAGACAGCCTTTTAATCTGCAAAATTCAATGCTGATAAAGACAAAGCCTTACCATGGTTTTGACAACAAAAGGACAGACTAACAGAATTATACCCTGACATGTCAGAATTTATGATCCACAGAAAGATTCTGAGACAATGTGGAGGTGACTTAGAGCATTCTTTCAAAATCAGGACTACTGAACAATCTTCAGCAGAGGATATTATAAATGTATTAGAAGAAGTAACCACCAGAACCAGAATTGGTTCTAGTAGGGTGAATCTCAAAACAAGGTTTAATACACCTTGGAAAGATTCTGTGGACAAAAACCCCAAAGAAAATTCCAATAATGTTAAGTATAAATATGCAGATACCTTCAGAAAGTTCCATATTTGCCAAAGCACCACCCATATAGCCAATAAATGTCCAAAAAGGGGGAAAATCAATGAAATTGATATTGAAAAGGAACCTGATGTTGAAAAAGATGACATAATTGAAGACAATTCAGATGATAAGTCATCAATATTTTCTGAATCTTCAAAATATATAGCAAATATCAATGCCAATTTTGACATCATGGAATCTTATTCCCACCTGCCAAAATTGAGCAATGGTCAACTTGATTTATCAAAAGTTCAAGATGCACAACTTATGAAAACAAAACCAAACAGGGGGAAAGGCTATACAGCTGGTAACTCCTGTATAACAGAAGTGGTGATTGAAAGCAAGCCCACTAAGCTTTTGCTTGACCCAGGAGCCTTCTGCTATTGTGTTGGTAAATATTTTCTTAAAACTTGTGTACCAAATTTCAAACACCAATTGTTACCAATTGATGGTATAAAATTCAATAGTGCAAGTAATCCAATGAAAGCATTAGGAATTTTTGAGACAAACGTCATATTCCCACACATTAATGGGAATTTAAGAATCACAGTTGAATTTGTTGTTATGGGAAACTGCTCTAGTACCCATTCTATATTGGGAAAGGACTATTTAATCATATATGGGATAGATTTTCATAACAAGAAAGACAGATACTTTACTATTGGAGACAATAAGCATCAGAAATTTGCCTTTTTACCATTGAAAGGCAAATTAAAGTAAATAAAGTATCAACAGTCAACTTAGAATTGGAAAAATTCAAATCTGAACAGTTGAAGGAGGCTGAAATAAGCCTTCATCTGACTGATAAACAAGAAAATGAACTTTCTTCCCTTTTGTATGACTACAAAGGAGCATTTGCTTCAGACAAAGAACCTCTAGGAGCAATTATTGGTCATGAATATGACATCATTCTTAATATTGAGAGACCTTATCCACCACTATTGAGAAGACCTCCATACCCAGCAAGTCCCAAGTCAAGAGAAGCTCTGGAAACCCATATCAAAGAGCTTCTAGACCTTGGTGTAATAAGAAAAGTTGGCCATAATAAAGAAGTAGAAAAAAACTACACCAGTAATAGTGGCATGGCATAATGGAAAGTCCAGAATGGTTGGAGGCTTTGTAGCTCTGAAAACTTACACTGTTCCAGATAAGTACCCAATACCAAAAATAAAAATTGCCCTTACTCAAATATCTCAAGAAGTGTATATAACCACTATGGATGCCCTTGAAGGATTCAATCAAAATGTGGTGACACCAAGAGCAAGAAAGTATTTTAGAATTATTGTTCATTGTGGAGTGTATGAATATCTAAATATGCCCTTTGGTATCAAAAATGAACCTTCACACTTCCAAAGAATGATGAATGAAATCTTCCCTGAAGAACGTTCAGAGGGATGGTTAATCATTTACATTGATGACATTATTGTCTGTTCCAACACTTGGGAAGAGCACACTTACAGATTGTCCAGAGTTTTGACAAAAATCAATCGGCGAACATGAAAATCTCTTTGAAGAAATGTCATTTTGGATTTAAAGAACTTAAAGCACTAGGACATGTATCTGGTTTGTCCCTTGGAATTGACAAAAACAAAGTTGCAGCAGTATTTCTAAAACCCATGCCTCAGAACAAAAAGGAAATTCAGTCATTTTTAGGTCTTGAAAGATATTACAGGCAACACATTAACAATTTTGCATCCATAGAAAGACCACTTTATAAATTGTGTGACAAAGACACAGTATTTGAAATGACTGTTTACAGAGTCAAAGATTTTGAGTCTCTAAGAGATCCCTTGACCACTGCTCCACTCTTACTGATTCCAGACTTTAAGTTTCCTTTTAAATTGTATATTGATGCATCAGGGGATGGGCTGTGTGCTGCACTTCACCAAGCTCAGATCATAAATGATAAACCTGGGGAAGGACCCATATGTTTAATATCCAGGCAAATCAAACCAACTGAAGCCAGATATGGCACAAGTCAAATGGAATGTCTATGCCTTGTCTGGGCCTTGGAAAAACTGAACTACTTGTTAGAGGGATGTGTTTTTGAAGTGATAACAGATTGTACAGCTGTCTAATCACTCTTAAACATGAAAACACCTAACAGGCATATGCTCGGATGGAAAATAGCCATAAAAGAATACGGAGGCAATATGTCACTGTTCATAAAGATGGGAATATTCATAAAAATGCAGATGGACATTACCAAATGATATTGATAATCCTTCTTATGTGCTAGAAGAAGCTTCACCACAGATCCTAATAGAAGGAATAAGTGTTACAGACTTGAACACCACCTTCTTTGAAGAAGTAAGAGACAGTTACACCCAAGATAAGAATTTTAGCATCTTATGCCAATTACTTAACAAAGACTGTAAAGACAACTCTCTAATACATGCCTTGGATGAAGTACAGAAGAAATCCTATGATGAAGGAAGATTTCACCTACTGGATGGGATAATTTACCACAGGACCAAGCACACATGTGTCATGACAGTTGTGGACATTTCATTAATCAATCTTGTACTAAAAGAATGCCATGACAGCCCCTTTTCAGGACATCTGTCTGAAGACAGAACAAGAGAAAAAGTCAAGACCTGCATATGGTGGCCAATGTGGCAGAAAGATGTTGCAGAGTATTGCAAAACCTATGACAGATGCCAAAAGGCAAATACATCCACTGGAAAGAGACTTGGAAATATGATCAAAATCCAAGAACCCAGCAGACCTTGGGAGATTGTCCATATGGATTGGGTAGCGGGCCTACCACCAGGAGGTGACAGAAGTTATGATGCTTGCCTAGTGATTGTAGACAGATTCAGTAAAACTCCAATCTTTTTACCATTTCACAAAGATGATACAGCCATGGAAACAGCTCTTCTGATATGGAATAGAGTAGTGTCATGGAATGGCATATTTACAAGAATCATTAGTGACAGGGATCCCAAGTTCACTTCAGCACTATGGACAAATCTTCACCAATTATTTGGCACTAAGCTGTCTTTCTCTACAGCCTACCCCCCACAGACTGATGGTCTGATTGAAAGGATGATCCAGACCTTAGAGGACATGGTAAGAATATTTTGAGCATATGGCCTTGAACTCAAAGATTGTGATGGCTTTATCCATGGGTGGTGTACTCTGTTGCCAGCACAGGAATTAGAATATAAAACATCAATCCATGCCAGTACCAATAAAACTCCTGCTATCCTAGAAAAGGGTGGGTGCAATCCACAAATTCCCCATGCACATTAGGATGTGGTGTGTTGGGTCACAGGTGACCATGGAAAGCATACCAGCCTTATGACCAGGGTAGAGTATTTGAACAAAGGGTCTCACAGCTGTATGGAATGTTAATACAGAATGAGCTTGGGTCAACCCATTGCTCAGGTCTGCTTTGGGGTCATAATTGAAACTCTCAGTGGCTGAACATTTGAAATGCACAGTTGTTGAGCTATTGATATGACAATATCAAATGCATCATGCTGCCTTGAGGAGAGATTTGATTGAAATACATCCCACAGCTGCTAGCCTCAAGGGAATGCTAGAAAAAGCTAGAAAGCATGCAGTAAGGTGCACAGAAGACTCTTTTGCATATGCTAAGGACAAATGGGATAAATCACATGCAACTCCAGATTTCAAAGTGGGGGATTTAGTTCTTGTATCCACCACTAACCTCAACAACATCAAAGGATGTAAAAAAATGAAAGACTCCTTTGCAGGAACTTTTATTATTAAGGCCCTCTATGGAGAAAATGATGTTTAAGTAGAGTTATCTGAAGAACTTAGCAATAAGCATCCTACATTTCCAGGGAGCTTGATAAAGCCATATAAATCTAGTTGTGCTGAAAATCTTCCCTTGAGGAATAAAGTTCCCCAAGTCATACCTGCTATTGAGTCATCTGGTAGTAAATAAATTACCAAAGTTCTCAAAGAAAGAAAGTTGAGAGCCAAAAAAGTAAGGGAATACCTTGTTAGGTACAGTGAACCAACTTGTGAAGATGAATGGTTTCCAGAGAAAGACATACCTGAAGCTACTAAACTTCTTAGAAGGTTCAGACACACTAGAAATAACAATATTACAAAGTAATATTCTTTTTTTAGGGGGAGGGAATGTGAGCCTTAGAGGTATTTTCATATACCCAAAAGACCACAAATGATATATCAAGATACAAATATAAATAAAATAAATTTATTTATATTGTAAAAATAAAAATTGAAATATAAATATGAATTTATATTGAAAAATCAAAATTTAATCATAATTCAAAAATAAAAATTACAATAAAATTTAAAATTATGAAAACACATTTTTCCTTGTAAAACTTAAGTAAAAATTAATTTTTAATAAAAATTGTGAAATTAAAATATTTTTGGTAAAAATCTAAATAAAACATGTTATAACTTTTTATCCAATAAATAAACATAAAGAAATTATCACACCATTGGATTCCTCATAAAAAATAAACTGGGGTCACCTCTGGATGAAATTTCTGTAACTCAACTCTAAATAAGCTTAAGTTACGTTTTTAGTATTTTTTGTACAAAAGTATGAAGATCCTCAAAAACTTAATTTAATTGACACCACATGTGGTGTTAACCATCAATCTTTGTGTTAAAACTGAGGTGTTGTGTTTAGTTTAGAAGTTATGAGGAATTGAAGTATTTTCACTTGAAATGTCAAAATGTGCGCATGTATTACATAAGTGAATTTTAATTTAAATATGAGGTATCAATTATTACAGATGTGTAATTCAAAACTCAATTAAACTAAATATTTAAATTATGATTGTATTACATGATGAGGAATTAAAGAAAAAATAAATTGGAAAGATTAATTCTGGGGGGGAAAAGACACTCTAGCTCTAAGCAGGAGCTAGACCCCCAAAATCCTTGCTGACTGGCGTGGGATTTCAAAATCCACACAATAGTACATTACTTTTGGCCCGAAATTGAGTCACAGGGTCTCTGACTCAATTGATGATGAGGTTTTGATACCAACCAGGATAGTTTTAACTGCTTCCAAGAGGGTAAAGCTACCCTTAAGCTAAAAAAATGTTATTAAAAACAGTTTTAACTGGTTTCTACGCCTCTTACACTCATTATGACATGTTTTGAAGGCTCTAGACCAGGTATTGCTATAGTAATGGCTGATCTAAGGGTCTAAATTGGCTAAAAATAGCAAAAAAGGGCTTAAACCAACCCTTTTTTGGTCTACACCAGGGTTCAATGATGCCACAATTGGCTTTTCTGTTGTCAGACTGTTTTTCACAACTGACAAGAGTAAATTTTACTTTTGGAGTAAGAAAATTGATGGCTATAAAAGAATGTTTTCTTTGCCCTACTTTTCTCTTCATGTTAGAATCTTTTCCTTTTGTAATTAGTTTAAACACTGTTAAACCAATCAATAAAAGATTCCATCCACACTTTTATAAACATTTTGAACCTTTTAACAACATGAAAAAAACATTATAATCATTTTTTGTAACTCTTATAATCATTTTTACCCCTGAACCACCCCAAAAGTGAATTAAAGCATCTTTCATCACTGTTAATCTTGTCACTTTTTTTCCAAATTCACTCTGGTCATTTTTGGGTGTGTTTTCTCTTTAAATATCTTTTTTAAAGACTTTTTTCTTTAATTAATTTCTTTCAGTTCTTTGCTCAATTAATTCCAATTGAAATTGCTCCTGAAGAAATTTCTTTTGTAGCCTTAAATATCTCTTGTAGAGTATTTTTGGATAAATCTTTATTATTGGTAAAACAATTAATTTTTATTATATTATTGTTTTATACTTAAAAAGTTAAAAACAATCAAAATTGGTGTGTATTCTCTTTAAAAATACCATTTCTTACTATTTTCAAATAATTTTACCTTATACAAATTTCGAGGACAGCAAAAGTACTTGATATTTTATCAAAGTTTCATATCCACACCTTACAAATACCCATAATCCATGAGAAGTTAACACAATTATCTCAGGCTAAGTTCATCACAGCCATGGATGCTGTAAAGGGGTTTCATCAAAATGTCTTAACAAACAATGCCAAGAAACAACTGAGGATAATAGTCCACTGTGGAATTTTTGAATATCTAAGAATGCCATTTGGTATAAAAAATGCACCTTCCCATTAACCAAGGGTGATGAATACCATATTTCCTGAATAATTGTCAGAAGGATGGTTTATTATCTATATTGATGATATCGTAGTTTGCTCAGAAACTTGGGATAGTCACTTAACAAGACTGAAAAGAGTCTTGCAAAATATAGTACAAGTAAACATCAAAATTTCCTTGAAAAAGTGTCATTTTGCCTACAGTGAACTGAAAGCACTAGGACATGTTGTATCTGGACTAAGTTTGGGCATAGATAAGAACAAGGTAGCAGCAGTAAAATTGAAGCCAATGCCCCAAACCAAAAAAGAAATGCAATAAATTCTCAGATTTGCTGGTTATTACAGACAGCATATAAAAGAATATGCAAGAATTGATAAGTCCTTGTATAAGCTCTGTGACCAACAGAAAGTCTATGGAATGACTGAAGAAAGAGTAAAGGCATATGAATAATTGAAAAATTCTTTAACAAATTCCCCATTTCTTCTACTGTAAGATTGGAAACTGCCCTTCAAGCTATACATTGATGCTTGTGGAGAAGGCCTAGGTGCTGCACTACACCAGACACAAATCATCAATAATGAACTTGTTGAAGGACCAATTTGCTTCATTTCAAGACAAATAAAGCCCCAGAAGCAAGGTATTGAGCAAGCCAAATGGAATGCCTCTGCTTAGTGTGGGCTTTAGAAAAACTACACTATTATTTGGCTGGAACAGTGTTTGATGTAACTACAGATTGCAGTTCTGTGAAATCTTTATTAAGCATGAAAACTCCAAACAGACATATGCTAAGATGGCAAATTGCCATCCAAGAATATAGAGGAAACATGACCATAGTTCATAAAGCTGGTAATATTCATAAAAATGAAGATGGTTCTAGCAGATGGGCTTTAGCAAATACACCTCAAAATCCAGCATGGGTACCACAGGAAGAGCACCATATAGAAGGCATATGTGTTACAGATATTGGCACAGAATTCTTGGAAAAAGTTAAAGAAAGCTATAAAATGAAAAAAACTGCCATATCTTATGCCAACTTCTAATGAAAGACTGTAAAGACCCATCAATTTCATCAAAACTAGATGAACTATGGAAAAAAGCATATGATTAAGGAAGATTCCACCTCCTTGATGGAATCCTCTATCATAGAACTAAACATACATGTTTTATGGCTTTAAAATATAGAACTCTTATAAACACTATACTACATGAATGTCATGATAGTATTGCAGCTGGACATCTCTCAGAAGACAGAACACTAGAGAGGGTAAAAACCTGCTCTTGATGGAAAAATTGGAAGAAAGATGTTGCAGAATACTGCCAAACCTGTGGCAGATGCCAAAAAAGCAAACAGAGCCACAGGAAAGAAATTTGGAATGATGATCCAAATCCAGGAACCAAAAACCCCTTGGGAAATAGTTCACATGGATTGGTTAACAGCCTTACCTCCAGGAGGAGACAGAAGTTACAATGCATGTCTAATATTAGTTGACAGATACAGAAGATCTCCAATGTTCTTACCATGTCACAAGGATGATACAGCTATGGACACAGCCATAACAATATGGGATAAATTTATTAGCCACACAGGCTTATTCAAATATATCATGAGTGATAGAGACCCAAAATTCACTTCATCATTATGAACAAACCTCCATAACCTGTTTGGAACAAAATTATCATTCTAAACAGCTTACCACCCCCAACCCAATGCTCTAGCAGAAAGGATGATACAGAACTTGGAAGAAATGATCAGGAGATTCTGTGCTTAGGCCTAGATTTCAAAGCTTATGATGGCTTTACCCATTATTGTGTACATTAATACAAGCTCTTGAAGTGGCATATAAAACATCAATCCATTCTTCAAATGGCAAAAAACCAGAAATTCTAGAAAAAGGCTGGAATCCAAGACTTCCTTATGATACCCTCAAAAAGGACTTAGTGGATATACATCCAACAGCAAGTAGCTTCAAGTTAATGCTTGACAAACCAAGACACCATGCAAACAGATGTATGCAAGATTCTTTCAAGTATGCAAAAGAAAGATGGGATAAAAGTCATAAACCACATGACTTCAAAATAGGAGACTTAATCCTAGTGTCAACTCTAAAGCTCAATAATATAAAAGGCCCAAGGAAATTGAAAGATTACTTCGCAGGACCATTTATGATAAAAGCACTACATGCACCTCAGGCTGTGCAACTAAAACTCACAGGTGAATTAATGAATAAACACCCAAATTTTGACTTAAGTCTGATAAAGCCGTACAGCTCATGTGACAAGGAAGTATTTCCACCAAGAGATAAACCCCCACTTGAAATACCCCCTTGAGAAGAAGGATAAGAAGAGAAAATTGTGAAAGTCCTTAAAGAAAGGAGATACATTGTAAGGTATAGAAATCCAATTCAAGAAGATGAATGGCTACTTGAGAAGGATATTAAAAATTCTGATAAGCTATTGAGAAGGCTCAGACATGAAAGAAAGCCTAAAGAATAGAAAAATAAAGCATTATTGAGCTTCAAGACTAACAATATCTATTGAAGAGGTAGGAAAGTGGATGATACCCTAATTAACTATATCAGATTGTGGTAGGTAATTTGATCCTTTGAGATATGACCATATATCTAAAAAGGCCACAAGAAAAACTCTATGATAATTATACTCATAATAATTATCTTAAAACTAGTGAAAATACCATAAATAGGTACAAAACCTGAATTTACTCAGAATATAATGAGTAAACATGGGAAAAAATTACACCATCAGATTACTCATGGTAAAATACACCTATTCCATTTTTATGGCATATCTGAAAAGTCAATAATTACTGAAGAATATGTAATAATAACCTAAAAAAGACATAACAGCTTAATTAACTCAGAAACCAATGAAACAACATGTGAAGTAAATTGTACCATTGGATTCCCCATAAACATGTACACATAAAACAATTTTCTGACAATTCTCCAAAGTCAATACTTCAGGAATTAAGCTGAATATATGCACTTTTGTGGTCAATGCATATATTCATGGTTTTTAGCTAATATCTCTTGAAATATACATGATAGAGAGTTAAACCAAAAATACAGTCACCACATAGTTACTTTACAAGAACAGATATGAACTTTATTTTACAAGCTATAGACAAGGTTATAACCTGTAAGGGTTTATTGAACAAAATCACTGGAGCTGTTGACCACTTTGTTGTGAAAGTGGTCCAAACTTAAAAATAGATAGATATTAAGATTATACTAGCTCATAAGTGAAGAATTATGTAATTGTTATAATAATATTAAAGGTATAACCCCTTGAAAACAAGGATTGAAGTTTAAAATATTGAATTTCAACAGAAAAGATGAGCTACAAGAAAACCCATCAAAAATAGAGTTTTGATGATTTAATTAAATTCTCTTGGAAGTTTAATAAAGACATGTCAAGCTATCAGAGTTCACTCTCAGAATAGCTGTAGCATGTATCACTTGAAAGGTATTAATGATCAAATTTTAAGCTTAAAATTGATCATTTATGATCACTCACTGTAATCTTATTTTAGGTTTAACAGTTATAAGAGTGATAAAACTGGTAAATAATATTAGATTATGATTAATACTAATAAAATACACAAAGCTTAGGATTCTGAAAAACCTATGATGTCATCAAACTTAGAATTATAGTGATAACTCTGAATAATGGCCTAATAATGAGATAAGATGGTTTGATCATGATGTAATCATCACTAAACCTTGAAATACTAATAATTTCCAGTGGGTAACATCAGTACACGTCTACTAGAAGCCAACTGGACTCTATAAGGGAGGTATTTACTATAAATAGAGCTCTTTTTACTCTATTTTCCCCTCAGATGCATCAAAACAATAAAACAACCAAATAAAAAGGTAAAATCTTTATTATTTATATATAAATCTCTTATATTATCAAAGAACAAAGGCTATCTCTATTATAATCATCATTTTTGACGTGATTATTTCAATTGTACTGTTGTTTTGCTACAAATCTCTTAAAAATCTCATTTCAACATAAAATCAAGAAAATTTGTAATTTCTTTTATTTTTATTTTTAAATACAATTTAAATAAGCTGTATTTACATTATTTTGTGTAAATCCTTCCAAGAGTATTATATTAAGCATCAAAAGTAGGCTATTTTCTCTTATTATAATAGTTTCTCTCCATTCTTATTATTAATAATTATCCAATTAATATAGATAGTATTTATATTAATAAATAACTTCAATATTAGTGATATTCTAGTTATTAATTGTTTTGAAATAATAAAAATAAATTTTTTACACCTTAATTATTTGGTTGTAACAATAATAAAGTGCTTTTGAATATGTGAATTATCAAATATCAATATATTTGTTCATTATATTATTTTTCATAACATAAATTATATTATTATATTTATTTAATAATATAATTATTGTTACACCATAATTAAAATAACTATTTTTATCTTATTTATTCTATTTATTATAAGGACATTAAGAGTACAATAAGTAAGATATTAGTAATTTTTACATATTGTTTCATATTAAAGCCTTACAAAGCAACTATAAAGCCTATAGAAGAACTGCTGAACCAGACAATTACTACTCTGATTCCTTCAGGCTCACAAGGAGCAGACCAACCCAATTCTCCAGTGGCTTCAAACCATTCAGACACCAGCAGATCAGTGGCCAAGAGTCACCATTCTTCACAATCCCAGGTAGTTTCCAGGAGAATACAAGGATACAAGGGCAAAAAAAGTAATATTTCAGCCAAAGGCAGAAAGAGTCAGACCCAAAAATCCAAAAGCTGTTGGACTTGGTGAAATAAGTACACAAGAGCCAGAAATAGTTGTAAATACTTCTAGAATCAGTAGCACCAATTATAGAAATATTACCCCCACTCAGAATGAACACAGTGTTGTTACACCTGAGAGTAACTTACACAGTGATACACTGTGGTTACAAATATCCCATTTTTCAGATAAAACTCAAAAACAGTCTGCAGAACTTAAAGAAAGCCATGAGAAGATGAAAAAATTAACAGCCTCCATGGACCAAATTGTTAAAACTCTTTAAGAAGGCCATGCTCAACAGAGTAAAGCTTCTGAAGAAACCAATAAAAGACTGAATAAAGTCTTTTAAGAACAGTTCCACTGCAAAAGGGACAGGGATTGTCTGGATCAAGATATAAACAAATTGTTTAATGTCTACCAAATCATGAAGCCCCAGCCACAAAGCCATATTTTGGATGGTCCATACCACCAAGAAGACATCAAACCAGATGCCTCATTGGTGAATGAAGCAAGGTCTTCATCTCAATACCAGGATGGAGACAATATGTCTTATTTTGAGAAGGAAGCCTTAAACCATCTTCCAGAGGCCTCAAGCTGGCCCAAATTCTCTGGAACAGGAGAATATAATCACATGGACCTCATTGATTATATTGATGGACTCTTCATAGATGTACCAAGAATACCAGATTACTGGATAACTGCTAAATTAAATAAAGAATTTAAAGGTCATGCTAGTATTTGGTACATAAAAATGAAAGAACTCCATGGCAGAAGAAGCTGGCCATGGTGGAAGAGTCAGATAATCCAAAAGTAAAGCAATGGTACTTGGATATGGCAAAAGACCATGTCATTTTAAAATGACAAGTACTCTGTGGACAAAGATCCATATGAGTGGTGTCTTGGACAGTCTAAAAGACCTAAATCCATTGATCCTCAAATGAATATTCAGATGAGGAACCAAAAACTCCTGACAAAAATTCCAGGGGAACTAGAGCATGTAATAACATGCAGATGCAACCAAAGTTGCACTCTAGGTGACATTGAAAACACCTTACAAGATGTAAGGAAAAGAACAAATATAGGGAAATATTGTCAATTTAGAAGCAGTAGTTTCAAAGAGAAACAAACTTTAATGATGGAACTCAAAGACAAACCCAGAGAAAAAAAGGCAGAAGTGACCAAGAAGAAAAATACTTGTCACAATTGTGGTTCAGCAGACCACTATTCCAATAAATTTCCGAAGGCAAAGAAGAAAGTCTATGCCATTGAGAAAGTCCCAGAGAAGGAATCCCAAACAGAGGATTCTAAATCAGACTCTATGGGTGATTCCACCAGAGAACATCTTGATAATGACCAAGACTCAAGAGAAGAATTTCTAGTGGAGTACCAAGAGGAAACACAAATAGAAATTCAGGACATACGGTCAGAGGCAGGCATTCCACAAGATACTGCAAATAAAAAATTGTGTAAACACACACAAGATGCAAAAACATTCTTCAAGGAATGGCATATATACATGGGACAGCCACAAATATGACTGTTTGTATTGACAATGCTCAACACCCATCAATAATTGACAGTGGTTCACATGGCTCAATATTGGCCAAAAGATATCTGAATAACCACTTCCTGAATTGGGAGAAGCAACTCTTGCCAACCAAGGCAAAATCTTTTTTAAAAGTGCATCAGGGAAGATGACATCCATTGGGAAAGTTATCAAAGAGATAATTATACCCCATAGGAAAGGTAATATCAGACTCAAACCAGAGCTTGTTGTGCTTGATGATGCCCATATACAAGGATTCTTACTGGGAATAGACTACCAAAGAATGTATGGCATTGATATTTGAAACAGTAAGAACAGGCACATCACCATGGGTACAAACAAGAAGAAGAAATACTCACTTGACAAATACCATATGTCCAGCCATGACCCTCTAGAAGAATTAATTAATGAATTAACAGAGGGCCAATTCAGCACCAGCCTCACCAGTAAACAGAAACTTAGTTTACTGAAAATGCTGAGGAAAAATAGATCAGCATTTGCCATTTGTCAAGAACACTTGGGAAAAATAAGAGGCCATGATATAGAATTATATCTAGATGTGGAAAGACCTCCATATCCAGAAAGCCTGGAAACTAGGAGAAAAATTGAGAAACACATCAATGAACTACTAGACATGGATGTCATCAGGAAGATAAAACACAATGAAATAGTCGAAATCATCACTCCTGTCCTTATCACTTGGAAGGATGGCAAATCTAGGTTGTGTGCGGATTTTAGAGCCCTAAATAACTACACAAAAGCTGATAGGTACCCTATACCAAGGATACCTCATGCCCTAGATAAACTGGCAAAAGCCAAATATATAACCAAGATGGATTGTATGAAAGGCTTCCACCAGAATGGAGTTAGACCAAACTCCATGAAGTTCTTCAGAATTATATGCCATATGGGTATATATGAGTATACAAGGATGCCATTTGGCATCAAATAGCATCAGCCCACTTCCAGAGGATTATTGACACAATATTTCAAGAAGAAATATTAGAAGGATGGATGGTTTTATATATTGATGACATCATTATATACTCAGAGACATGGAAAGACCATATGCAGTTCATAGAAAGAGTACTAAGTAAATGCACACCCATAAATCTGAAAATTTTGCTTAAGAAGTGAAAATTTGGCCAAAAAAATTACTGGCACTAGAATATAAAGTCTCAGGCTTTATTCTGGCCATAGACCAAAATAAAGTAGCAGCAGTACTGCAAAAACCAGTACAAAAGAACATCAAAGAGATGCACTGTTTCCTTAGGTTTGCTAGCTACTACAGAAACCACATCAATCATTTTGTCCACATCACTAGTAGTCTATACAATTTATGCTCAAAAGATGTAGTTTTTGAAATTAACAAAGAAAGGAGAGATGCATATGAGAGGATCAAACATGAACTCACTAATTCACCTGTCATAATACTCCCTGACTTTGAATTACCATTCAAGTTGTACATAGATGCATACCAAAGTCAAGGATTAGGAGCAGCCCTACACCAAAGACAAATTGTGGATACTTAACCAAGGGAAGGGGTGATATGCTACATTTCCAGGAAGCTGAAATATTCAGAAGCTAGATATGGAGCAACCAAAACTGAATGCCTATGCCTGGTCTGGGCCCTGGAGAAACTCCATTATTATCTGTAAGGTGCAGTCTTTGAAGTCTATACAGATTGCACAGCACTCAAATCTTTACTTAATATTAAGACTACTAATAGACACATGCTGAAGTGGCAAATAACCAACCAGGGGTACAGAGGTAACATGACCATCATATACAAAGAAGGCAAAAGCCACAACAAAGCATATGGCCTCATCAGATGGACACTTGATAATGTCAAAAGCAACCCACCTTATGACCCTGAAGTAGCAGCCAAGATCCCTATCCATTTCATGGAAATAGACAGGAGGAAAAACTTCAGATTTACTGAATGGGCGCCAGGAAGTGGTACTCCAGACAGTGAAGACACTGAATCAGAAGGAATAGAAGCTCCCATATTGGGGATAAGCTTCTCATAACTACACAATGAGTTCTTCAGTGCAGTAATGAAATCTTATTCCAAATAAAAACAGTGTGGCATATTGTTGCAACTCCTTCAACAGAAATACAGGAACCCAGAAATGGAATCCTAGTTAGAGGAGCCCTGGTTGAGGGACTATAAGGATAACAAATATTTCCTTATAGATGGACTACTCTATCACAGAGAGAAGCACACAAGTGCCCTCACAGTGGTGAACAGGGACCACATATCCCTGATCCTTCAGGAATGTTATGACTGTCCCTATATGGGACACATGAGTGAAGACAGTACAAAAGAAAGGGTGGCCAGCACAGCTTGGTGGCCCAAATGGGAGCAAGAGTTGAGTGAATATATCAACACTTGTGAAAGATGCCAAAAGGCAACAGAAAACATGGGAAGGAATATGGGTTACTTCAACACATAGAAGAACCCAAACACCCATGGGAAACCATACTGGGTTACAGGAATTGTCCCAGGAGGCAAAGAAAATTTCAATGCCTGCCTAGTCATAGTTGATAGGTATAGCAAACGTGTGAGGCTCTTTCCATGTCATAAGGAGGACACAGCAATGGATACAGTTTTGTTATTTTGGAATAACCTCATAGCCACATGTGGAGTCCCAAGAATTATCATCAGTGATAGGGACCCAAAAGTCACATCAGAATTTCGGACCAACCTTTATGACATGCTAGGCAAAAAACTTGCATTTTCCACACCTTACCATCCACAGACAGATGGCTTAGCTAAAAGGATGATCCAAACAATGGAGGACATCATTATAAGATTCTGTGCATATGGCATGGAATATAAGGATCATGAAGGGTATACTCATGACTGGGTTACACTTCTCCCAGCAGTCCAGCTTTCTTACAACACAAGACAGCACTCTACCACAGGGAAATAACCCTCACCGGTAGAAAGAGGGTGGAACACCTTATTGCCTGTGAATCACCTGAAGGAAAATATTCTGAATATCCACCCCAAAGCCAAGGACTTTTGGGAAATGTGGAAGAGAATTTGTGACAAAGCTGCTAAGTGCATAGCTGAAGCTAAAGATTTTAAAATGAAGAGGTATGAAAAGACATATATGGAACCAGACTTCAAAGAATGGGACCAAGTGTAAGTGTCTACACTCAACTTCAACAATCTCAAGGGATCAAAGAAAATGTAAGATTAATTTTTGGGACCCTTCACTATCATTAAGCTGATAGTGAAGAATGCTATTGAGGTTAGACTCACAGAGGAATTCTCCAAGAAACACCCAGTTTTCCTAGTAAGTCTGGCCAAACCATACTTCCAGACAGGAGAGGACAAGTTCCCCTCCAGAAAGAAGACTACCACCCCACCAGAAATAGTGGAAATGGAAGACTCCCCTGGAACTGTGAAGAAAATCATCAAGCCAGGAATATTAGACTGAATGGTAATGACCCAAGACAGGGTTTAGTCAGATTTAAAAACCAGACAGCA
Source organism: Austropuccinia psidii (assembly GCA_023105745.1). Taxonomy (NCBI): domain Eukaryota; kingdom Fungi; phylum Basidiomycota; class Pucciniomycetes; order Pucciniales; family Sphaerophragmiaceae; genus Austropuccinia; species Austropuccinia psidii. The sequence goes on along the minus strand of JALGQZ010000004.1, from coordinate 28,117,899 downwards.
GACAAAGACAAATGGTTCACAGAGGATGCCATACCAAATGGGAACCTTCATCTAAGGAGATTAAAGGCCTCTAGGAGGACTGAACAGTCTCATCAATGATGAGAATTTTTTGGAGGGAGGGTATGTCAGCCTGTGACTCAAAACCAGAGCACAAGCATGACAGCCAAATACCATAAACCAATGGTAAAGCCAGGATACCACAAAAACATGGAGCTGAGACAAATCAGCTGAAAGGGTATCAAAAGAAAGACAAAACTCACCTCTTTCCAAATAAACAAGTCCCATCATAATAGGACAAAGAATAACAAAGCTATTCCTGCTCAAAGTTGTTGCTGAGCATAAACCTTAATTATCACCTCTCATCTGAAATCCAGAGGAAGAAGCTTAACCCCAGAAAATAGGTATTTAAATTGAAGCTCCAGGTCAGGGCTATCCAATGGTACTAGCCAAATTGAGCTAACATCAAAATTACAGAGGTTATGGCCAAAATAAGGTCAAATAAGGGTGAACAAAATATTCACCTCTCATCTAGCTTCCAAAATTTTAGTGAGAGATACTTAAAGTGGGGTCTTTTAGAAAGGAGTACAGTAAGGGATATCCAATGGTTCCTTTTATTTCTCCATATCTTATCTAGAACAAAAGGTATTGAGAAAACAAGCTCCATACAGATATTGATAAAATCATATGTATGAATAACAAAACTTGTACATGGCATAACCTTGCCATATTTAATGTAACCCATACCAAATGAGGTACCATTGTGTATATCACATCCAGGGCTACACATTGAGCCAAATTTGAGCTCAATATCTCAAAAATGACAAATTTGTAGCAGTTTTAAGGTTAAAATCCCACAATTGGGCCAATACACCTTTACTGTGGGATAATATCCCACGAACCATGAGCATGAGGTGTCAAAAAGACAAAGAAGCATTTTTATAATTCAATACCTCATAGTTAATTGAATACTGGGGTCCTATACAGGTTCTGTACAGCATTCTATGCATCATACATGTCACTCAAGGGTTGTGTGGTCCCCAGATGAAAATTTTCACCCTGTATTGGTGAAAACTGCCCAGATGTGGTTTCAAAACCACAACTGAGCCCAATACAGTGTATACAGGCTTTTTGGAAACCACAAGGCAGTAACCAGAAGTCAAAAACTCTTCACTTCCTCTGTATGGATGGTCTAAAGGGTCATTCCACCCCATTTTGGGATAAAAAGTGGCCTTTTCTCCACCAGTGAAGGCTTCCTCATTCTATTCTTAAATTCCTATGTAGTGCAACTTTCAGAAACAGTTATACTGTTGAAAAACAAGTCAGGTATACTTCAATTCTTAGTATTGTAGCTCTCATTATAGTAACCCAACTGGTAAGACTGCACCCAGGATGTTCAACAGCGCTAACCACCACTATTTCTTAATAGTAAAGCCCTTATTAATCAATTTTCAAACCATTATTATAATACTAAACCCTTTTAAATTAGTTTCACTGTGTCACAGTCATATTTAAAGCTGTAAATAGTATTATCATAACTTCATCATAGACTCAGCCTGACCATTCCAGAGTCAAGTGTTGAAATTCAAATCAGCCCAAGATCACAAGGATTACTTGAAAAAGGACCATTTAAAGGTCCAAAAGGTGAAATTAATCCCTTGCTTAGTCAAATTTGTGTTGAATTGATATGAAATGACTCCTACTAGAAGTGGAAGCAATTAATCTCCAAAATAAAATGGATCTGGAGCAGGAAGCTCAAGTCATCAATTTAAAAGACAAGAATTCCAGTCCAAACAATATGCACAAATGGAGGATACCAGAACTCTCACCAGTTCCCACAGGCTAGCCACAACCTTTGAAACTCTTCTTGAGAGTCCAAAAGCTGACATTATTGCTATTCCTGTTTTAATATCTGAAAATCTTCCAGGAAGCAGCAGTAGAGATATACCACTCTCAGTGCAAAAAGTGATTTATTACAGCAAAGAAGAAGAAGTGGAAAATTGTGTCCAGCTTGTAGATACAGAAAATGAGCTCCTACCTCCAAGTGAAGAGGCTCTTGGGCCTGAAAGGACACAAGAAATTCTGAAAGGCTGGACACCAATTTCTTTTAAAAGGGAAATTCCAAAAGACTAAAGCTTGGTTGAAAAACCAAAGCATGTTAAGAGAGTATCAGAAGATGTACTCCAACCCAGTGGAAGCTCCTCAAGAGTCCACAAGAAATAGCCCACCTCCAAAAGTGCCAAAGAACAAAAGGAAATCACCAAAGACCAACAAGAAGGGAAATTAAAAGGGAAAGAGAAAGAGAAGTTCCAAATGGAACAAGCCTTATCCCCAGAGCTACAGGATTCCAAAAAGAGAAAGGACAGTCATGGACAATGTGTTCAATCTGGCAAGAACCTTGATGGAGCTCAAGAACAAGGAGGAGGGTCAGATTGATAGATCCTTCCTAAAGGAATGGAAATTGTAAATCTTGTATCTTACTTTGAAACTCTTCAAAAAGATATTTTAATTAAATCTAACAATTCTGTGCATATCCAACAGATTTTGGGTAGAGAAATTTTACAAGTGAAAGAATCAAAAACTACCATTCTGGGTCTGGAAAATGTAAATAAAGACAATATATTGTGTTTTATGAATATTTGTGAGGATAGAATCTAAGTTCAGATTGTTTAATAAGACCAATGATAATTATATCTCTCTTATTATTAAAAATCAAAAGAATTAAGAATAAAGCTCAAAGATTGGAGAACTCAACTGGTCATAATGAAACTACTTTCCAAGAATAATTGCAAAAAAGTGATAAAGCAAGACTTTAATTCAAAGAAGATATTAAATCAGATATGAACAATATCTTCTTGAAAATGAGTTTCCAAGAAAGTATACAACATTTTAGACAGAAATGTGCTGAGCTTGAAGAATGATATACATAATGATACAGCTTCAAGTAGTAATACAGAAGTAAATACTGCCTATAACTCTAAAGGAACCTCAATATTAGAGGGATGGCCAACCTTCAGTGGTAAGGGAGGATATGATAATATGGAATTTATGAAAACCATTGATATTTCTAAAGACGACTTGAACATACCAGATGAATAAATAAGTGCCATATTACACTCATTACTTGCCAAATCAGCAAAAAAAGGTATTATAAAATTATATAAGATAATGGTAAAAACTCTTGGCCTTGGAAGAAAGAAAAATAACTTCCAAATGGGCTAATGAATATTGGAGATTGAGAATGAAAACTTACTTTGAAGAAGCCATTTTTGTTATTGAGAGGGACAGGCTCATTTCCCAGTTTCTTAAGCAGAAGGAAAGCTTAAACACTTTTCATCCCTATATGTCTGAAACAATGGTACATAAAAAGATATTAAGAAAACATGGTGGCAATATAGAGAATGATATAAGAAGAATATCTATTGAGCCTTGCTTTACAGAAGATTATATACATTCTATGGAGGACATCACTACCAGAACAAAAATTGGTAGAAATTGGTATAAACCCCCAACAGAAAGTAAGACTGATGGGAAACAAAATTAAATAGAAAGACCAAATAAGCCACAAGACAGAGATCATTTGAAATTACATTAATGTGGAGCTAAATCACATTTGGATAGGACTTTTGCTAAGAAAACAATAATCAATAAGATAGAACTTGATAAAACCTAAGATATCAAAAAAAGAAATGAAGCTACTGTACAAGAAAGTGATCAGGAAGCTTCTGAAGAGGAAGAATTACCAGATTAGCTTAGTATAGAAAACATCAATGTTTCCTTTGAAGTCACAGAGGCACATAAAAATTTGCCACAATAAAGTGATGAATGTATGGATTGTATACATGTAAAAGATGCCAAGATTCAGAAACATGCACCTGCAAGAGCTAAAGCTTATACATCTGTATTATCTTTTATCACAAATATGGTGATGCACAACAAAGAATCCAACATACATCTTGAATAAGGTGCTTTTTGTACTTGTGTTGCAAAATTTTATCATGATAAAATGTGTAACAATTGGAAAGAGAAGTTTATACCGATTGAAAATACAAACTTCAGTAGTGATAGCCAATATATGCAACCTTTGGACCTTTTTGAAGCAAAAATAATATTTCCTCATCCTGCAGGAAGTATTTGACTTAAAGTCAAAATGTTTTGTCATGGAACATTTTACCTTACAACATTCCTTACTTGGGAAGGCTTAACTCAATATCTATATTTTTGATATTAATAATCATCAAGAAAGCTATTTCACTTCAGGGGAAAATAAAAGACAAAAATTTTCTTTTCCTCTAGAGAAAAATGGAAATAAGTTTCATTAGACAAGTAAGAGTGTTAGTAAGGAGAGACTTGTGGCTGATCAATTAATTTAAGAAAAAATTATTCCTGAATTAACAAAAGAAATCAGGGAATACCTTTTTGAAACTATATTTCAATCTAAAGAAGCCTTTGCTTCTCATAACGGACCACTACGGGCTACTAATGGAAATGAAGTGGACATTACCTTAATTTGAAAAGGACCTATCCTCCACTATTAAGGAGGAGAGCTTACACAGCTAGACCCAGAGCTAATGAAGAATTGTATTTTAATGCTAATTTACTAATGAAACTTGGAGTTCTTAAAGATTTGAACAAAATGAGGAAGTATAAGTTACAACCCCTTTGATTATTACTTATCATAATGAGAAATCATGTATGGTTTGTGATTTCAGAGAATTGAATATCTAAAATATTTCAGATAGGTATCCAATTACTATAATCCATGAGAATTTGACTAAAATATCCTAAGGAAGATTTATTATTTCTATGGATGCATTTAAGGGTTTTCATCAGAATGTTCTGATACCTGATGCTAGGAAACTATTAAGGATAATTTATCATTGTAGGATTTACAAATATTTGAGCATGCCTTTTGAAATTAAAATGCACCCTCCCATTATTAAAGAATGATTAATACCATTTCCCCACATTAATTATGAAAGGAATGGTTAATAATTGATATAGATGAAATTATCATTTTTTCAGAGACCTGGAAACTGCATTCTATGAGACTTTCATTTGTCCTTGAGAAATTTCTTTGAGTGAAATTGAAAATATCTATTGTAAAAGTGATTTTAGGCTTAATGAGCTGAAAGATCTGGGACATTTAATTTCAACATTGAGCCTTGGTGTTGACAAGAACTAAGTGGCTGCAGTATTATTGAAAAAGACACCCCATAAAAAGGAAGAAATGATGTCTTTCTTAGGGGTTAATATTTATTGCAGGAAAGAACTTAAAGATTTTTCAATTAATGTCAGATAATTTTATATAGTTTTTGCTCAGAAAACTGTCTTTTGAGTAAAACAAGAAAGGATTCAGGATTATAAAAAGATCAATCATGCTTTAAACAATGCACAATTATTACTTCTTCCAGACTTGAAACTTCTTTTCAAGCTATATATTGATTCATGTGGTGAAGGGTTAGGTGAAGATCTTCATAAAGTTAAAATTGTCAATGAAACTCCTTATGAATTTCCAGGTTGATTTATCTCAAGAAAAATAAAACCTTCTAAGGCTAGATATGGAGCAAGCAAAATGTAGTGCCTTTGGCTTGTATGGATCTGTAAAACTTCCTTATTATATTGATGATATGGTGATTGAATTAATTACCGATTGTAATGTAGTGAAATAACTTCTTAATTTGAAAACTCTTAACAGACACATTTTAAGATTGAATATTGCTATACAGAAGCATAGAGGAAATATTATCATAGAAAGAAAGCTGGAAATATCAAAAAGGGTTTGTATTGCTTGAGGATATGGTAATTATGCAATACACCTGCTAATAGTTCATATGGTTTTTAAAAGGCAAAACCACACCTTCCAATTTAAGGGATTAACATCACAGATGTAGGAACTGAATTAATTTTTGAGGTTAGAGTAAGTTACAAGAAAGAAAAGAACCATCATATCCTTACTTCTCTACTTGACAAAGATCCCAAAAATACAGCTTTAGCTAAATGTTTAGATGATATATGTAAAAAATTATGGGATAATCAAAGATTCCATTTATTTTATGGTATCCTATATCATAGGTCTCAACACACATGTGTAATGGTCTTATTTAGTAGAATTCTAACTAGAAAAATATCACTCAAGTGCCATGACAAAATCTATTCTGGACATCTTTCTGAAGACAGAACAATGGAAATAATCAAGACATGTTCTTGGTGTCCATATTGAAGTAATGATTTCATTGAGCACTGTCACAGCTGTGAGAGGTGTAAAAAGGCCAAAAAAGCTACTGGTATAAGATTTTGCTTGATGATTCATATTCAAGAACCTAATATCCCTTGAGAAGTGGTTCATATGGTTTGGGGAACTTCCTTACATCCTGGTGGTGAGAAAGGTTAAAATGCATGTATTCTGATTGTAGAAAGATACATAAAGACTCCAATATTTTTGCACTTTTAATTTGGAATAGGGCTATACCTCATACTGGTTGCTTCAAAAATATCATTAGTGACATAGGCCCAGACTTTACTCCAGCCTTATGGAAATATTTACATAACAATTTGGGCACTAAAGTATCATTTTAAATAGCTTAACACCCACAGAATGATTCAGGCCCTTGAAGACATGATTAGAAGATTTTGTGATTATGGCCTGGAGATTAAGGATGCTGATGGCTTTACCCATGATTGGTGTACACTTATAACCGCATTTAAACTAGTCTAAAAGACTTCCATCCATTCTTCAACAGGAAAAAGGATGGAACCCCAAACTTCCAGCTTATACTTTCAAAAAAGACTTGGTGAATATTCATCCAACTAATTAAAGTTTTAACATATTTCTTGATATGGTGCAACAGAATTCTAATCAAAGAGCTACTGACGCTTTTTGATATGCTAAGAAGAAATGGAAAAAAAGCTACAAGACCCCAGAATAAAAAGTAGGGGATTTAATATTTGCTTAAACCTTGAGCTTTAATAATATTGAAGGTCCAAAGAAATTGAAAGACTCCTTTACAGGACAATTTATTATTAAAGATCTACATGGAGTAAATGGAGTACAAGTAGAACTAACAAGGGAATTGGAAAATGAACATCCATCATTCTGTGTTAGTCCAGCATAGAATTATACTTCAAGTGATGAGGAATTATTTCCTATGAGAAATAAGACACCATTAGAAGTACAACCACTTGATTCAAGTGATGAGAAAAAGGTTTTGAAAGTGTTAAAAAGAAGACTTAGGTGAAAAAAGGACAGAGAATACTTAGTCAGGTACAGAAACTTACAATGTGAAGATGAGTGGCTTTCAGGAAATAAAATACCAAATTCCCAAATGCTTCTCAGGTGGTTCAGACATGAAAAGAGACCAGCTCCTCAATAAAGTATGAATTGTGTGCTTTGCATACTTGGAAAGATTCATTAGAGAGGTTTGAAGGTGGATTATACCCCCCAATTTAATTGGGGTCATACTATTAAATGAAATATTTTAGTAATTTTCTTTTTGGTGTTAGGGAATGTGAGCCTGTGAGGTATGTATGACATACCCATAAGGCCACAAATAGACTTTTATACATTTGATTTAGTCATACACTGACTCTTAAAATTAATTCAAAACCAAAAATAACAGAAAATAAGTATAAATTTATTTCTTATAAATAAAGTTATAAATATCATGTCAATTTTGGATTCTACACAAAAAAACTAGGGTAGATCTATAGGCTGTTATACCCAAAAATGAGTATTTCTAGTGTTATTGGAAGATTTAAGAATCTCACAGTACAGATACATAATTTAGCAATTTTTACCAACATTTTTGAGATTTTCAAATTAAAGCTTAATTTTAAAGTTGAATGAAGTTTCTTCAAACTTCAAATAATGTGTGGGCTGAGTTTAAATTGATTTGAAGCCATGGTATGGCTTCAAATAAATGAATTGGCAAAATCCCTGCAAAAAGGTGGGACAAAGGGAAAAAGGGGAAAAGGTTCCAGGGTACAAAGCCTTTTGGACCTGCAAAATCCAAATAAGGTTTTCCTCCTGTATTGAAGGATTTTCAACCTTATTTGAACATAAAACTGGGTTATCTCCCTTTTGGACAGGAATTTCAAGCTTCCAAAGGGTAAATCCCTATATGCAGGCTTGTAATCAATGTTTCAAGAACTATGAAATCTTATTTAAGTTTGAATAAGCTTAAAATTAAAGTCAAAAGAATTGAAAAAATATCTCAAGTCAAGGCTTAGTGTGTATTGCTATTTTTACATGGAAAAACTAGCAATAGCTCCAAAGCTTCATAGGAATTCTAATTGTAATTAGATTTAATTGAAAATTTCATAAATATTACAGTTTAATGCTATTTTTTCATAAAACAAACTTTAATCATCTTTTATAAGTAGGATTAATTGATATTTAGCCTTGAAAATACCTCTTTTAATCATTCTTGTAGAAAATTAAGATTTTTTTGAAAATGAATGAAAGTCTTACTTAAAGGATTCTTTATTGAAAGTTTATTTCCAGCTTTTTCATGCGATTGAATTTACTATAAAATAACTACTTTTGCATTAAAGCAGGAAGATAATGGGTGTAATTGTAAATTGAAGGTTCTTGGAGTTAAACATGACGCTGTTAACTTTAAATTGAGATTAAAAATAAGCTACCTTAAATTCAGAACCTTATTTTCAAGGGAAGGCTTTCAGTTTTAATATGAGAACACCCTCTACATCCATTACTGATAATGAGAGCTTCTCTGAATGTATAAAAGAAACCTTTTCATCGCTGTTTTTGTCCATCATCATAATTAAGTCAATCAATCAATCAGACATTCAAATAAGTATAATTTTATTAAATATAAAATATTATATTATCAAGGTAATTCTTGAAAATTTTCAAATGAAAGATTCAAATCATATAATTCATATTGTATTGTTGTTATCACCAATAATTCATTTTGTCTTATAAAATCACTGTTGTGCATATCCTTTAAATCCACAAATTCCTCTAAAAATCCTCAAAATCTTATTTAATCATAGAAGTTACTCTATTTTTTGGAAATATTGTTTTTTAGGAATGTCTTCAAGCTATAAACATTATTCAATACTAGAACCGTTGTATTTTATTTATTTTATCAAATAAATATCTTAAGTAAATTTTTCTCTGAATTTTTATATATTTTTTTCTGTTATTAGGTTTCTATATAGAATTTCTCTATAAGAATTTTCTCTGCCCCAAAATTTATGATAAATTTATTCATAAGTAACAATGCTGTTATTGTTCATAAGTGGCTAAATATTATTACTTTCCATGTGTAATTGTCTCATTAAGAGCTTTAAGCTTATTATTATACATCTAAGTGACTTAGTAATAGAATCATTATATTATTTTATGTATAATTATCATATTATTTATTATTTAAAGCTTTTTAACAATATTAATATTTTCAGTAATTCTTTATTGCAGCTAAATCTATCAATATAAGTAATAATAATATATTTGTTTGAGGAAAGTCATAGTACTATCAAGAATAAATATCACTATTAAGAGTTTCATATAAAAACCTTGGTTATAGCAAGGTGATTGAAGTATGGCTCCAAGTGCATTATCATTATTTTTTCCCAATTTATGAAAAGAAAATTCCTCTTTAACATAAAAACACAAGAGATTCTTAGAAGAGTTCTTTTTTATAGATTGCTTTTTTGGGGTTTATAGTTTAGCAGATATTTTCTGCAGAAAACACAAATAAGATGATATTTTATGGTCTTTTCTTGGGGGAGGGATGAGAGGTTTTTTGTGCAGCTGTAAAGTTTTATTTTGTGATATTGGTTCTGTTTGTCTTTTGTTTCATTTATTTACTTTTTAAGGAATTATTCTTTTGCTTTTGGGAGAGTTGTTTTATTTTATTTTTTCAAAATTAAAATATTTATAGGTAATATCAACATGAATTCAGCATCTTCATTATTACCTTCACACCATAATTTTTGAATTAATTCCTGTATTAATCCTGCATTTTTAGAAAATTTTATCATAAATCTTAAAAAATCCTCAAATTAATTAAGGCAAAATTCAAGGCTTAGTTTTTTCTGGGAAACATTGCAACACAAAAGAAATAAAAAAAATAAATTTAAAGAGGAAAATATTATCATCATTATTGTTTTATAAAATAAATTTGAATAAAGTGAATAAAATACTCACAATAGGGGTGTTCAAATCCAAAAAAGCACAAGTTCCAAAAACTGAATTTTTTTCATCAAAAGAATGAGTTGAACTTTTGTATTTTTCAAAATAAAACACCTCACAAGCCCCAGTATTATGAGTCATCATAAACCCATTTTTTTGTTCTAAAAGCCTCAAATAGTTCTACAATATCCCAATTATTGTTAATAATTTTTATAAGAAGAAATTCTTCTGTGGATAAAACTAATCTACCAACAAATCAAATACAGAGTCATTTTTACTGTTTGATCATATGAATTTTTTTAATTTGTACATATATACCCAGAAAAAACTAAAAGAAGACATTCAAGTTTCCAAACAGAAAACTCAAAGATATCATCAATATCTCTACTCAAACATGATATTTTGGAAAAAAATTAGAACATGCCAATGAATATGAATCTGATGAAGAGCTTGGAGATTATACACAGGTCTTTCATGCAACTTATAAAAAGTAATACCTCAGACAACAGCAGTATTTTTTCTCTCCTTACATCTTGAAAGAAAATAATATGGAAAGTCTCCCTCATAGAAAGCTCAAGAAACTATCTTGTAGAGCATACAGCTAATTTCTTTCTTTGATCTCTATTATTGGAAAGGATGAATTTATTAACAAAAATTAAAACTATAATCAACCTGAGCCAGAGATTCAAAAAGCAGTGGCCCTGTCAAGACTTGGTTGCAATTGTGCTACTGTATTGGTTGGGAAGATTGGGGCCAATTTTCGGTATCAGAAATAGGGTAGTTTTTATGGATACCCAAAGGGTCATTTCATTCTTAGCAAAGCTGAAGAACACATAAGTATCATGGCCAAATGAGCAAGAAAGGATTGAAATTTGACAAGTCATGCAAGCTGATACTGCAAATATTAACTGTTTTACCGTGCAGTATATTGGTTATTTTGCATGGTATTAACTGTTTTACTGTGAGTTATATTGGTTATTTTTCACAGTATAACAGATAGCAGTTAGCTTGTGCATGGGGTTTCTCGCGCATCCTCACCACACCTACACACAATGCCCTCCAGTCCACCTCTGAGCTTCTCAAGGAAGTACTTCTTCATATCAATTTAGAAATACTTTGTTGAAATTTGTCATTATTTTAGCATGGTATGAGAAATTTTTATAAATGAGTTAATTTTTGTAGTGTGAAGGATTTCCTGGGTGAATTGATTTTATTGATGGTAGTCTCATTTCATTATCCCAAAGGTCACACAACGTTGGAAAAATATATTATGCTTGTAAAAGAACTATGTGTTTGGCTCTTCTCTGGCTCATTACTGAAATATAAAAGATGAGTTTTTGGGAGAAAAGGCATGAGTGAAGCTGATAATGGAATTCTACTTTGTGAGCCTGTGAGGTATTTATGACATACCCAAAAAGCCACAAATAATGCTTTATACAGTTGATGAATTCTTAAACAGACTTATCAAGTGAATTAAATATAAAAAATGACAAAAATAAGTATAGCTTTACTTTTAGTAAATTTTTTTTATAAATATTATATCATTTTTTAATTCTACACAAAAAATAGCCCAGGGTAGACCAATAGGGTGTTATCCTCAAAAATGGCTATTTCTTATGTTATTGGAAGATTTAAAAGTCTCACTTGACAGTTTCCTCATCAGGCTTTTTTCAATTTTTTTGAATTCAAGCTTAAATAATCTTGAATTCAAAGAGGCATAAGGTTTATGCAAACTTACCAAAAATTTAGTTGAAATTGAGGTGTTGTTTATATTTACTGAATTTGCTAAGTATTTGCCATACAGGATGTAATCCTGCGTGGGATCAATTTAAATTTATTTAAGGCCATAGTATGGCTTTAAATAAATAAAAGGGAGAAATACACACAGAAAGGTGAGAAAAAGGAAAAAAGCCAAATAGAGCCAGGGTACACAAATTTTGGGATCTTCAAGGACTCAATTAAGGTTTTCCACCTGTATTTAAGGATTTTCAATGTTATTTAAGATTCAAGATTAGAATTTGACTGAAAATTAAAGTTTAAACTGTTGTATCCCCAATTTGGACAGGAATTAAAAGCTGCCAAAGGTTAAATCCCCATATTCAGGCTTGTAATCAAGGCTTTAGGAACTGTAAAAGCTTGAATAAGCTTAAAATTTAAAGCTATAAGTGTTAAAACCTTTCCAAAAGTTAAGTTTGGTGTGTATTTCTATTTTAATTGGAAAAATAGCAATAACCTCAAAAATTCACTAAAAATCCAATTCATAATGCATTTGCTTGAAAGTGTTAGACAGATTACAATTCAATGTTATTTATGTATAAATTCAGCTTTAACTTCAATTTTCAAACAGGATTAATTGGTAATTAGCCTTGAAATTAGCTGTTGTAATTATTCTTAAAGGAAATAAAAATTTATTCAAAACTTAATTAAAAATACAGTTCAAGAGATTTTCACTTGAAACTTTATTTCCAAGCTTTTCCTTTGATGAAATTTAGTAGAAACCAACTTATTTCATATTTAAGCTTAAAATAATTAGCCCAAAAGAGGATAAAAGCTTCTTGAAGTTAAGAATAACACTGGTAACTTTAAATTGAACTGAAAAATAAGCTACCTAGGGTTAAGAACCTTATTTTTTGGTATGTTTTTTCAGTTTTGACCTGAGCATTTCCTCTATATCCATTATAAATTATGAGAGCTTCTCTGAAGGCATAAAAAGACGCTTTAAAGCACTGTTTTTGTCCATAATAATCATCATCATTCAATCAATCATACTGGAAATTTAAACAGGTAAAGTTTTATTAAACATAAAATTTTATTATTAAAAGTAGCTCTTAAGTATTTTATTACTTATGAACTGTAAATTAAAAAGTTGAAACATAGAACACAGATTATTTTTGTAGTCACCAATGATACATTTTATCTTATAAAATTATTGTCTTCAATATATTTTCAAAATCTACAAGTTCCTCTAAAAACTCTTAAATCTTATTTAATTATAAAAACATCATTTTTATCTTTTAAAATATTGATTTTTGGCATGTTTTCAACTTATAAAAATTATTTAGTATTATAACTGTTGTTGTTTGACTTATTGTATCAATCAATATTATAAGTAAGTTTTCTCTAAGATTCTATCTCTTTTTTATCTAGTATAAGTTTTTTTATGTAGAGTTTGTTTTATAAGATTTATCTCTGCACAGTGTGTGTGATATTCCTTTTATAAAGAATATCTCTATTATCTATAAGTGGATAAATATTAATATTTTCCACATATAATTGTCTCAATTAGAGCCTTTATATTTCTTTTTATTCTAACTTTCAGTGAATATAATAATAGAATAATTATAATCTATTATAATTATTAAGATTTATATTATTAGTAAATTATTACTAGCTTATTTGATAATAAATTTCTATATAACTATTTTGTATAATTATATTATATTTTCTACTAAGGAAGGTCATAGTACTCTTGATATTTGTTACTATTATCAAGAGTTTCATAGACAAAAACTTCATATTTAGTCACTGCATGAAAGTTCAGTTATTATGTGATGCCAATTGCCATTTTATGTAATTTTATGTTGAATTTCCAGGCTAAGTACATGAATCAAGTGAATATCAAAGTATGAGGATTCATAAAAGGCCTGAAAGATATTTTTCCAAAAAGCAACATCTTTTGGTTAACTTGGCCTATGGAAGCTCAATGATAATTCTTCAAGAATACAAGGTAAATTCAGAACATAATCCAGATAATAGTAAATTAAACTTATGCCTGGAAAAATCATGATTAATAATTAAACATGCAATTGAAATACTTAAAGTTCAATGGTCATCCCTCAGAGAAATGTGAAATCAAATGAAAAATGTACAGAAAGTTCAATTTTTCATTAATATGTATTTTAGCTGTGCAATTCTACATAACCTTCTGGAAAAGATTAGAGATGAATGGGAAGAGCTTCATAAAGAGCATTATTTACCATCCCTTCAAAATGTACCTGATTTGGTCAATAAGAGAAACAGGAAAGGTTATCTAGATGCAGGAGCAGATAAAGACTTCAAAATTGTTATGGAGTGATATGATAAATCAAAAGACTGGATTTTTTAAAAAATGTTCTGGATGTGATATTTATTTTTGGAATAATTTGAATAAATCTAACATGAAATTTCTCCAATTTAGCAGGGTGTTTAGAAGAAATTTTTAAAATAAGAATTGTCAATCAAAGTTATATTCAATTTTCTTAAAATTTATTTGGAATTTAATTCCTAATTTCAATTTTTAAATAAAACACTAATTAAGGCTCCAAATAATTCTATCTACTATTGAATTTTGATGATAAAATAATAATTCTATAGTGGATTCTTTTATATTTATTTTTCTAATGTGTATATGTGAGCCTTGAGGTATATTTTACATACCCAAACAGGCCACAACTATCTTAAAAATAAATTTTGAATTATGCATAACTCATAAGTCATGCATATATCCAAAATTCATCATTTTTGATTTCAGGAAAGATGAATAACATTTTATTGAGTAAGTAAATCCATGGATTTAAGGCCATATTTGGATTCTACAAAAAGATTCACCTAGGGTAGCTCCATAGAGTGAATAATCTCAAATTAACTCTTTGAGGTGGTAATATGGAAAATACTTCAATACCACATCATCAATACCACATAAAAGATCTGTGAAAATTTTTGTTTTTCTTAATTTCACACCAAAATAATGGGAATGTGAGAAATCCCATGTTACATATACACTAAGAGTAGTGTTATGCATGTTTTGAGCACTTAATATCATGGTATTCTTACATGGACTTTTGGTACACCCATAGTGGATATCTCACTTGAAGCTTAAATTTCTATTTTGGATGTGAAAAATAAGCAAGGGGGACAAAAGACATCAAAGAGAGCCAGGGTACCCAACTTCTGAGGCCTCAGAGGCATGGGCAGCTCCAAAGCTTGGATACATGGCTGAGCTTGGCCCAATTAGTAAACTAAAACACTTTGGGAACTTGGTTACCATGTTACAACTACAGTAAATCTTAAGAAAATAGCAAATAACCTGCTATTTTGATGTGCCAAGGAGGTAAAAAGCTACTTAGACTCCTGTAACCATGTCAATTCTTAATTATTTTCCATGGATAAACCCCAAAAGAGTAATTAAAACCCTTTTTGGACTTGTATCCATTGATTTACCTCATAGCAACCAGTTAAACACTGATATTTGCAATTCTATGTAGAAATGAGGTAAAAACTTCAAAAATTCATTCAAAATACAATTCTTAATGAATCTTTTTGAAACTTTCAGGACCAATGGAGAACTGTAGTATCTATGGTAAAACCAAAAAGAATTACAGCTTTACTAGTAAAATTAAACGTTTTACTTACAGTCCATTTTTGACTATTCTACATGAAACACTGAATCTTCAGGAATTCACAGTAATTACAACCTGTGATTAAATTGCAAATTACATTGATAACTTTGAGAAATATATGATTATTTTGGAATTAAATGAGATTTACAGATGTTACTACTTTTATTCTTAACCATATTGGGGTTGGTAGTCATGTAAAAGCATCAATTAAGTAATTATGATAATCTTATGTGACAACAGATGATGCAATCACTAATCCAAAAGGGTTTATTGTTTTATCACTCACTGGTTTTTCAGTTTTCTCCATGGAATGCCTCTGTGAGCTGTTGTTGACTTAAAAGAGGCCTCTTGCTGTTTTTTCCACATCATCATCATCTTATTATAATTTATAACATTGTTACCAACAAGTAAGTATTAGTTAAAGCTATTCTTAAGTGTTTTAATTCTTTCAGAATCAATCAGAAAGACGTGAAATCATATAATCCAACTATAAATTGCTGTAATACTCTTATTAATTCATTTTGATCCTTTAAATCCACAATTCTACGTCAAATCTCTCTATCTGATCTTTCAATAAGCTCTTTGGAATATTAGTGAGTGATTTATCTATAATTCTTAAAGTTTTTCTCTAAAATTAGTTTTCTTCAAGAATTACCATTAGAATTCTTCTTGAAAAAGATAATTATAAATTAAAATAATTTTATTATTTTAATAAAAAGAAGTTTTATTATTAAAATCTTCTTGTAATTGATTCTTGTAGACAATTACTTGCTCACTGTTAAAATCACTAGTAGTGTTTAACATGTGAAAGAAATAATTATTTAATTATTTAATTGTGGTCATAATAAAACTTTGTTATTATATTTCATAAGAACAGTCATAGTACTGTTGATTAATAGTAATATTATCATCAGTTTCATAGACAAATCTTACATTTTGGGGCCTGGCCGTGTTTTTTGAACCTTGTACCCTTAATTAATATATTTTCAAGTTCTAAAATATATTAATTTAATAATTTTTTCTTTCATTTTGAAGTTAAAATAATTCTTATTTTTTTGAAATTGTTTTGGAAAGCTTTTCATTGAGGAATTTGGTTTAATTTTATACTGTTTTTACACATGGATTTTTCACATCCAAAATCTTATAAAATTATTCTTTGAGTTACTCTGAATTAATTTCCATTCAAAATCTTAAAATTTCAATTTTTTTCTTTAAAAAAAATAATTTTTTAATATTAAAAAATATAAAACTTTCAAAAAATCTTTAAAAATATTTTAAAAAGTATAAAAAATAATTTTTTCTCTTTTATAATTTTTTCTAGTGTCTTTAATCAAATACTGTGCAGCTGGCAACAGACTCAGTAAAAGATATATCACTAGTCCAGAATCTTCAGAGGCAGAATCTGAAGACAGTATTGAGGTGCAAATTGCTAAAAGAGGCACCTTATTTAACTCAGAAAAGGATAAAATACCACCAAAAGGTGTGTGTTTATCTTATATTTTCACCTTTTTATCTTTGAATTGATGTGAAAATGGTGCATACCAGAAATGGAAGCAACTATTCAGTCCAACCAGATGGATGTGGACAAGGAAGAGGCAAGACCAAATCCAGAAGTGCCAAGTCTTCCTCAAGAAAGACACATTTGGAGGATGCCAGAGTTGCCCCCCATTCCCCAAGGTCTGTACCCACAGATTTTGATGTGAATTCTGAGCCTGAACTAATTCATGATAATATTTCCAGGGCTGAAGCATTTTCAGGTGGCAGCAATAGAAATATATCAATGCCAACACAATCATTGGTTCAGAGCAGCCAAAGAAGAGGAGTGGGAAATATGCCCAAGCCTTTGGCAGGGGGCCATGAACTCCTACTTACACATCAAGAGCTTTCTGGGTCAGGAGAAGACCATAGAACTCTTAGGAGGGTGGAGCCCCCTCTCTTGCAAAGACAAAGTCAAAAAGATAAAGAACTGGTTGAAGAACCAAAGTCTTTTATCCATGGACCAGAAGAAGGAACTGGAAATGACTCCAGCTTTGGAGACAGAGGCCCCAGTGGCATCTACCAGCTGCAAACCAGCTCCAGAAGTGTCCAAAGACAAGCCCAAAGGACCTCAGAAGAAGCAGAGAGGTCCCAAGAACCATCAAGGCAAGGGAAAAGGCAAAGCCAATTGGCACAGACCTTACCCACAGGGGTACAGGATCCCCAAATTGGAGCCTTCAGCTGTGGAAAGTGTATTCAACATGGCCAGAACTCTAATGGAATTCACAGCCAAGGACCAGGAAAGGATGAACAGGACCTTTCCATGCAAACAAATTATGTACAAAGTAGTATTAATGTAGAAATTGGTAAACTTGAGTCAAAGTTAACTAAAATAACATTGGATATCAGTGAATTGAAAAGACATGACAAAAATATACTGATTGGTATAAATTGAAAAATGCTAGATTTGATTCAATTATCAATGCATGTAGCAGAATTGAGAGTACATGTCAAGTTCAGAATGATGAAATGGAAGATCTTTCTATTTTTAAAATGAATGATCAGCTTAAAATTCTACAAGATCATGTCTTAAAAATAGTTGAAAATACCAATCAGTTTGCTACACATTTAACAAAAAGTGACAGTGAAAGGCAGAAGTTAAAAAATGAAATCATTAAAATTTAGAACAAAGTCATAAGAACTATGAACCACATATGCCAAGACATTCTACACCTTTGACTGAAGAAAAATGTTCTGTTGAAGGAAGTTTTACATCACTTTTAGGAGAAAATGTTGTCTCTGTTAAAGATATTCCCAAATTGGAAGAATGGCCAACATTCTCTGGTGAAGGAGAATATAACCATATTGAGTTCAGCAGGACTATTGATATGTTGCAAGAAGACTTTCATATACCTGATGAAATAATAGTGGGAAAATTACACTCTCTGTTTATCAGGACTGCAAAGAAATGGTATTACAAGATGAGAATAGATCATGGGAAACATGATTGGTCTTGGTAGAAATCTGAAGTGATTACCAAATGGTCCAATAATTCTTGGAGGTTTAAAATGGAAAATGCTTTTGAAAGTGCCATTTTTAACTCAGAGAAAGATAAACCACTTACTTGGTTCTTCAAGAAAAAAGACAGATTATCTGCTTTAAACCCAGATATGTCTGACACTATGATTAATATGAAAATATTAAGAAAGTGTGGAGGAGAACTGGAACATGCTATCAAGAGCAGATGTGTGGAATCCTTTTCAACAGGGGACTACATTAATGCAATGGAAGATATCATTACCAGAAAAGGAATTGGTAAAACTTGGACTAGAATCCCTATGGAATCCAAGATGGTCCCAAAGATTCCCAGAGAGGATAAAAGACCAGAAAGACCTGTCTTGAAGTGTCATAAATGTGGAAGTACTTCACATTTAGCCAACACTTGCACCAAAAAGACAAAAATCAATGAAGTTCAAGTCATTGAAGGAATTCAGTGTACTGAAGAGAAAGAGGAATCTGATAAAGATTCTTCAGTCTCTGAGGATATATCAGTGGAGGACTATCCCATTGAAAACATTACAGCTTTCTTTGAGGTCACAGAAGTCCATACCCACTTACTACAGTACAGTGAGGATTGCTGCAGCCTGATCAATATCCAAGATGCCAGAATGTGTAAAACAAGACCTGCTAGAGGTAAAGGTTACACTTCTGGAGCATCCTGTATCACATCAGTTTTGATGAGTGATATTGAAGCCAAAGTAAATTTGGATACAGGGGCATTTTACACTTGTGTGGGCAAAGATTATCTCCAAGTTATACTTCCTGAATGGAAAAACCATCTATTACCAATAGAAGGTGTGCAATTTAGTAGTTCCAGTAACAATATGTACCCCTTGGGTATATTAGACACTAATCTTGTATTTCCACACCCAACAGGAATGGTAAATATTTATGGTATTGACATCAATAACCATAAAGACAGATATTTCACAATTGGGGATAACAAAAGACAAAAATTTGCTTTTTCCAATATGCCAAAACAAATATCTGTGGTATCTTCTGTTAAAGATACTTATAGAGATGAATTTGTATCTAATCAACTTGTTGAAGCACAAATTAATCCATCACTGTCACCAAAGATGAGGAATGAACTAATTAATGTGTTATACACATACAATAATGCATTTTCCTCTGATAATGAACCATTAGGTGCTATAAGGGGACATGAATTTGATATTACTCTTAATATTTACAGACCATATCCTCCAGTACTTAGAAGAACAGATTATCCAGCCTGTCCCAGAGCTATAAAGCCTTGGAAAAACATATCCAAGAGTTAATCCAACTTGGTGTACTAAGGAAAGTAGGCCATAATGAGGAAGTTGAAGTGACAACACCTGTTATTATTGCCTGGCATAATGATAAGTCAAGAATGGTTGGAGATTTCAGGCCATTGAATACCTACACAGTTTCAGAGAGGAATCCAATCCCTAGAATTCAAGAAACCTTGACTCAATTGTCTAAAGCCAAGTATACAACATCAATGGATGCATTGAAAGGCTTTAATCAAAATGTTTTGACGCCTAAAGCTAAGAAATTACTTAGAATTATCACTCACTGTGGTATTTATGAGTATCTTAGAATGCCATTTGGCATTAAAAATGCTCCATCCCATTATCAAAGAATGATGAATACCACCTTTTCCACAGAATTGTCTGAAGGATGGCTTATCATTTATATTGATGATATTATCATATGATCTGATTCTTGGTCCTTACACCTTGAGAGACTTTCAAGGGTACTTCACAAAGTTGCAGAAGTGAACATGAAAATTTTGCTTAAGAAATGAAATTTTGGTTTTGAAGAACTCAAAGAATTAGCACATGTTTCTGGTTTAAGCTTGGTTATTGACAAAAAAAAGTAGCAGCAGTGTTACTTAAGCCAATACCCCAGAATAAAAAAGAAATGATGTCTTTTCTTGGGTTTGCCAGTTATTATAGGCAACAATTGAAAGACTTTGCAATTATAGCAAAGTCACTATATAGAATTTGTGATCAACAGACTGTATTTGAGATGACACAGGAGAGAATTAAAGCTTATGAGAAGATAAAGAAAGCTCTTACAGAAGCACCTTTACTCCTCATGCCTGACTGGAATATTCCTTTTAAATTGTACATTGATGCATGTGGAGATGGATTAGGGGCAGCCCTACATCAAGTTAAAATTATTAATGACAAACCTACAGAGAGACCAGTTTGCTATATCTCAAGACAAATCAAACCAACAGAGGCCAGATATGGTGCAAGCCAAAGGGAGTGCTTATGTTTGGTATGGGCACTTGAGAAATTATACTATTATCTTGATGGCAGTGTTTTTGAAGTGATAACTGACTGTAATGCAGTAAAATCACTTCTTAACATGAAGACTTCCAACAGACATATGTTGAGATGGCAAATAGCCATTCAAGAATATAGAGGAAACATGACCATAGTTCACAAAGCAGGAAACATTCACAAGAATTCTGATGAACTTAGCAAGTGGGAATTAGCCAACACTCCTGATAACCCAGCTTATGTACCTTTGGAAGCTGAACCACAGATTCCAATTGAAGGAATTAACATAACTGATATTGGGACTGAATTCTTTGAAGAGTTCAGAGAATCTTATAAGCAAGACAAGAATTGCCATATCTTGACTTCTTTATTAGATAAAGACTGCAAAGATACATCTTTAGTCAATGCACTAGATGAAGTTTGGAGAAATTCCTATTCTGAAGGAAGATTGCACTTGTTTGATGAGATTATTTACCACAGAACCAAACATTCTTGTGTAATGACATTATGCAGCAGATTGCTTATCAATACAATTATTCATGAATGCCATGATAGTATCTACTCTGGACACCTGTCAGAGGACAGAACACTTGAAAAAGTGAAGAACTGTGCATGGTGGCCATCTTGGAGAAAAAAAACCATTGAGTATTGCCATACCTGTGACAGATGTCAAAACGCAAACAGGAGTACAGGCAAGAAATTTGGACTTCTGATCCATATTCAAGAGCCAAAATTCCCTTGGGAAGTTGTTCACATGGATTGGGTCACAGCACTTCCTCCAAGTGGTGACAAAAGTTATAATGCTTGTCTAGTCATTGTAGACAGATATAGCAAGACTCCCATATTCTTACCATGTCATAAAGATGACACTGCTATGGACACAGCTCTTCTTCTATGGAGTAGAGTTATTTCTCATACAGGATTATTTAAGAATATCATAAGTGACAGAGATCCCAATTTCACATCTGCACTTTGGACCAATCTTCATAAATTGTTTGGGACTAAGTTATCATTCTCTACAGCATACCACCCTCAAACAGATGGGCTAGCAGAGAGGATGATTAAAACTTTAGAGGACATGATCAGGAGATTTTGTGCTTATGGGTTAGAATTCAAAGACTCAGATGGCTTTACCCATGAATGGTGCACTCTGATACCTGCATTAGAATTGGCATACAAGACATCAGTCCATTCTTCCACAGGACAAACTCCTGCTATGTTAGAAAAAGGATGGAATCCAAGACTTCCAGCAGACACACTGAGGAAAGACTTGATTGACATTCATCCTACAGCTTCCAGCTTTAAGATAATGCTTGATAAAGTAAAACATCATGCAAAACAAAGTATGAATGATGCTTTTGATTATGCAAAACAGAAGTGGGACAAGAGTCATAAAGTACCAGACTTCAAAGTAGGGGACTTAGTTCTAGTTTCAACCTTGAATTTTAATAATATCAAAGACCCAAAGAGACTTAAAGATTCTTATATAGGACCTTTTGTTATTATTGCCTTACATGGAACCAATGCAGTTCAAGTGGAATTGAGTGGTGAATTGGAAAATAAACACCCCACTTTTCCAGTCAGCTTGATAAAGCCTTATCAACCAGCTGAAAAGAATTGTTTCCTTCAAGGAACCCAACTCTTTTAACTGTGCCACCAGTGGAACAGAATGAAGACAAAAAGATAAAGAAAGTCATTAAATAAAGGAGACTTAGGGGTAAAAATCAGAGAGAATATCTTGTCAGATATAGAAATCCAGTACATGAAGATGAATGGTTGGCAGAATCAGAAATACCTGACTCAGATAAACTCTTGAGAAGATTTAGACATTAAAGAAGGCTACAATCCTGAATATGTCTATAAATGTGCTTTAAATCATGTGATCTAAGTGATGTAAAGAGGTTGGACAGTGGACATTAACCCCCTTTGGGGCTTTTATTATTTATACCATTGATAAAATTGTAATACAATTTTATTTTTTGGTGGGAGGGAATGTGAGCCTTGAGGTATATTTTACATACCCAAATAGGCCACAATTATCTTAAAAATAAATTTTGAATCATGCATAACTCATACGTAATGCATATATCCAAAATTCATCATTTTTGATTTCAGAAAAGATGAATAACTTTTTATTGAGTAGGTAAACCCATGTATTTAAGGCCAGATTTGAATTCTACACAAAAATTCACCTAGGGTAGCTCCATAGAGTGAATAAGCTCAAATTAACTCTTTGAGGTGGTAATATGGAAAATACTTCAATACCACATAAAAGATCCATGAAAATTTTTGTTTTTCTTAATTTCACGCCAAAATAATGGGAATGTGAGAGATCCCATGTTACATATACACTAAGAATAGTGTTTTGCATGTTTTAAGCACTTAATATCATGGTATTCTTACATGGACCTTTGGTACACCCATAGTGGATATCTCACTTGAAGCTTAAATTTCTATTTTGGATGTGAAAAATAAGCAAGGGAGACAAAAGACATCAAGGAGAGCCAGGGTACCCAACTTCTGAGGACTCAGAGGCATGGACAGCTCCAAAGCTTGGATATATGGCTGAGCTTGGCCCAATTAGTAAACTAAAACACTTTGGGAACTTGGTTACCATGTTACAACTACAGTAAATCTTAAGAAAATAGCAAATAACCTGCTATTTTGATGTGCCAAGGAGGTAAAAAGCTACTTAGACTCCTGTAACCATGTCAATTCTTAATTATTTTCCATGGATAAACCCCAAAAGAGTAATTAAAACCCTTTTTGGACTTGTATCCATTGATTTACCTCATAGCAACCAGTTAAACACTGATATTTGCAATTCTATGTAGAAATGAGGTAAAAACTTCAAAAATTCATTCAAAATACAATTCTTAATGAATCTTTTTGAAACTTTCAGGACCAATGGAGAACTGTAGTATCTATGGTAAAACCAAAAAGAATTACAGTTTTACTAGTAAAATTAAACGTTTTACTTACAGTCCATTTTTGACTATTCTACATGAAACACTGAATCTTCAGGAATTCACAGTAATTACAACCTGTGATTAAATTGCAAATGACATTGATAACTTTGAGAAATATATGATTATTTTGGAATGAAATGAGATTTACAGATGTTACTACTTTTATTCTTAACCATATTGGGGTTGGTAGTCATGTAAAAGCATCAATTAAGTAATTATGATAATCTTATGTGACAACGGATGATGCAATCACTAATCCAAAAGGGTTTATTGTTTTATCACTCACTGGTTTTTCAGTTTTCTCCATGGAATGCCTCTGTGAGCTGTTGTTGACTTAAAAGAGGCCTCTTGCTGTTTTTTCCACATCATCATCATCTTATTATAATTTATAACATTGTTACCAACAAGTAAGTATTAGTTAAAGCTATTCTTAAGTGTTTTAATTCTTTCAGAATCAATCAGAAAGACGTGAAATCATATAATCCAACTATAAATTGCTGTAATACTCTTATTAATTCATTTTGATCCTTTAAATCCACAATTCTACGTCAAATCTCTCTATCTTATGTTTCAATAAGCTCTTTGGAATATTAGTGAGTGATTTATCTAAAATTCTTAAAGTTTTTCTCTAAATTTAGTTTTCTTCAAGAATTACCATTCTAATTATTCTTGCAAAAGATAATTAGAAGTTAAAATAATTTTCTTATTTTAATAAAAAGAAGTTTTATTATTAAAATCTTCTTGTAATTGATTCTTGTAGACAATTACTTGGTCACTGTTAAAATCACTAGTAGTGTTTAACATGTGAAAGGAATAATCCTTTAATGATTTCATTGTGGTTATAATAACACTTTGTCATTATATTTCATAAGAACAGTCATAGTACTGTTGAGTAATAGTAATATTATCATCAGTTTCATAGACAAATCTTACAGTATAAGTAGAAGCTATCCTATTCACAATGGATTTTTGATCATCAAAAGATAATGTGGAAATGTTTCATCAATCAAGTGATCTCAAAATATTGAAGGGTTTTTGGGATATTTTCATTGAAATTGAGAGCCCAACAAGGCTTTTACTGGAGCAACCTTGGGGATATGAAGTGAAATTTTGTATCTTACCAGCACACCATACCATTTTAAAAATTTCAGGACTCTGGCCAGCTATCTTAACATGCAAAAGATGATCTGGAAATGAAAAAAATCATTCAACAAGCTGTAATTTTTAAGAGAAAGCTGACCAGTTTGTTTATTGATAGGAATGCAGAGGAAATATGCAAATTTCTAGGAATAATTATTAATTTTAGGAGAATAATAAGAGCTATCAAGACTATAGCTCAAGTGATTAGAAATAGATTCATCATCAAAGAACTCAGAGAAGTTAAGGTCTTGAGATCCAGGTATTTTATACTTCAAAATCTTTCTTTATTTTGGTTGAATACAGTGAGTGAAACTTTTTTGAATTAATTCTTGAGAATACAAAAGTCCTTTCAGGTGAAAGAATTAATATCTTGATAGTATTTCATATTTCAAGAAATTTTCTTGGAGAAAAAATATAACACTGTATTAACTTGAGCATCTTGGGGAAGGCACACCATCCTATTGTATACAGGGAACCATGAATCCTGCAACATTTTTTAAATTCACCACAAAGGTCTTTCTGCTTTAAGAGGAATGTCTAAAGGAACTAGATTTTATATCTTTCCCTAAACTCATTTGAAAAAAAGGTTGGAAATCTCAATCTTCAAAAAAATTCTCAGAGGAAATATTGGATCATTTATCATATAAAAAAGTGAATACAGGATCAATGGTACAGGATGCATTTTTGATATAAAATGAGAATTGAATTGATTTGGTCATCCAAATGGGGAAAAATTATTTTCTTGTTTTATCATCTTTATGAATCATATTTAATGAGTTATTATCAGAAGATGGTCTTTTTATATTTTATGCTGATTATCATTTGCTTGTGGCTGAATGGGTTGAGTTCTTGAGCTGGTTCAGATGCCAAAAGGATGATTTGATTAATTTATGATGGGATCTATTGATTAATTTAGAGTTCAATTCAGGTCAGATATGAGAATAAAAGTATTAAGAAGGAATAATAGTAATAAAGACAAACAATTGGAAACTGTCTTTTTATTTAGCATGTTCAAATCATGGGTATTTTGAAACAATTTGTAACAATTTGAATATTACCAACAAGTAATAGCCCAAAATATATTTCATTAGCAATTATATCAAAAGAAATGCTATTATTATTACAACACAACAAGTACGTAGCAATAATAATTATTAAAGAAAATAAGAATAATAAATATCTAAAATATAGAAAAATTGAAAAGATGTCAGAAGAAACATTTAACAAGGTGTTCAACCCAGAACCAAAAAAAGGAAGAAAAATAGAGTAAAATTACTTTAAACTAAATGTAGCCCTAGATTTTTCCAAAATTGAGGGTTTATAATTGAGAGGAATGTGTTTTTTTTAAATGTTTTTTTGAATGGAAATTATATTATATATTGATAGTCTTTCAATTCAAAGAAGTGATCTTAATAATAATGCAACCTAACAATGATCATTTAGATAGAAAAAATAAAAGGGTTACAGAAGCAAAAGTTAAGGAGGCCTTAATCCCAGAAGCAAACATAGAAGGAAGAGAAATTGAGTGAAATAATTGTGATACCAAATTTAGCCCTTGATCCTTTTTACAAACACTTTGTAAGTCATGAGGTAGACTTAAAAATGGTGTAAGGTGTGGATATGAAACTTTGATTTAAAATCAAGTACTTTTCCTGTCCTCAAAATTCATATAAGGTAAAACTTGATTAAAGATAGTATGAAATAGTATTTTTAAGAGACAAAATGCCAAATATCTTGTTTTAACTTTATAAGTATAAAAAAATAATGTTATGAAGATTTATTGTTTTACCAACCATAAAAAATTATCCAAAAATACTCTACAAGAGATATTTAAGGCTACAAAAGAAATTTCTCCCAGAGCAATTTCAATTGGAACTAACTGAGCAAAGAACTGCAAGAAATCAATTAAAGAACAAAGTCTTTAAAAGGATAATTAAAGATAAAAAATGCCCAAAAGTGACCAGAGTGAATTTGGAAACAAAGTGAGAAAGTTTACAGTGATGAAAGATGCTTTAATTCACTTATGGGGGGTTCAGGGGTAAAAATGATTATAAGAGTTACAAACAATGATGATAATGATTTTTTCACATGTTCAATAGGTTCAAAGTGATATGAAAATGGTGGTTGGAATCTTTTATTGATTGGTCTAGCAGTGTTTTAAACTAATTATAAAAGGAAAAGGTTCTAACATGAAGAGAAAAGTGGGGCAAAGAAGAAATTCTTTTATAGACATCAATTTTCTTACTCCAAAAGTAAGGGTTAATATTGTCAGTCGTGGAAAACACTCTTAAAATAGAAGAGCCAATTATGGCATCATTGACCCCTGGTTTCAACCAAAAAGGGGCTGGGTTTAGCCATTTTAGACCCTTAAATCAGCCATTACTATAGTAATACCTGGTTTAGAGCCTTCAAAACACGTCAGAATGTGTGTCAGAGGCGTAAAAAATCAGTTAAAGCTGTTTTTACTAAGATTTCTTTAGCTTAAGGGTAGTTTTACCCTCTTGGCAACAGCTAAAACTGCCCTGGTTGGTATCAAAACCTCATCATCAATTGAGTCACAGACCCTGTGACTCAATTCCAGGCCAAAGGTAATGAGCGTTTGAGTGGATTTTGACATCTCACACCTATCAGAAAGGATTTTGGGGGTATGGCTCCCCCTTAGAGCTAGAGTTCCTTTCCCCCCAAATTAATCTTTCCAATTTATTTTTCCTTTAATTCCTCATCATGTATTATACTTGGAATTTACATATGTAATTCAATTGCGTTTTACAAAACACGTACTGTAATAATTGCCACCTCATATGTAGATTAAAGCTCACTTATGTAATACATGCACACATTTTGACATTTCAATTGAAAATACTTCAATTCCTCATAACTTCTAAGCTACACACAACACCTAAATTTTAACACAAAAAATGATGGTTAACACCACATGTGATGTGTATTAAATTGAGATTTTGAGGATTTTCAAATTTTGTACAGAAAAGCCTAAAATCTTAATTTAAGCTCATTTAGAGTTGAGTAACAGAAATTTTACGCAGAGGTGACCCCACCTTATTTTTTATGAGGAGTCCAATGGTAAAACAATTTTCATAATTTTCTTTTTAGGATAAAAAGTTATGATCATTTCTATTCAACATTTTTCCAAAAATATTTTAATTTTGGTATTTTTGTTGAAAACTCATTTTTACTTAATTTTTTCAAGTAAAAATGTGTTTTCACAAATTCAAAATTCAATGTAATTTTATGTTTAAGTTATAATTAAATCTTCATTTTTATATATAAACTTATATTTATATTCTGTTTTTATTATGTGATATAAATAAATTTATTTTATTTATATTTATATGTTATTTTAATATTTGTGGTCTTTGGGGTATATGAAACTACCTCTAAGGCTCACAAATGGGAAAAGGAGTCAATTTGGGTTTGAAAAAAGGGTAATTTTCCCAAAATTTAGGGGTTATAATAAAGATGATGAAATTATTTTAGATAAATGATTTGATGGTGCAAATTTTGAATTCAGATTATATGATTGGTGGAAATTCATTTTCATTGATTGAATGTGATAGGTTGAAACTCAGATGAAAATTGAAAAAAAATCATAACTCTTGAGATTTAATCTCATCATAGATTTCTGTTGAGCCAAAAATTCATTTCAGAATTCCAATTTAATATTAATTTAAATTTTATTAAGAAAAATTTCTGAAAATACTATGGGAAATAATTAAACAATTAATCAAGGATACAGTATAAATCAGAAAAGTCACAAACTAAGAATTATCAACAAGCCTCATAATTGCTTCCAGCTCTGAGTCAGATCATCCTGAGTTCACCATGGCCAATTTTAAATAAAAATTTCTTTGTTTTTGATTTAATTCTAGCTCCTGATCCCACTCATTTTTCTCAAATGCTTTCTTAATTCAAAATTTGAAGTCTTCAAATTGCCTATGTGAAATCATTTTCTTTTCCTGAACGTTCATGCCCATTTTAAGTTTATCTCTCTCAAATTAGATCTCAAACCTTTTTTCCTGTTCACCTTGATTCATTTTCAACAATTCTGCTTCCTTTTCCTCCTTCAATTTTATTTCTCCCATCAAAAGTGTTCACCAAGGTTTGTGTCAAATACTAAGGTTTTTCAAAATCAGATCCTGTATATATCTTCATTAAATAGTTTCAGGAATCCATTGAGTGGGTATTTTCTCGTGATAATGGATAATGTGATTATTTGAACAACCCACTAAACGCTTTAAACTTTTTAGAAGATCCTCCGGAAGTTCTGGTCCTTGGAAGATTTTCTTTCTAAATTATTCTCTCATTATCATTATTGACCTCAGTATCTTGCATGGAATGAGAATGAATATTCTACTCATTATGTTGAATACCTTTTGATTGTGCAGTTTCATTTAAACCTTCAATCTTTAATAGTGATAATTCAGTATTTAAACAATCTATATATATGATTGATGCTTGCAGCTTCAGAAAACAGGCTATTTTATTCCATTCTATCTGATTCTGGACTGACATAACTATTAGAAAAATGGCTCTACGGTGTCTCACTCATTCTCCTTTCAACAGAATCAACCAAATAGAAATTTTATTGATTGATATGAGAAAGCTATACAGTGAATATTGATTTTGCTTACCTATTTAATATTTTTTGATTAATTTTGTGTAGCTTCACAATTTGAGCCTCCATCTTATACATCTAACAAGGCCAAAGGAGTCACATTTGGATTTTCCACAAACAAAATATCCATTTATTTGAATAATGTAGAAGAATACTCAAGCTTTTGAGCTATTGTTTCAACATCCTTTTGTGTTATCATCAGGATTAATTACAAATCCAGTTTTTGTTGAAAAGCATTTTGCAAGCATATATTATTTCTTGCACTAAGATTTGATGGTTCATGATACTTTTTTATTCACCTCAGTTTCTAACTTGTGGAATTCATTTTTCTTAGAGGAGGGTGGCTGACCTATGGAGGTTGTTCCTGAAGTTTTAAAACAAGAATCAAATTCAGAATTAACTGATAGCCAACTAATCATACACAAGTAATTGGAAGTTTTCAAATGAGCTGATGATTTTGAATTAGGTTCTATTGCCTTTTTCAATGGATGTGACTGAATGGATGATTGTTTGCATAGCAGTGCCTAAAATTAAAAACATGAGCTCTATTAATTGGGGAATTAAATGGATGGAAATAAAAAAATTTATTGAAGAATCAGGTTTCACCTGTTTGATTTTGTAAGAACAACTTGGGTAAAATGATAGGGGAACTCAGCTCAAAAAACTTGGTATTTTGGGAATAAAAAGAGAAAGGTTTTGAATTAAATATATCTGTCGAAATTCTGAGTAAAAAAATCAAGGATTTTGCATATTTGAGCCACCCTAATAATGAACCTTTTTCCATTTTTTTTGGAAAAAAAGGTAACTTATTTAAGCTTGTTTCATAGAGCCCATTTTGTTCCCTCAAAATAGTGATTCTTCTATTTTTTTGGAAACATCAAGCTTTAGAAATTACTACTATATTTTCCAGCTTGAATATATGTTAAATTTTCTAGTGTTAAGTTTTTTTCAGAATTCCTCAATTTTATCCTATAGTTATTATTACTGTCAATTTAAATAAATATAATATGACCTTAAATATTGATATAATAGTATAAATAAGCCAACAAATAATCTGAAAAACTCTACCATTAATAAAAATATATACCTATATATGTACTGATTTTATGGAGGAGTAAATAAATGGATGCACTAAACCATCTTTGAAAAAGTAGAAACTATGTATAACAAACTACCCTTTATATATATGAAAAGATTATCTGAACTAAAATTAACAATGAAAGCTTTATCTGAAAGATGTTTAGCTTTAAAACTGTATCGCTCATCCTTTTTAAAAGAGGTAATTGTGGTCTTTTCAAAACAGATGCAGCCCCAAATTGCTTTAAACTTTCCCCATGATAATTTTTTTGGTATGAGAAAGCCTTTTCCCGAAAATTCAGAACTAAAAATTTGCTACAATTGAGAATTATAATTCACAGGTCATAAAACCTTGCACAGCCATTGTAAAATGATGACTCCTAGTGACTTGACAGCTTCAGTTTAAATGGGGTCATTTTTCAGGCCAAAAAAAGTAAGGCTATTGTATGTCTACTTTTTCAATTGAATCCCATCAATATAGAAAGAAAGAGCTAGCCAAAGTAAAGGATTAATTCATGCTTTAAAATATTTTACATATTTCCTGAAATATCCACAAGAAAGCTTCCAGAAAGTACTTAAAATACATACATAAATTTTCAAGTTTCTGTTAATGAGCTTGTTGATGGTGGTCAGATTGAATATTTATATTAATCCCCAATGAGGGAGAATATTATAATTTTTTTTTCAAATAATTAAGAAATATAAGCCAAAATAAAAATCATGGTTAGAGCTCAACTGAGCTCAAGAGAAACCCACATTGTCAGCCTGCAACTCAAAGCCAGAGTGCAAGCATGACAGCCAAAATACCATAAACAATTGCAGAACAAAATACCACAAAAAATGTAGCTGAGAGAAAATAACTCACAAATTTTATTAAAAGAAAGAGGAAAACCACCTTCTTACAAATACATAATCTTTATAACTATAAGAAAAAGAATAAAAAAGTTATTCCTGCTCAAAGCAAGAACTGAGCATAAAACTCAAATTTCACTTCTCATCTAAAATCTTGAGAAATAGACAGAACCCCATAAAATGCATGCTCAAATTGAAGCTCGCAATCAGGGATCTCCAATGGTACTAGCCAATTCATTCTAGAGCCAAAACTACAGAAGTTATGGCCAAAGAAGCCAAATAAGGGTGAAGACAATACTCACATCTCATCTCACCTCTACAGCTTTAGTGTGAGATACCAAAGTTGGGTCATTTTGGAAAGAAAAAAAGAAGGGATATCTAATGGTTCTGTCAATTTTATCATAGATTATCTGGAACCCAAGTTATGTAGCAACCAAACTCCATACAAAATTTCAGAAAAATCCATACCTGAACACTGGAAATTAAAAGTGGCACAGCTTTGCCATATTTCAGGTTACCCATACCAAATGAAGAACCATTGTGTAGAGCCCAACCAGGGCTACAAAATGAACCAATTTTGAGCTCAAAATCCTGAAAACTGACAACCTTATGGAAGTTTTGAGGTTAAAATCTCATAGTTGGGACAATACACCTTTACTATGGGATACTTTCTGATATCCTTGAATATGAGGTCTCAATAATATGAAGGAGACTGTTTATCCTTAATTACCTCATAGTTTGGAAATTATGAGGTCCCAATGCAGGTTCTTTACAACATTCCATGCATTATACACGTCAGAAAAAGACTGTGTGGTCCCCAAATGAAATGTTTTACCCTGTATTGGTGAAATCTGCCCTGATGTGGCTTCAAAGCCATATCTGAGCCCAAAAAAGGGTATAAAGGTTGTGAAATACCCAGAAGTCTGTCCTTGGAAGGGAAAAAATTATTCCTTCCTCAATGTGGAAAGGACTAATGGTCCTTCCACCCCGTTTTAGGATAAAAAGGGACCTTTTTCTGCCCAAAGAGGAATCCCCATCCTGATCTTGAATTTCTATGTAGTACAGCTATTGAAAAACAGTTATAATTATCAAAAATATAAAATTGTAGCCATAATATAATTCATTGTAGTCTTTTATTATAATAAATCAATTGAGAAAGCTTCACCCAGGGCTTTTAATAGCACTTACCACTACTATTCTTCAATAGTAAAGCACTGAATATCATTATTAAATTATTTTTTGCTATTATTATCTGTGTAAAAGACAGAGCTAAGCCCATGAATATCTTTATTATCACTTGATGATAGACTCAGCCTGACATTTTGTGGGCCTGGCCATGTTTTTGACCTCATTTTTGGACGTTTTGGTGTACAAAATGATCAATTTCTCTTATTCTTGTATTTGAAATTACCTTATTAATAATTTTAGAGTTAAAATAATCTTAATAAAAAATAATAATATATGAAATATCATATATTATTTTTTTATGATGGTATACAAGCATATACCACTTTTTGGTTTTTTTAACAAATTTTTTGGAGTGGTTAGTTATTATTGAAATACCACAGTCTTATTTGGGCATTTCTTTCTTATAAAAACATAAGCCCCCTATATAATTTGTCATTTTAAAGAATACTCCTGTACTTCAAATAAAAGTTTCAGAGGTGTGGTTGGAAATATTCATAATTTCAATTGTCCATTAAAGAACCACTTGTAAGATTATTCTTGTTAATTACAAGATAATCTCTGTGATATTGGGATATAACAGTAGAACATACATCCAAAAACAGTTGTTTTGACATTTAATTGATAATTTCAATTTCATATTGTAATAAATGGGTAAAATACACATAAATATTGTACCAGAGGCCATTATCAGGTGTGAAAACAGCATATCAAGAATTATTAATTGAAATAAGTCCTCATTCTCTGTTTCAGTGGAAGAGAAATTTATAAAACTAGAAATCCAATCACAATGCAATACACCAGTAGCACCCTCAGACACGTGCTTGCAGAAGGGAAAGGGAAAGAGGCACAGTGAACACCTTATATCAAACAAAAGGGGACACCAATTTGCACAAAGAGGACTAGAAAGCC
This sequence comes from Austropuccinia psidii, assembly GCA_023105745.1. Taxonomy (NCBI): domain Eukaryota; kingdom Fungi; phylum Basidiomycota; class Pucciniomycetes; order Pucciniales; family Sphaerophragmiaceae; genus Austropuccinia; species Austropuccinia psidii. Next base: position 28,084,288 of record JALGQZ010000004.1, on the reverse strand, counting down.
ACAAAAATCTGCATCAATACAAGGTGAACCAACCTTGATAACCTATACAGGGAATAATACTATAATTAACCAAGTTGTACCCTCTAAAGGCCAATTTTTTGAAGAAGCTGCAAAAAATATGCCCCCTATACACCTCAGGAACCAGCCAGAGAACAGACCAGGACTGTTCAGAACCAGAAGGTCAGGAGATGGACAGAATGGTGGATGGAAGGACACTCAGGAAAAAGTTCCCATGCTTCCATTCACCTTCTAATTCAACAGAAACCTCAAGCCAGAGGACTGGAAGGATATGGATCAGGTTCTTCAGCTCCACCAACTCCTCAAAGATTTATTCCAATAGAGATGGATGACCAGAGGCTCAACCTAGCTTCACACCCAGCAGAACTTGGGGAAAGCTTCAAGATATGTCTCAAAGATATACCCTTCAAATACCTTATGTTAATCACTGAAGGTTGGAGCCTCAACAGGAAGCTAAAACTTCTGGAGGAAAGGGCAGCCAGGATAAGGGAGAATCAAGCCACTATCCAATCCATAGAAAAAAATTGAACCAGGAAGAGGATACTCTGACTCCTTCAGGCTCACAAGGAGTAAACTATTTAGAATCCCCAGTGGCTTCACACCACTTAAGCACCAACAGATCAGTGGCCAAAAGTCACCACTGTTCACAATCTCAGGTAGTTTTCAGGAGAGGACAAGGATCAAAGGGCAATAACAAGACTTCTTTCAGCCAAAGGCAGAAAGATTAAGAACAAATTATCCAGAAGGTGTTGGACTTAGTAAAAGAAGTACACAGGAGTCAGAAATAATTTTAAATACACCTCATAGAATCAGTATACCTACAATTAGCAATGATATTTCTCCTCAGAATGAAAGAAATGTTTTTACACCTGAGAGTGACATTAACATCAATGAACTGTGGTTGTAAATGTCCAAATTTGCACAACAAACTCAATAAGTGTCTGAAAAGCTCCATGGAAACAATTTAAGGCTATAAGAGCTAATAAACTTAAAAAACAAAATCTTTCATGCTGTTCTAGAGAACTATACTAAGATAAGTAAAACCTCAGAGGGAATCAGTGAGAGACCAAAGAAAGTCTCAGAGGAGCAATACCACTGAATGAATCAAGATATAAACAAATCTTACAATGAAAGACAAAAAATACAGCCCCAAACACATGGCCATGTCTTTGGAAATGCTCTACACCTCAAAGAAGACATCAAACCAGGTGGCCCAATGGAGATTAAGTACAGGTCCCCATCACAATACCAAGATGGAGACAATATGACTTATTCAGAGAAAGAAGTCTTGAAACAACTTCCAGAAGCCACAGTTGCACCAAAATTCTCTTGTGTAGGAGAATATGATCATATGAGACTCATTGATTATGTCGATTTACTCTTCATTGATGTACACCCCCACTAGACTACTGGATAACAACTAGAAATAGCACAGAACTCAAAGGACATGCTAGTATATGGTACGCAGAAATGAAAGAAATACATGTCAGGAGAAACTGGCCATGGTGTAAGAGTAAAATGATCCAAAATTATAGCAATGGTACTTGGATATGGAAAAAGACCATGTATCAACCTGTGACTCAAACCCAGAGCACAAGAATGACTGCCAGAATACCATAAACCAAGGGTAGAGCAAAATACCACCAAAAAATGGAACTGAGCCAAACAAGCTCAAAAGGTATCAAAAAAAGAGGAAACTCATCTCTTTCCAAATATGCAAGTCCCATAATCATAGAACAAAAAATAACAAAGTTATTCAAGCTCAAAGCAGTTCCTGAGCATAAATCTTAATTTTCACCTCTCATATAAATTCCAGAGAAAGAGGCTGAACCCCATCAAATGGGTATTCAAATTAAAGCTCTCAATAAGTTCTATCCAAAGGTACTAGGCAGATTGAACTAGCACCAAAACTATAGAAGGTATGGCCAAAATAGAGGCAAATAAGGGTTAATGAAATATTCACCTCTAATCCAACTTCTACAGCTTTAGTGTGAGATACCCAAAGTGGGGTCTCTTTGGAAAGGGAAAAATCAGGACTATCTTATGGCTCCACCAATTTTACCTTATCTAATCTAGAGGAAAAGGTATGGGGAAAACAAGTTCCATACATATTTTGAGATAATAATATATCTGGATAACAAAAATTGAACATGGCATAACTTTGGCATATTTAATTTTAACCATACCTAATGAGGTACCATTCTGTAGATCTCATTTAGGGCTACAAAATGAAGCAACTTTGAGCTCAATATCTTAAGAACCAACAAAGGTATAGCAGCTTTAAGGTCTAAATCCCACATTTAGACCAATACAGCTTTACTGTGAGATACTATCCCATAGCTATGATTATGAGGTGTCAAATCAATGAAGAAGTTTTTTTATACTTCAATACCTCATAGTTCAGTCAAATACAGGGGTTCATAAAGGTTCTGTACAGCTTCTGAGGCGTCAGAAGCATCAGAAGACACCTGTAAGCTCCATTGGTGAAATTCTCCACCCTGTATAGGGTAAGAATGACAACTTGTGGCTCTAAAACTGCATTTACACCAAATACCAGTCTGTATTTAGTGTGTAGAAGCACAAACCAGCTCACTGTAGTGAAAATGTTCACTCTGTGGTCATGTGCAGAGGTAAACCACCTCCCACTATGCCAGAACAACATAAAAGGAGGCCTTTCCTCACCAGAAGGCCAATCCATCATCCTGTTCTAAATATTATTATGTGGTATAGCTTCTTGAAGAAGTGGTACCCTTAGAATTAAACAGGTATACCTTTAATTTTAATTGTTTTAGGGTTTATTATTGTAAACAAACAGATAAACACTGCACCCAGGGCTATCAATAGCACTCACCATCACTAAATTATTCTAGTATAGTCCTTTTAAACATCTACTCACTTAATCATAACATTATTTTCGCGTCACACTCATAGTTATAGCTTTTTATTATCATTTTACAGCAATGTCATAGAGTCACCCTGACACCATGTCATTTGAAAATGACAAATAATCAGTGGACAAAGATCCTTATCAGTGTCATCTTAAACAGTCTGAAAGACTCAAAGACATTGATCCCCATACAAAAATTCAAATGAGGAATCACAAACTCCTGACACAACTTCCAATAGAACTACAGCATGCATTAAAATGCAGGTGCAACCAGAAATGCACCCTAGATGACATTTAAAACACCTTGCAAGATTTGACAAAAAGGACAAATTTAGGGAAATATTCCCCATAATAAGGAAACAGTTTCAGAGAGAAACAGCGTTTGAAAATTGACAATAAAGGCAAAACCAGAGGAAAATTAGCAGAAGTGACCAAGAAAAAGAACTCTTGTAGTAGTTGTGGATCCACAGAACACTATTCTAGCAACTGCTCAAAGGCAAAGAAGAAAAATATGCCATTGAACAAGTACCAGAGGAAGAAATCCAACAAGAAGATTCTGAATCTGAATCTATGGGTGATGCCATCAGAAAAACTCTGATGATGATCAAGACCCAATAGAGGAACTCCTTGTGGGTTACTAAGAGGAAAACCAGTTGGAAGAAGGATTATCACAAGAAACTGCTAAAAAAAACTTGTGAAAGCCTACACAGGATGCACAAAAATTCCTAGTCACACCAAATAAAGGAATGGCATATATCCATGGCACAGCCACCAAGATGACTGTCTGTGTTGACAATGCTCAACACTCACTAATCATTGAAAGTTGTGCACACTGCTCAATAGTGGGAAAAGATAATTTGAAAACAAATTCCCAAAGTGGGAGAACCTACTCTTTCCAAGTAAGGCAAATAATTTCATAAGTGCATCAGGAAAAATGACCTCCATTTTAACTATTATCAAAGAGATAATAATACCCCATATAAAGAGTAATATCAGGCTCAACACTGAGTTTTTAGTTCTTGAGGATTCCCATATCCAAGGTTTCCTACTGGGAACAGACTACCAAAGGATGTATGGAATTGAAATTTACAGCAGTAAAAACAGGCACCTGACTATAGGTACAAACAATGAAAAGAAATTTGAACTTGATATATACCAGTTGCTTAACCAAGAGGCCTTGGGAGAATTACTGAATGAATTCAGAGAGGGTCACTTCATTTCCAAACTCAGTTTAATAAAGACTTTGTGGAAGAACAGACCATCTTTTTCCATAGGGGAAGAACCCCTAGGGAAAATCAGAGGCCATGATATAGAATTATATTTAGATTTAGAAAGAACTTATCCATCCATGCTAATAAGACTTCCATCCCAAGAAAGCCTGGAGATTAGGAAATAAATTGAAAACATACCAATGAGCTCCTAGAAATGGATGTCATCAGGAAGATTGGACATAATGAAATAGCAGAAGTAACCCCACCAGTTCTAATCACTTGGCATGATGGCAGATCTATATTGTGTGAAGACTCCAGGGCACTGAATAACTACACAAAAGCTGACAGGTACCCTATACCATAGATACCAAATTTCTTGGGAAGACTGGAAAATGCCAAATACAGTACCAAGATGGATTGTATGAAAGGCTTTCACCAAAATGGAGGTAAACCAAACTCCATGAAGCTACTCAGAATTATATGCAATATGGGTATATATGAGTATGCCAGGATTCCATTTGGCATGAAGAGCAATTCCCCAGCCCATTTTCAGAGTATGAGGGACACAATATTTCAGGAAGAAATATTCCAAGGCTGGATGGTAGTATATATTGATTAAATTTTCATATACTCAGAAAATTGGGAAGATAATATGCAATAAATAGACAGAGTCTTAAGTAAATGCACACCCATTAGTCTATATATTTAACTCATAAAGTCTAATTTTTGCCAACAAGAACTATTGGCACTAGCACATAAAGTCTCAGGCCTTCTCTGGGAAAAAAATCAGAAAAAAGTAGCAGCAGTACTTCAAAAGATAGTACCAAAGAACATCACAGATATGCAATATTTCCTTGGGTCTCCTAGCTAATACAGAAACCACATCAAACATTGTTCCCACATAACTAGTAGCGTATACAAGTTATTCTCAAAAGATGTAGTTTTTGAAATAACCAAGGAAAGGAGAGATTAATATGAGAGGATCAAACATGAATTCACCAATGCACCTGTCCTTATACTCCCTGACTTTGAACTACCATTCAAGTTGTACATATATGCAGCTTTAAGTCAAGGTTTGGGAGTTACTCTACACCAGAGACAAACTGTAGATGGTGAACCCAGAAAAGGGGTAATCTACTATATTTCCAGGAAACTTAAACATTCAGAAGCCAGGTATGGAGCAAAACAGACAGAATTTTTATGACTGTTATGGGCTCTAGAAAAACTCCATTACTATTTTTAGGGTTCATTTTTTTAATTATACACAGACTTTACTGCACTCAAGTCGTTTCTCAACATGAAAACTACTTATACACACATGTTGAGGTGGCAGAAAGCTATACAAGAGTATAGAGGAAATATGACCATCATATACAAAGAAGGCAAAAGCCACACCAATTCAGATTGCCTTAGCAGATTTCCATTTGACAATGTAAAAAGAAATTCAGCTTATCAACCTGGAGTATCTGTTTTAATTCCTATCCACATGGAAATAGATAGGAGGAAAAACTTAAAGCTCTCAGAATGGGAACCAGGAAGTGATACCCCAGACACCAACCATATTAAACTAGAAGAGACAGAAACACCCATATTAGGTATAAGCTCATCTGAGCTCCACAATTAATTTTTTAATTAAGTTAAAAAATACTATGAAAAACACAAACAGTGTAGCATATTGATTTCACTCCTTTAACAAAGGTATAGGAGCCAAGAGCTGGAATCCCTGTTAGAGGAACCTTGGTTGGGGGACTATAAGGAAAACAAATTTTTCCTTATAGATAGACTTCTCTATCACAGAGAGAAAAACACTAGTTCCCTCACAGTGATAGACAGAGACCATGTTTTACTTATCCTTCAAGAATGCCATTACTGCCCCTAAATTGAACAAATTAATGAAGATAGGACCAAAGAGAGGATAACAAGCACAGCTTGGTGGCCTCATTCAGAAAAAGGGTTTAGTGAATAAATCAAAAATCATGAAAGATGCCAGAAGTAAAAAAGAAATAATGGGAAGAAGTACGCACTAATACAGCATATAGAGGAGCCCAAGCACCCATGAGAAACCATTAACATGGACTGGGTAACAGGACTTGCCCCAGGGGGAAAAGAAAACTATAATGCTTTCCTAGTCATTGTAGACAGGTTGAGAAAGAGTGTCAGAGTCCTACCATTCAACACAGAGGATACAGCTATGGAGACAGCATTTTTATTCTGGAATAAAATCATAGATACTTGTGGAATCCCTAAAATAATCATTAGTGACATGGACCCAAAGTTCAAATCAGAAGTTTGTAATAACCTCTATGACATGCTTGTGACTAAACTTGCATTTTATACAGCCTACAATCCACAAACATATTGACTAGCTGAAAGGATGATCCAAACAATGGTGGATATCATCCAAAGATTCTGTGCCTATGGAATGGAGCATAAATATCATGAATGGTACACCCATTATTGGGTTAAACATTTATCAGCTATAAAACTGGCTTAAAACACCAGTCAGAACTCCACCACAAGGAAATCACCCTCACTTGTAGAGAAAGGGTGGAAGTCCTTATTGCCTGTGGATCACTTGAAGAAAAGCCTTCTGACTATCCACCCCACAGCCAAACACTTCCATGTTATGTGGAAAATAGAATTTTATACATCATAAAAATACATATCTGAGGCAAAGAATATAACAAGCAGATTTATGAAAAGGCCCAAAAAACACTGAATTCATGGCAGGTGACCAAGTGCTGGTGTCTACTTTGAACTTCAACAATATTAAAGGCCCCAAGAAAATGAGAGACTTGTTTGTGGAACCATCAACTATCAATAGACTTATAGTAAGAAATGAAGTGGAGGTCAGACTCACAGATTAATTCTCCAGGAAACACCCAGTGTTCTGGGTGAGCCTGGTTAAACCTTACCACCAGAAAGGAGAGGATAAGCTCACCTCCAGGAACAAAGATCACACTATACAGGAAATAGTGAAAGTGGAAGACTCCCCTGGCACAGTGGAGATGATCATAAAGTCCATGAAGATTACACCTAATGGAAAAGACCAGAGACAGTACCTGGTCAGACTTAAAACTAGACAGCTGATAAGGACAAATGGTTGGCAGAAGATGCCATATCACATGATATCCTTCACCTGAGAGGATTGAGATCCTCTAGTGGGGCTTAGAAGTCTCATAAATGATTACCCTTTTTGAGAGGGAGGGTATTTCAGCCTATGACTCAAAACCAGAGCACAAGCAACACAGTCAAAATACCATAAACCAATGGTAGAACAAAATAACACCAAAGTAGAACTTAGCCAAAGTAGCTCATAAACGGTTTAAAGAGAAAGAGGAAGAGCTCCTCTTTCAAAATATATAACCCTCATAGCCATAAGAAAAAGAATAAGAAATTTATTCCTGCTCAAAGCAAGATCTGGGCATAAACCTTAAATTCCACCTCTTATTTAAAATCTAGAGGAAGAGACAGAACCCCAAGAAATGGGTGTTAAAATTAGAGCTCTCAATAAGAGCTATTTGATGGTACTAGCCAAATCATGCTAGCACCAAACCTACAGATGTTATTGCCAAGAAAAGCCAAATAAGGGAAGAGATAATATTCACCTCTCATCTAACTTCTACAGCTTTAGTGTGAGATACCCAAATTGGGATCATTTTAGAAAGAGAAAAATCAAAGCTATCTGATGGTTCCATTCATTTCCTAATAGCTCATCTTCAACAGAGCTTTTGTAGCAAACAAACTCCATACAGTATTTAAGAAAAATCCACATCTGAACAATGGAAATTAAAAGTGGCATAACTTTTCCATATTTAGTGTTACCCATACCAAATGAGGTACTATTGTGTAGAACCCATCCAGAGATATACCATGATCCAACTATTAGATCATTATCTGAAAAACTGACAAAGGTATGGCAGCTTTAAGGTTAAAATTCCATAGTCTGGCCAATACACCTTTACTGTGGGATACTTTCCATCATTCTCAAATATGAGGTGTCAATAATATGAAGGATCCTGTTTAGTCTTCAATACCTCATAGTTTGGACAGTATGGGGTGCCCATAAAGGTTTTGTACAGCATTCTACATGTCATAAATGTCAGAAGAAGGCTATGTGGTCCCCAAATGAAAAACTTCACCCTGTATTGGTGAAAACTGCCCATATGTGGTTTGAAAACCACATCTGAGCCCAATACAGGGCATAAAAGTTATGTAATAGCCACAAGCCTGTCCTTGTAAGAGAAAGGTTTTTCACTTCCTCTACATGGAAAGAAGTGATGGTCCTTCCACCCCATTTCAAGATAAAAAGGGACCTTTCTCTTCACAAAGAGGAATACCCATCCTACTCTTTAATTCCTACATAGTAGAGTGGTTTACCAACAGTTATACTCTTGCAAAATAATCAGGTATAACCATAATCTTAGTAATTGTAGTCCTTTATTATGACAAATCAATTGATAAAGCTGCACGCAGGGCTTTCAATAACACTCACCACCACTATTATTCAATAGTAAATCCCTGAATATCATTATAAAACTATCTTTTAATATTATTATACATGGAACAGTAAGAGGTAAAGTTTTGAATACCTTTATTATCACTTTATCATAGACTCAGCCTGACACACATAATGTCTTACAGAAAAATAATGGCATTGTTTCTACTGTACCCCAGTGATGTGGATATACAAATAACACTTGTTCAACAAAAGAAATCATTGAAAATGAGAAAATCCTGGATTTTGTTGATTAATTGAGACAATATCTAGTACCTTTATAAAAAAAAGGGAAATTTAATTGATCAAATAACTTGGAAGAGACATTAGATGGGAGTACTGCATGATTTTCTGATAGATGTAAAATGTGCCTAATTGGATTTTCTTTTGACTCAGAGGGAAGCACCTGAGTTCTGAAGCTTTCAGAAGATGATTTTACCTATATCTCTTCATCTGAAACCTAATAAAAATCATCTAGAGGATTATGAGTATTCTCTCATACAAGTTTTTTAAAGTATTTATTGGAAGGCACATTACCACTTAAATGAGAAATTAAAGGATGGCTCATGATAATTTATAATTCTGTTTTGACACTTATTATAAAAAGGAAATGATAATTTTCAATATTTAAGACCAAGCGATTAGGAAAACTGTTTAATTTGAGGCACTTCTCCTTCAAAAATATTGTTTATAGAGTCCTATTATTTCTGAAGATGGAATTTTTCATACTCAGCAGACCTACAGAGTATACTGTTAAGGTATATTCTATATTTAATTTTTATCTAAAAACATACTCAAGAAAATTTCAAATCTGGTTATATGATTGAGAAGAAGAAAACAGTGACACAGGAGATTCTTTTGAGAATATAGCAGAAGCAATTCATTCATTTGAGTAATATTACATAATTATTTCTCAGAGAAATAATTTGTTCAAATAAGTGTGGGAGAAATTTCAATATTCTATTCTGAAGGCTCATTGATATAAACTTGATCAGAAAAACATGATATCACACGGCTACATTTGGTATATATAATAGCTCACTAGTATTCTCGAAGCATAGGTAAAACTGATTATTACTGATATTATTATTATGTTCAGAGTTATAACCATTAAAAGATATCAATATAACCAATTAAGTATACGACCAATATTACCAAAAAGAGCAAAAAAAAATATGAGTTTTGAAGTCAGTTTCCAGGAGATTTCCATTTGGACTGATCTCTTCATTGGTAATAATTTTGGGCTATATATATTCTCATACCATTAGTTCTTGCGTGAAAGAATAATTTGTATTATGAGATTTTTTATCTCATAGTACTATTTGAATACTTCAAAAAGAATAATTTTAATGTATTACCCATTCTCTAAACATTTGGTAAAAATTCCCCTTTTTATGGCTATTTTTAATTCAAAGATAAATTTAAAGTGGTAGGACTATTAGTAAGGTAATAATTTGATTAATTTAATAGATTTTGTGAGAGATTGAAAGTAAAATAAGAGAAACTTTTGGTCTTTGTCTCAATGAATAGATCAGTATATAAGATTTAGAAGTAATTTCAGATGCCAAAAATATGACTAAAACAAAATTTAAACCAAGAGAATTGATAATTTGGTGGAAATCAGTAAAAGGATTATTAAAAAGAAGCATAGTTATGACTTTTAGAAAAAAATAACCTTAGAAAAAACATATATTTTCTATGGAAATTGAGAAAAATGAAAATTTTCACAAAAATTGGAAAAAAGTTATCTTTTTGGAAAAGATTATGGAAATATTATCAACTATTTGCTCATTAATTAATATATAAAGTGTATTCAAGCTTTATATGTACCATTATATCTTACCTGGGATACCCTATTAGTGAAACTCCTGTAGCTGAAATGGGAATAAGCATAAATGAATTTGTAAGGATACCTCCCAACCCCAAAATATTATAGGGAAAAAATTGAAACTCCTTTGGTACAGGGAGATAGGGAAGTTTTTTTTAATTTTTTATTTATCAAAAATGCTTGGGGACATTATTGACAAGAGAAACTGGGCACCATGTATGTTTTAAAATTGTATTACTGAATAGAATTTTATTTTAATTTGCCTTTCATCTGTTTTTCTTTGAAATGAAGAATGAAATAAATAAATATTATACTCCATGCAAATATTCAAATGCAAGAAAATTTACTTCTCATTTTTCAAAATTATTTTCAGCGGAGTGGTATTTCCATGCCTACACCTACAAATTTAAATTTGGTCTCAGATATGTCTTCATTATATTAATGGACTTTTTTTGATGAAAAATATCATCCTGGTGATTATTACATTGATACCAACTTTTATTACTCCAAAAGAATTATAAGGTCATGTTTCCTCTTTTTCACATTTAATTTTCATTTGAGTGTCTAAGAAAAGCTTTTATAACTTATCATATGTCAAAGTACTTGCTACAGTTCTTCAATCAAAAGAAATAAAATAAAGATAGTAAAATAAATTCCAGTGATTCATTTGAGTGAGTAAAAATCACTCAACTTTCCAAAGTACACTTCCTTTGTTGTACCTGTAATTTGTGAATTTCAAATAAGTGGTTATAATTTCTTTATTTAAGAAAAATTCTTATAAATTAGCATACCCTTTCCATGTTTATCACCACTATATCAGGTTATATATAAAATGGTATTCCTTCAAATTTTCTTTTGTCCGGTATAATGGAGACAATAAATAGCTTGGTATTCAGCAGCTGAATTCCAATGAGTTTCCTAGACATATATTGGATATATAAATAATGTTTCATTGTTCTTTCATGGTCACATAATCACAGTTCATACCACTATAAATACAAAATCAGCACAAGCTATATTAATTCCAACCCCTGCAGCCCCTATTGAAGCCAAATGTATTTATAAATTATTGTTTTCCTTCAATTCCTGAATTCCTGCCTCTTGTAAATCTGGGCCTATTGTTTCATCAACACAATTAAATAGAATTTTTTTTCTGTCTAACACAATTCTGATTCTACCAATTCATAACCAATCATTTTCCATCAAAATCTTCAAAATTATCAAAGAAGAGGTGAAGGGCAGGAATTTTATAGATAATATAAGTGAAATAATCCAACTAGAAAATCAAGAAATGTTGTGAAATGGGAAAAATGCTTATTTTGGGGTTGAATTTTTAACATTGTGGCATGATAAAAGTATTTTAAGAAGCCTCTGAATTTTAGTGCTTTGTAGGCATGTTTTGATGTAAACATGTGTCATTATTGTACTTTCAAAAAGGCTCCCTTCTACCTATGTACCATATGGAGGGATCATATATTAATTGTCATATATACTTTCACTAAGCAATTGATGACTACAAAAAGAGCAGAGCTGGTTGGTATACTTGAAAAAATCTCTGGAACTTAATCATATGATGATAAGAGCTCTCTGTAAGCTCCATTATATACATACAAGGTCAAATCTGAGAGATTTTTATCAATATCATAATTATTAATTTCAGGTAGATTATCTAAAATTCTGTTCTTTTTTTCTTTTTAGAGAAAGATGCCTCAGGCATACCCAAAGGGGCTATAATTTCCTTTTTTGAGCTTGTAAAATATGGTTAGTGTCCAATTCTCTTGTGTTTATTTTTTAAGTGCTGTAATGAAGGTTATTACGCCCATTTCATCATTTATACGGTTTTTGAGTGGTTTTCCTTTCTGGAAAAAGCATCTGGATGCTTTAATTCCCCTAATTCTTTTAAAGAAGGTTTCCTTTTGACTTTTTTTTGACTGGGTATGTTAATCTAATATATATATCTTTAATGGAATATCCAAAAGATATATAATATATAGGAAAGCTCACTGATTCTCATCTCAGAAAACTTGTACCATCCAATACTGTAAATCAATGAACCTTCCATATTATTTGGCTGACCAAGCTCATGCTCTAATCAATGAGAGCTGGATATTACAATATCAGCTCCAGACCATTTTTCAAGTCCAATCTAATCCCTTTTTCTTTCATGATAAGTGGAAAGATCGAGTCTGGATATATCTGTATGTAGTTTGATTTCATTTTCCCAATTCTTTTCAAAAAAAGGTAAACATATTATGAGGATGGAATGTTTTTTAATTTTTTTAAGAAATGGGATTGAGGGTGAAAATTCTCTTCTTTAATCTTCAAGAGTCATGAAGTTGAGTGATATTCACTTAATTGATTTTCCTAGTCCTATATCATCTGCAAGCAATCATCCCAAGGGAGTATGTCTGAAGCACTGTTGAAAGTCATTCACTTTTTTTGCAATTCTATGTATCAAATTGATTCTTTTATTTGAAAATGATTTCTTATTTAACCACAGATAAGTTTCTGATTTTCCATTTGGGGGTTTTCTATCCTGGAGAAATGCTAATCCTTGATTTTGATTAGGCTTTAGTGGTTTGTTTCAAAATTGTATGAGGAAATTGATTGGGGAATATAATTTCCACTTGGAATCTTTAAAAGTTGTCAGTGCAAAACAGGTGAGAATAATATGTTCTGAGAAGATCAAACCAAATCTGGAGCTACATGTGAGAGAAGTTAATGCTCACATTTTTCAGAGCTTTTATATATGTCTGGTTGGTGGACTAATAATGAACTTTGTCCAATGAAGTTAAATATATTGATTCTTTATGAGGAAAATGAAAAAATAAAAATCACTGTCAGAACCATTTTAATTATCTTGTTTAAAGGATTAAACTTGATTAATATTTCAATGGAGACTTTCTGGGTGGGGTTTTCCTATACATTTGTGTGGCACATTCCAGAAGGACCACAGGATATAAATATTCCTGGGTCACCCAATAATGGTACCAGTGCAAGTGTGAAATCCATAGGAAAGCTACCCCAATCTTTTTTTTGGTGTCATTTATACAAGAATAAATTTTGACTCTTATGAAATAAAGGAATCCAATAATCTGGCGCAAATGTTTTTTGAAGAGTATTAGTTAGGAATAGGTGTTTTTTCAATATACTAAGGAAAAATGGCTTTGAAAAATCCATCTGTAAAAATGAATTTAGGTTTGGTTTTATCTTGAAAGGAAAGAATTGTAGATAAAATAACCTGGACAGAAAGAATATGTACCCAATTTTTTTTTCCTACTAATAAGGCTGGAATGTGGTTGGAAATCACAATGTATATTAACAATCATTTCACATGTGCTCAAATCAACTTTTGTGTGAGTAAAACATCAGCTTGATATTCTTATTCCTTATTCATAGCTTGATTGGGTGGAAGATGATGATATTACTTTACAAACCGACTCCTATAATTTATATCATGAGGAGAATATTGTCATTGTCTGATGCATATTTAATCACTTATGGTAATGGAGGATGATCTCCATATATCTTTTGCCCAATTTTGTTGTGTTTTTGAGAAATTAACCATTTTATACTAAGATTTAGTAGTGAAACATGAAGCTCAATGGAGATAGTTCAAAGACTTAATTCCTGTATATTTCAATATACTTGAGTGAAGCTCTGCTTTAGCATAATCTTTCTATTCAAACTTAGGACTTTGAACGGAATTCAGGAAATACAATACCAAAAATACTTAGATAGATATATTGCAAAGAGATAAGAAAATTCAAATTCCTATTTAAGTTGGCCTGAAATGTGCAATTTCATGCATGAAATTCCTTTTATAAGTTTTAAAAGCTAGTTCAAAAGAAATGAAAATCAAGCAGAGGTTTATAACCTGTAAAAATTTATTTTCTGCTGTTTATTTATTTGTTTTTCATTTTCAATCTCTTCTTGATGGCTTCGCATCTTGCCTTTTTGGGTTATTGGATCCATACATATAATGCTTTTTGCTCTTGAATATAGCTTGGAGTTTATTTGGAAAGAGAACCCAAAGTTAGTGATGCTTGGGAGTTCATCAAAAACAGGAGGTGGCTCAGTGGTATTGTGGGGAGTAGCTGAAGTTCTCAAAGGGAGCTCAATATTAGCTTTTTTGTGAGAAAAATTCTAAGGTGTGGAATATTCAGGAAATGATAGGCCATAGTCACAGGATTAGATGGGAGATGGAAGTGGTTTTAGTGTTTATTTTTCAAAAAATTTAAACCCATAAGTCAAAGGATTGGAATCCTTCTTATTCCTATTAATAAAATTATGAAAGCCATTGGTGGTTATGATGAAATTTGAGAAAGACTGGAATTTTTGGTGGACCATTTTATTTCATTTGCCTTCATGCTATTTAGGTAGTTGGGCTTCTTGCATTATCTCATTATTCTCATGGGCAGTTGACATTCAAAGAATCTTGATGTGGGAAGAAATGAAATTATCAAACCTAGAAAGGCATATAAATTATTCATTATCTTCCTCTAATATTCCTAGATTCAAGCTTTTCTTCCAGGAAAAACTCCTAGTAAGAGAGGAGAGAATTAATAAAAAAATGGGAAGAGAATTTTGTAAAGACTGAACTTAGGATTTTTAACTATCACTTACACACCTAAATCCAAATCCTTTCATTTGACCATTTATGATATCACTATTGGATTTGATATGAGGACAATTCTGGAATAATTTGTATCATGATATTATTCATTTATTTAACAATGAAAAAGTTTGAGAAGTAGAATTAAAGGGCTGTAAGTGATAAATGAAGAGGGTCTCATGATATTTTTAACTGGAAAAAATTGAAGGATTTGGTACTTTATCTATAAAGGGTAATAATAGTTTATTTCCTCTGTTGGGCTTTGGCTTTACTGGAACTGTACTGAAATCACCTCTGCTTCTTAATGGGTGGTCCAAAATCTGGATGAGTAATTTTCTTGAATTTGGAATATTCTATTTGAATGATTAGGCTTCTTTTTGTAAGGTGGGTCATTTTTGGATGAGGAGGAATCTCTTTAAGCTAGCTCAATAGTCCTTCCAATTAAAGGATTCTCAAAATTCAAAACTGACTCATTGTTTCTGCTTGCGTTTCTAACATTTTTTTCATTAATTGAGTAATCAAGTGACAAAGCAAAATCATTTACAAGTGTTTAAATATTCCTTTGCATGAATTTTTTTTCTTCATCATTCAATGGCTCAATGGGACTTGGGGGGTATGAGTTGAAATCGGGAAGATTTTTCCAGGATGTGTAATTTGGTAAACAGGACAATAGGACAATTTTCAGTAGATGAAAATTTAAACTAAGAATAAAATTAAAAGTATTAAAATTTATTAATGAAATGCGTATTATTCATATACAGCCTCCAAAGGGATGTATAGTCCCAGGAAAGGTATTTTTTCACAAATTTACATTGTAAATTTATTAGATGGGAAAAATTCTATTAATTCCCAAAACAATAAACTGGATTATTCAGATTGATTTTTTGATTAATAATTTGGTGAAGGGTTTTTTAATTTATTCTTTTGATTTCTTTGGCTCCTACAGCCTTCAAAGAGCTTTAGTAGCCCAAGTAAGGCATTCCTCCCACCAAAAATCTTGGAAATACAGGAGGTTCAGTATCTAAATGTATATGATAAATCTCAAAAAAAATTGTCATTTTGTAAAGATTTTTCAATTTGTTTTTTATTTCTTATGCTCCTATAGCCTTCGAAGGGCTGTATCAGCCCAAGAGAGACATTTTTAACACCAAACCTTCTGGGAATCCAGGAGGTTTGAGGGTTAAAATAAATGTATAAACCAAAATAAAAAAAACCAAGTTTTTCTTTCAATCAGCTTTTTGATCAGTTGGGCTCCTACAGCCTTCAAAGGGCTGTAGGATCCAAAGGAATTTATTTTATAAATTATATCCCTGGATTATTAGGATGTTCCGTAACTCCATGTATAAAATGACTCTCAAAAAACCAATAAAAATGTTTTTTTTAATGAATTTTTTTGATTTCTTGGGCTCCTACAGCCTCCCAAGGGCTGTAAGAGCCCAAGAAAGCCATTTGTAATACTAAACATCCTTGAATCAGAGGAGGTTTAGTATTTATATACATAAATTGAATTTCAAAAAACAAATCAAAAATAATATACCAATTTGTTGAAAAAATATTAAAAAAACCTATTTGTAGTTTTTAATGGTAAAAATAAATTCATTGTTTTTGAAGGGAAGTTTTACAGAAAATCTCCTGCGAACCCAGGAGGTGTCAGTATTTTTTTATTTCCTGTATTGAAGTTATGATGACCCAAAGAATCACGTTTCAGACATGGTGATGTGAATGACCTGATGGTTAGAGGTTCTGTCTCTCAAGATTTTTGCAAGGTAGGATATTTGATCCTGGGGGAACATGGGTTGTGAATCTAGGTGTTTGGTGACAATAGCTACATAAAGCCAAAAGAAACTCATTCTTTCTCAGTGTATGAGCTACGCTCTGTTGGTTCAAGCCCCTAATAAAATACCTGGAATCAATTCTCTCATTTATTTCAGGTTTTTGAGCTGAATTTACATGACCATAGATATTTTACATTATAATATTCTTAAAACTAAGCTATTCAGATTCACAACTTTGCACAGAAAAAAACCTTTTTCAATCATGTGGCACAAACATAATGATTAAACTCATCGTATTCTTGGAACCAAGATGTCCAAATATATGAATTCAAACAGTAATTGTTTTTTTACTAAATAGTAATCTATTGCAAGAAACAGGTACTAATATGTAAGATGATACAAAACAGATTTTACCCATAAAGGATGACTTTGTAGATACAAATATTTTTACATAAACTTATTACTAAATAATACTCAGAAAAACATTTTTTCCATGCTTCACTAAAATGCAAAGATAAATATTTTGCAAGGCAGTATTTGCTTGGGCAAATTGGGGAGTAAGAAGTATTGGAAAAAAAGATTTCATAAAGGATTTCACATATATAATTATTTTTTCCTTTCCAAATATCCCCAGCTTTCAAAGATTATTTTCTCTTGAGGATGGATTTTATTTCCAGAAGCTGGAGGGTTCCTCTTTCTTAACTCAAACAGTAATCAGCTGAGAACACCAGAACTCCATGAACACCCCCTGTAAGGAATGCTGCAATCAGAGTTTAGCATTGTCTTCCAGTCTTCATTTGATCTTTATTTGTATTCAGCTCTTTCAAAGGATCTGGTCCCTGATTTAAAAATTTCTTTCCAATGCGCTTAGTAGTATTAGAAGCAGCTCCAGTATGAGCCTTGACCTAACTAAAAGCAATCATTAGCTGAAAGATTTTATCAACAAAGCAATTCAAATTTGGTGTTGAAATTTTAGCTGGGGTTGGACTAGTACCTTCCCGACTTTCATTTGGAAGAGGCACTAGTGGAACTTTGTTGATGCTCAAATGTAAAAGGAATTTGAATTAGTAATATTCAGTGTAAATTAAGGTTTCTGGCCATCCATATAAAGTGCAATGGCTTCAGAGAAAATATTTTAAACTTGCTTCATTTGATGTTCAATTTTTTGAACTATATTGTGAACCAATAGATAAATTTCAGAGGCCTTTGGTTATACTTACTGGCATGGATGGGTGATCTTGAAAGAATGGTAAGCACAAAATCATCTCATAAAGTAATGGCTCCTCAGATTTTGGTGAAAACAAAGCCAAGCCTATAAAACAAAGATTTATTAGCTAGGAAATCAATGTTAATAATTTCTGTAACCTGCTTTACCATCCTTCTGGAGCTCTTCAAGCCACTCTTTCATTCTAATATCCCTACCACTGTTGTAGAAAGTCACACATGGAATAATTTGTGTAAATACATCTTTTGGAATGAGTGATTGACATTTCATGAAGGTAATTTGAATTATTGAATAAAATATGATCCAATCTTTCCCTTTTAATTCATGATATGTCATTGGAATTTAATGAAATTGACTTTTGTTTTTCAATATGATTTTAATGAATGTATTCTAGGGCTTTGAAAGCATCAAAGGATCCAATTATTGGTTGTTGTTTGTTTGGTTATGTACAATTTCATCCTCAAAAAGTGAGCTTTGAGTTTCTGTATTTATATTCTCCTTGGGAAGGTTATAGTCTTCCTGACCCCCAAACGCCTCACTTTCTGGAAGGCTTTCAAGATAATTGGTGATATTTCCAATCTCCATATTTTCAGTTTGGGTAGGACTTGATGTATTAATTTGTGGTCCTTCATTATATAAATTATTAGAAGGAGAAAAAGACCCTGATTCTGCATTATTACCTTCAGGGATCAATTGAAAAGCTTGCCAAATTTTCTTTTTACCATTATTTTTTGAATTTTTGAAAATCCTCTTGTAATAATTTCTTTTCAATGTACCAATTATTAAATGTAATTCAGGAGGTAGCATATTTCCTGATTTGCTCCTAATTTTATGATCTCAAGCTATTAGGGTGTAAACTGACATATTTGAGATATTGATATTATTATACATATAATCAAAATCAGCAACAATTATTTTCTGGACTCTTGAGGTTTCTCTTGTATATATTCATGAATACACATATCATTGGCCATGCCTGCTAATCTTGGGGCTATTTGTGATTAATTATTCAAGAGCTGTTGCTTTTGATTACTTATATTTCAGCCCCAAAAAGAAACTTCATTCAATATTTGGGTCGAAGAGCCCCAATAAGCATGGGGTTCCTCTATGTTTCTCTCATGAATTATTTCTGATTAATTCAGAATCTGAGGAGATTGCTGTGGTCAAAGATAAATCACATTCAAACCCCCACCTTTAGGGAAATTTTGAGGTGCATTTGGAAAGACTTTACTAATGGAAATAATGCTTTCACTTTATGAGCACTCCAAATCAGAAGCTTTAGGATCAATTATTTTCCCATGAATACCGAAATTGGAGATGTTCATATTGGTGTCCATATGGACCAAAACAAACAATTTTAGAGAAAGATGATAGATCTTCTTAAAAGGGAATTATTTTGATTAATGAATAATTTATGAAACTATAAGGGAGGGCTGTAGCTTTAATCCAGAAATTAAAAATATATCCCATTTTATATAATAAATGGGGAGAAAAGTGATGGTCATTATTTTGTGATTGAATTTTTTCTCTATAAGCTTCTAGTTGATATATGTATACAAAATCCAAAAGATTTCTGCACAGAAATTAACCTATATAAATTCATATTAGTTTCCCTTGGAGCTTTAACCCAATGAGAGCTGTTATTAGACTTAGGTTGAACACTGGTAATCAAGATTTATATTCCTGTTTGGATTTTCCACATCAATCAAGGATTCATTTGATCAATATATACAAGGAACTGAATAATGTCACCTTCTTCAAGCTTTGTTTAACATTTGTGATAAATTTTGTTTTCATTTTTCAAAAAATAAAACTTACAAAATCACCTTCTTGGAACAAAGATGCATCTCACAATCCATTTTAGTATGCTCCCATTTGGCTATTCAAATCATTATTGAGCTGAGAACCCCAAATAATTATTCATGTGACTCGAAGGAAAAATCTTGATTCTTTAGAAATTTCTATTAATAGTTTTTTTGACTATAACAACAAGTCACCAATATTAGCCTTCATAAATAAAAAAGTTCTTCCTCTTCTCTAAAATATATAATTACAATAATTTTTCTTAGAACCTCAAGCTATTCATATCAATTGATATTCCACCAAAGAATATATCATTTCTAGATCTTTATTTCTTCAAGACCTAACTTCAGCCAAATCTTATCCCCATCAGCCTCCTTATGTTTCCAATTTTTCATTTGGTGTCTGATTACTAAACAACTGATACTCATTCAGACCATTTTAATTGCTCATAGTTCTTATATCCTTATCCAAATACTACATTGACTACTAGTAAAATATTACAATAACGCAACATTCCACCACCTCAATTTTTTACCTCTATTATCGCATCATCACAATCCATGGAAGCTTGGAATCTAGGGGAATCTCAGAGAACTCATTACAAAAATAATATAAATACACTTAAATCATCTAATTATTCCACTTCAAATTACAATAAAATCTTTTTGGATAATCACAAGAGATTCCCCCTAATTACTGACCCAAAAAATATGATTAATTCACTGGATTTAAGCTTCCATATATCTCCATTAAGCCAATACTTGTTTCTTGATTTCAATCACTCTATAGCTCCATTAGAGAATCCTCCACTTTCCAGGCTCAATTATGTAGATACCCTAATCACATTTTCACAACAGTAAGCTAAAGACCATGGTTATGCATTAACCAAGAAAAATTTGCACCAAAAGAAGAATTTTTACTTGGAATGTGACCGGTATGGTGAGCATATAAGCCCTATGTGAATTTTATAGAGGAGATCAAAAACAAACAAATGTGGATTCAAGTTGAATTTCAGGGGCTCTATTCCTGATCCCAGAAAGCCTTCATTGTCTATGTCTAGCTAAGGTGATATCCATGATGAAAAATTTGGAAATATTTACCTAACCATGAATTGTTATTGGGCTTTAGTCCTGCTAGAAACCCTTCATAATCATCCACCCTCTACAACCACATCGGTAAATAACATACATTTCCAGATTAATGAAAAGGAAATGGCCTTAATTGAAGGATTAATGAAGTCACATGTTTGGAACAATTATATCTTAAGCCAGCGTGATGACAAATGCAATACTTGTACCATAGGCACAAACCTATACAATCACAAAGGATGCTTATCAATAAAGAAAATAAATGAGCTATCCCAATCGCAATATCTCATAAATATGCTGAAATAGAGCAATTGGATAAATAATAATAAGATAGATACAAATGGAAACATTAACAACAGATTCTTTGCACACCCTGCCTCAATTGAATTGGTACACATAAAACACCATGTCCTTTTTATTACGCTACTTATCAGACATGTAAATAAAACTTCCCACTTTTTCATATGGTTTCCCAAGATGCAACTGGTTACAACTTCTCATTATCTTTCTGCTACATGGATCAGGAAAATGATGATGAATACATATGGGTCCTTCAAGAAATAAAAAATATTTTTCAGACACCAAGGCTTCCCAAGGTTATTATCACATATTGTGATCTAGCTCTGAAGTCGGAAATTGGATTCTTCTTTCTTAGCTCAATACAGAATTATTGCACATCAAACATTATCAAAAACCTTATACAAAATCTTTTCAAATATTTTCAAGAGGATGGTTGGAAAGATTATCAGAAATCCTGGAATCTACTGGTGAGCTTTAATTCAGCTGAGGAATATGATGAATGTTTTGAAAAACTGAAATAAAAGTCAAACAATTACTCAGGTGCATTGGCATATATATGAACCAACCTACTCCCCTTCAATAAAATACATGTCACTTCTTGGGAAAGCCAGCTCTTTTTTTAATCAGCACACTACTACATAAACCCATTAATTAATAATGCTAATGGGGAGCTTTCAACAGTATACCAAAATTTCAAAACAGAAATTGATATTCAATTTAAATGAATGCACCATATTAGGGGAAACAAAGAGTCTTCAAATTGAATTATTTCCCCCCACCTTTCAAGTAGCTACTTGGTACTATATTTAATAAAGCAATAAGAATTATTGAAGAAAAATACCAAAATCTCACAGATAAACCAAGTTTTCTTCCATGCTCCAAGACACTTTTGAATTGAATGGAGACTCCTTTCTCACATGAGATTGAGAGGCTTATTAATACTAAGGGATAAATTGAAAGTGAAGATTTTCATCAACAATGGAATCTTCTTTATAATATGCTTGTTTTAGATCCAATATTATTTCTGATATTTGAAATTTTATTCATGCTAAATTTGTGTTGAGAAGTTCATTGATTCTACTTTATAGTGGGATTTGAAACAACAAATAGAAAGTATTGGAAAAGAAATTGATGAGTTTGAAGTAACATTACAGAAAATATTTTCCATGCAAATTTAGGAGTTACTGAGCTTTCAATACACAACCTTTAAGATTTTTCAGCTTGAAAAGGCTTCAATTTCATGTGGTAGGCCATCACTGAGAATGAAAAGGGTAAATTAAACCAAAAGGATTTAATCCAAGTTTCAAATCAAGAATAATATCTTCAATCACCACACAAGACTCCTTAAAAAGGTGCACAGAGCTACTATTCATCCCAAATATATATATATGAGGTACAAAAGATGCTTATCCATGATAAAAGAGATTATTAAAGAGGATGAGTCTACCAAAAAAAAATTCAAATTGGAAATAAGATCGAGGTCCCAAAAATAAATAAATTTTTTGGAAGAACCAGTGAGTAGTGGATTATGTTTGGTATGGTAATGAATCACGGAATACTAACTTGTTTTCTAAGACTACCTATATCAATAGGATACAGCCATAATTTATGCACAGGCTTATTGATAATATTTTAAATCCTCCAGAAGATGGGAATTGTGAATTTCATTTGGTGGCAAAGGAAGTTTCACTTTCAGGCCTGCAATAGGAAAGGAGTTGGAGACAAGTGAGACAAGATTTAATAGAAGAAATTGATAGGAATAATAATTAAAAAAACAAAATGGTGGGATTAGAAGAGGAAATGGATAGGAGAAGAAACAATATTGTGGTTAGAATAATCAAAAGAATGGAAAATTGGTTAAGTAAATGGGATCAAGGACCAATATTAACAAATACCTATAAGCACCAATTTATATTTTTCCATCCAGATTGGAGGAAGCACCCACCACAGAAATCCCTTTGAGCCCTCCAAAGTCTGTGTGAATATTTCATTCTGCACCTAATCAACCTAGGTCATTTAAATGTGAATTATGGGATACTCATCATTCTCAGTGAATATGAGATAGGGAATTTGCCTCTTTCACAAATTCCACCACAGTGGCCTTGGGAATATTCACATAAATCAGCATGAAAGTGGATAATATTATATTTCTCATCAATAAACCTATTCTTCAAATGTGTGCAGATTACTTGTATATAGAAAATGAATCTTGTGGTTTAATTGCACAATTCTTACTAATATTTCTGAGATCAACCACCCATTTGGTGTGGATTTAGTAGCTACAAGGATGAGTTTATTTAGCAAAAGATGTCCATCAAAGGTGTGAAGGAATATCTAAGACCAAATTTTCATATGTAGATGTAGGCATACATGTAAGGTGGAGGTGTCAAAATATTAGGCCCCTTTAATGAATAACTCACTTATACTCCAACAATACCTCCAAAGATATTGGTAAAGTGATTTGAGGGCTTATTTGTAGATTTGAAGAATCAAAAGCTGTAAGTAAAGCAATAATATACCAATTAATAGCTATAATACTATCAAAATTGATAATATTTTATCTTTCAATGTCTTTATGTTTAGTTTGATAGATTCAAAACACTCACGAATGATCTAAGAGATAATACTGGTGGTATTGATGATTTGATGATTCAATTGATTGATAATAGAATGTCTGGGGAAAAACAGAAATAGTAGGCTCTTTTTCAGTATACAACAGCTCAAAGAGGCATCCCCTGGAGGAAACTGAAAAACCAGTTAAATTCTTTTTCTTATTGATTAAATCACTTTTTTTCATGTAAGATTATCATCATTACGCAATTGAGTCATCTTAGATAGCTACCAGCCAATTTATGGTTAAGAAATGAAAGAGTTTCTACTATTAATCTTCTTGTACTTCAAAACAAATTTTTTTTCTCAAAGTTATCTATGGTATTGGAAATCTCATCACAGTTTTTATTTTATGTAAATTTTTGAAGCTTCAGTGTTTCATGTGGAATATGTCACAACCATGGAAATTCACCCTCTTGGACCTCAATATGGCACATCCATGCCATTTCCAATATATAGCAATTTGGCCATATCCATAATCATTGGCCAAATTGGCCATTGTCATTTTGTATGGCCTTAATGGTCATTTTATCATCTGGGGCCAACCAGGCCCCTTCACCATCATCAAGCCATTCCAGGCTGTCTCTTTGATTTTGTGCATCTTGGGTATTTTCCATACAACACAGAAAATACAGCCCAAAATCCTGTATTTGGCTCTTTAATCTTTAAATACAGTTTGCGCACTTTTTGCACATTTTGCGCATTTGGCTGTATTTAGCCATTTAGGCCATATTTCTCATGAAATATGTGAAATATGCCCAAAAGGTCATATCAGGCCTTTTGGGGCTTAAATGCCAGTTTTGTGCATTTTGCGCACTTTGCGCAAATACAGTTTTTATGCTGTATTTGCTGTATTTGGCCAAATACCCCAAAAACCACTTTGTCACTTCTGAAGCTTCTAAAACCCAAATTTAATTCATATCCTCCTGTTATCATTCCAAAAGACCTTTGGCCTATTTCAACCTTCAATAATCAAAAGTGCCATATATGGTGTTATACACCATTATGCATCTTTTTTCAGCAGAAATCCAATGGCGGCAATTTCAAATGGTTATTTCAACTTTTCAACAGGTCATCAAGGCACATCTTCCAGAGGATTCAACAAGGCTCAAGGGCAAGTGTCATAATCTCAAATACCAATGATGCCATCAAGCAATCAATGGTTATTCTCACTCACAGTATTCCTCCTAGGGAATACTGGCTGTTCATTATCA
Source organism: Austropuccinia psidii (assembly GCA_023105745.1). Taxonomy (NCBI): domain Eukaryota; kingdom Fungi; phylum Basidiomycota; class Pucciniomycetes; order Pucciniales; family Sphaerophragmiaceae; genus Austropuccinia; species Austropuccinia psidii. The sequence continues at coordinate 28,059,216 of JALGQZ010000004.1, read as the reverse complement.
AGGGATATTCAAGAGGCAGTTCCAAAACAATGTGTCAAGGGTCAATGCCTTGGCAACCCAATTCATTAATTACAGTTTTAATTCATCAAGACCTGTATTTTCAATCATAATTCATGGGAAAATCATTCAACACAGTTCATTTCCCAATCTGGCAAGGTATACACTCCATCAGACAATCAATACAGCTTCCAGTATTCAATACAGGACCACTGCTAGCCTGAAGGAGTCAAGCTCTCAACTTTTCACATATACCAGCCTCCTTTGACCCTGGGGGTTTTTCCCCCAGTTAATTAATATATTTTGATTTTATTTTATCTTACCATTTTATTAAGTGAATACTGATATTATCAATTCAGTAATTTAGCACCTTTTCTCTTTTCTTTCTTTGCCTGTAAATGGGTATTTGGTGGTCATATCCTTACTAATTCCATTGTTCATTTTGGCAGGTTGAAACAGTGATTAAGGACTTACTCGGTTGGCTCTTTGGCCATTTGGCTCCTCTTTCCTCTTATTGCATCTCATCTTTGTACCTGCATATTTCTTAGAGGAATTCAATTCTTTATTTTATTTTCTTTATTCTTTTGGAGTCTTCCAAGTGAGTTCCCTGATTGCTGAGTGCCAGGCCACTCTTGTTTTTCTGTCCAAGGGCCCCTGTGAAAGAATAATAAATAATAGACTGTAAATGAAACTTGATTTGAATTCTAAAGGAATAAGTATTTTTTGTTTTCAGGTTTATTTATGAAATTTTCCATTGGTCCTAAATGCTTCAGAAAGATTCATTAATAATTGTATTTTTAATTTTTTGAACATTTACCTTGTTTTCTATATAGTACAAGTAAATAGTATAGTGGCAGCTGGGTTCTGTGAAGTATTCTAATGGATACTAGTACTAAAAGGGTTTTAATTACTCTTTTTGGATTCATACATGAAAAATAATTAATAATGGAAATTGTTACAGGATTAAGAACTGTTCATCACCTTCTTGTCACATCAAAATAGCAATTTATTTTCCATTTTCTCATACTTTAATGAGACTAGGCCTCACTAATTTGTAAAGATAAGCCATGTATCCAAGTTCTATGACTTTCTATTTCTCACAGTCATCAGAAATTGGGGTAAAATGGTTCTCTGGTTTCTTTGTTCTACTCAAGCTATTTTCAAATCAAAAATAGTACTTCATGGCCAAAGACTGATATTGACTATGGTTGTATCAAAAAACTTTATTTAGCAATGCAGTATTTGTAAGTGCCACAAACATGGATAACACTAATATTAATGTATATCCAGTATCAGAATATTAAGAATCCCATTTTTCTGGTGTGAAAATTCAAAAAAAAAAGTCTTCACAATTCTTTTATGTGATATTTATGAAGGGGTATTGAATTATTTTTCATATTACCACCTCATAGAGTTAATTTAACCTCATTTACTCTATGGAGCTACCCTAGGTGGATTTTTGTATAGAGTCCAAATCTGGCCTTGAATACAGGGATTTGCTTAATCACAAAAATATCATTTTCATATTTCTCTACTATAAATACTTAATTTTGAATATATACATAACCTATGGGCTCTGTGTATTCCAAAAAGTTATTTCCAAATTATTTTTGGCCTATTTGTATATTTAAAATATACTTCAAGGCTCTCATTTCTATTTATTACTCTTCCTACCGCTTTCTAAGTGTTAAACTTCTGCTACATAGCTTAGTCAAGCCTATATTTATAAGAATATCAGAAATATTTTCCAAAAATAGCTCATTTCTTCTTTCACATGTAAATCATTCTTTATAGTAAACATTCCTCAGACTTTCCTGGACAGCCAAAGACTGGGAAACTCAAAAATTTGTCATTTTTTATCTCAAACTAAGGATAGATAAGGGTTTATATAGTATATAGAATCAAGGAAGATTGACTGAAAAGAAACCTTTCAAAAATTAAATTTCATTATAATCTTGAGCTGGCTATATCATCACCTTTCAAATTTCTGGACCAGATTTCCTTAATTTCCACTCTTCCTTATTGGTATGCTTTCTCTAACCAGATGTTTAATATCTAACTCTGAATCCTCTAGTAAATATCTGAATGTAAATTTCCCTGCGTAAAATAATACCTTTCATGTGTTTCCACAATTAAATTCCTTAGAATTGTCTCATTATAATATCTTATATGATGGCTATCTTTTAGAATGGGTTGTTTAATATTTGGAGTATTTTTTCTATTATACAATAATCTCATCTTTTTGAGGGGCTACTAGGTCATCTAAGGCTACTAAGCTTCACAATACCAGAATTCTTTCCCTTTAATTTATTTTGAGAATAATTTTTCATTTTCTGAGGAGCTTCTAGCACATCCTCCTTTTAAGTATACCTCAGTAAATAAGACCCCAAGGGTGTGACCCTCACTAGGAAAAACCTTTTAGAAAGAACTTCAGGAGTTTCTTTCAAGGATCAAGTATACTCCCTATGAAAATTGGCCACCATGATGTAAAACTACTATGCTCCTCTTTTGAAATTTCCCTTTCCATTCTAGTAGAATGATTTTTTCAAAATTGATTCCAAAACACTCTTTTTTACCAAATTTCTTGATTCTTCCTTACAATACATCTCTCGAAAGGCCAAAAGCCACTTTAACAAGCCATATCAGATCTCCCAGTCTCCCTTAAATAAGAAAAGTCAATTCTTCACTCATAAAGGCATAGTACTAGTGGATCTACCCTCCTGAAGAAAAGGTACTTTTTCCTCCCCAGAAATATATGCAGAAAGTATGAGAAGATATACTCAAATCTTCTCTTAAGGTAATAATAATCCTTAATATTTGAAACTGAAGCTATTTAAATCATGGTAACAATTAGTTTCTGATATATATTTCACCCTGGATACCAGAAATAGCTTATTCCAGCCAATCATATATCAAGGTCATTCCTCAGAACCACTTCCCTTCACCACAAGATCTTGAATTTAGCTTCTTCATTTCCTTGCTTTCATCTCTGAGAAATTGATCCCGGTTTTCTCCATTTACCAATATTAGTCCTTGTTGTATATTTGCATAGAAAAATTCTTTTCTCATAGAAAAAACTGAAATATTCAAACTCTTGCCTGTTCTTATTCCCTTATAATCATCATTTTAATAAAATATTCCTGAACATTCAGCTCCTTTGTTTACATATTTTCCCTGCCTTGAATCTCTTGATAATACCTATGGGAAATTTCATTCTTTTCCTGTGGCACATATAATGCAGGATTATAATGATTGATTTTAGAAAAAATAGAAATTTATCCAAAAGCACTCTACAACAGATATTTGAGGCTAAAAAAGAAATTTCTTCAAGACCAATTTCAACTGGAATTCATTGAGCAAAGGACTGCAATCAATTAATATGAGAAAAATTCTCTAAAGAGAATATTAAAGAGAAAACATGCCCAAAAAGTGACCAGAGTGATTTTGGAAACAAAGTGACAAAGTTAACAGTGATGAAAGCTGCTTTAATTTGCTTTTGGGGTGGTTCAAGGGTAAAAATGGTTATAATATTTTTTGCATGTGGTTGAAAGGCTTACAATGATTTGAAAAGGGTGGTTTGAATATTTTTTTTATTGGTTTAACAGTGTTCAAACTAATTATTAAAGTAAAAGATTCTAACATGAGGGGAAAAGTGGGGCAAAGAAGACATCCTTTTACAGCCACCAATCTTCTTGCTCCAAAAGTGAATTTTACTCTAAACAGGTGATAGAAGAATTTTGACAACATAAAAGCCAACTATGGCTTCATTGAAGCCTGGTTTAGACCGAAAAAAGGGTTGGTTTTAGCCATTTTAGTGCCTTAAATCAGCCATTGCTATAGTAATAACTGGCTTCAAGCCTTAAAAAACCGTCAGAATGTGCGTAAGAGAGCTAAAAACTACTTAAAACTGGTTTTACTAAGATTATTTTAACTTAAGGATAGTTTTACCCTCTTGGTAACAGTTAAAAATGCCCTGCTTGGTATCATAACATTATCATCACTTGAGTAACAGGGTCACTCAATTCCAGGCCAAAATTAATAAACTTTTGTGTGAATTTTGACATCCCACACTGGTTGGAAAGAAATTTGGGGGAGTTTGGGACCCTTGGAGCCAAGAGTCCTTTTCCCCCAAAAAATTAGTGTTTGCAATTTATTTTTGCTTTAATTATTCATCATGTACTATACTAGAATTTTGCATTTGTAATTCAATTTAAAATTTACAGTACACAACTGTAAATTTTGATTACACATATGTAAGCCCAAGTTCACTTATGTAATACACTCACACATTTTGACATTTAAATTGAAAATACTTCAATTCCTCATAGCTTCTAAGCTACACACCACACCTCAATTTTCACAAGAAGCTTTATGGTTAACACCACATGTGGTGTGAAGTATATTGAGACTTTGAGGATCTTCATATTTTCAACCAGAAAATACTAAAAACTTAATTCAAGCTTATTTTGGAGTTGAGCTACAGAATTTTCACTCAGAGGTGACCCCACATAATGTTTTATGAGGAATCCAGTTATGGATATTTTTTATAAGTTTATTTATTTAAAAAAAGATATCTTATATTTTCATGAACTTTTTTTCCAAAAATGTTTTTGTTGAAAATTTATTTGTACATAGTTTTTTCAAGTAAAAGTGTATTCTCACAATATTAAATTTCAATGTAATTTTTGTTTTCAATTTTCTATATAAAATTTATATAAATACTTTAATTTTTTTTGTATGAGTAAAGTAGGTTTATTTGTTTATTATTATAGCTCAATTTGTTGGGTATATGAAAATACCTCCAAAGCTCACATTCCCTCCCCCTAAAAAAGAATATTACTTTGTAATGTTGTTATTTCAAGTGTTTCTGATCCTTCAGAGAAGCTTGGTAGCTTCAGGTATGTCTTTTTCTGCTAACCACTCATCTTCCCAAGTTTGGTCACTGTACCTGAAAGGGTATTCCCTTACTTGTTTTGTCCTTAATTTCCTTTCTTTAAGAAATTTGGTAATTTTTCTAGTTTGAAATCATTTAACAGGAGGTATATGCTGGGGAGCTTTATTCATTCAGGGCAATTTTCCAGCATCAACATATCCTCAAGGCTTAATCAAACTTTCTAGAAATGCAGGATGCTTATTACTAAGCTCTTTAGATAATTCTACTTCAGAAGAATTCTCCTCATCAAGGGCCTTGATAACAAAAGGTCCTTCAAAGTAGTCTTTGAGCTTTTTTCATACTTTTATGTTATTGAAGTTAGTGGTATATACAAGTACCCAATCCCCTACCTTAAAGTGTGGAGTAGCATGTGATTTATCCCATTTGTCTTTGGCATATGCAAATGAGTCTTCAATGCATGTTACTGCGTGATTTCTAGCTTTTTCTAGAATTCCTTTGAAGCTAGCAGCTGTAGGTTGTATTTCCACAAATTCCTTCCTCAAGGAACCTTGGGCTAGTATGGGATTCCATCCTTTTCCTAGAATAGCAGGAGTCTGATTGGTCCTGGCATTAATAGATGCTTTCTATGCAAGATCTAGTGCAGGTATAAGGGTACGCAAATCATAGGTGAATCCATCACAATCTTTGAGCTCTAGGTCATATGCACAAAGGCTTCTGACCATGTCTTCCAAAGTTTGTATCATTCTTTCAGCTAGACCATCAGTTTGTGGGTAGTAAGCTGTAGAGAAAGATAACCTTGTCCCAAATATTTGGTGAATATTTGTCCATAGTGCCAAGGTAAATTTGGGATTTCTGTCACTAATTATGTTTGTGAATATGCCAGTCCATGATACTACTCTATTCCACATCAGAAGATCTGTATCATCTTTGTGACATGGCAAAAAGATTAGAGTCTTTCTGAACCTGTCAACAATCACTAAGAAGGAATTATAGCTTTTAACACCTCCTGGTAGTAGGCAAATCACCCACCCCATATGGAAATTCTTCCAAGTTCTACTGGGTTCTTGTATTTTTATTATCTTACCAAGCCTTTTTCCAGGGGATTTCTTTGCCTTTTGACATCTGTCACAAGTTTGGAAATATTCTGCTACATCCTTTTTTCACATTTGCCACCATATCCAGTTCTTTATTTTCTCTCTTTTTCTATCCTCATATAAGTGTCCTGAGAAGGGAATCTCATGTAATTCTTTCAACACAAGATTTATTAAGGGCCTGTCCACAACCTTCATGACACATTAGTGTTTGGTCCTATGATAAATTATGCCATCAAGTAAATGGAATCTTCCTTCATCATATGCCTTTTTCCATATTTCATCCAAGGAATGTATCAAGGAGTTATATTTATAATCCTTAGCAATTAATCTGTATAGGATGCTACAATTCTTATCCTTGGTATAGCTGTTTCTTACTTCCTCAAAAAAGGTAGTGTTTAGGTCTGTAACACTTGTTCCTTATAATGGTATTTGTGCAGCTTCTTTTGGTATATAATCCTGATTTTTGATTTTTTTTTTGTATGTTCCATCTGCTTAGTCCATCTGCATTTTTGTGAATATTTCAATCTTTGTGTACAATGGGCATATTAGCTCTCTACTCCTGTATGGCTATTTGCCATCTAAGCATATGTCTGTTGGGTGTTTTAATTCTCAGAAGTGAATTTACAGCATTACAATCTGTTATATATTTAAAAACATATCCTTCAAGAAAGTAGCTAGTTTTTTCCAAGGCCCAAACAAGACATAAACATTGAATTTGACTTGCTCCATATCTGGCTTCAGCAGGTTTGATTTTCTCAGATATAAAAAGTATGGTCCTTTCACAGGTTTGTCATTAATAACTTGGACTTGATGGAGTGCAGCTCCCAGCCCATCTCCTGATGCGTAAATGTAAAGTTTAAAGGTAAGTTTAACATAAGGCATTATTAGGAGTGGAGTGGTGGTCAATGCCTGTCTCAGGGATTCAAAATCTTTGAGTTTTTGAACAGTCATTTAAGATACTTTCTCCTTGTTACATACCCAATAAAGGGGTCTTGCCATGGATAAAAAGTCTTTAATGTGCTGCCTGTAGTATCCTGAAAAACCTAAAAATTACTGGATTTCCTTTTTTTTCTGAGGCATACATTTGAGTAGTATTTCTGCAGCTTTGTTTTTTCACTTCCAAGGGACATATCAGATACTTCATGTCCTAGGGCCTTGAGTTCTTTAAATCCAAAATGACATTTCTTCAAAGAAATGTTCATGTTTACAGATTGTATTTTTCCCAAAGCTCTCCATAATATGTATATATGCTCTTCCTAAGTCTTAGAACAGGAAATAATGTCATAAATTTAAATGATCAACCATCCTTCTGAGAGTTCTTCAGGAAAATCTTCATTAATCATTCTTTGAAAGTGTGGAGGTGCATCTTTTATAAAAAAGGGCATCCTTAAATATTCATACACTCCACAATGAAAAATAATTCTCAAATATTTTCTAGCCCTTTGTGTCACTAAATTGTGGTGCAATCCCTTTAGGGCATTCATAGTCCTTATAAATACTGCTTGAGATATTTGCGTGAGGAAAATTAGGGTTTTTGGTATGGGATACCTGTCTGGTAAAGTGTAAGTGCTCAGAGCTTCAAAGTCACCAACCATTGTTGATTTTCCATCATTGCATACCACTTTGAAAGGTGTGGTTATTTCTAATTCTTCATTATGACCAACCTTTCTTATTACACTAAGGTGTAGGAGTTCTTTATTGTGAAGCTCAAGGGCTTCCCTTGATTTTGGGCTTTCTGGGTATGCAGGCCTCCTCAAGAGTGATGGTAAGTTCTCTTGATGTTCAAAATGATGTCAATTTCATGAACAATTATTTCCCCCAATGGTTCTTTATATGTTTCAAAGGCTTCTTTGTGGTCATATAAAAGTGTAGAGAGTTCATTTTCCTGTGTGTCAGTAAGATGGAGAACTACTTCATCTTCATTCATTTGTTCTGAAGTGAGCTTTTCTAACTCCAAGTCAACTGGTGATACTTTATTCACTTTAACTTGTATTTTGAAGGTAAAAAGGCAAATTTTTGGCACTTATTGTCACCAATAGTAAATTCTCTGTCTTTTTTCTTATGTAAATCTATTCCATACATGATTAAATGATCATTCCCCAACATGAAGTGGGTGCTGGAGCAGTTTTACATAATAAAAAATTCAACAGTAATTCTCAAATTTCCATTGATATGTGGCAATATTACAGTGGTTTCAAATATGCTCAATGCTTGCATTGTATTTCTTGCACTGTTGGATTTTATGCCATCAGTTTGCAATAATGGGTCTTCAAAATTTGGTACATGGTTCTTGAGAATAGATTTCCCAGGACTAGAGAAGAAAGCTCCTGGTTCAAGTAACAGCTTAGTGGGTTTTTTGTCTATTACCACTTTTTCCATACAGGAATTTCCAGCTGTACAGCCTTTTCCCCTGTTTGGTTTGGCTTTCATAAGTTGGGAATCTTGAAGTTTTGATGAGTCAATTTGGCTATTGCTTAATTGTTGTAAGTGGGAGGTGGATTCCATGATGTCAAATGTGATATTGATATTTTCTATGTCTTTTGAAGATTCAGAAAATATTGAGGATCTATCATCTGAATTTTCCTCATTTACACTATCTTTTTCAAAATCAGGTTCTTTCTCAATGTCAATTTCATTTATTTTTCCTCTTTTTGGACATTCATTAGCTAAATGGGTGGTGCTTTGGCAAATATGGCACTTTCTGATTGTATCTGCATATTTATACTTCATATTATTAATTTTTTCTTTGAGTTTTTTGTCCATATAATCTTTCCAAGATGTATTAAATCTTGTCTTGATATTCATCCTTTTAGAGCCAATTCTGGTTCTGGTGGTTACTTCTTCTAATATATTTATAATTTCTTCTGCTGAAGATTTCTCAGTAGTCCTGCTTTTGACAGAATGTTGCAAGTCACCTCCACATTGTCTCAGAATTTTTCTCAGGATGATAAATTCTGAAATGTCAGGATATAATTTTGTTAGCCTATCTTTTTGTTGGAAAAACCATGGTAAAGCTCTGTCTTTTTCAGAATGTAAATTAGCAGATTAAAAGGCTGTTTCCACGTTAAATCTCCAAGAATTAATGGCCCACTCATTAATGTTGATTTGAGTTTTCCACCAAGTTCAACTTTTGTGTCCATGTGCTAGTCTCAACTTGATATACCATCTGTGAGCTGATTTGGTGAACAAGGTGTTAAATCTTTCTGTTACCAATCTGTCTGTTAGTTCAAAGTGTTCTTTGATCATGTAAATTCCTCTGATGAATTCCTTATGGTCATATTCTCCTTCACCACTTAAGTGAGGCTATTATTTAAGTTTTGGTACCTCTTTCAAAAGCTCTTGGACCATTGATGGCTTCAAGGTATGGAAATAAGTGGACAATTCATTCTTCCTGTTTAAATTTTAACATCTAAAACTTGTGCGTTGGAATTCCTTATACCCTCACTTTGGTTCAGAAGTGTAGAAATTCTTGGTAATGTGTTTAGTAATTGTTCAATTTCATTTATTTTACTGGTATTACACCTTGTGAAATTTCTGAATTCATGTTGGAAGCCGTGTATTAAATTGATCAATTCAATTTTATACATGTCTTCCTTAATTGTCATTTCTTGCAATAATTCTGTTTGTCTAGTATTATCAGAGATGATCTGATTCAATTTCACAGTTAGTTTTGATACTTCTTCTTGTGAGGTATCATAACACTTTTTCAAGGCAATTGTATTTGTCTTTACTTCAGTAAATGAATTTTCAATATCATCAATTATTTTCTTATTATCTGCTTTTATAATACTTACTGCTGTATTGATTCTTGTTTCAATTATGTCATGAATATTGAACTTAAAATATTTATCTGTTAATTCTTTCATAATGACATATTGTTCACTTACTTTGTTTGCAAATGAATTGTTATTATTTAATGTTTCAATTTTTTTGAAAACCTTCTCAAAACACATAAGTGTTTCATTTATTTGGCATAAACTCAGGTTATTTGTCTTAAGATTGTTACAAATAGTTGAATTTTTCTCAGAAGGATGACTCTTTATTTCACTTATATTTCTGATATTTTAATCTTGCTTCCTCCCTTTTCTGAATTTCCATCATGGTTCTGGCCATCTGAAACACATTTTATATGTAATCCTGTTGAATCTTTGGGATTCTTTAGCCTTGGCTGTATGGCTTTGTGGAAGGTTCTTTGCTCTTGTCCTTGTTCTGAGTTTGTGGCTGCTTCCTCATGTCATAATTGCTGCTTCTGGCCACTGGGGCTGGTTTTGGCATATGTTTGGGTGGTGGAGGGTTGTTTTTCCTCCATTCTTCTTCTAAAAGAAACAATTTTTTCTTTTCAATCAATGAATTCCATCCATTCAGTAACTTTCAGGTATTGGGATGGCCCAGAAATTTTCTCAGTCAGGTAAGAGTTCATGCAGGTTTCCCAAAGTTCTGATAGGATGTGATACTCTTTGTGCTGAGGTTTATTGTTGTATCCCTTATGAATGGCTTTGTAAATTTCCACTGAGGCTTATTATGGAGTTTTCAGCTCTTTTTGAAACAAAAAACAGTGTTGTCAGCTTCAGACTGGCATAATTTATCAGTTTGGTCTTCATTCACTGACCATTGTCATTCTGTAACTGATTGGCTTCTGTAATAATCACATTTATAGCCTTTTTGGGAGCTTCTTGAGGGTTTATAGCTGGCTCCTGATCTGGCTGAAGGCATAATTATAAGTAAAAAAGCTTAAGAATGGTATTTTTATGTCAAACAACTTACTATTGGCCAAATTCTTTTCCTTTTAAAGTGTATTAATAATTTCCAAATTGACCAATGCAGAATAAATTTGTTCTTTCAAGGTTTGGATATGAAACTTTGATTAAAAATCAAGTAGTTTTCCTATCCCCAAAATTTGTTCAAGATAAAAACTGATTGATAATAGTATGAAATAAGATTTTTGAGATAAAAAACACCAATTTTATTGTTTTTAACTTTATTAGTATAAAACAATATTATTATAAAGATTTATTGTTTTACCAACAATAAAAATTTATCCAAAAACACTCTACAAGAAATATTTGGGGCTACAAAAGAGATTTCTTCAAGGGCAATTTCAATTATAAATCATTGAGAAAAGGAATGCAAGCAATTAATATTATAACCAAGTTTTCAAAAATATTATTAAAGAGAAACACGCCTAAAAGTGTCCAGAGTGAATTCAGAAACAAAGTGAAAAAGTTAACATTGATGCAAGATGCTGTAATTCAGTTTTGGGGTGGTTCAAGGGTAAAAATGATTATAATGGTTTTTTGATGTGGTCAAAAGGTTTAAAAATTTTTAAAAGGGTGGTTTGAATATTATATTTATTGGCTTAATGGTGTTTAAACTAATTATCAAAGGAAGAAAATCTAACATGAAGAGAAAAGTGGCGCAAAGAAGACATTATTTTATAGAGACTAAATTTCTTACTTCAAGAGTGAATTTCACTCAAATACATTTAGAGAAACACTCTGAAAACAGAAAAGCCAATTATGGAATCATTGGACCCTGGTTTGGATGGAAAAAGGGCTGGTGTTAGCCATTTTAGTTCCTTAAATCTGCCATTTCTATAGTAATACCTGGTTTCAAGCCTTCAAAACACTTCATAATTTTTGTAAGAGACCTCAAAACCAGCTCAAACTGTTTTTTCAAGGATTATCATAACTTAAGGGTAGTTTTACCCTCTTTGCAATAGTTAAAACTGCCCTGGTTGGTATCAAAACCTCATCATCAATTGAGTCACAGGTTCACTCAGTTCCAGGCCAAAAGTAATAAAATTTTGTGTGACTTTTGAAATCCCACACTTGTAAGAAAGGAATTTGGGGGAGTCTGGCACCCTTGGAGCCAAGATTCCCTTTCCCCCCCAAAAAAAAAATTGGTCTCTGCACTTTATTTTTTCTTTAATTCCTCATCATTTACTATACTGGAATTTTACATACACAATTGAATTGAAAATTGAAATTACACAACTATAATTATTTTTTTCCACATATGAAAGCCCAAGTCCACTTATGTAATACATGTGCACATTTTGAAATATCAATTAAAAATACTTCAATTCCTCATAACCTCTAAGCTACACACCACAACTTAATTTAAATGAAAAAATTGATGGTTAACACCACATGTGGTGTGAATTATATTAAGGTTTTGACAATATTCATATTTTAATCCAGAAAATACTAAAAACTCAACTTAAGCTCATTTGGAGTTGAGTTATAGAATTTCACTAAGAAGTGCCCCCATCAAATTTTTTATGAGGAATCCAGTTATGAAATAATTTCTATAATTTTATTTATTGGAAAAAAATATATAATAATTTTTGTTAACTTTATTCCAAACACATTTCAATTTTAATTTTTTGGTTTTAAATTTATTTTTACTTAAATTTTTCAAGTAAGTGTATTTGCACAATTTTACATTTTAATGTAATTTTAATTTTTTATATATATTTTATATATATTTTTTAATTTTGTTTTTAAAATTAAAAGAGATTTATTTATAACTTAATTTGGTTATTTGTGGTCTTTTGGGCATATGAAAATACCTCTAAAGCTCACAATAATGGGGGCTTAAAACTCTCTTTGGGTCCTCTTCAAAGATTCCATACTATATTTCAATATGTGCAGGGTAAAATATTCTCACAGAATACAGTAGTACCCTTATTACCAATAATAGAAGCCCAGTGCAGTGCATTAAGCATATTAAGTACCATTATGTCTCAAAGCTTACATCTTTTGGGATTTCTCAAGCTTTACTGAAAAAAAAAGGATGAACAAATTGCAATGTTCTTTCTGAACCTTCTTTTTACTCAAAAAGTTTGCATTAATAATATTCAAGATTTTTTTTAATATCCACACAAATTTTAAATATTTAATCTTATATAATGAGGGGATAAATCCTTTTTTAAAATATATTTACCCATTCTTATAAAAAAGATTGAGCCTTGTATTGAGATTATTCAAATTTTTAGTTGAATTCATTTAATCCCCCATATCTTGGTTAGGAAGAGAACTATTAAAGATTCTATTGAGAAGGATCAAATTTTCGGATATGTTCTTCTATATTTTACAAAAATTCATATATATATATATGAATCAGAAAGAATGGAATCAATATGAATATTTTGATATTTACTATATTCTTCAATTTTGGTCAAAGAACCTCTCACCAGGATACATTATATTCATATGCTGAGATGAAATACTTCTAATTGGCTATTTCCAAAGGACGTTTTGAGTTATTCAAAGCTGGTTCCTTTCAAATTTGTATTCATAACCCCTTCTTTAGAACCAAGGGAATTGTATATGTTTCAATAATTCCAAGTGTTTGTAAAACTAAGTTTTCCTCTAGGCGTGTACTTAGTGAGGAATCTTAGGAAAACTTGAAATTTTGAAAGGCTTGATTAATTATTTTTCAATATTAGGAGATTTATAAATTTGAGGCTTTGTCTCAGCTCTCTTTTCCTCTTAAGATATAACTCTTACATATACTCCCCAGTTGAGATAAAATTTGTGATATTCAATATATACCTTTCCTCTTCAAGATTTATATCTAAATGAAATTCTATAATTCATTTCCTATAGTCACTTCCACAGTTTTACAGTCTCTTTAACATAATATATGAAATTTATCTTTTACAAAATAGGAACCTCTTTTCATTCATTGGGTTAATATTACAATCCCAATGAGAAAATTTTGCTTAATATTGGCTGGCTTGCTTATTTTTTCATAGTCTATTTTATTCTTATTTTATGAATGTGCTATTTCTTTGAAGCTTACACCAAAATTTATCCTCTTTTACTATTATTAAAGTTTTTGGAGAATTATGTGCCTACCACAACTTTTTATCTTCAAAAAATTTGTTAAAATTTATCTATTTAGCTCAACTATCATTGTTGTTCAAGAAATAATATTTGGTATTTTTAAATTTTCAATTAATACCATGTCAGAATCAGAGCATCATTCCATATCTTATGGAGCTTCAGCCTATGAGCTACATCTAGGGGGTGATAAAATTTGTTGTATTATTTATTGTCCTTCAGAAGATCCATTAATTTCTTCCCTCAGCTAGTTTTAATTATAGGTCCTTCCACTTATCTACATTGTTTCTAAACTTGGAGGGTTAATATTTCATATCATGGAGGATCATGTTACTTAATCTATCAATAATCTTAATAATTATCACTAATATTCAGAGAATATAAGATTGAATATCTCAGCCTGTAGCTGCGTTCATTGTTCTCAATTTAAGAGAAATGTCATTCTTGATGAAAAAAAAATATTTGTTTGTACTTTCTTTAAACTTAATATGAATTTTATTATTCCTTTTTTATTCCATATCATTCCTTTTCTAAAAACTGGTTTTTTTTTCCTTTTGTGAAATTATATCAATTATTGAAGGAATCCATAGGAAGCTTCTGAGATAATCTGGTTCCTAGTAAAAACCCCAAGATATAAGATATTAGAACCTCAATTCTTTCATTTTTTTCATGGAAAAATCTGGGGTTCATTTTCCTATTTCAAGTTTTGTAAAAAAACCAAGTATATGCTCTAAATTAAAATAAGCCTACTGGTTTTCTTGATATTTTGGATTCAAAATCTTCCAGAATATCTTTGGTAGATAAATATATAGTTTTTGGAACTTTGATGTAAATATTGATAAAGATATTCAAAGGTACTACTCTCAAATGTGAGATACAAATCTTTATTTGAGCCTGTGAAGTATATAATCAATACCCATTAGGCCATAAATGATGATGATAACATCCAATTGATTCAGTAATTTACTTATTGGTTTGATTGTAAATTGAATCAAATTATTTTGGATTTTGGATTTTTTTTGATAAAGAATCTTATTGGTATCTCTTAATCAAGGGATTCTACACTAAAAATAACCCAGGGTAACTCCATGAGATTTCATTCCCAAAAATGGTTTTCTCAGTTTAAGATTATAAATTGAGATTATTTGAGATATACTAATTAAAACTAATAATTTTTTGATAAAATTCTAATTTTGAATAATCTCAGCGAAATAAGAAGTTGAGTAATGTATATGGTATCTGTAAGATTATTAATAATCTAATCTTGAAATAAATTTAACATTGAATTAAAACTAATTCATATCCCATTAGGTAAGCTCATTACAAGCTTCCAAATGGTAAATCTCATCTTTGATCTTTGAAAACAAGGCTATATTGAAGTTCAAAGTCCAATTAATATTTAATTCTCCTCAGTAGAGCCTCATGAAAGGCTGCACTATTGTGTAATAATTCTATCTTTTCCATGAAAAAATTATAGATTCAAAAACTCATAAAAAATCAATTTCTCAATGGATCTACTTTAAATTCCTAAAGTAAGTGGAAATGATATTATTCTATAAGTCTAAAAGGGAAAAAATTATTTGAAAACTAGGTAAAATTTACTTGTGGATTTATTGGCTTTCAATTTTTTGAAACTATTCACAGGAAGATGAACTTTAAAAAATCATAAAGAAGCCTACCAAATTACTCCATCAAAATGTGTATTAAACCTTATGGAGCTAATAATAATTCCTTGAGCTTGAAACTCAATTCAAAATTGATCTCAATAAAATTGAAAGGTTAATTCACAAAGCAGTTTTGAAATTAGTAGTTTTTATAGCATCATTTATTTTTAGAAGGGGTTATGGAAGATATAAATTGAGCTTTTTCTTTACTTTTTTTCAATAATCAATAATTCAACCAACTCACTAAATATAAATTTTCTCAATAAAAATATTGAGAATTATTAAAAGTAATTCTTACATTATTTCATATTTTTAAGTAAAGAAATAATAGGAGATCCAGAATTTCAATTATATTAAATATAATATTTAATAATCTCATTATTATTCTTGTAAATAACTTTTGAAACTGATGATATTTCTCTTTTTTGATATTGAACAATAGCTTCAAAGTTATTTTTCTATCAATACTATATTCATTATTGCTATGAAACCCATGACTTTTAATTAATATATCACTTCGTACTTGGATATTACAAGGAAAAAATTCATAATATAATTGGTTATTCAGAGATAACTGAAATGTTTTAGTTCACCCATATACAAAAGACAGTATTTGATTCATTATCTATAATAAGAATAATATTCCAGCTGATCTATGAGCAGGACAAAGCCTTTGAGCCAAATAAACTGATTTATAACTACACTTTCCTCATTAAAACTCATATTCAGCTTTACCATATAGTTCAACTATTACTGGATCAGCTTCTTGACATTTCTTAAGTAAGTGCTTGATTGTTAAATAAGTTTTTTATCTGCTTTTTCCACACTTATGAGATTCTATTTTTCAGGAAAATGC
The DNA here is from genome assembly GCA_023105745.1 of Austropuccinia psidii. Lineage (NCBI taxonomy): Eukaryota > Fungi > Basidiomycota > Pucciniomycetes > Pucciniales > Sphaerophragmiaceae > Austropuccinia > Austropuccinia psidii. The sequence goes on along the minus strand of JALGQZ010000004.1, from coordinate 28,042,864 downwards.
GCATCAAACTTTTCTTTCATAGGATGGGGAAAAATTAAAGTTCTGAAAAACATCTGAGCACATCCATAAGAAAAATCCCTGACATGGTCATTAGAAAATTTATCAGGGATTCCTCTAAGATATTTCCTATTTTTCCAAATATTTTTATTATACAGATAGGAAAATATATAGCTTTTGGGTGATTTAAATGTATTGTTCACCTGTTACTTTGATGAGTGATCTTCTAATTTATTATTTGGATCAGGGATTTAAATATCATAATTTAGAAGTATATTATTAAAAATTAAGTAGTACATAAATTTTATAGCTACGAGCCCCAATTCTTCTTTGAAATATTGATCAGGGCTTCCTCCAAGATATTTCCAAGTCTTCCAGATTTTCTATTATTAATATTGGAAGAATTAGAGCTTTCATATATTTATTTTTACTGTGGACCTAGTATTTTGATCATGGAGTTTCAAATGTATTGTTTTAATTGGGTGTTTAAAGACAAGATTTGAGAAAAAAATAAGAAGAATCAATAATTGTATAAGTTTCAGAAAAATAAGCTTATTTGATATTCATAAATAAGAATATTGTTTCAGAATAAATAAACTTAAATGAGTCAAAAAAGTAAGACTATAAATTAATCCAAGTAATAAATCTTGTTAAAGCTTTTTTCTTGAAAAATTTTCCTCCAGAGTTTTGAGGTTCAAATGAAAAAACAGGTAATTAAGTTGTTTCTTGTCACTTTGGGTGACTTAGGTTTTTGTCAGCTCACCACATGAGATTATTAATGAAATTGATACTTTAAGCTCCAGCCATTATGTCTAACCAAGTGGTTGAGGTTTGAAAGATAAAATTTATATAAAATAATAAGTAGCTTAAGGTTGTTGTTTTTATTGTAGAAGTATATTTATATAGGAAGCTGTGTGAGTTATATGAGTAGAATTGGTAAATAATGATTAATTATGGTTTTTGTAGTGATGGAACCCACTGATTGGAATATATAGCCTAAACGCCACTCCTTAGTCTTGAGTCGGTTATTTCAGGGAAGATTTTCCATGTATAATTCCTGTGAGCCTTGAGTTATAATTGAAATACCCTAATAGGCCACAAGTAGCACTAAATAAGCTTATTAGTATTTAAAACCAATAAGCCACATTCATATCCAAAATTAGTCATTTTCTTATTGAAAAGATGAATATCTTTTCTTAGATGAGTAAATTGATGGATTTAGGCCCATATTTGTATTCTTGACAAAAACACACCTATATTAACTTCATAAGGTGCATAAAATTAAGCTTAATCTATGAAGTTGAACTATGCAAGCTACTTTAACACCTCATAATTAATACTACATAGAATATGTGCGTAACGTTTTTGCATTCTTATGCCAAAATAATAGGGTTCCAAAAATTCCTGTGTTATGTATACACTAAAGTTAGGTTTATTAATGCTTTTATTACTTAAATTTCCTCTATTATTAAGTAAATAATTTCAAAAACAATATTGGATGTTATTATTGAAATCTAAATTACTATTTTTGACATGAAAATAGCTAAAGGTGACAAAATATATCAAAGAGGAAGAGAGAGAGTAACCCAATTTCTGAGGCCTCTGAGGCATAGATAGCCTCGGATATTGAATAAATGGCTTATAATTATGTAATTAGTCAATAAAGGACTTTTTGTAACATTTTTACTAAGGCTAAGTCCAATTAAATCATTAGAAAATAGTAAATAAGCTGCTTTTTTCAGACATCAAGGTAATGAGCAACCTTGAATCCTGTATCCATGTCTATTCTCAATCTTTCACCATAGATAAACCAAGAAATATTAATCATGACACTTTTAGGACTGGTGTTAATTAAGTTGCCTCATGGTAACCAGCTGTCATTGTGTGTTATTGGCTTGCACTATGTAGAAAATGAGGTAAAATCTCCAAATTTCTTCAAAAAAACTTGATTACTAACTTTCAAGCTTTCAAGAAAAATATAGTAATTGGTTAAGTAATATTGAATCCAAAAAACATGAATTTTTAATATAAATTAAAAGTCTTACTTACAGTCCATACAGTCCATTTTTGATGATTCTATGTGAAACACTAAATCTTCAAAATTTTCCAAAAATTAAAACCTGTGATCAAATTTTAAATTCAATTTAAAAAAATAAATAAAAAAAATTTCATTTTTAAATGAAAGAATATTTAAAGTGGTAAATTCATCATTTCTCAATCATAAATTGTTTGGTATCCACATAAAATCACATAATTAGCTAATTATGATAATTTTCTGTGACAAAAAGTGATATAATCATTAATTAAAATTATAAAATTAAATTCAAATGCAATTGGATTTAATTCAACTACTTTTCAAGCCACTTTGATCTGTCTTATACTTAAAAGAATTCTACTTTTGCAGTGTTTTTCAGAATTCATAATTATCATCCAGTTAAAAAAATGTTACTTTGATACAGCAAGTAAGTATTAGCTATAAATAATTCTTAATTTTCTTGTCTTTCAAAATAAATTATACTTAGTTGAAATAAAATAATATTTCCATTATTAATAATATTCCAACTAATATTGTTTTGTTCCTTATTTTGTATGAACTTTTGATTTCTTAAATCAACAAATGATTCATCAAGTAGCTTTTGCAGATCTTTTCAAGATATATTTGGAGTATCAATTAGTTATTTGTTAGATTATTAAAGTTTATTTCTATAGGCCTTGTACTTTTTCCTTAACAATCTTTAATAATCTATTGTGAAAAAGATAACAATCAAGTAAAAGAATTTCATATTATTTTGTAAAGTTTCATTACTAAATCTTCTTGTAGCTCATTCTTGTGAGAAATTACTGGTTGATGTTTTAGTTACTAATTTTGTATAAAAATTCAAAGATAAAATGTAAATATTTCTTATTTATTTGTGGTTATAATGAATTTTTTTTATTATATTTCATAATACAGTCATATTACTCTTGATTAATAGTAATATTGTTAAGAGTTCAATAGCAAAAACATATAGTCACATGGGATACAGTTAAGCTGGTTAGTATTTTATTCCTCATAAACAATAAGTTATTTTATAGAGTTTTTTTTTGAAATTATTATCACATATTCTTGTATGATATTTTTACTAACATTTATATTCTTATCACTTTAAAGTTTTCAGATATCTATATAAGCCATATATAGATGTCTATTGTACATAATTTATGCCCTAATTATTATAGTTTTAAGTGATATATCATGGTAATAGAAGAAAAACTAGAAGCTTTATTATTGAAGAATTAATGACATTAAATTTTCTCCTATAACCTCTCATTATTTTGAAAGTTATGGAGCTCAATCATAATTATATTTTCAGCTTATGGTTACAATATTTAATTTTATTTCCCTTTTTATCTTAGTACATTAATAGTGTTCCTAAATAAGAATATTATTAAGATCTAAATAGAAAAGCCTCTTAATTATACTAATAAGGTTTTCATTTTGATGAAATATTCCCTTAATAAACCTTCTTAAATCTTTAATGTTATTTCATTTCTATTTCATTCCTCAATTAACTTAAGCTGTAAATATGTATATACTTTAAATTTTTGTATTTTTAATATTTTTATTTTATTTGAATGAAAACAATTATCAACAACAATCATATCTTTTTGATATCAATTCTTACTCTAAGAATCTTAAAAATACTCTCAAAAACCAGCTGTATTTATGATAATTTCCTCCATTTATCTGTGATGAAACTTTATTTTATTACTTCAAGGCCTGACAATATAGCTATATTCAATGAGGGAGAAAAGGCTTTCAACTTAAGAAACCAGATTTCTATAGTTTTAAATATATTATTTAAGTATTATCAATATTTCAGTTTCTATATAAATAAATTAATAATTGTTGAAACTATGATTCATTCTAAGAAGAATATGTTTTATAGTGTTATTTATTTCAAATAACAAAGTGAATATCCTTTATTTTATTCAGCTCTTGATTCAAATCAAATATTAAAAAAAGGCTTTATTTAAGAATTCATCTTATTTTGTAATTTCTGATTAATTTCCTTTTTCTTCTACGAATTACAACTCAACTTCCTTCAAGAGCTTTAAATTTCATATTATTTTGAAATAATTTGAGATATGACACACAATTATTTTGAGATCTTGCTCTCGCTTGACTTCTGTAGGGAAAATGATTTTGAAGTGAGTTCTATAGCCATTCTTCAATCAATAAAAAGCAAACATAAAAACAAATCTTTCGTTTTGATTTGAAATATTTTCAGAGGGAAATAATTACAAGTTTGATCAACAAAGTATATAAATCTTGATTCATTTTTAGGATTATATACTCATTATTATTACACTCAAATAAACTTCCTTACTCAAAGGAATGAACAAATGTTGAGATTAAATTTTTCAAAACTAACCACAATGTATGATTTTTTCATTTATCCTCTATACAAAATAGGTAATAAGCTAGAATTCCTATTTTGGAATGAGGAAACTATTAATTCCAAAAAAACACTTGATACCTATTTTCATTTAATGAAGTTGATCTTATGATTCACGCCAATTTTTTTTTTTCAAAAGAAATTAGCTCAAGAGATCAAATAAGACTCAAATCTGAAAGATAGTCCAATTTTTTCTAAAATATTTAAACCAAGAAAAATATTCGAAGTTTCAGGATTTGATATTATATTTTAAAAATGAAATAGTTGAATGTTTTTTTGGGGAAAGAATGTGTTTTTGGAATTTCTAATATGTTTTAGGAATAACAGGCATTAAATATTGAATTTTCAAAGAATTTTGATTACTGAGAATCAAATGATTAAATTTCCAATTCTCAAAAAACTTAAAATCACAAAATTGAATCAAAAGTTTCAGTAATGATTTGTTAGGTCCTAGTTGTTGTTAAAACGAAGCTGACATGGGAAGAATGAAATTGAGCATTAAAATATCCAGAAAAAAAGTAGTATTTATACCTAAGAATGGAAGAAATCTAGATTTAAATTTCTTGGACTTTTTGAGTTTTGAGTTGGATGTTATAATCATTAGAAACTTAGTCATGTTAATTCCCATGTCTCATCAATCAAACTGAGTTGTTTCCCCAATCGCTCATTTAAAAAGAAAAATTCTCATTTTCTGCTCTTCTGTTTTATGGACTTTAATGATGATATTCAAAGGAAACAACTACTAGGTTTTGCCTTGTTCTACTATTTTGAATTTTTTTGTATAAGTCCTATGTTAAATTGAACTTCAATATTTTTCCAAAAACCCTCAAAGCACCCCAATACTCCAATCCAATTTAATATCTTGAAATTTTCAGGTTGTGTAGTGAAATGCAAAAGCAAAGCCCCAGAAAGAAGGATATATTTATTTGATGAGCCCCCCTTTGGGCTAGAGGCTGGATCTTTCTTAACCAGTACCAAAGCGTGTGGTGGATGAGTATGGTTTTTAATAAGCTCTACTCCAACTACGTCATACTGAGATCGTTGGCTGGTGAGGCGCATGAGCAGAGACGAAGCCAGCGTCGATACGATCGCCTTGACCAAGATGGCTCTTCGAACAACCCAATCCACCGGCTCAATCCTGCCTTTCCCTCTCGGCTCCAGGTTCGGAACTAGTCCTCCAAGCTTCAAGTTGTGCACTCCCAAGCTAGTCCCATGTCGCTTTTTCAATAATACCCCTCAACGCTTGACGTCTGAGCCTCGGCGGCTGGATTCATTTTCGTCCCGAATCCTCACGGCCGGCCTACCCTTCGTTTCTCAGCATGGCTTTTCACTCTCGGCTCTCTTGGCTGGTGTGGAAGCATTGCCGGAGTTTGATCGTCATGCTGTTGATCGAGGCACTTTGGTTGGCTTGTTCCCGAGCAGAACAGTTACAAAGGGGCTCAGTAGTACCGGTGAAACTGTCGTTGAACCGATAGGGCCCTCGAAAGCTTTAGCTAATCAGTGGATTAAAGAAGGTAATCGACAAATGAAGGCCATAATACATCAGGAAAACTTGTCATTTGAGAAGGATGGGCTTGCGGGAGTAAAGCGTGCGTTTGAGATTCGGCTGGATTACAATCGCACTATTTCAAAAGCTCATTTGCTGCAGGTGGGTACTCGACGTTGCTTCGTTCATTGGTTGGGAGACTTGCATTCCAGAATTTGCCATCTTAACGCCTACATTTCTAGGCGTTGGCCTTAACAATCACTCCAGCTCATCAGTTTTTTGGAATCAGTCTGCCTTTTGAGCCCCCACACATCTTGCCACATGCGTCTCATTCTCTCGAGGTGGCTACTGTCGCCTTGGCTGGATTACAGGATTATTCCCAGTCTCGCGAATGGATGCTTCGGCGAATCAGACTGGCAGGAGTTTATTGCATCTCAGGTAAGCCACGCGTTTTTGCAAAGTAAAATTATCTAGGTTGCATAGCTGCCGCAAATCCTATTTGCCTGGACTTGTTTTTCTTTTTGCGGACTGAGGTGATCAATATTGATTTCTTTGGCGCTTACTATCAACAAAACTTCTAGAACTAATCGCACTAAACGATGATCTACCACATTCAGCTCTTCTCAACAAGCTTGAGCTGCTCTTGAAAACTTCAGATTCTGTGGCTGCCCACGTGGGAAACACAGTGGAGTTTTTGACTTATATCGCTCGTTCGCAACGTGCAATTGCACGCAGTTTAGGGCTTATGTAAAGCATTGCCGGTGACACTAAAAATCTGACATACTGTATACAAGTCAATCCCTTGAGGTCACGTATCACAACGTAGACCATACCAATGTTCTAGCGCTTTGCATTTTAGCAACCTTGAGGACTTGGTCGAAGGTGAGATGACGAAAGGCCTTGAAGTGGGCCTAATTACTCAGGGTGGTTCCCGTGGAATTTTCCCGGCCTCCTGACCATCCCGTGTCCCGTACCTAACCAACCCATCTGAAATGGTTGGTCCTTTTTACGATCCCGGATGATACGCTCGGGGAACAACTGGGTCCGGGCAGGATAGTCGGGATTTTTTTTTTGTTTCAATATAAAACTACACCCTTTCCTTCTCTCATCATCTTTCTCCCTATCAGCTTCGCCGATTTCTTTTTTCCTCACTATGTTATCTTTGCTTCAATATAAATTTATTAAAATCCCACTGTTTCCTTCTCTCATTGGCTTGGCTGATTTCCTTTTTTTCTTATGTCTCTGTATTCTTTTTGGTTTTATTTTTAAACCCCACTGTTTCCTTCTCTCATCAGCTTTCTCCCCATTGCCTTCGCCAATTTCCTTTTTCCTCACTCTTACCTCAATCATGTCTTTAGCACTGCCATCTTGTCCTTCAACACCTATTGATCTGGACAATACACTGCCCAACAACCCCTCCCAAAAGTGATCTTGGGTGTGCCTGTACTTTTCTGACATTGACGAAGAATACATGGAATGTCATGTGATGAATTGGGCTGGAAATCCATGTGCAAAGAAGATTAAATGTGATTGCACTGGTAGTACTAAAGATATGAGCCATCGTATCACTGTGAAACATCAATTGGCCAACCCAAAGTCCAGTGCAATATCCCAAAGCACCAATTGCACTCTTGATTGATTTGTCCAGGCTTCAAAGACTAAACAGGTGAGTTTTTTTTCTGGTTTTCAGGCACTTTACTGATACTCATCCTGTTATGTTTAGAATCGCTCAAAACTTCCCTTGTGTACTTCATCTCTGATTGTGACCTCCCATTGTCTATTACCAAATCAACCTCCTTCCGCGAACTACTTCAAATATGCAATTCCAAGATCTTAGAAATATTAGTTGGACAAGCTGCCATCACCTGCCACTTATCCAGTGTCTATTTTTTCACCAATCACACATTTGCAACATCCTTGAATGCAACAACCAATTGTTGGACCGCAGTCACAGGACATTATTTGGACCCTGATTTCAATCTTAAATCAATCCTGCTTGGTCTAACTGAGATAGAAGGTAAGCTTGTCCTCTTCTTAACCAATAGGGTAGCTTGCTGACAGCCTCTACCAACAAAGGCAATCATTCTGGAATCTTGCTTTCCAATCACTTTCTCCAGGTAATTAACCATTACCAAATTGCCACCAAAATGATCTGCATCACTACTGATAATGCCTCAGTAAATACTCACATGGCTCAAGAAATCAGTTGGAGTGTACCAACTTTCCATGCCAACACCCATTCAATAGGGTATATGGCACATATTATCCACCTGGCTGCTCGCGATGGTCTCAGTGCTCTCACAAATACAAATACCACTGCAACACCAATTGGCCATTGAATGGACTTATCAAATCTCCTGGACATACCTGATGGCACCCATTTGCAATATGACTCAGTCATCTCGCAAATTTCTAAGCTGGGATCTTATTTACAACAAAGCTCACAATGCCGGGAGAAGCTTATTACAACAGTCAATCTAGTCTATGATGGCTCAAAGCCAACAAAAGCATCAACCCTCTTGACACATGTGTTCACAAGATGGAATTCAACTCACGAACTGCTGCAGCAAGCCTTAAATCTCAAGGATGCTTTTAATCAGTTTTGTAGCCCTGACAATATGGCACCATTCCGACTAACACCACTTGAATGGGAAAAGGTAGTGGTAATAGTCAGCTTTCTTCCTCAATTATATGAAACAACCCTTATCATCTGTAAAGAGAAATACCCAACAATAAATCAGGCTTTGCCTCTATATATTTTGCTAATCAAAAGAATTCAAAAAGTAAGTCACTTATGCCAGATAATTATTTATTTGCATATTTACTGAAAATCCTGTACTTGAGGCATCTCAACAATATGATGTAGCTCCCATTGAACCTGCAACCAAATTGATGACTGAAAAACTTTCAAAATACCTCAAAATTTTACTGTGCAAGAAACCGGTCATATGTGTGATGTTCCTTGATCCATGCTTCAAATTTAAGTTTCTCAATACTTATGATTCCACTTTGACTCACTTTGGTACTGTGGTATTCCATACCATTTTTTTTCACCAGGCTCAAGCTCATAGTACCCTATAACAGCAAGAAATCCAGCCTACAGGCAGACTTACACTCAAATTTTACACCAAAAGGTCAATTTTACAGCAAGAAGCTGGATTTAACTCATAAAACCATGGCACAGGCACCAAAGGGAAGTGTATGTGTTTAAAGAAATTATTCAATTTCATTATGCATATCCAAAAAAATCAAGTTACATATAGCAAACTAGTTACAGCAAATAAGGTACCACCCTTCAAATTAAACACCCCACCCAGCTTTACACCCCCTTACAGCCACAGGACTCATGCAGCAAGAAAATGACACATGCATTAGTTATACAGCCAACTTGCATTCAAAGTCACATGATGCAAAGGTCAGCTCCATGGAATTCCTGCAATTCATTTACAACACAGCCCCAGGAGTACCTTATCTTATATCCACAGTAACCCCACTTAAAACCTTAAAACATATTTATTTACACCACTCATCACCTCATGCAAACCAAAGCAAGTTACAACAGGTTGCATGCAGTACACAATTTTAATTAAATCTCAACCACATGACTATGCACAGCATGTGCCAAACTCAAAAATCACATCAGCTCATACATACCAGTAAATTCACCAGTGCAAGAAATTATCACCTGACTTCATTTTAAAGTTCAAAAAGAAGAAAAACAACCATGACACCTGCATAAATTACACATCCACTTCTACCAAACCTAAAATAGGACATATGCAAAGGAATTACAAGGTCATCATGTGATACTGTATCTACCAACAGAATATCATGTGACAGAAAAGAGGCTGTGCACAAGAAAAATACTCAGCCAAAATGAAATCACCTCATGCATGAAAGGAAAATCCAAGAATATCACATCATAATTAGTCCACCAAAGGATAATCATGTGATAAATGGAGGCTGTGCAGAGAGAAAATTATCACCAAACCTTAAATCACCTGACCCATGCAAGAAAGGTCCTCACCAAAAACAGAGTCACATGATGAAATCAAGAGGAATTAAAGTGGAAAAAGACAACTCCCATGGAGGGCCCTCTAGGCTCCCAAAAGGTATAAATAGAGGGGCTCTCTCCCCCAAATCTCAAAATCCCCCCCATGCACAATATATCCTCTGCACATTACAAGCACAGGAATAAGTCATCCCTCACCTGGGAGGTACTCCAGTATATTATAGTAAATTTACTTACCCAGTAGCTAAGCTCAGTGGAAGTATAGTGTTAAAGATTGCCCAGTAGCTAAGCTCAGGGGAATCTTATTATTATTAAAATAAAATCAAAAATTACCCAGTACCCAAGATTAGGGTTACTACTCTATCAAAAATACTTTATCCAGTAAGATTAACACCATTATCAAGACTTAAAAATAACTTACCCCTTTAAAAATCCAATATCAAAGAATCTTACCTTTTAAATTTAACAAATACAGTTTTATCTTATTATTAACCACTCTTAAAAAAAATAACAAACCTTTCAAAAATTATTTTACTATATTAAAACTTTAACTTAACAAAATTACCTTTATCAACACCCATCAAATTTTTCAGAAAACCTTAAACAACCCATCCTACCAAGGATTTATCACCAAGAAGAAACCACTCACCTCAATTTAACCAAAAAAAAAAAAATATTGAAATTAAACAGACAAGTATTCCATTAAGATATCAAATTTAACCAAAAAATACTGACATTATTTTTCATATTATTTATTGAATAGGTCTGATCTGAGACTGCTGAATTTTGTCTTCTGCAGTTGTAAAGCCACTTACTAATTTTATTTTGGTTTGTGAGCTCCAAGGAAGATTTTGTTCAGTATTTTAGGAGGGGCAGGCAACACACCCTTGCCACCCTTGGTTACAGGAGTTATTAGCAATTCAAAACTAGTTACCTGTGATTTCCCCCTCCAGGTACTGCCTCATTTTAATCCCACACAAGAGGAGTTCCCACATCTGGTGTCCCAACAGTGGCCAGATAACCTCAACTTCAATAAAAAAAGAAATTAAAAATCAATAAATTATAAAATTCTTAACTACTCCAAGAATACTATTTTTTATAACAAAAACTGGATTCAAATAATCAAAATCAGCCAAAAACATCATCTCAGGATTCTGAATCAACAACTCACTCTGATCATTACTATTATCCACCAAAGCAAGAAACAAAATTAGGAGAGGAATCAGAAAAATATTCTAATTTTCCTATTGCAACACCAAGAACCAATAAAAGGGACTTGAAGGTTGTGGAGAAATTCTTCCTTGATCTCCTTGAAAGAAATAAAATCAATAACTCAATACCAGAATCAAAGGAAGAAATAAATAAATCAAAAATGGATAAACCTTCATCATCAAAATTACCTGGTAGTATGGAAGAAATTCAGGAAGAAAATCTTAATGAAGAAACTGTGGAAGGACAGGAAGAAATGTCTTCAACAGAGAGACTTCAGCAGAAGATGCTAGAAATGCAAGCAGAATTACTAGCACTAATCAAAAAGGAAGGCAAAAATAAATCATCAAGTTATACTCCACAAAATAGTCCACTTGAAGAACAAACCACTCTTCCAAGATCATTCAGGCAGCATGGATCACCTTCACCTTATCCTAGACCCATGGCCACATCAACACCTTACACAGAACAAAGACCAAGTACTTTACCAAGAAGAGTCAACATTTCTTCCCAAATGCCAACTCCATTACATCAAGAAATTCCAAGAAACACTACTCCAATAGTGAAAATCAGAGCCAAGGATTACAACTTGTGGTTTGATGGAAAGGATGTTTAGAGATTCATCAAGAAAGTTGAAAATATTGCAGAAATTGAAGGAGCAAGTGGAAGAGACATTGCAAGACAAATAGCATTTTGGACAAAAGATGAAGAGATCAGTTATCATATTGAAGGAATGCCAGGATATGAAACAGCTGATTGGGATCAATTGAAAGTGGATATGAAAAGAAGATGGGGAACAGTCTCACCTGAAAGAAGATACAGATTATCCTCAATCACTGATTTATTCACAAAAACTCAACAAGAAGGTGGAATAAGAAACATGACTCAATACAGAAAATTCATTGGGGAATATGAAGCAATCATCACTTACCTCAAAAGATACCAATATATCCAAGGTGATATCAATCATAACCAGGAGATATTGGCCAGCCTTTCCACTAGTGTTCAAGAATCAATTTACAAAGAAATGATTAAAGACAGAGCTATGGTTCAAGCCTTGGATGGAGGTTACATCATTCCAAGATTGGATATTTTGAAATTATACATTGAACAAGACTTGGAGGCCAAGGTACTTATTCAACAAAAAGAATTTTCTAAACCAAAACCTCCAGAAAAGAAAACAAGATTTGAGGATGAAAGCTGGGATGAAGTTTTAAAACAAGTAAAAGAACTCACCCAAAAGATCAAAAATCCTCCACAACCAGAACCTCAGCCAAGAAATGAGGGAAAAGAATCAGTTAAAGAAGTTTTAAATCAACTCAAAACCCTTTCAGAAGCAGTTAATCCACCAAGAAGGAACTGGAACAATAATCAAGAGCAAAGATTTCCCCAAAATAATCAGCCATACAGGCAAAGGAATCCTTTACCCCCACTTTCATCCAGTTACCAACCTTACATACCAGCTCAGATGGCTCCAAGACCACCAATGAAATGTGCTTACTGCAAGGAAGAAGGACATTCAGCAACTAGATGCACTCACCTTGCTGAAGATTTAGACAGAAGAATTTTCAGAACCCAAGGAGCATCTTACCTCTTCCCCAATTATCAGAGAGTACCTATGGAGGGAAATGAAAGTGCCAAAGACATAGTCAGGGCTTTTGCAAAAGAACAAGCAGAACTCAACAAGAAATTTATGGAAAAACCTACTGTGAAACCAAAACCAGAAGAGGAGTTTAAGCCCACTGAAAAGAAATCAGAAGATAAATCAACCTCAATTGCTCATGTTGAAGATTGGTCAAATTGGAAACCACCTACCATTTCCTCAGCCAATGACCCATTTGAATCACATATTGGATTAAGGCAGACCAAGCAAAGAATGGAAAGACAATCCCAAAGTCAAGAGCCAAAGAAAAAAGCAGAAATTCCAGGAACTTACATTGAAGAAGAAAAGGAAGAAGAAAGAGTTATAATTCCCACCAAATTCCAAAATTCAAATATTCCAAAACCAGACCAACCTGAGGAGGAAATTGAGAATATTGTCAATAAGAATGAAGATGAAGAAATTCCAAAACAAGAAAAGAAAGTCAGCAAGCCTCAAAAGAAACAAGTTGAAACTAAATTGGAAATTGACAAAATTATTAAGAAAATTATGCAACAAAAGATCAACCTCACCATTGAAGAAATTTTGAGGATGTCACCCAATTTTGTCCATAAATTACAAGAATTATCAGAAAAAGACAAGGAGAAAATTAAATCACTCAACTCACTGGATCTTCAAGAAAGACTATTAACATTTGGATTCAAAGAAATACCAAAGCCCAAGATTCATTATGCTTGTCCTTTGGGATTCATGGAAATCTTCATTGGAAAGGAAGAATATCCTATCAGAGCATTAGTGGACACTGGGGCAGAACTCAACATTATACCAGAAGAAATAGCAATCAAAGCCTCACTCACAACAAGAAATCTTAACATGAACCTCAGAGGTATTGGAGGACATACCACTTCATTAGTTGCACTTTCAGAATTTACTCCAATTATTTTGGCTTCAGGTGAAGAAACTCAAATCCACTTTTTTATTGCCAAAGGATCTGTCCATACAGTACTGGGAAGACCTTTCTTGGCAGACAACAACATCAGACTAGAATTCTCCCATAAACAAGGAGAGATACTCAGTTATCAAGAACCTGATGGAAGAAGATTATGCATTCAAATATGCAAACCCCAAGCACTTGGATGGCAAACTGGTCCACCTAGAGGAATGGATTTATGCAATATGGCAACATTGGTCAGAAATACCCCAGGAAAGAAGAATCAAAATGCAAAAAGAGGCAATACCATAATCAATTTAACCCAGAAGACCCAAGAGGTATCCATATCTCCAAAAAGTGATGAATTTGGCCAAAATTTACAAAATAACAAATGGCCAAGCAATCCCAAAAGACAACTTGAATACTCAACCTCTGAAGATGAATTACCCAATATAAGTTACAAGCCAATTAACAATAAGGAAGAAACATTCCAAATTTTGGTGGATGGAAATGAGAAAATAGATGGAAACCCTTTCAAACCTAAACCCAAAAAGAAGAAAGTCAGACTTAGTCAACATCATGAGCTCTCAGATAAAGAAATTATAAATGAAATTGAAGAAGACCTCAAAATTATGGAAGAAAGAGACAAAAACACATACCATATCAACTTCTTGGACAGACCATTGAACAACCAAGAAGAACCTTATGAATGGCAACTGGAAAACCCTGAATTCATCCAACAACCTCCCAATGAAGATGATGAAACAGAATCCATCCTAGAAAATGAATACAACTACATTTACTTGCCATATATCACTTTTGAAGATATTTATGGGGATGAAGCTCAAGAAATTTTATGTGAAGATAAATATTTATATCACCTTCCAGGAGAAAACTTGAACAAAATCCAATTCCTAGAACTATTAACTGAAGAGGGAATTAAAGGTAACCTTGAAAACAAATGCTGGGATGAAATATTTGAAATGGCCACACTACCAAGAAGAGGACTTTACTTCAATCAAATTTGGGCCCAGTGGTACCTTGGTTTGAATGGATCAACAGACCAAACTGGAATACTGAAATGGGTTGGAGATGGATATATATTCATTGATGAAAACTTATGGTGGTCAGAATTTCCACCAGAACAAGAAATTGGGGAAAGAAATGCCTTTTTGGAAGCCCTCAAAGATCTTATTTTGGCCAGACTACTCAACAGACACTTACCTTTCCCCCTTGGGGGAGCTCCACCTTAAATAACATCAACAAAATCAAGAAATTTTCTTTAAAATGTATCAGTATCAGTATCATCAAAAAAAAAAAAAAAAAAAAAAAAAAAAGTATCATTAGTTTCTTCTCTATTTTCCTCCAATGGCAGTGACTTCCTGCCTTAACAAAGAAGAAATTCATCAACAAATTATCCCTTAAAAATTAAAAATAAAAAATATAAAAAAAAACCTTACATTAAAAAATATAAAACAATCACCTCCACCATGGCCAATTCACCAATTTTTTGGATTTTATGGGGAAGAATTAATAAAAGAAGACCCAATTATCAATGAAGAACTTCATTGGTCACCAGAAGATGAAGATTTCAATAAAGAAAACCTTTGGCACTTTAAGAATATTTCATCAATATCAAGAAACCAAGAAATTGAAGAAATCAAGGAATTGCTGAAAAGTTTGGAGGTTTCTGACAAAACCAATGATCAAATTACTCAAGAATTAATGGACCAATTAAATTTCAAACTATCAAGGTCCATCTTAAAGACACATCACAGCTCTAAAAATCAAAAATCAAATAAAATAGTCAGATTTCAACTCAATTAATCACTAGGCAGTGACCTCCTTCCTTATCAAAGAGGAAAATCAATTCTTATCAACCAAAATCACCAATTTCACTCACCCAAAATCAAGCATCATTAGGCAGTGACCTCCTGCCTTATCAAAGAGGAATATCAACTCTCATAAGCTCAAATAAATAATTTCACTCACCCAGAAAAAGAAACAACAACTAACCAAAAAATCACTAGGCAGTGACCTCCTGCCTTACCAAAGAGGAATAACCAAATTCTTACCCAAAAAAATTATCATCCAAAACCCTGGGAGCTATCAAGCTCTTGACAGAAACTTCCTGCTTCAACAAAGAATATTACCATTTCATCAAGTTTAAATAATTAAACAACAAAAAAGTCATTCAAATAGATTTGATACTATTTTCAAGTGAACTTACCTTTAAAACTTCAAAAAAATCTATCAACAATCATATAAAAAAACCCTAAAGCATGGAATCATGGACCTTACCTAAATAAAATAACAGGTCAATGGCTACAGAAATTAGCTGGAATGAGGAAGAATGTTGGATCAATACCAATTATCAACCAAGAATTAGTCAAGAAAATAATTGGTCAAAGGAATTAATTTGAAGAAATTTCACCTGCTAAGTCCTCAATTCCATGCTTAATAATCCATACTATTTTCATTTATATTATTATTGTTTATTTCTTCAATTTTTTATTTACTATTTCTTATCTTTCCTCTTTACAATTCAATTCTTTTTCTTATTAAAAAAAAGTAACACAAAATAAAAAATCAGCTTCAATAATATAAGCTTTGAAGGAATAAATAGAACATAAGCTTACCTAATGTCAAATGTTTTTTCTTATACTTATATTTATTTATTTTTTACTAAAAATCAAAAAAAAAAAAAAAAAAAAAAAAAATTAGTATTAAATTTAAAATACTAAAAAAAAGAAAAGAAAAACAATCAGTTTTCATTCAGTTCATATCGGTAGCTGATTAATTTTTTTTTAAAAAAAAAAAAAAAAAAAAAACTCACATTATATGAGGGATCTATTTCATTCATTTTAAATCTATTCTTATTCTCTTATCAATTTTATTTTATTTCTTATTTTCTGCAAAAAAAAGGGAAGTGATAGAGTAAATATTTTTCAAAGCTTTAATAAATAATATATCTTCAACTATAAAGAAAACAATAGATAGGCTTAAGATTCCTTATTGCTTTAGCTATACATTTTATTGAAGTTAAATTAAATTAATTTCAATTGATTTAACTCTAATTTATATTGTAGAAACCAGCTTTACTCATATTTCAACTTGAACTTAACTTGGGTTTATTGTTTAGTTATTTTTAGAAAAAAGTGGGGGAAAGAGAAGAAAACCAAGAGGAGGCGGTATTTATAGTAAAATTCTATTGAGGCTGACTTGTGGTTTCTGACTCAGCAGGTACAACCAATCAACACTCTAACTTCACTCTGCAGATATCAGTGCACAGCCTAGAACAAGTTGCTTGGATCTTGCACTCATGCAAGATTTGACACATTAAATGCATTAGCATCAAAGCAAATCATGGGCTAACGCTGACACAGCTGTTGAAGCCCTCCTTAAATTCCATTTTCTCAATTTAGGCGATATAATGAAGATAGTCCCCAAATCGATTTCAGAAAATTTAACAACTACAGCTACAGTGCAAGGAGTCGTAGCTCAAGCAGTCAAAGTAGCTAAGATAACCAAGCTGTATAGTAATTACAGCGGATAATGGACGAGAACATAATTAAATTATACTAAAGATTACAACACCAAATTAAAAACTGAGAACAATCCCACAACATCAACTAAGCTTCTCAAATGCGTGGTACATCTGTACTTGTTACTTAACCCATTTTATTTTCCGACAGAATCGAGATCGTGAGCTATGGGCTTTAAGAGGAAAAGGCTGTGATTGCATTGGGCGATATCTATCACAAAAAACAATTATCACCTACCTAAATTAGTCTTGGCATCTCTCATTAACCCCATAAGACAGGTCCAAATAAACAAGCCCGATGGATACAGTATTTCCATTTAACAAGTGCGAGTCCTGCACTGAAGTAATAATACACAACCTTAATACCAGGCCCAAATAAAAATTAGTCTGCAGGGCATTTATTCTTTTAAACGATTGAATTACAACAGAAAGCCAAAGAAGCTGGCAGAAACACTAAACCAAAGGAATAAGCAAGGAAACACAATTCGCTACAATGTTGACGAAAGATATGATAAGACTTTGCCGACTAACGCCCTCCCCAGTATCAATCACAGGTCCACTTTGGCAGGCTGATTTAGCTTGGAATTGTGTTTAAACAGCTGTCATCACCAGTCAATTTGATCGGAGGAGCTTCCGGTTAAAAGGAGAGAATGAAAACAGCTGTATATGGCAATAAGGGGATCCAATTACTAATTCCTTAAACAAGGGAGGTCAAGATACCGGACTTTAGGCACGGGCAACAGCAATATTGTCAATTTTTTTTATTGGCGGATTTAGCTCGGTTATTTGATTCCACAGCAGACCATGCCAGTTGATGTGGTTATGATCACATCGGAAGGCTATTTTGAAGGTCGCAATTGATATAAGGTGTATTAAACCCCTACAAGCACAAAAGAAAAGCACCCACCCGAACCATTCTAAAAGCCCTTGAAGGGTGTTCCAACATTCTTAACCTCGAAAATAGTCACTCGGAGTGGTTTAAAGTTTCATTTGGGCTTATCAACAACCATCAACACCACAACAGCCCACCCGATGCACTGGTTCACAGTAAAAAGAAAATAAAGCCACCCAATGAGGTGTGGCGCCTTAAAAATTGTTCAAGCCACCTCAAAAACAATACCAAGATTGCACGACCATATTTTAAGCCCCATGAGGGGTATATAAGTATTAAAACAAATAACAAACCGCTCCAAAACATTTCAGAATATTTAGTGCACGAGGGCAACAGAATACAGGCAACATTGGATTTAGATTGGTTGAAGTATTACATGGAAACCATCTATATTTGAACTGAAGGTTTAGAGACACCTTCCAACTACCAAAACACCCAACCCGACTCAAGTACAAGTACCCAGATCATGTACAACACCATCCCACTATCAAAGCCCCCAATAAGATTCAATTACAAGTACAGCATAGGGGTAGTTGGCCTCTGAATCAGTCTATCTGATTAACAAAACCCCAGGAAACCTTTAAATTACATATGCGAAGCATCTTTGCTGAATTACATGGTGTCCTGACAGCTTTTGATACAAAATCTGTGGACCCGAAGCTTATTAAAGGGTTCAAAAGTCTGATCAACCGGGGAAATAAACCACCCGAAGCTGATGAGAGCACAATAAAAGTGCTTTTAAAATAAAAAAAAAAAAAAAAGCTCACCCGATTCTATTCTACACAACGTAGGGGGTGGGTAGTATAACCACTCTAAATGTCTCTGCAACCACCCGACTGCATTTAGAGGATCCTCCAACCAGCATAGAAGCCAACAAAATTAATTATAATCATAAAAAAGGAGTATATAAGTACCATTAAGCTCTTAGCACACAACCCAAAGCTATGTCTTCATCATACATGACAGAACCTGTTTTATAACTTTGACAAAGCTTATCAGACAAAAGGCTACAAAAAAAAAAAGTCCTGAACAAGACTTAAAACTGTTTATTTTCTATTTTTATTATTATTAAAGCTTAATATTACTGATGTTTTTTTCTTTTGATTAATGTATTTCATAAATTAAATAAAGAAGCCCTCATCAAGGCTTTAAACTGATAGTTTCCTTTTATTTTTTATATTTATATTGAGCTGACATTTTCTACTCTTAATTGCTCAAGGGCTATAAAAAAAAAGATGTCCTCAGCAAGACATTAAACTGCTGGTTTCTGCTTTCATTTTTAATCTTCTGGCTATTTATTTTACTTGAAATGATTTTCTATTTTTTTTTTACAGGGCTTTAAAATAATTTAATTAAACAAAAAAAAATGTCCTGAGCAAGACATTAAACTGCTGAATTTTTCTTTCATTTTCTCCTTAATATTAAATTAAACTGACATATTTTACCTTTTATGTGCTACAGGGCCATAAAGGACAATCCTAGCCCTCATCAAGGCTTTAAACTGATGGGTTTTTTTTATTTTTTATTTTGTGTTATAATTATATTTAAACTGACATATCTTATTTTGGTGTGCTACAGGGCATACAAAACAAAAAATGCCCTCAGCATGGCTTAAAACTGCTTGGTTTGACTTTTTATTTATTTTATTCCTCTTTCCCCTATTAATACTGAAATTATGATTTGGATTTGATACAGGTGTTTATCATTCAAGAATTTTCCTGATGCTATAAGCATAAGACTTATAAAAAATAATAAGTCCTCAACAAGACTTCAAAATGTTGGATTTTATTTTATTGATGATTTATAAAATAACAATAAATTAACAAAAAAAAATAAAAAAATAAAAAAAAATAAAAAAAATAAAAATAAAAAAATAAAAAAAATAAAAATTATTGTTTACTTTTTACAGGGCTAAAAAAAATAATAAAGCCCTCAGCATGGCTTAAAACTGCTTTGTTTTATTCATTATTTGATTCTTGTTTCATTTATCAATGCTAACATGATTTTCCATTTTTGATACAGGAATATTTCAAAACAAAACAAAAATAGTATATATATATATATATATATTTAATGACTTAAGAAGGTTGAAATAAACAAAAAATGCCTTCAGCATGGCTTAAAACTGCTTTATTCATTTATTACTTTCAAGCTTTATTATGGCTTTACAATAATTTAATTAAACAAGAAGCCCTGGGCAAGGCTTTAAACTGCTCAATTTTATATTATTCTATCATTTTTTTGAATTAATTATTTTACTGACAATTTTGTTTTATTTTCTACAGCTTTGATCAATCAACATATATAAAATAACAAAAAAAAACATGAATCAATATATATAACAAAATGAGGGTTGAAATAAAAAAAAAAGCCCTCATCAAGGCTTTAAACTGATGATTTTTTATTAATTTTAACAATATTTTATGTTTTTATGACTGTTTCAATTTAAAAAAAAAAAAAAAAAAACTTCTGATTATTGATTTTTACAGGAAATTCAAAAGGAAAACAATTAAAAAAAAAAGGGGGGGCTATAAATTAAATAACAAAAAACAAGCCCTCAGCATGGCTTAAAACTGCTTAATTTCATCTATTATCATGATTTAATTAATTTGACTGACCATGTTTTTTTTTTTTTTTTTATGAAGAAACAGGGATACAAACAAAAAAAAAATAATAATAATACAAATAAGCCCTTAGTATGGCTATAAACTGCTGGTTTTAAGTTTTCTATCTTGCATTTTTTATGCTGATTTTATTTTTTTTATTCTTTCAAGTAGGACTTATAAAGGATATGTGTCCTCAGCAAGACATTAAACTGCTAAATTTTACATTTTGACAATTAAACCATACTGAAATACTTTATTTTGAATACTACAGGACTTCAATATAAAAAAAAAAAAAAAAAAAAAAAAAAAGGGCCCTGTGCAAGGCTTTAAACTGCTCAATTTTATATTATTTTATCATTTTATTGACTTAATTATTTTACTGACAACTTTATTTTATTTTTTTACAGCTTTCATCAATCAATATATATAAAATAACAAAAGAAAGATAAATATATATGTCAGATTGAAAAAAAAAACAGAAAAGCCCTCAGCATGGCTTTAAACTGCTGGTTTTCTTATTTATCTTACTTAATTTAGCTTATTAATTATTATTTTTCATTCTGCAGGGCTACAAAAAAAAACAGAAAAGCCCTCAGCAAGGCTTTAAACTGCTGGAATTTTTTTTTCATTTTCCCCTTAATATTACATGATACTGACATATTTTATTCTGAATGCTACAGGTGTTCATAATGAAAATAGGTCTCTGATTTTATAACCTCAAAAGTATTTTTCAAAGTGAAAATGAGTCCTCAATAAGACTATAAACTGTTTAATTCAATTTACAACTTGGCTTTGAAGATAAATCAAAACCAAGATTCTCAACAAGGACTCTAAGTAAAAAAAAAATTAATTAACCAAGAGTCCTCAATAAGACTATAAACTGTTTAATTCAATTTTCAACTTGGCTTTGAAGATAAACAAAAACCAAAATTATCAACAAGAAATAAAGCAGTTACCAACAAAACAATAAACCAATGGTCCTTGGCAAGACCATAAACTGCCCCCTTCAAAGATCAAGAAATTCCTTCAAATATGAAAAACAAATCATTAAGACTATCAACAAGGACCAAAGCAACACAAGATATGGTCCTTGGCAAGACTATAAACTACCTAAGGGGCATATCCCATTCATGATCTCAAGAATATTCTATTTATTCATTATTTTTATTATACTTTTCCTACTATTACAACAAGAGCCATTAAGTTGGCTTAATTTTTCAACTCAATAATAACAATAATTAAAAAAAAAAAAAAAAAAAAAAAAACTCTACATCAAGTGTTATTTTTTTTAAAAAAAATGATCAATTTATTTGAAATATTTCTTCAATTACAAGAAAGTGATTGGAATTTGTTTGAAAAGAAGAAGTATTTGTGCCATGAAGGCATTAATTGAACTCTGAAGGAGTTATTTATATTAAAAACTCATAAATTGATGACATAATTTGGGGAAGTTACATATTAATAACACCTCAATGTGCTGTTTATTCCAAATGGAATTGGAAAAGCCCCCCAAAAGCAAACAAGAGTTTTTTAAAATTGTACAAATTTTCAATTTCACTGTTTATATTTTTTTTAACAACTCAAATGCATTTATGGGTAACAGAAAATCTGAACCATAAAGGGGATGGACTTGAAATAAAGTCTGAGTCACAATGATGATTCCAAAAAGGAAGAGTTGTGGCATCATAAGGGTCATTATATGATTAAAGGACTCAAATTATGATCATTCAACTATGTAATATTAATCATAAATACTCTCAAGAGCACCAATTTTTACTGATTGGCATAAATTACCACCTTCAACCAAACAGTTCCATGATCTTAATTGTGATTCAGGCTTATTTCTCTTAAATTGTGATTTTTACTCAGATATCTCAGTTAATGGGTATTTTATACTTACAGTAAAAGAATAAAAAAATAAAAAAAATAAATAAATAAAAAAATTTATTGAATAATCATTAAAATAAAATTATGTATATTTACTGTATCATTATTTATCCTCATCAAAAGCACTATAACAAATAAGGGGTGGGTAAACTTATTTCTTACACTATCCCTTATAGTGGAAGTTTTGGGGGAATGAGGATATATCCTCTTGAAAATTTAAAAACCAACTCAAGATTTTTAAATGGAGAGGGGGGCCCTCATCCAAACAAATAAATATTATTAAAAAAAATAACAATAATAATCAATAAATTAATATTAAAATCAATTTTAAATCACCTTATTATTACAATTTTTTATTTTTTCATTTATTTATAACAGGTATAATTCAGGAATACAAAAGAACAAAAGGACATAAATCATTTTGAAGAAATAGCAAGAGAATTGGGAAACAACTTATCATAGGACAATTATTCAAAATAGTGAAAATGAAGAAGATTATTTATGAAGAAAAGCAGGAGTTCCTTATGGATTGACCTTTGGACAGAACAAGACCTTGGACACTTCTTTGATTCTGGATTGAAACTCTATTGGGATTCAAGAATCAATGGCCAGGATTTATGGACTGAAGGATGATTCATTGGATTAATTATTGACTCAGGACTCACTCAACATGATGGACCAACAAGATGATGTAAAACACTCAACTCAAATTGCCCTTGGGATTTTAAAGAAGATTGAAGACTCAAGAGGTCCTCAGCATGACACTAAACTGCTTCCCCTGTAGACTTGGGCAGGGAAACTTATAAAAAAAATAATAACAGCCAAGAAGCTGGAGGGGATTGTCCTAGTCAGGAGAAGTGCTGAAGGACCATTTTTGTCCTTAGCATGACAATAAACTGCTCCCTTTGTGTAACAGGAACAAGGGACTTACAGGTGTTTAGCATTATCAAATTGGGCAAAATGAACAAAGTGAAGTCTCAAGCCATCAATTAAGACAGGAAAATTCCTTATCAAGAAATAAAACAACCAGAAGAATCTTGCATCAAGTGGGAATCATGAAGATTGAAGAATAAAACAAGAGTCAAGTGGAATCCAAAATCAAGCCCAAAGGAGCTCAACAATAAAGATAAGCCCTTGGATTAGGCCAGGAGGTCCTTGTATGACTTAAACTGCAGGACTTGTATACCTAATATACAGGGGTTACACACCTAGTTGTGGGTCCTGTATGACCTTAAACTACATTTTTTATGAAAGAAAGAAGAAAGAAGAATTGTGAAGACCTCAAGATTTCAGGACACTAGCAAATTCTTGAAAATAATTAAAAGAAAGAAGAAGAATCAAAATAACTAATTAAAGATGGAACACCAAATTTTAGCAGCCAAATACAAATCAGTCCTGAAGAAGGTGAGACCAGTCAATGAGCCAATGCCTCAAGACCTTAACCCACCTTTGGAAAGACCACCTTTGTCAAGAGATCCTTATGAAACACCCTTATCACCAAACCCACCTATATTTCAAGAAACTTTCAAGGTCACCCATGAAAGACTCCAAGCAGTCAATTTTGGCCCACCAGGATGGTTATCAAATGAAGAAATCAATTTACTCAAAAATGTTATTACCTTAAGGGAAAAAGCAATAGCTTTCTGTGAAGAAGAAAGAGGATTACTCAAGCACTCATATGGAAAACCTTACAAGATACCAGTAATACCTCATGAACCTTGGCAGAAGAAACCAATTCCCATTCCCAAATCAATTTTACCTCAGTTTACTGAACTAATAAGAGAAAGAATCAGGACTGGACTCTATGAGCAATCCACTTCAAGCTACACCAGCCCAATCTTTTGTGTGGCCAAATCAAATGGAAAACTCAGAATTGTCCATGACCTTCAAGAACTCAACAAAGTCACCATCAAGGATGCTGGCTTACCACCTCATATTGAAGAATTTGTAGATGCATTTGCAGGAAGAGCATGCTATGGACTAGGAGATATCATGGGAGGATATGATGAAAGAGAATTAGATGTCACTACAAGACCCCTCACTACTTTTGAAACACCCCTTGGAAGGATGCAACTCACAAGACTACCCCAAGGAGCCACCAACTCAGTAGCAGTATACCAAGCCCAAATGACCTGGATACTTCAAGAAGAAATACCAGAAAGTGTAGGAATTTTTATTGATGATGGAGGAATAAAAGGGCCAAGATCACTTTACAACCAAGAAACACTACCAGAAAACCCCTCAGTCAGAAGATTTATATGGGAATATGCCATAACCTTAGAAAGAATTTTATTCAGGATTGAAGAAGCAGGCCTTACTATCTCAGGCTCAAAGTTTGCATGCTGTGTTCCAGCTTTGGACATAGTAGGGCATGTTGTATCATTCAAAGGAAGAACAATCTCAAAACAAAAGATCAACAAGATTCAAAATTGGCCAACACCTCTCAACAAAAAGGAAATAAGAGGATTTCTTGGTCTTTGTGCTTATGTAAGGATGTTTATTGAAAACTTCTCACAAGTTGCATCACCACTCAGAAGGCTCACCAGAGAAGATGTTGACTGGGATTGGGATCAAAAATGTGAAGAAGCTTTCCATAAGCTCAGAAGAATAGTTGGAGAAGAAATAACTCTCAAGAAATTGGATTATGACAAAGGAGCAGGAAAAATTAAGCTAGCAGTAGATTCAAGCTACATTGCTGCAGGAGCAGTACTCACTCAAGAAGATAAAGAAGGAAAAGACAGACCAGTATTATATGAATCAATAACTTTTTCAAAATTAGAATCAAAATACTCACAACCCAAATTGGAACTCTGTGGAGTTGCAAGAATTCTCAAGAAACTTCAAACAATACTTTGGGGACAACATTTTGAATTACAGGTTGATGCCAAGGCCTTAATTGAAATGATAAACACCCCTTGCTTACCCAATGCCCCCATGACAAGATGGGTGGCTTTCATTCAACTATTTTCCTTTGATTTGGTACACAAACCAGGGAAAACTTTCACTATGCCAGATGGGCTCTCCAGAAGACCAAAAAACTCAGAAGAAGATGAGGATGCACCAGAATTTGATGAAGAAGAAGATTGGATCAAGCCACACCCTGGATTTGGGGCTAAGAATGTAAATTCACTCCATTTTTCAGGAGTACAAGTACCAACCAAACAAGAAGGATTTTGGAAGAGAATGCAAGAATACTTAAGTACAATGAAAAAACCACAATCAAGTAAAGATGAAGAATTTAGAAGGATAAAAAGAAGGTCATCCAACTTTTTCTTGGAAGATGGCCAGCTCAAAAGAAGAAATAACCCTAACCCTCAATTGGTAGTATCAAGTCAAAAAGTTCAAAGATACATTTTAAAGTCACTTCATGAAGATATGGGCCACAGAGGAGAAAATGAAACTTACAGAAGAATTAAAGCAAGATATTGGTGGGAAGGAATGAAGAAATCAGTCAAGAAATGGGTTCAATCTTGCCTGGCCTGCCAAAAGAGAAGTCAAAACTTACAAAGGGAACAAGGAAGGCCTACAGCAACATCAACAATCTTTGAAAGGGTAAGCATGGATGCAGTCCATATCAAATCTGGAAGATGGAAATATATGGTTGTGGCCAGAGATGATTTTTCAGGATGGCCAGAAACAGTTGGACTAGTCAAATTAACAGCAAAAGCAGTTGCAGAATGGTTCACCTCAGAATGGATATGCAGGTATGGCTCACCAAAAGAAGTAACTGTTGATGGGGGGCCAGAGTTTGGAAAAGAATTGCAAGATGCAGTAAAGAAAGCAGGATCAAGGATCAGAGTAACCACACCTTATTACCCAGAGTCTCAAGGAATGGTTGAAAGGGGCCATAAACAGCTTAAAGATGCATTAGTCAAGATGTGTGGAGAAAATGGAGGAAAATGGAAAAAATATCTACCTTTGGTTACCTTGGCTGACAGAATCTCCACTAAAAGGACAACTGGTTTCTCACCATATGAACTCCAATTTGGACAACTACCAGTATTACCAATTGACATTGAAACAAAAACATTTTTAGCAGTAGAATGGCACAAAATATCCACAACTGAGGAATTACTGGAAGCCAGAGCCAAACAGCTGGAAGGAAAAGAAGAGATGAGAAGAAAAGCAGCAGAAAAACTCAAAAAATCAAGGGAAGACTCAATGAAATATTGGGATAGAAGAATGGCACACCAACTAAGGTCACCACTCAATCCAGGAGATTTGGTTCTGGTTTACAACAAAGCAATAGAAACTAATTGGGGACTACTTTTCAAAAACAAATGGAATGGGCCCTACAGAATAATCAGACAAATAAACAATGGACCATATGAACTTGAGGAACTTGATGGAACAGAATTAGCAAGAAGATTTGCAGCATCTCAAGTCAAGAGGTTCTACCCAAGAGGAAAGTTGATAGACACAAAAGAAGACACAGAAGAAGAGGAAAGTGAAGAAGATGAATCAATAAATGAGGAAGAGGTATTGGAGGAAACCACAGAATCAGATGAAGGATAGAGAGCTCTCACCTGGAATGCTGGGGACAGCATTAAATGGAGAGGGGGATGTGGTATTCCATACCATTTTTTTTCACCAGGCTCAAGCTCATAGTACCCTATAACAGCAAGAAATCCAGCCTACAGGCAGACTTACACTCAAATTTTACACCAAAAGGTCAATTTTACAGCAAGAAGCTGGATTTAACTCATAAAACCATGGCACAGGCACCAAAGGGAAGTGTATGTGTTTAAAGAAATTATTCAATTTCATTATGCATATCCAAAAAAATCAAGTTACATATAGCAAACTAGTTACAGCAAATAAGGTACCACCCTTCAAATTAAACACCCCACCCAGCTTTACACCCCCTTACAGCCACAGGACTCATGCAGCAAGAAAATGACACATGCATTAGTTATACAGCCAACTTGCATTCAAAGTCACATGATGCAAAGGTCAGCTCCATGGAGTTCCTGCAATTCATTTACAACACAGCCCCAGGAGTACCTTATCTTATATCCACAGTAACCCCACTTAAAACCTTAAAACATATTTATTTACACCACTCATCACCTCATGCAAACCAAAGCAAGTTACAACAGGTTGCATGCAGTACACAATTTTAATTAAATCTCAACCACATGACTATGCACAGCATGTGCCAAACTCAAAAATCACATCAGCTCATACATACCAGTAAATTCACCAGTGCAAGGAATTATCACCTGACTTCATTTTAAAGTTCAAAAAGAAGAAAAACAACCATGACACCTGCATAAATTACACATCCACTTCTACCAAACCTAAAATAGGACATATGCAAAGGAATTACAAGGTCATCATGTGATACTGTATCTACCAACAGAATATCATGTGACAGAAAAGAGGCTGTGCACAAGAAAAATCCTCAGCCAAAATGAAATCACCTCATGCATGAAAGGAAAATCCAAGAATATCACATCATAATTAGTCCACCAAAGGACAATCATGTGATAAATGGAGGCTGTGCAGAGAGAAAATTATCACCAAACCTTAAATCACCTGACCCATGCAAGAAAGGTCCTCACCAAAAACAGAGTCACATGATGAAATCAAGAGGAATTAAAGTGGAAAAAGACAACTCCCATGGAGGGCCCTCTAGGCTCCCAAAAGGTATAAATAGAGGGGCTCTCTCCCCCAAATCTCAAAATCCCCCCCATGCACAATATATCCTCTGCACATTACAAGCACAGGAATAAGTCATCCCTCACCTGGGAGGTACTCCAGTATATTATAGTAAATTTACTTACCCAGTAGCTAAGCTCAGTGGAAGTATAGTGTTAAAGATTGCCCAGTAGCTAAGCTCAGGGGAATCTTATTATTATGAAAATAAAATCAAAAATTACCCAGTACCCAAGATTAGGGTTACTACTCTATCAAAAATACTTTATCCAGTAAGATTAACACCATTATCAAGACTTAAAAATAACTTACCCCTTTAAAAATCCAATATCAAATAATCTTACCTTTTAAATTTAACAAATACAGTTTTATCTTATTATTAACCACTCTTAAAAAAATAACAAACCTTTCAAAAATTATTTTACTATATTAAAACTTTAACTTAACAAAATTACCTTTATCAACACCCATCAAATTTTTCAGAAAACCTTAAACAACCCATCCTACCAAGGATTTATCACCAAGAAGAAACCACTCACCTCAATTTAACCAAAAAAAAAAAAATATTGAAATTAAACAGACAAGTATTCCATTAAGATATCAAATTTAACCAAAAAATACTGACATTATTTTTCATATTATTTATTGAATAGGTCTGATCTGAGACTGCTGAATTTTGTCTTCTGCAGTTGTAAAGCCACTTACTAATTTTATTTTGGTTTGTGAGCTCCAAGGAAGATTTTGTTCAGTATTTTAGGAGGGGCAGGCAACACACCCTTGCCACCCTTGGTTACAGGAGTTATTAGCAATTCAAAACTAGTTACCTGTGATTTCCCCCTCCAGGTACTGCCTCATTTTAATCCCACACAAGAGGAGTTCCCACAGTACCTCTCCAGCACATTTGAGAGCTATCTTTGAAGAAGACGCAAGGTTTAATTTTGAAGAAGCCACTCCAGCTGACAATAATGCTGAGATACCCAGCACAACCACTACCAATTGCCAGGCTTTATACAATGAGATGTATCCAACATCTTCAATAGAGGCCAGCACCTTGGAAAGCGAGATTGAATGATTTCTTTCAGAGCCTCCTGAATGCAAGTAGACCAATATCCTACTCTTTTGGAAGAGTAGGAAATAAATGTTCCCAACCCTTTATGTAATGGCCCGCAAATACTTATCAATACCAGCCACCAGCTCTCCCTCAGAGCTTGTTTTCTCAGGAGGGCGCAAAATCCTTAGCTATCAGCAGGCAACTTTGTCAAGTATGCATGTGGAGCAATTGGCTTGTGTAAAGAACTGGGCATGGGTCTTTGGCCCCATTTATTATTCTAATTCCTAGGTGGTTTACTTTTTATTACTTAGTATTTTTATGATGAAAAAAATGAAATTATACATGCAAAATTAAGCCAGTCCCCTGTTGGGGTTAGCCATTTAGCCCATTCCCCATTCCATTTGGGAATAACACTTTTTTGGATAAAAAATCATGGGCCCATCTTTCAGATGGAAGGGAATTCCCCTAAATTGCGGGAACGTGGAGCACCCTGACTAATTAGGCTAATGAAGTCCTAAGTGAGAGAGTTTGACTGATAGTATATGAAATGTGAGTGTCTGATTTGGAAATCAGGTATGCCGTATTTACTATTATCTCACAGATTCACATTAATACAGGCTTTGAGTTCCCCCCTGAAGACCCTGTGTTTTTTGCTTATTTTTAACCTGTTTTTTTTCTCAAGGTTTTTTAAATTCAATTATTTCCCATTTCTTTAAGCCTTCTATGTTTCCTTTTCTTGGTCTAAATTTGCTTCAATGCCATGGTACTCTCCACGTCAAGAATTCATTTGTGAACTGAACAAAACAAGTAAGAAGGCAAAAATGAAATTAGTCTTTTCTTGGCTCCAAATTTTGCTTGCACCCAAATGGCCAACAATTGGCACTTTTTTGGGTAACAATTGCGCACTAACAGAATTGATGTTAGAATGGTTCTTTAGTCAACATCTGCATGTGGAAGCTATGCTTCATAGAGCTTTAAGTAGCTGGTATGTTTTAATTTAGACTTCCTAAATTTATCAGGCTGACTTCTGCAATTTGTGCTCTAGGTACTTTATCTTATGTTTCCCCCAAATGCAAAGGGAAGAATTCAATCTCATGGAGCTGATTACCATTTGTGAAATTGACTTTAAGCAAGCTGTTTGCACAAGCCATCATGGTTTTCATCATATATATAGTTTGATCAAAGAAAGTCCTGAATTTACCAATAACAGCTATTGCGGCCAGCTGGATGTGTGCCAACAATGTGAGCCTGTGAGGTATGTATTACATACCCATAAGGCCACAAATGATTTTATATACAATTGATTTAGTCTTCAACAGACTTTTCAATTGAATTTAAAATAAAAATAACAAAAAATAAGTATGACTTTTTTTTGGATAAACAAGGCATAAATATTATGTCATTTTTGGATTCTACACCAAACATAACCTAGGGTACACCCATAGGGTGTTATACCTAAAAAAGCTTATTTCTTATGTTATTGGAAGATTTGAGAATCTCCCAGTGCTCATGTAACTTTTTTAACATTTATAAAATTGGAAAATTTAAGCTTAAATAAGCTTAAATTTAAAGTTGCATAAGGCTTATGCAAACTTACCAAAATTTTAGTTAAAATTGAGGTGTTGTGTATATTTACTGAATTGGCTAAGAATTTGCCATACAGAATGTAAATCCTGTGTGAGCTCAATTTAAAAGTGTTTAAGGCCATAGCATGGCTTTAAATAAATAAAAGGGCAAAATCCACACAAAAAGGTGGGACAAAGGAAAAAGACCAAACAGAGCTGGGGTACCCAGCTTTTTGGATCTTCAAGGATTCAATAAAGGTTGTCCACCTGTATTGGAGGATTTTTAACGTTATTTAAGCTTTAATATTAGAATTTGATCCAATCTTAAGGTTTAAACTGGTTTTATCCTAATTTGGACAGGAATTTCAAGCTGCCAAAGGGTAAATCCCAATATGCAGGCATGAAATTAAAGTTGTGGAACCTGCCAAAGCTCAAATAAGCTTAAAAATCTAAGTTTACAAGCATTAAAACCTTATCAAAAGTTAAGGTTTAGTGTGTATTGCTATTTTATGTGTAAAAATAGCAATAACTTCAAAAATTCATTAAAAATACAATGCTTAACGGATTTGCTTGAAGCTTTCACACAGCTTACAATTTAATATTATCTATATATGAATTAAATTTCAAGTATCTTTTATAAACAGATTTCCTGGGTAATTAGCCTGGAAATTTACTCTTTTAATTATACTTGAAGAAAATTAATATTTCTTTAAAAAATAATTAAAAATTGAGTTTAAGACATTTTTGCTAGAAACTGTATTTTTAAGTTGTTCATGTGATGAACTTTAATATAAATAAACTTGCTTTATATTAAAACTTAAAAGAGGATTAAAGTTACTTGGAGTTACGAATAACACTGGTAACTTTAAATTGGAATAAAAATAAGTTACCTTAAGTTAAGAACCTTATTTTTAGGCATGGTGTTTCAGTTTGACCTGAGCACGCCCTCCATATCCATTATGAATTATGAGAGATGCTCTTTACACATAAAATGAGTTTATTCATCACTGTTTTTTGTCCATCATCAATTATCAATCCAATCTTATTAGACATTTAAACAGGTAAAGTTTTATTATATATAAAGTCATAGTATTAAAATATTTCTTCAGTATTTTATTATTTATAAATCTCAAATTAAAGAATTGAAATCATAGAAATTAGATTATTGTTGTAATCACTTATAATATATTTTATTTTATAGAATTATTGTCTTTAAAATATCTTTTAAAATCCACAAATTCCTCTCAAAAACTCTTTAATAATAATTTTTTATTATAAAAAGTTGTTTTATCTTTAAAAATATTGATTTTTGGTGTGGTTTTAACTTATAAGTATTATTTAATATATTAACTGTTGTTGTTTGACTTGTTGTATTAACTAAATATTATAGGTAAGTTTTCTTCAAAATTCTATATCTTTTTTAACTATTAATAGTTTTTTTATATTGAACTTTTCTATAAAAATTATTTCTGCACAGTGTTTGTTTTAATTCTTTTATAAATAATATTTATATATTGCTTATAAGTGGCCAAATATTTATATTTTCCACATGTAATTGTCTCATTAAGAGCTTTACACTTCTTATTGTTATAATTGTCAGTGACTATAAAAATAATAGAATAACTATACTTTATTATAATTATTATTTTATATAATAATAATTCAATTTATTTTCTATATATAATTATTTTAATAATTGTATTTAAATCTGTGGTTATAATATTTTTTTACTGAGGACAGTCATAGTACTCTTGATATTGTTACTATTATCAAGAGTTTCATAGACAAACCTTACATTTAGGGGCCTGGCCATGATTTTAACCAATTTTTGGGACATAAATCATATTCTAGACCTTATTTTACTGTTTTTTGACGTAAAATTGCCAT
The DNA here is from genome assembly GCA_023105745.1 of Austropuccinia psidii. Lineage (NCBI taxonomy): Eukaryota > Fungi > Basidiomycota > Pucciniomycetes > Pucciniales > Sphaerophragmiaceae > Austropuccinia > Austropuccinia psidii. Next base: position 28,010,100 of record JALGQZ010000004.1, on the reverse strand, counting down.
ATTTACATTAATTTTGGCTTTTCTGGGAGTTATCCCTTATAAATAATCTTTATAATCTTAATAAAGTTATTTTTTCTTAAGAATATTGTTTAAAACAATATACTATTGAGTGACTTGAAATAAGATTCTTTTCTCTAACTAGTGGCTTTTTCACATCACAGACTTGAGATTTATTCTTTGAGTTATTCTAGTATAAAGTGAATAATAATAAAATTTTGATTAATAACTTATCAATTGCATAATTATTATTTCTTTAAATAAAATATAAAATTAAATAAAAAATTTGAAAATTAAAAAGATTTACTAAAATTTTTTTTTTCTTTAATCTTAGACATTTTTCTTTATTTTTGACGTCATTTGCCATAAATTACATTAAAAAAACTTTATCCAATAAGTTGAGTTTATAAGTTACTTTTATTGTTTGATAAAATAACTTATATATTTTTTTTCTCTAGTGTCATCCATCATAGAAAGTTCTTCAGACTCTGAAGCCTCAGAGTCTAGTATTGAAATTCAAACTAGCCCAGCACCAAGGGGTTCAATCACCAAAGAACTCTTTAAAGGTCCAGAAGGTGAATTTAATCCATTTCTTAGTCTTAATTACTTTATATTGAGGTGAAATGACTCCTACTAGAAGTGGAAGTAACTACTCCATCCAATCAAATGGATCTGGACCAGGGCATTCAAGTCATAAATCCAAAAGACAAGAATGTCAGCCCAGAGGAGAGGCACAAATGGAGGATTCCAGAACTTCCACCAGTTCCCAAAGGTTAGCCAGAACCTTTGACACTCTTATTGAGAGTCCAGAAGCTTACATAACTGCTATTTCTGTTGTTACACCTGAATCACTTTCAACAGGTAACAATAGAGATATACCAGTCTCAGTACAAGAACTGGTTTATGGCAGCAAAACAGCAAGAGTGGGAACTTCTCCCAAGTATTTGGATAGGCACCATGAACTCATATCTTCAAGTGAAAAATTTCATGGGCCAGAAAGTACATAGGAACTTCTGAAGGGTTGGACACCCATGTCTTGCAAAGGACAAGTCCAACAAATAAAAGCTTGGTTGAAAAACCAAAGTAAGCCTTAGAGGTATTTTCATATACCCAAAAGACCACAAATAACAAAATAAGATATAAATATAAATAAAATAAATTTATTCATATTATCAAAATAAAAATAAGAATTTATATATAGAAATAAAAATTTAATTATAGTTCAAAATAAAAACTACATTAAATTTTGAAATTGTGAAGATGCATTTTTACTTGAAAAAATTAAGTAAAAATGAATTTTTGATAAAATCAATGGAATTACAATATTTTTTAGTAAAACATTACATAAAATATATTATAACTTTTTATCCAATAAATAAACTTAAGAAAATTACTTCCCCATTGGATTCCTCATAAAAAATAAGGTGGGGTCACCTCTGGGTGAAATTTCTGTAACTCAACTCTAAATAAGCTTAAATTAAGTTTTTAGTATTTTCTGTACAAAAGTTGAAAATCCTCAAAACCTTAATTTAATTCACACCACATGTGGTGTTAACCATCAATTTCTGTGTTAAAATTGAGGTGTTGTGTGTAGCTTAGAAGCTATGAGGAATTGAAGTATTTTCAATTGAAATGTCAAAATGTGTACATGTATTACATAAGTGAACTGTAATTTACATATGAGGTATCAATTATTACAGTTGTGTAATGTAGCAACTCAATTGGATTGTATAGGTAAATTACAAGTGTATTACAAGATGAGGATTTAAAGAAAAAATGAATTGGAAAGATTAATTCTGGGGGGGAAAGGAACTCTACCTCCAAGGGGGAGCCAGACCCCCAAAATCCTTTCTGACAGGCATGGGATGTCAAAATCCATGCAAAAATTCATCACTTTTGGCCTGGAATTGAGTCACATGGTCTGTGACTCAATTGATGATGAGCTTTTGATACCAACTAGGGCAGTTTTAACTGTTGCCAAGAGGGTAAAACTACCCTTAAGTTGAAAAAATCTTAGTAAAAAAAGTTTTAACTGGTTTCTACAACTTCTACACACATTCTGACGTGTTTTGAAGGCTCTAGATCAGGTATCACTGTAGTAATGGCTGATTTAAGGGGCTAAAATGGCTAAAAATGGCTAAAACCAGGGTTCAATGATTCCATAATTGGCTTTTATGCTGTCAGAGTTTCTTACACGACTGACAAGAGTAAATTATTTTTTGGAGTAAGAAAAATTATGGCTATAAAAGAATGCCTTCTTTGCCCCACTTTTCTCTTCATGTTAGAATCTTTTCCTTTTATAATTAGTTTAAACACTGTTAAACCAATCAATAGAATCTTCCAACCACCTTTTTTAAATCATTTTAAACCTTTTGACCACGTGAGAAAATTATTATGATCATTGTTTTTAACTTTTATAATCATTTTTACCCCTTGAACTACCCCAAAACTGAATTAAAGCATCTTTCATCACTGTTAACTTTGTCATTTTGTTTCCAAATTCACTCTGTTCACTTTTGGGTGTGTTTTCTCTTGAAATATCTTTTTTGAGACTTTGTTCTTTAATTAATTTCTTGCAGTTCTTTGCTCAATTAATTCCAATTGAAATTTCTTTTGTAGCCTTAAATATCTCTTGTATAGTATTTTTGGATAAATTTTTATTGTTGGTAAAACAATAAATATTTATAATATTATTGTTTTATCCTTATAAAGCTACAAGAAATACATTTGGTGTGTTTTTTCTTAAAAATACTACTTCTTACTATTTTTAATTATATTTCACCTTATACAAATTTTGAGGACAGGAAAAGTACTTGATTTTTAATCAAAATTTGATATCCACACCTTACAATTGGGGGCCCAGCCATGATATTTTACCTGTGACATAATTTTATTACTCTTTTTAAATCCTTTTTCTTATATTGAAAAATATAAAAATATATAAAAAATACTTATACTTCAAAAAATCCATAAAAAACAACTTTTTTCATATTATAAGTGTGGATTCCTTATTTCATTTCTCTCTTGAAAAAATCCTTTTTTTACTCAATCAATTGGATTTTTCATGAATTTTAGTGTCTGACAATGTGATAATAAAAGAAAATAGTTAAACAGCTGCAACAGTAACAAGCATTATTCCTGCAAGTACTGTGAATTCTGACCATAATAGTACAGTTATTATAACTCAGAATAATCAACCTGAACCAATTTCTTCTGAATTGATTAGCTTGGATATAAGTAATACCCTTCAGAAAGCAAAGAATTTGGCAAATAGTAAGTCTTTTCACGTAAAATTACTATTTTAAGCCTTTTAGTCATAAAATATGCCTTCAAACAGATCAGGAGCCAGCTATAACCCCTCAAGAAACTTCCAAAAAGTTCATAGATATGATTATGGCAGAAGCCACTCAGTTACAGAACGACAAGGGTCAGTTGATGACCTCCAAATTAATACATTATGTCATTATGAAGCTGATAATACTATTTTACCTTCAAACAGAGCTGACACCGCCACAAGAAGCCTCAGTGGACATCTACAAAGCCAGCCAGAAGGCTTACAACAATGCATTGCAGCACAAAGAGTGCCAGATCCTTTCAGATCTGTGGAAAAACTGCATGAATTCTTACCTGAATGTGAGAAAATTCCTGGGTCATCCCAACACCTGCAATGTCAGGATGAAACTAGGATAAAGGTGTAAATAGGCTAAATACAACTTTGACTATGTTTGTGACATGGTAAAAATAGTTTAAAAAGATTTGTAAGGGTTTAAAGATAATTCAATTCAAGATTTAAAAGGGCTTTACTATATATGATATAGTGGTGGTGAGCGCTGTTGAAAGCCCTGGGTGCAGCTTTATCTGTTGGGTTACAATAATAAAAGACTACAATAATTGAATTTATAGTTATACCTGATTATTAACCAAGAGCAAAACTGTTTTTGACAGTTTACTATGTAGGTTATTCAAGAGCAGGATGAGGAGACAATTCTGGCTGTGAAAAGCCTCCTTTTTATCCTGAAATGGGGTGGAAAGGGTGCTAGACCTTTCCACGTAGAGGAAGTGAAGATTTTTTCACTCTCTAGTACTGGCTTGTGGTTTGCAAACAGCCTTTATAACCTGTATTGGGCTCAGATGTGGTTTTGAAACCACATCTGGGCAGTTTTCACCAATACAGGGTGAAAATTTTCATCTGGGGACCTCACAGCCTGATTCTGACGTGTATGACACGTAGAATGCTGTACAGAACCTGTATGGGACCCCAGTATTGACTGACATATGAGGTATTGAAGTGAAAACAAGCTTCTTCATCTATTTGACACCTCATATTCATGGTTACAGGATATTATCCCATGGTAAGGCTGTATATGACAGCAGGTGGGAATCTGACCTTAAAACAGCCATACCTTTGTCAATTCTTGAGATATCAAGCTCAAAATTGGTTCAGTGTGTAGCCCTGTATGTGCTCTACACAGTGGTACCTCGTTTGATATGGGTATCTTTAAATATGGCAAAGCTATCCCATGTACAAGAGTTTTGTACATTTGCATGGTATAGGCAAAAAGCTGTATTGAGCTTGTTTGCCTCATAACTTTTGTTCTAGTTGAGCTATGGGGAAATGGATGGCACCATCAGATAGCCCTGATTGTTCTCTTTCCAAAAAGACCCCACTTCAAGTATCTCACACTAAAACTGTAGAAGTTATATGAGAGGTGAATGTTTTGTTCACCCTTATTTGGCCTGAAATTGACCATAACTCCAGTAATATTGGTGCTAGCTCAGTTTTGCTGGTACCATTGGATAGCCCTGGCTTAGAGCTCTATTTTGAGTACCCATTTGATGGGGTTAGGCCTCTCCTTCTAGATTTTAGATGAGAGGTGAAAATTAAGGTTTATGCTCAGCAATAACTTTGAGCAGGAATAACTTTGTTATTTCTTGTCCTATGGTGATGGGACTTATGTTTTCAGAAAGAGGTGAGTTTCCTCTTTCTTTTGATACCTTTTGAGCTGATTTGGCTCAGATCCATGTTTTGGTGGTATCTTGGCTATACCATTGGTTTATGGTATTTTGACTGTCATGCTTGTGCTCTGGTTTTGAGTCACAGGCTGACATACCCTCCCTCTAAAAAAGGCTCATCATTGATGAGACTGTTCAGTACTCCTAGAGGCCCTGAATCTCCTTAGATGAAGGTTACCATCTGGTATGGCATCTTCTGCCAACCATTTGTCTTTATCAGCTGTTTGGTGCTTGAATATGATTAAGTATTGTCTTTGATCCTTTCCATTAAGTCTGATCTTCCTGGCCCTGATGATCTTACTCACAGGTCCTGGGGAATCCTCCACTTCCACTATATCAGGTGGTGTGGGGTTCTTTCTCCTGGAGGGGAATTTATCCTCCTCTGTTTGGAAGTATGGTTTGACCAAGCTTACTGGGAAGACTGGGTGCTTCCTGGAAAATTCCTCTTTAAGTTTGACTTCCACTGCATTCTTTCCTATCAACCTAATGATAGTTAAAGGCCCTAAAAATGAGTTCCTCATCTTCTTGGGTCCTTTAAGATTATTAAAGTTCAGTGTGGACACTAGCACCTGGTCCCCTTCCTTAAAGTCAGGTTCCATGTGTGTCTTGTCCCACCTCTGCTTATTGTATTCTTTTGCCTCACCTATGAATTTGGCAGCTGTGTCACAAGCCTTCTTCCACATATCATGGAAGTCTTTGGCTGTGGGGTGGATGGTTAGAAGATTCTTCTTTAAGTGATCCACAGGCAACAGGGGATTCCACGCTTTCTCTACCACTGCAGGTGTTTTTCCTGTTGTAGAGTGCTGACTTGTATTACAAGGCAGCTGGACAGCTGGTAGAAGGGTAGCCTAGTCATGGGTGTATCCTTCATGGTCCTTGTATTCCATGTCATAGGCACAGAACCTTCTAAGGATGTCTTCCATAGTCTGGATCATCCTCTCAGCTAGGCCATCTGTTTGGGGATGGTAAGCTGTGGAAAAAGCAAGCTTGGTGCCAAGCATGTCATACAAGTTGGTCCAAAATTCAGATGTGAATTTTGGGTTCCTATCACTAATGATGATTTTAGGGACTCCACAGGTAGATATGATGTTATTCCAAAATAAGATGGCAGTATCCATGGCTGTGTCCTCCTTGTGGCATGGTAGACACCCCATGCTCTTGCTGAACCTATCAACTATGATCAAGCAGGCATTGTAGTTTTCTTTGCCTCCTGGGACAAGTCCTGTAACCCAGTCCATGTTGATGGTTTCCCATGGGTGTTTGGGTTCTTCTATATGTTGAAGTAACCCATATTTCTTCCCATGTTTCCTATTTGCCTTTTGGCATCTTTCACAAGTGTTGATGTATTCTCCCAACTCTTGTTCCCACTTGGGCCACCAAGCTGTGCTTGCTACCCTCTCCTTAGTCCTGTCCTCACTCATGTGTCCCATATAGGGGCAGTCATGGCATTCCTGCAGGATCAAGGAGATGTGGTCTCTGTCTACCACTGTGAGTGCACTTGTGTGTTTCTCTCTGTGGTAGAGCAGGCCATCTATAAGGAAGAACTTGTTATCCTTATAGGCCCTCAACCAGGGTTCTTCCAGCTGGGATTCCAGTTCTGGGCTCCTGTACTTTTGTTGAAGGAGTTGTAGCAGTATGCCACACTGTTTGTGTTTGGAATAAGACTTCAGTACTGCACTAAAAAATTCATTGTGAAGTTCAGAGGAACTTATTCCAAATATGGGAGTTTCTGTCCCCTCTGAATCAGTGTTTCCACTGTCAAGGGTACCACTTTCTGGTGCCCATTCAGAAAATATGAAGTTCTTCCTCCTATCTACTTCCATGAAATGGATAGGGATTTTGGCTGCAACTTCAGGGTCATAAGCTTGATTGCTTTTGACATTTTCCAGTGGCCATCTGCTAAGGCTATCTGCATTGGTATGACTTTTACCTTCTTTGTATATGATGGTCATATTCCCTCTATACTCCTGGATAGCTATTTGCCATCTCAGCATGTGTCTATTTGTAGTCTTCATGTTTAGTAAAGACTTCAAGGCTGTGCAGTCTGTGTAGACTTCAAAGACTGCACCATCCAGATAATAATGGAGTTTTTCTAGAGCCCAGACTAGACATGGACATTCAGTCTGGGTGGCCCCATACCTGGATTCTGAATCTTTCAGCTTCCTTGAGATGTAGCAAATTACTCCTTCTCTTGGTTCACCATCCACAATTTGTCTTTGGTGAAGGGCTTCTCCTAGGCCTTGACTGCATGCTGCATCTATATATAACTTGAATGGTAGTTCAAAGTCAGGTAAGAGGAGCACAGGTGCATTTGTGAGTTCAGATTTGATCCTCTCATATGCATCCCTCCTTTCCTTGGTTATTTCAAAAACTACATCTTTTGAACATAGCTTGTATAAACTACTAGTTATGTGTGCAAAGTTTTTGATGTGGTTTCTATAGTAGCTAGCAAACCCAAGAAAGGATTGCATCTCTTTGATGCTTTTTGGTACTGGCTTTTGCAGTACTGCTGCTACTTTATTCTGGTCAATTTCCAGACTAAGACCTGAGACTTTATGTCCTGGAGCCAGTAACTCTTGTTGGCCAAAATTGCATTTTTTAAGTGAAATTTTGAGATTTATGGGTGTGCATTTACTTAGTACTCTGTCTATGTATTGCACATGGTCCTCCCATGTCTCTGAGTATATAATGATATCATCAATATATACCACCATCCAGCCTTCCAGTATTTCTTCCTGAAATATTGTGTCCATCAGCCTTTGGAAATGGGCTGGTGCATTTTTGATTCCAAATGGCATCCTGGTATACTCATATATGCCCATATGGCATATTATTCTGAGTAATTTCATGGAGTTTGGTTTAACTCCATTTTGGTGGAAGCCTTACATACAATCCATTTTGGTTATGTATTTGGCTTTTGCCAGTTTATCCAAGGCATGGGGTATCCTGGGTATAGGGTACCTGTCTGCTTTTGTGTAGTTATTCAGAGCTCTGAAGTCTCCAAACAGTCTAGACTTGCCATCATGCCAGGTGATTAGGACAGGTGTGGTGATTTCCACTATTTCATTATGTCCAATCTTCCTGATGACATCCATATCCAGGAGTTCATTGATATGTTTCTCAATTTCTTTCCTGGTTTCCAGGCTTGCTGGATAAGGAGGTCTCCTAAGCATGGGTGGATAAGGCCTTTCCACATCCAGATATAGTTCTATATGATGGCCTTTGATCTTGCCTAATGGTTCTTCACCAATGGAAAATGCTGGTCTGTTCTTTCTCAGCATATTTAGTAAACTTAGTTTTTGTTTACTGGTGAGGGTAGTGCTAAACTGTCCCTCTCTGAATTCCTTGAGAAGTTCTTCTAGTGGATCTTGAGAAGATATCTGGTATATATCAAGAGAAAATTTCTTTTCCTTGTTAGTACCAATGGTGATGTGCCTATTTTTACTATTGTAAATGTCTATGCCATACATCCTCTGGTAATCTGTTCCCAGTAGAAACCCTTGGATGTGGGCATCATCAAGCACTACAAACTCTGGGTTGAGTCTGATATTACCCTTCCTGTGGGGTATAATTATCTCTTTGATAATTGTTCCAATGGAAGTCATTTTCCCTGATGCACTTTCAAAGTTCTTTGCCTTAGTGGGAAAGAGCTGTTTTTCCCAGTTTGAGAGGTGGGTATCCAGATAGTTTCTGGCCACTATGGAGCAGTGTGCTCCACTATCAATGATCAGTGGATGCTGAGCATTGTCAATACAAACAGTCTTTTTTGTGGCTGTCCCATGTATATATGCCATTCCTTTGGTTGGTGTAACCAGGAATGTTTGTGCATATTGTGTGTGTTTGCACAAGTTCTTGTTAGCAGTGTCCTGTGGCATGCCTGCTTCCAACTGTATGTCCTGGATTTCTAGTGGGGTTTCCTCTTGGTATTCCACTAGAAATTCCTCTCTTGGGTCTTGATAATCATCAGATGGCTCTCTGATGGCATCACCCATGGAGTCTGATTCAGAATCCTCTGTTGGAGATTCTTCCTCTGGGACTTTCTCAATGGCATAGACTTTTTTCTTTGCCTTTGGACAGTTGTTGGCATAGTGGTCTGTTAAAACCACGATTGTGACAAGAATTTCTCTTCTTTGCCACTTCTGCCACTCTTTCCTTGGGTTTGTCTTTAAACTCTACCCTGAAAGGTTGTTTCTCTTTGAAACTACTGCTCTTATATGGGGTGAATTTCCCTATATTAGTCCTTTTCCTTATGTCTTGTAAGGTGTTGTCAATGTCATCTAGAGTGCAATTTTGGTTGCATCTGCATTTTACTGCATGCTCTAGTTCTCCTGGCAGTTATGTCAGAAGCTTGTGATTCCTCATTTGGATGTTCATCTGAGGATCAATGGCTCTAAGTCTTTTAGACTGTCTAAGACACCACTCATATGGATCTTTGTCCACTTAGTATTTGTCATTTTCAAATGACATTGTCTTCTGCCATATCCAAGTTCCATTACTGTACTTTTGGATGATTTGACTCTTCCACCATGGCCAGTTTCTTCTGCCATGGACTTCTTTTATCTCTGTGTACCATATACTAGCATGACCTTTAAATGCAGTATTCAATATAGCAGTAATACAGTAGTCTGGTATGCTTGGTACATCAATGAGGAGTCTATCAATATAATCTATGAGTTCCATATGATCATATTCTCCTGATCCAGAGAATTTGGGCCAGTTTGAGGCCTCAGGAAGCTGTTTCAGGGCTTCCTTCTCTGAATAAGACATTCCATCTCCATCCTGGTATTGTGATGGAGATCTTGTCTTATTCATCAACATGGCATCTGGTTTGATGTCATCTGGTGTGGTATTCCATACCATTTTTTTTCACCAGGCTCAAGCTCATAGTACCCCAAAACAGCAGTCAATCCAGCCTACAGGCAGACTTACACTCAAATTTTACACCAAAAGGTCAATTTTACAGCAAGAAGCTGGATTTAACTCATAAAACCATGGCACAGGCACCAAAAGGCAGTGTATGTGTTTAAATAAATTATTCAATTTCATTATGCATATGTAAAAAATCAAGTTACATATAGTACACTAGTTACAACAAATAAGGTACCACCCTTTAAATTACACACCCCACCCAGCTTTACACCCCCTTACAGCCACAGGACTCATGCAGCAAGAAAATGACACATGCATTAGTTATACAGCCAACTTGCATTCAAAGTCACATGATGCAAAGCTCAACTCCATGGAATTCCCGCAATTCATTTACAACACAGCCCCAGGAGTATCTTATCTTATATCCACAGTAGCCCCACTTAAAACCTTAAAACATAATTATTTACACTACTCATCACCTCATGCAAACCAAAGCTAGTTACAACAGGCTGCATGCAGTACACAATTCCAATTAAATCTCAACCACATGACTATGCACAGCATGTGTCAAAATCAAAAATCACATCATCTCATAAAAAACAGTAAATTCACCAATGCAAGAGGTTATCACCTGACTTCATTTTAAAGTTCAAAAAGAAGAAAAACAAACATGACACATGCATAAATTACACAGCCATTTCTACCCAACCTAAACTAGGACATATGCAAAGGAATTGCAAGGTTATCATGTGATACTGCATCCACCAACAGAATATCATGTGACAGAAGAAAGGCTGTGCACAAGAAAAATTCTCATCCAAAATGAAATCACCTCATGCATGCAAGGAAAATCCAAGAAAATCACATCATAATTAGCTCACCAAAAGACCATCATGTGATGAAAGAAGGCTGTGCAGAGAAAAATTATCACCAAACCTTAAATCACCTGACCCATGCAAGAAAGGGCCTCACCAAAAATGGAGTCACATGATGAAATCAAGAGGAATTAAAGTGGAAGAAGACAGCTCCCATGGACGGCCCCCTAGGCTCCCAAAAGGTATAAATAGAGGGGCTCTCTCCACCCAAATTTCAAAATCCCCCCCCATGAAAATTATATCCTATGCAAATTATATCCCATGCACATTATATCCACTGCACAGTAGGAGCATAGGAATAATTCATCCCTCACCTGGGAGGTAGTCCAGTATATTATAGTAAAATTTACTTGCCCAGTAGCTAAGCTCAGTGGAAGTATAGTGTTGAAGATTACCCAGTAGCTAAGCTCAGTGGAATCTTATTATTATTAAAAGAAAAATAAAAATTATCCAGTACCCAAAATTAGGGTTACTACTCTATTAAAATATTTTATCCAGTAAAATCAACACCATTTATCAAGATTTAAAATTAACTTACCCCTTTAAAAATCCAATATCAAAGAACCTTACCTCTTAAATTTAACAAATACAATTTTATCTTATTATTAACCCCTTATAAAAAAAATAACAAACCTTTAAAAAGTTATTTTACTCTATTATAGCTATACCATAACAAAATTACCTTTATCAACACCAATCAAATTTTTCAGAAAACCTTAAATAGCCCATCCTACCAAGGATTTATCACCAAGAAGAAACAACTCACCTCAGTTTAACCAAAAACTATTAAAATTAAACAGACAAGTATTTCATTAAAATCTCAAATTTAACCAAAATAACTGACATTATTTTTTATATTATTTATTGAATAGGTCTGATCTGAGACTGCTGAATTTTGTCTTCTGCAGTTGTAAAGCCACTTACTAATTTTATTTTGGTTTGTGAGCTCCAAGGAAGATTTTGTTCAGTATTTTAGGAGGGGCAGGCAATACACCCTTTCCACCCTTGGTTACAGGAGTTATTAGCAATTCAAAACTAGTTACCTGTGATTTCCCCCTCCAGGTACTGCCTCATTTTAATCCCACACAAGAGGAGTTCCCACATCTGGTGTCCCAACAGTGGCCCAGTCAACCTCAAACTTCAATAACATATAAATAAAATTCCAATAAATAAAAAAAAAAAAAACTACATCAAAAAAAAATATATTACTACTATAACAAAAACTGGAGTCAAATAATCAAAATCAGCCAAAACCATCATCTCAGGAATCTCAATCATCAACTCACTCTGACCATTACTTCTATCCACCAAAGCAAGAAACAGAACTAGGGGAGGAATCAAATAAATATTCCAATTTCCCAATTGCAACACCAAGAACCAATAAAAGGGACTTGAAGGTTGTGGAGAAATTTTTCCTTGATCTCCTTGAAAGAAATAAAATCAATAACTCAACACCAAAATCAAAGGAAGAAATAAATAAATCAAAAATGGATAAACCTTCATCATCAAAATTACCTGGTAGTATTGAAGAAATCCAGGAAGAAAACTTTAATGAAGAAACTGTTGAAGGACAGGAAGAAATGTCTTCAACAGAGAGACTTCAGCAGAAGATGCTAGAAATGCAAGCAGAATTACTAGCATTAATCAAAAAGGAAGGCAAAAATAAATCATCAAGTTATACTCCACAAAATAGTCCACTTGAAGAACAGACCACCCTTCCAAGATCATTAAGGCCACATGGATCACCTTCACCTTATCCTAGACCCATGGCCACATCAGCACCTTATACAGAACAAAGACAAAGTACCTTACCAAGAAGAGTAAACATTTCTTCCCAAATACCAACTCCATCACATCAAGAAATTTCAAGAAACACTACTCCAATAGTGAAAATCAGAGCCAAGGATTATAATTTGTGGTTCGATGGAAAGGATGTTGAAAGATTCATCAAGAAAGTTGAAAATATTGCAGAAATTGAAGGAGCAAGTGGAAGAGACATTGCAAGAAAAATAGCATTTTGGACAAAAGATGAAGAAATCAGTTATCATATTGAAGGAATGCCAGGATATGAAAAAGCTGATTGGGATCAATTGAAAGTGGATATGAAAAGAAGATGGGGAACAGTCTCACCTGAAAGAAGATACAGATTATCCTCAATCACTGATTTATTCACAAAAACTCAACAAGAAGGTGGAATAAGAAACATGACTCAATACAGAAAATTCATTGGGGAATATGAAGCAATCATCACTTACCTCAAAAGATACCAATATATCCAAGGTGATATCAATCATAACCAGGAAATATTGGCCAGCCTTTCCACTAGTGTTCAAGAATCAATTTACAAAGAAATGATTAAAGACAGAGCTATGGTTCAAGCCTTGGATGGAGGTTACATCATTCCAAGATTGGATATTTTGAAATTATACATTGAACAAGACTTGGAGGCCAAGGTTCTGATACAACAAAAGGAATTTTCGAAACCAAAACCTGCAGAAAAGAAAATAAGATTTGAGGATGAAAGCTGGGATGAAGTTTTAAAACAAGTAAAAGAACTCACCCAAAAGATCAAAAACCCTCCACAACCAGAACCTCAACCAAGAAATGAAGGAAAAGAATCTGTCAAAGAAGTTTTAAATCAACTCAAAACCCTTTCAGAAGCAGTTAACCCACCAAGAAGGAACTGGAATAATAATCAAGAGCAAAGGTTACCTCAAAATAATCAGCCATACAGGCAAAGGAATCCCTTACCACCATTTTCATCCAGTTATCAACCATACATACCAGCTCAAATGGCTCCAAGACCACCAATGAAATGTGCTTACTGCAAGCAAGAAGGACATTCAGCAACTTGATGCACTCACCTTGCTGAAGATTTGGACAGAAGAATTGTCAGAACCCAAGGAGCATCTTACCTCTTCCCCAACTATCAGAGAGTACCTATGGAAGGAAATGAAAGTGCCAAAAACATAGTCAGAGCTTTTGCAAAAGAACAAGCTGAACTCAACAAGAAATTTATGGAAAAACCTATTGTCAAAGAAAAACCAGAAGAAGAGGTTAAGCCCACTGAAAAGAAATCAGAGGATAAATCAACCTCAATTGCACATGTTGAAGATTGGTCAAATTGAAAACCACCTACCATTTCCTCAGCCAATGACCCCTTTCAATCACACATTGGATTAAGGCAGACCAAGCAAAGAATGGAAAGACAATCCCAAAATCAAGAGCCAAAGAAAAAAGCAGAAATTCCAGGAACTTACATTGAAGAAGAAAAGGAAGAAGAAAGAGTCATAATTCCTACCAAATTTCAAAATTCAAATATTCCAAAAGCAGACCAACCTGAGGAGTAAATTGAAAACATTGCCAATAAAAATGAAGATGAAGGAATTCCAAAACAAGAAAAGAAAGTCAGAAAGCCTCAAAAGAAACAAGTTGAATCTAAATTGGAAATTGACAAAATTATCAAGAAAATTATGCAACAAAAGATCAACCTCACCATTGAAGAAATTTTGAGGATGTCACCAAATTTTGTCCATAAATTACAGGAATTATCAGAAAAAGACAAGGAAAAGATTAAATCACTCAACTCAATGGATCTTCAAGAAAGACTATTAACCTTTGGATTCAAAGAAATACCAAAACCCAAGATTCATTATGCTTGTCCTTTGGGATTTATGGAAATCTTTATTGGAAAGGAAGAATATCCTATCAGAGCATTAGTGGATACTGGTGCAGAACTCAACATTATACCAGAAGAAATAGCAATCAAAGCCTCACTCACAAAAAGAAATCTTAACATGAACCTTAGGAGAATTGGAGGCCATACCACTTCATTGGTTGCACTTTCAGAATTTACTCCAATCATTTTGGCTTCAGGTGAAGAAACTCTAATTCACTTCTTCATTGCAAAAGGATCTGTCCATACAGTACTTGGAAGACCCTTTTTAGCAGACAATAACATTAGGCTGGAATTTTCCCATAAGCAAGGTGAAATACTGAGCTATCAAGAACCTGATGGAAGAAGATTATGCATGCCAATATGCAAACCTCAAGCACTTGGATGGCAAACTGGACCACCTAGAGGAATGGATTTATGCAATATGGCAAAATTGGTCAGAAATGCACCAGGAAAGAAGTTTCAAAATGCAAAAAGAGACAATACCATAATCAATTTAACCCAGAAGACCCAAGAGTTATCCATATCTCCAAAAAGTAATGAATTTGGTCAAGATTTACAAAATAACAAATGGCCAAGCAATCTCAAAAGACAACTTGAAGACTCCACCTCTGAAGATGAATTACCTAATATAAGTTACAATACAACTAACAATAATGAAGAAACATTCCAAATTCTGGTGGATGGAAATGAGAAAAAAAATGGAAATCCTTTCAAAACTAAACCCAAAAGAAAGAAAGTCAGATTTAGTGAACATCATGAGCTCTCAGATGAATAAATTATAAATGAAATTGAAAAAGACTTCAAAATTATGGAAGAAAGAGACAAAAACACATACCATATCAACTTCTTGGACAGACCATTGAAAAACCAAGAAGAACCTTATGAATGGCAACTGGAAAACCCTGAATTAATCCAACAACCTCCCAATGAAGATGATGAAACAGAATCCATCCTAGAAAATGAATACAACTACCTTTATCTGCCATATATTACCTTTGAAGATCTTTATGGGGATGAAGCTCAAGAAATTTTATGTGAAGATAAATATTTATGTCAACTTCCAGGAGCAAACTTGAGCAAAATTCAATTCTTGGAGATATTAACTGAAGAAGGAATTAAAGGAAACCTTGAAAATCAATTCTGGGATAAAAAGTTTTCAATGGGAATTTTACCAAGAAGAGGACTCTACTTCAATCAAATTTGGGCCCAGTGGTACCTTGGATTGAATGGATCAACATACCAAACTGGAAAATTGAAATGGGTTGGAGATGGATATATATTCATTGATGAAGACCTATGGTGGTCAGAATTTCCAGCAGAACCAGAAATTGAGGAAAGAAATAAATTTGTGGAAGCCCTCAAAGACCTTATTTTGGCCAGATTGCTCAACAGACACTCACCTTTCCCACTTGGGGGAGCTCAACTTTGAGTAAAACCAACAAAATCAAGATTTTTCTCTAAAATGTATCAGTATCACCCATAAAATGTATCATTAGTTTTTTTTTTTTATTTCATTTTTTCTCTCAAAAGGCAGTGACTTCCTGCCTTAACAAAGAAGAAATTCATCAACAAATTATTCCTTAAAAATTAAAAAAAAAAACCTTACATTAAAAAATATATATCAATCACCTCCATCATGGCCAATTCACCAGCTTTTGGATCCTATGGGAAGAATTCATACAAAAAGACTAAATCATCACTGAATATTCAATTTGGAAAACCAGAATATAAAGATATCAATAAAATAAACCCTTTGGCACTTTAAAAAAAACTCCATCAATATCAAAAAAAAACTCACTAGGCAGTGACCTCCTGCCTTATCAAAGAGGAATATCAATTCTCATCACATCAAATCAATAATTCCACTCACCAAAAAAAAAACACAATAACTAACCATAAAATCACTAGGCAGTGACCTCCTGCCTTATCAAAGAGGAAAATCAATTCTTATCAACCAAAATCACCAATTTCACTCACACAAAATCAAGCATCATTAGGCAGTAACCTCCTGCCTTATCAAAGAGGAATATCCAAATTCTTAACCCAAAACTATCATTCAAGACCCATTAAATCAACCCTCAAAATATTTTTATAAATAAATTTGATACTATTATCAATTCATCTTACCTTAACATCTCAAAATCCACCAAAATCCTACAGAATGGAGTCATGGCCATTACTTGAAGAAAGTCCCTGGTCAATGGACACAGATATCAGCTGGGTAGAAGCAAAAGAAGTCTGGGCCAATTACATCAATCCACAAGAATTAATTGAAAATCCTGACTGGTTCTTGAAAATAAAACCAGAACCCTGTCATGATATTTCCACCATAGTCCTTCCATACATTGAGTTTGAGGACATCTTTAAAAAAGAAAAACTACCATCAGAAACTATCATACCTCATCCATGGAAAGAATTACCTGGATTCAACCTCACAAAGTATGAATTCTTGGATTTACTGACCTGGGATGGAGTTGAAGGCAACCTTGGAAACAATTACTGGAATGAAATATTCAACATGGAAGAACACCTCAGAAAATCATTATTTTGGAAAACCTGGGAATGCCAAGACTGGTTCAACCTTCATAATTTTGAAATTCAAAATGGAAAAATTAGCAAGATCTCAACAAACCATATTGTAGAAGATGCCACATGGGACTGTCACTGGGAAGAAGCACTCATACCAGCAATCCTCAGTCTTAAAAGTGGTGCAATTGAGCTTAATAAAGAAGCTTGGGACTCCTTCTGTCAAGAACACCTTTTCAAAACTTTCAAAAGAGAAAACTGGAGGAGAGGAAACCTTATCAAGAAAGAACTAGTAGATATAATTACTGGTCAAACAAAGCCTTTCAAAAATTGAATTAAAACAAATCCCACCTGCTAAGTCCTCAATTCTTTGCTTAATCATCAATCCTATTTCCATTGATATTATAATTATTTATTTCTTCAATTTTTTATTTTTTATTTACCACTTTCATCCTTCCTCTTTACAATTCAATTTTTTTTCATACTAAAAGAAGAGAAACAAAATAAAATATTTAAAATGTTTAACACAATTTACATTCTATTCAAAGTTCATCCCTTATATGAGAGTTAACAAATAATAAACCACTTAATCTTACTCGGGTACTGAACTCAACACAACTTAAGTAGTTGTTGACTAAATCCAATTAGCTCAGAAGACATGGATTGAGAGTCCGCATAAAGTAGACTAAAAATTTTTTGTTTTATTCTTTACTATGCTAGGTTTCTTTTCAGAGATGACTTAGTTGAATGAATATGACAAACAAGCTCGACCACTAAATTTGGATTTTGAGTGCACCAAGGATGTCTGAGAAGGCATTGGGGCTGCATCTCTTAACCTTAATTAAGGTTATTCAAGCTAGTGATTAACTTAAACACTGCTTTTAGGGCTCAGACTTGAAGAACAAAACTATGACTCAGTTTTTGCTAAACAATAGCTTTATTTCTTATTTGTTTTATCGTTATTTGTTTTATTTTTATTTTTTAGCTTTGTTAAAACAAAAATTTCAAGTTTCAGTCATTATCAGAATTGAAGAATATCAAGAAACTAGGAACAACAAAGGCACTATAAGTAATTCAACTAAAATAATATATATATAAATAAAAATAAAATAAAAAAAAAAACAAAAAAACGTAACGATCAGTCTTAGGAAAAGGGAATAAAGTAGAAGGAAATGCAACTTGCATTAATCATCGGGAGGGTTTAACCACACGACCATTGCAGTCACGAGGCCGTAAGTTATAAGGGTATAATGGTTTTGTATAACCACTATTGAATGTTACGGAGGATAGGTTTGAAGCCTCATTTCCTAGGAAGTAATCAAAGGGATCGGGAATGAAAAGGCAAGGATTGTAATCCCCCTCAATGAAGGCATAAAATGTCATTGCGGATTCGGGAATCTCCTCCAAATAGGAAGGGGATGAATCTTGTAAAAAAGATGCCAAGGCAGGAGGCGAGGAAGAATCTCTTGTGGAGGCCAAAGCCCAATCCAACAAGGAGGTGTTATGGGAAGTGGGGGATGGATCACCAAATATCATCCTCTCTACTTCCTCAGCTGGGAAAGCATTTACGAAGTCTTTAAAGCAAGACCCATAGCGACAATAACCTGAGCTCATCCTAGCAATAGAAGAGCAATAACTCAATTTTCAGCAAACAATAAACCTATGTGATAAAAAATAAGTAATAATGACTCCACCGACCTAAGAATTGATAAACACAAAGTAGAGAAAATATGTGGCCAAGTTAAGAATGGAGGGATTTGGGTTTTTTTAGGGTCCCATCCCAGCTATTTATAGTCAAGACCAAAAAACCCTTTGAAGCTTTAGTTCCTACCCCTAACTAAACAAAAAAATTGGATATAGAAAGGATACCAAACATTGAGTCTCTAGCATAGCCCCCATTCCCCGGAGAGCTAATGCATGAAGAGTGGATGCTATGGCCTATTGATAATTTAGTTTCAAAACATCAGAAGCAAATATCTGTTTTTACGGATCCTAGATAAGAACCCAGGTATGATCCTATGGGAAGGAAGCAAGTGGTGTGAATAAATGAGTAGAAGGGGGACAGAGAATGGAATTAGAACCTAACATATAAAGGAAGAAGAAATTTGTGACTAGAACCTTAAGTTTGCTAAATAGAAGGCAGCAGTACAGTTGAGATCACAGATTGGAAGGTTGCTGAGATATAAAGCCAATAGTTAATATAAAATAAATAACACAAATAAAGATGCAGCAGGAAAACTACAATAAGTTGGGAATTAGAAGTATAGACTCACCAAGGACTATGCATTAACAACAGGTAGACGCTGCCACAATATAAGATCCCCTACACAAGAACAAAAGCAATAGATTGGTCAGATACAATCAGAACCTAAGGGTAAAATGAAAAAGGGGAATGTGGGGTGAAGAAAGGAGAGCTCGACACCAATATTATATAAAAATTCTGGACGCATCAAACAGCCACCTTCAAGCTCTAAGAAATTAGCAGCTTACTTCATTTTACATCCCAGCAAGGTTTTGGCAGTATTGGCTAAACCCGAAGAATATTGGGGGGTTTCTTTTTTGGGGACATGGCCGACAATAAACAATTCTATCTTGAGAATGGAGTTAGCTTGGGCAGAGGACATCGCAATTAAGGTAGTCTACTAAACAGAATGGCGTAACAACTAGCCTGAAAGCCTATGTCGAGTGACTACAGCTTTCAGGGTATCAATGAGAAGACAACAAATGGAATAATAAAACCTGCACTCTAATTTCGGTTATTGGTTCTTCAGTGGCTCGTCGTGGAGACCTGCAGGCAGCACTACAGTAAATGACAGCTGTAAATTGGAATGAATAGAATTCACTTACTAACGCCCCAGAGGCAGAAAGTGACAGGACCTCTGGCCGTAGAGGATTTAGATCGGAGGATAGTTCAAGCACTGAACACTGACAGTCAAAATGGTTGTGATCACATCAGAAGCCCGCTTGAAGGTCAGGAATCAATTAAAACCCTATGAAGAGGCATTATGACAGTCTTCGAAGCATTCATCAACCCTAGGAGGTTGAAGTAGGCTACAACGACTGTTTGCAACACCAATTTCAGCAGTCTAAAAGAGAGTTAGAGAACTCTATACCCCAACCTGACCGTATTGTAAGAAGCTGGCGGGGGGATCCTTAGCCACCAATAAATGATCTTCAAAACCAATCGACCAAAGAGCAAACCAGCTGAGGGGACCTAGAGCGTGGTAAAGAGTGAATGAAGTAGCATTTTGATGGCTGAATTTTCATCAAGATCCTAAGTCACCCTATAAGTAAATTAGCACGCCCAATTGAGTTAATAGCATAGTAAAAAACAAAAGAAAAGACGAAAATAGGAACGTACTTTTATCTTTTGCCTTGAAACGTACTGAAGGTAGGAGGGGTGAGTAGTATGACCCATCTAGAAGTCTTGGCAAGAAAGAAATCAATGCCCGAAGCTGCAATCGGGGTGTTATAACACCCCTTGAAACTGAAACAGCCCACCTGAAATACTGTGAAGAGCTTTTTTAATGAACTATACTACACAACATTCTAGCAGAAAACAAACCACACGAAATGGTTAATAGCACCATAAAGTGCTTTTCAAAAAGATATGAAATGAAAACGATTTATCAATTCTTCAGGGCTACCAATAAATAAAAAAAAAAAATAAAAAAATAAAAAAATAAAAAAATAAAAAATAAAAATAAAAATAAGTCCTCAACAAGACTTTAAACTGTTGAATTTATTTTCCTGTTTTGTGTTAATATTATTTCTTATTAATTAGTTTTTTTTATAAAACAAAATGATGATAATTATTACAATATATATATATATAATATAAGAATATAAATAACATGCTTATTTATTTTTAATTATACTCAATATTTTATTTAAATTTACTGAGGATTTTTTTTACAAATGCCTTAAAAAGAATAATAAATAACAGAAAAAAAAGCCCTCATCAAGGCTTTAAACTGATGATTTTCTTAAATTTAACATTATTTTATTTTTTATACTTAAAATAATTTAAAAATTCTGATTATTTATTTCTACAGGAAATTCAAAAGGGAAACAATAAAAAAAAAGGGCTATGAATTAAAAAATAACATAAAAAAATAGCCCTCAGCTGCAGGGCACTAAATACCAAAAGTAGCCCTCAGTATGGCTATAAACTGCTTATTTTGTTTTATTTTTCATTCTTACTTTATTTATTGGATATTAAATTAAACTGACATATTTAATTTTTTGATAGGGTACAGGGCTATAAATGCCCTGAGCAAGGCATTAAACTGCTCAATTTCATTGCTTATTTTGTTGTTTTTAATTACTGACTTTTTATTTTACTGAAATTTCAGTATTTTTTTTTAGTTTAATGAAATAATGAAAGGAAATAAAAAAAAGCCCTCAGTATGGCTTTAAACTACTGGATTTTTTTGCTCACTTGTTTTTTTTATTTCTTAAGCAGTACTTATAAAGAATTGAAAGCTGACATAAATAACATTTATTAATTTTTTATGAATTAATATATACATTTATATAAAAAATCAAAAATCAAAATCAAAAAAATCAATATATACAACAGAATGAAGACTTATAAAAAAAAATGCCCTCAGCATGGCTTAAAACTGCTTAATTCATTTATAGATTTTAATTTTGATAATTTAAGTTGCTAATTGATTTTTTTTATTTTGAGATTATACAGGGCTACAAACAACAAAAGAGCCCTCAGTATGGCTATAAACTGCTTGTTATTTTAATGGCTACAAACAACAGAAAAGCCCTCAGCATGGCTTTAAACTGCTTGGTTTGACTTTTTATTATTCAATTCTTCTTTCCTCTATCAATGCTAAAATTATCTTTTTATTTTTGATACAGGTATATTTTAATGAGAAACAAGAGAGGCAAAAAAAATATATATATATATATATATATATATATTTCATGAATTAAGGAAGCTTAAATAAACCAAAAAAAAAAAAAAGCCCTCAGCATGGCTTTAAACTGCTGGTTTTCCTATTTATCTTACTTGATTTAGTTTATTAATTATTTTTTTCATGCTACAGGGCTACAAACAAAAGAAGCCCTCAGTATGGCTATAAACTGCTAGTTTTTAAATTTATATCTTGATTTTTGTGCTGATTCTATTATTTTTAGGGCTACCAATAAAAAAAAAAAAAGAGCCCTCAGCATGGCTTTAAACTGCTGGGTTTGCTTATTTCAATTAAATTATTTTTTATTAATTTTTTATACTACAGGGCTATAAACAACAACAAAAAAATGCCCTGAGCAAGGCATTAAACTGTTCAATTTTATTTTTTATGTCTATTTATTAAATTATTCATTATTGAGTTTACTGATATTTTATATTTTCAGTTAGGTAAAATACCTTAGGAGGGCTTAAAAAAAAAATTATAAAAATTAAATAAAAAGCCCTCATCAAGGCTTTCAACTGATGATTTTTCTTAAATTTAACATTAGTTTATTTTTTATAACTAAATTAATTTAAAACTTCTGGTTATTGATTTCTACAGGAAGTTCAAAAGGAAAACAAAAAAAAAGGCTAAAGGGCTATAAAAAAAAAGAAAAGAAAAGAAAAGCCCTAAGCAAGGCTTTAAACTGCTATTTGATCTTTTATGCCTTTTTATGATGAATAATAACTATACTAACATATTTGATTTGGCTTTTACAGCTATTAAACATTAAAAAAAACACTTTCAGGATCTTATAAGCTTAAGAAAATGATTTTAAATGAAAATAGTCCTAAATAAGACTATAAACTGTTTAATTCAATTTACAACTTGGCTTTGAAGATAAATAAAAAGCAAAAGTATCAACATGAAATCAAGAAAATAATCAAAAAGAAACCAATGGTCCCTGGCAAGACCATAAAATGCCCACTCAAATTATTAACAATAATCAAAAAAGAAACCAGTGGTCCTTGGCAAGACCATAAACTGCCCACCATGAGAATTATCAACAAGGACTCAAAGATAAAACACAATCAACCAATGGTCCTTAGCAAGACCATAAACTGCCTATTTAAAGTATTCAAAAATATTGAACAAGGACTATCAAAGGAGGATAAGTCCTAGGCAAGACTATAAACTACCTAAGGTTTTATTTCTTATTCTTTTTTAATTTCTAATTTTATGTCATTATAAACAAGAATTAGAAATATTTACTGACTTGAATCTTCTGAACATATTTTTTATTTTTTATTTATTTCAAACTCATTTATTTATTTTCACTAAGAATTAGGGGCATATCCCATTCATGATCTCAAGAATATTCCATTTATTTATTATCTTTATTATACTTCTCCTACTATTACAACAAAAGCCATTAAGTTGGCTTAATTTTTCAACTCAATAATAACAATAGTTAAAAATAAATAAACAAATAAAAAACTCTACATCAAGTATTATTTTTTTTTTTAAAAAAAAAAATGATGATCAATATATTTTAAATATTTCTTCAATTACAAGAGAGTGATTGGAACTTGTTTGAAAAGAAGAAGTATTTGTGCCATGAAGGTATTAATTGAACTCTGAAGGAGTTATTTATATTAAAAACTCATAAATTGATGACATAATTTGGGGAATTTACATCTTAATAACACCTCAATGTGCTATTTATTCCAAATGAAATTCAAAAAGCCCCCCAAAGAGCAAACAAGAGTTTTTTTCTTGTACAAAATTTGATTTTTTCACTGTTTATATTTTGAACAACTCAAATGAATTTATGGGTAACAGAAAATCTGAACCATAAAGGGGATGGACTTGAAATAAAGTCTGAGTCACAATGATGATTCCAAAAGGAAGAGTTGTGGCATCATAAGGGTCATTATATGAATAAAGGACCCAAATTATGATCATTCAACTATGTAATATTAATCATAAATACTCTCAAGAGCACCAATTTTTACTGATTGGCACAAATTACCACCTTCAACCAAACAGTTCCATGATTTTGATTGTGATTCAGGATCATTTCTTTTGAAATTTGATTTTTACTCAGATATCTCAGTTAATGGGTATTTTATACTTACAGTAAAAGAATAAAAAAATAAAAAAATAAAAAATTTATTGAATAATCATTAAAATAAAATTATGTATATTTACTGTATCATTATTTATCCTCATCAAAAAAAAAAAAACTATAAAAAATAAGGGGTGGGTAAACTTATTTCTTACACTATCCCTTATAGTGGAAGTTTTGGGGGAATGAGGATATATCCTCTTCAAAATTTGAAAACCAACTCAAGATTTTTAAATGGAGAGGGGGGCCCTCATCCAAACAAATATTATTAAACAATATTTATCAATAAATCAATATTAAAATCAATTTTCAAATCACCTTATTATTACAATTTTTTATTTTTTTCATTTCTTTATAACAGGTGTAATTCAGGAATACAAAAGAACAACAGGACATACATTATTTTGAAGAAATAGCAAGAGAATTTGGAAACAATTTATCATAGGGAAATTATTCACAATACTGAAAATGAAGAAGATTATTTATGAAGAAAAACAGGAGTTCCTTATGGATTGACCTCTGGACAACACAAGACCTTGGACACTTCTTTGATTCTGGATTGAAACTCATTTGGAATTCAAGCATAAGTGGTCAGGATTTATGGACTGAAGGTTGACTCACTGGATTAATTATGGACTCAGGACTCACTCAACATGAAGGACCAACAAGATGATGTAAAACACTCAGCTCAAATTGCCCTTGGGATTTTAAAGAAGATTGAAGACTCAAGAGGTCCTCAGCATGACACTAAACTGCTTCCCCTGTAGACTTGGGCAGGTAAAATTATAAAACAAATAACAGCCAAGCAGCTGGAGGAGATTTTCCTAGTCAGGAGAAGTGCTGAAGGACCATTTTTGTCCTTAGCATGACAATAAACTGCTCCCTTTGTGTAACAGGAACAAGGGGTTTTACAGGTGTTTAGCATTATCAAATTGGCCAAAATGAACAAAGTGAAGTCTCAAGCCATCAATTAAGACAAGAAAATTCCTTATCAAGAAATAAAACAACCAGAAGAATCTTGAATCAAGTGGGAATCAGGAATATTGAAGAATAAAACAAGAGTCAAGTGGAATCCAAAATCAAGCCCAAAGGGGATCAAGAATCAAGATAAGCCCTTGGATTAGGCCAGGAGGTCCTTGCATGACTTAAACTGCAGGACTTGTATACCTAATATACAGGGGTTACACACCTAGTTGTAGGTCCTGTATGACCTTAAACTACATTTATTTATGGAAGAAGGAAGAAAGAAGAATTGTGAAGACCTCAATATTTCAGGACACTAACAAATTCTTAGAAATAATTAAAAAATAAAAAAAATAAAAAAATAATAATAATAACTAATTGAAGATGGATCACCAAATTTTAGCAGCCAAATACAAATCAGTCCTGAAGAAGGTGAGACCAGTCAATGAGCCAATGCATCAAGACCTTAACCCACCTTTGGAAAGACCACCTTTGTCAAGAGATCCTTATGAAACACCTTTATCACCCAACCCACCTATATTTCAAGAAACCTTCAAGGTCACCCATGAAAGACTCCAAGCAGTCAATTTTGGCCCACCAGGATGGTTATCAAATGAAGAAATCAATTTACTCAAAAATGTTATTACCTTAAGGGAAAAAGCAATAGCTTTCTGTGAAGAAGAAAGAGGATTACTCAAACACTCATATGGAAAACCTTACAAGATACCAGTAATACCTCATGAACCTTGGCAGAAGAAACCAATTCCCATTCCCAAATCAATTTTACCTCAGTTTACTGAATTAATCAGAGAAAGAATCAGGACTGGACTCTATGAGCAATCCACCTCAAGCTACACAAGCCCCATCTTTTGTGTGGCCAAATCAAATGGGAAACTCAGAATTGTACATGACCTTCAAGAACTCAACAAAGTCGCCATCAAGGATGCTGGCTTACCACCTCATATTGAAGAATTTGTAGATGCATTTGCAGGAAGAGCATGCTATGGACTAGGATACATCATGGGAGGATATGATGAAAGAGAATTAGATGTCACTACAAGACCCCTCACCACTTTTGAAACACCCCTTGGAAGGATGCAACTCACAAGACTACCCCAAGGAGCCACCAACTCAGTAGCAGTATACCAAGCCCAAATGACCTGGATACTCCAAGAAGAAATACCAGAAAGTGTAGGAATATTTATTGATGATGGAGGAATAAAAGGACCAAGATCACTTTACAACCAAGAAACACTACCAGAAAACCCCTCAATAAGAAGATTTATATGGGAATATGCCATAACCTTAGAAAGAGTTTTATTCAGGATTGAAAAAGCAGGACTTACTATCTCAGGATCCAAGTTTGCATGCTGTGTTCCAGCTTTGGACATAGTAGGGCATGTTGTATCATTCAAAGGAAGAACAATCTCAAAAAAAAAGATTAACAAGATTCAAAATTGGCCAACACCTCTCAACAAAAAGGAAATAAGAGGATTTCTTGGACTTTGTGCCTATGTAAGGATGTTCATTGAAAACTTCTCACAAGCTGCATCACCACTCAGAAGGCTCACCAGAGAAGATGTTGACTGGGATTGGGATCAAAAATGTGAAGAAGCTTTCCATAGGCTCAGAAGAATAGTTGAAGAAGAAATAACTCTCAAGAAATTGGATTATGACAAAGGATCAGGAAAAATTAAGCTAGCAGTAGATTCAAGCTACATTGCTGCAGGAGCAGTACTCACTCAAGAAGACAAAGAAGGAAAGGACAGACCAGTATTATATGAATCAATAACTTTTTCAAAATTAGAATCAAAATACTCACAACCCAAATTGGAACTCTGTGGAGTTGCAAGAATTCTCAAGAAGCTTCAGACAATACTTTGGGGACAACATTTTGAATTACAAGTTGATGCCAAGGCTTTAATTGAAATGATCAACACCCCTTGCTTACCCAATGCCCCCATGACAAGATGGGTGGCTTTCATTCAGCTATTTTCCTTTGATTTGGTACACAAACCAGGGAAGACTTTCACTATGCCAGATGGGCTATCCAGAAGACCAAAAAACTCAGAAGAAGAAGATGAAGATGCACAAGAATTTGATGAAGAAGAAGATTGGATCAAGCCACACCCTGGATTTGGGGTCAAGAATGTAAATTCACTCCATTTTTCAGGAGTATGTCACAACCATGGCAATTCACCTCCTTGGATCCCCATATGGCATATCAAGCCACGGTTCTTTTATGGCCAATTGGCCATATCCATCACCAGTGGCCAATATGGACACGTCATCATCTTATGGCCCATTTATGGCCATTTGTGTTTTGGGGCCTTCTTGGCCCTTCACCTCAATCCAGCACCCATAGCGGCAATTTATGCCCAAATGGGTATTTCTGGTCATTTCCCTCAAAAACCAGGGGAAATGGCCCAAATGGCTGTTTTTGGCCATTTGGGCTCATAATGCGCATTTTTGCGCATTTCTGCGCATTTGCGCACTTTTTGCGCATTTTGCGCACTTTTGCGCATTTGCGCACTTTGCGCATTTGCGCATTTTTGCGCACTTTGACGCAAAGTGTCCAAAAGACACGTTCCCGCCCTTTGGACCAGTTTTTGGCTCAGAACCCAAAAGTGGCCAAAAACCCCAAAAGGCCCAGAAACACCATTCCAAGCTCTGAAGCCATTACATCCATCCTTTTCCCTCTGCCTTCCCATCTCAAGACCTTTGGACGTAATCTTCTTGCCAATCAACCAATATGCCATAAGTGATGTTATATATCATTGTGCATCATTTTTCAACAGCAATTCAATGGTGGCAATATCAAATGTTCATTTCAACATTCCAACATCTCATCACGTCATCAAGGCACCCAATCATTCAGAGGAATCATCAAGGCTCAAGAGCAAGTGTTTCAGCGTCAAAGACCAATGACGCCATCAAGCAGTCATTGGTTATTCTCACTCCAAGTATTCCTTCCAAAGGAATACTTCCAATTCATTCTCAAGTGTATTCAAGAGGCAGTGCCAAAAAGAAGTTGTCAAGTGTCAAAGCTCCACTCAATCCATCTTGGCAACCATATTCATTTCAATACAGTCTGGATCCATCAAGACCTGTATTTCATTTTCAATCATGGGAAATTCATTCAACCCAATTCAATTTCAATATTAGCCAGCTGTATCAATTCCCAAAAGAATCAATACAGCCTCAAGGATCAATACAGATCAGTTTTCAGCCTGAAGAACTCAAGCTCCCAACTTTTCACATATACCGGCTACCCTTTCCACCCTGGGGGGTTTTCCCCAGTTAATTAATATACTTTGATTTTATTTTATCTCTATTTTCTTTTCATTTTAGTTAAGCAAATACTGATATTATTAAGTCAGTCATTTAGCACATTTCTCTTTATCTTTCTTCGCCTGTCAATGGATATTTGGTGGTCATATCCTTACTAATTCCATTGTTCATTTTTGGCAGGTTGAAACAGTGATTAAGGACTTACTTGGTTGGCTCTTTGGCCATTTGGCTTCCTTTTCCTCTTTGCATCTCATCTTGTACCTGCATATCTTTAGAGGAATTCATTCTTATTATTTTATTCTTTATTTCTTTTGGAGTCTTCCAAGTGAGTTCCCTGATTGCTGAGTGCCAGGCCACTCTTGTATTTCCACTAGAGCCCCTGTGACATTATATTAATTAACTCATAATTTCTTTTTCATTCTGTTCATTCTTTCTTTATAATTTCATTCACTCATTTCATCGAAATTATGATTCTTTTACGCTTATGAACTTAATGATTCATCGTCACCTCTCAATTTTCTTTCATTCATTCTTCATTTTGAAAATTGAAAGCTGACCCATTTTTTATTTTTGTTATTCTTTTGTAAAATCTTTTCAAATCATCAAATTTTCATTCTCATTCATAATTCAGGTGTCATCTTGATTTTCTTTGATTTTCAAATTTTTCATCAAGATATTCAGACACGTTATTCACATCAAGATTCATAATTGATTTTTTCTTCAAGAATTTTGATTTTTAAAGAATAATTCACTTGATTTTGATTGATTGATTGATTTGACATATTTGATTTTGACCTCAAGAAAATTGATTGACCTGAAGATTTCATTGATTTTGCTGATTTTTCACATCAAGAATTTTGACATAAATTGATTTTTCTTCAAGATTTTCATTTGATTGATTGATTCTGCAAGAATTTTTATTTTGATTGATTTGATTGATTTTGATTTTGACTTCAAGACTTCATTTGATTTTGATTTATTGACGTACTTGAAGGTTTTCATTTTGATTCATCGATTTTCCTCAAGATTTGATTGTTGACTCTTTTCACTTCAAGCAAATTTTGATTTTTAATTCATTTATTTCATTTTATTCCTGATATCATGCCTGTTCAACACTCACCTCCGGCAAGACAGACAAGATCTCAGGCCAGAGCTCAAGCTGTTCTCACTCCAACTCCAAGAGCTCCTCTAGATGGCACCCCAGCAGTTCCTCAACTGAGGGCCCAATTAGATAGAGGACCCCGCATGGAAGGAGCAGCACCATCCAGGAAGGAAGGAAGAGGGCCAAGAAGATCATGTTCATTCTCAGGAGTAGTTGGCGGATTTCCAGGAACTTCAAGGACTATTTTCAAAGGTCCAGGTGAAGATGGTGAAGAGGAGGAGGAGAATTCTGTGGAAGAGGAAGAGTCTGATGGTACTGAAGGTGTCCCTGCTCCAGTGGAGGCATCCCAAGGTACTGGAGGGCCAACTCTAGCCCAGTCTAATCAGCCTGTCTCGCATCAGTCTGAACCATCTTTATTGG
The DNA here is from genome assembly GCA_023105745.1 of Austropuccinia psidii. NCBI lineage: Eukaryota > Fungi > Basidiomycota > Pucciniomycetes > Pucciniales > Sphaerophragmiaceae > Austropuccinia > Austropuccinia psidii. The sequence continues at coordinate 27,980,327 of JALGQZ010000004.1, read as the reverse complement.
CCATCATGCAGCAAATGACTCAGATTATGGCCAATCTTCAAGCAGCTTCATCTTCTGAAGCATCAAGACCACCAGCCTTCAAGACTCCATCTATGAAGGCACCGGAATGCTTTGATGGGACTCAGCCCTTCAAAGTTAGAAGTTTCATTCAGTCTTGTCAATTGATATTTCATAATGATCCGGCAAACTTCGCTCAAGACAGAAAGAAGGTCCTTTATGCCACTTCATTTCTCATTGGCAGGGCTGCAAAATGGATTGAACCTTATCTTTCCAATCTCACCAATCAAGATTCAAATTACCTTCTCAATTCTTGGCTTTTATTCGAATCTCAACTCTTCACTTTATTTGGTGACCCGAATGAAGTCAGAAAAGCAGAAGCTGAGTTGGATTCTTTAAGAATGAAAGAAGGTGGGCATGTATCTTTATACATTGCTGATTTCAGAAGCTTAGTATCAAGAATCGGGGATTGGGGTGAAAGAGCTCTCATCCATCATTTCAGGAAGGGATTGCCATCCAGAATTTTGGATCAATTGGCCTCCCATCCTTCAAGAATTGACTCTCTTCAAGACTTAATGGACGTTACCCTGGAACTTGATACCAGGTACCATGAGAGGCAAAATGAAAAGGGTCATCATCAAGAGAAGAAGCCAGAAGCCTCAAAGTCAAGTTCTTCTCATCCTCAAAATTCTTCAAGCTCAAGTCATAAGAAGAAGAAGAATTTTCAGAAGAGGGACAAGCCCCATTCTTCTTTGTTGAATAAAGATTTCAAGCTCATGAACTCTGAAAAAGAAAGAAGAATCAAAGAGGGTCTTTGTACCTATTGTGGTGGGAAGCATAGTATTGAGTCCTGTTTCAAGAGGCCTCAAAACAAGCTTACCCAACCGTCAGGCAAATTTCCCAGCCAGGGAAAAGCCTGAGTGAAGATCATGTTGTGTTCAATGGTCTTCACAGTTTTCCATCCAGAGCACAATTGTGCATTCTGAATACTGGTGTCAAAAATTCTCTTAAATTTTTTGTTTTTTCTTCTCTCTCTGATATGTTTTACAGTATTCTCATTGATTCTGGTGCTACCAACTCATTTATTGCAAAGCAGTTTGTTCACAAGTATTCTTTGACCATGTCAGAACTCCCGGAGAAGATTCCCCTTATTATTCTTGACTCCTCTGAGTCTCCTTCTTTATTTGTGACTCACCATACTAAATATATGGTTGAGCTCCCTTCCTTCCCAAGCTTTGAATGGGACTTTTTAGTCATTGATACTCCCAAGGGAGAAGACCTCATATTGGGCTTTGACTTTCTCAATCATTTTAATCCATTTATTGATTGGAGGCAAGGATTGATCACCTTTAATTCTGATCATAAGGACTATAATGATCCTTCAATTTCTTTCAGTAATGACTCTTCTTCTGCCAAATCATGTGCAGCTCTGGTTGGTGATTCTAGAACACCATCATTTCCGTCTTCTGTCCATATTCCTTCCCTTAATTCCCATCAGTCATTACTATCATCTAGAGATGAAGTCTTCAAAGAGATTCAAGATGTTGGAGAAGATAATTCTGTATCTTCACTTCATCTCTTCTTTGGGAATATGGACCTTCCTCCTTCATCTTATCATGACTCCCTGGAGGAGTTGTGGGATGAAGAGGAAGAGCCAGAAGAAATAGAAACCGTGATGAAGGTTGTTCCTTCTGTTTATCACCAATATTTGGATGTATTTTCCAAGGTGAAAGCAGAGAAACTTCCTCCTCACCGCGCCTGTGATCATCATATCGAGCTGGAGGGGTCTCTACCTCCAGTTGGGGTGATCTACTCTTTATCAAACCAAGAGGCAGATACACTCAGGGCCTACATTTCAGAGAATGTAGAGAAAGGTTTCATCCGGCCAAGCTCCTCTTCTACAGGAGCACCTGTTCTTTTTGTCAAAAAGAAAGACGGTGGCCTCCGCTTGTGTGTTGATTACCGCAAGCTCAATGCTGTTACTAGGAAGAACAAGTATCCTGTTCCTCCTATGAATCAGCTTCTCACTGTTTTCAATGGTTCTTCTATCTTCTCCAAGATTGATTTGCGTGGTGCATATAACCTGCTCAGAATCAAGGAAGGTGATGAACATTTGACTTGTTTTAGAACCAAATATGGTAGTTATGAGTACTTGGTTATGCCATTTGGGCTTACCAATGCTCCTGCTTCTTTTCAAAATCTTGTCAATGATATTTTTTATGATCTTCTTGATGTTTATGTTGTGGTTTATTTGGATGACATTATGGTCTTTTCCAAATCTGAGGAAGAACATGTCACTCATGTGTCCACTGTTCTTTCCAGACTCAGAGCCAATAACCTCTTTGCTAAGGCGTCCAAATGCCTATTTCATGTTTCTAGTGTGGAATATCTTGGTTATGTAGTTTCTTCTGAAGGCCTCAAGATGGACCAAGCAAAAGTCCAGCAAATTCTCAATTGGCCACCTCCAAGAAACCTCAAGGCTCTTCAATCATTCCTTGGCTTTGCCAATTTTTACCGCCGTTTCATCAAGAATTATTCAAAGAAAATTAGTTCACTCACAAGTTTCCTCAAGAAAGATTCCCGTTTTCCCCTCAATGAGGAAGCTCTTAGACAGTTTCATCAACTCAAAGAGGCATTCACCACTGCTCCAATCCTTTCTCATTTCAATCCTTCTCTACCCACCATTGTAGAGACCGATGCATCAGATTATGCCTTGGGTGCTGTACTGAGTCAGGTCTCTGACTCAGGAAAACATCCCATTGCATTTGATAGCCGCAAGCTTCTCCCAGCTGAGCTCAATTATGAGATTCATGACAAGGAACTCCTTGGCATAGTCTGGGCTCTCAAGCGCTGGAGAGCTTTCCTTCTTTCTATTTCTTCCCCTTTTGAAGTTCTCACCGATCATTCAGCTCTTCAATATTTCATGTCTTCCAAGATTCTCACTCGCCGTCAAGCCCGCTGGGCTGAATTTTTATCTGAATTTCATTTCTCAATCACTTACCGCCCTGGCCGCTTGGCCACCCTTCCAGATGCCTTGTCACGTCGGGACGACGTTTACCCGGAGAGGGGGGAGGATTTCATCAGCAAGAATCCAATGAACTATCAGAAGATAATCAAGCAAGATGAAATTCAAGCCTCAAAGTTTTTTGCAGTCAAGGTGGATTCATTTTCAAATTTGATTGATTCAATTCAGAAGGCAGTATGGCAAGATTCTCAATATAGAAGTGTCCTTGAAGATTTGGGTAAAGGTAAATCTGTCCAAGATTATTCTCTTGATTCCTCTTCCAAACTTCTCCTTTTCAAAGATCGGGTGGTGGTCCCAAATGACCCCACAATTCAACTCAATATACTTCAAAAGCGGCATGACTCTCCTCTAGCTGGACACCCTGGCCAAGAGAAGACTCTCAAACTTGTCAAGCGGGATTTCCACTGGCCCGGCATGACTCAATTTATCAAGGATTATGTCTCATCCTGTCAACAGTGTTCAAGAAACAAAAATATTCATCACAAGAAGTTTGGACTCCTCAAGCCTCTTCCAATTCCAAGTGGTCCTTGGATTTGTCTTTCAATGGATTTCATCACTCAACTGCCACTGTCCAATTCCTTTGATTCAATTTTAGTCATAGTGGACAGATTCTCAAAAATGGCGGTTTTTATTCCAACAATAGCTTCAATCACTTCATTAGATTTGGCCCATTTATTCATCAAGAATATTTTCTCAAAGCATGGCCTTCCTTCAAGCATTGTTAGTGATCGAGGTTCACTTTTTGTTTCTTCCTTTTGGACCAACCTTTGTCAGCAGCTCAAGATTTCAAGAGACTTGTCAACTGCTTACCATCCAGAAACTGATGGACAGACAGAGAGGGTAAATCAGATACTAGAACAGTACCTTTGGATGTATGTCAGTTATCATCAAGATGATTGGAACACCTGGCTCCATCTGGCTGAATTTGCCTACAATAACTCTGACCACTCTTCAACAAAACAATCACCGTTTTTCACTGTTTATGGAAGAGATCCTCATTTTGACTCAGTTCACATCACTCAAGACACTCCGGCTGGAAAGTTATCAACAAAAATCCAATCAGTACAGCAAGATGTCAAGAGAGAACTTGAAGTTGCCATAAACAGGTTTAAGAGGTATGCAGATAAAAGTAGAGCAAGTCCACCTGTTTTCAATCCCGGTGACATGGTATGGCTCTCTTCCAAGAACATCAAATCAACCAGACCCACCAAAAAGCTGTCTGAAAGATGGCTGGGTCCTTTTCCAATCTTGAAGAAAGTCAGCACTCATGCCTACCACCTCAATGGAAATCCATCCACCCAGTTTTCCATATTTCCCTTTTGGAACCAGTCAAGACGTCAACAATCCCAAATAGGCATCAAGAGCCTCCTCCTCCAATCACCATTGAAGAAGAAGAGGAATGGGAAGTCTCTCAAATACTGGACTCAAAGCTCAAGAGAGGAAAATTATGGTATCTGGTGGAATGGAAAGGTTTCAGTCAAGACCCAGAAAGATTCACTTGGGAACCAACCGAAAACCTCAAGAATTGTCCTGAACTTGTCAAAGATTTTCATTCATTATATCCTGACAAGCCTGGGACGAATTCTTCAAAAGCTTGATTCATTATGGTGCTTGGTGGGGAGAGGAATTACCAAAAGTAAGTCCCACTCCTGGTATGCACCTTTAGGGGTATTCTACTCTTTTTGTTGTAAGCATCACCTTGGCCACTCTGTGAGCACTTTGTAATTTTGGACACAGATCTTTGGCATGGCTTCCAACTTCATTTCCAATCTTATGGCCATTTTCACTTGGGATAATGGGCCATTCACTTTTCAATTCATTTCCAAGATTCCAAATTCAAATTCATTCCTTCAACAGTTTGTTTTATTTTTATGGCACTGGCGGGAGTGGTAATTACCAAAAGTAAGTTCCTCTCCTGGTGTGCACTTCCCTGAGGGGTCTACAATCTTGTCAAAACATCACCTTGGCCACTTTGTGAGCACCTGGCATCAAATTTATCTTTCCAGGTCCTTGGCCAATTTCAAAATCAGTTATCAACCTCCGTGATGAAGATTGGAACCTCCTCAAGATTCAATTCATTTCTTTTTTTCTTTTTCCTTTTCTTTTCTTAATTTCATTTTCATTCTTTATTATTATTCTATTTTCATTTTAAATTTTCTTTTATCACGTCAATTATCACGTCAAAAAATTTTCATTCATTTTAAAATTCAATTCCAATCAAGAAGCCAAGGTCAAAAGAAGATCAAGCAAGTCCTGCGTCAAATGTCAAATTTTTAATATCAGTCTTCAAATTTCTTATCTTAATCAGTCCTCTTGAATCACTCTCTCAAAATCTTTCCAATAGCCTCAACAGGCTTCACCTTGTATTGGTGCTCAGGAGCTCACCATTTCAAGGTGGGGGGTACTGTCACAACCATGGCAATTCACCTCCTTGGATCCCCATATGGCATATCAAGCCACGGTTCTTTTATGGCCAATTGGCCATATCCATCACCAGTGGCCAATATGGCCACGTCATCATCTTATGGCCCATTTATGGCCATTTGTGTTTTGGGGCCTTCTTGGCCCTTCACCTCAATCCAGCACCCATAGCGGCAATTTATGCCCAAATGGGTATTTCTGGTCATTTCCCTCAAAAACCAGGGGAAATGGCCCAAATGGCTGTTTTTGGCCATTTGGGCTCATAATGCGCATTTGCGCATTTTTGTGCATTTTGCACACTTTTGCGCATTTGCGCATTTTGCGCATTTTTGCGCACTTTGCGCATTTTGCGCATTTTTGCGCACTTTGACGCAAAGTGTCCAAAAGACACGTTCCCGCCCTTTGGACCAGTTTTTGGCTCAGAACCCAAAAGTGGCCAAAAACCCCAAAAGGCCCAGAAACACCATTCCAAGCTCTGAAGCCATTACATCCATCCTTTTCCCTCTGCCTTCCCATCTCAAGACCTTTGGACGTAATCTTCTTGCCAATCAACCAATATGCCATAAGTGATGTTATATATCATTGTGCATCATTTTTCAACAGCAATTCAATGGTGGCAATATCAAATGTTCATTTCAACATTCCAACATCTCATCACGTCATCAAGGCACCCAATCATTCAGAGGAATCATCAAGGCTCAAGAGCAAGTGTTTCAGCGTCAAAGACCAATGACGCCATCAAGCAGTCATTGGTTATTCTCACTCCAAGTATTCCTTCCAAAGGAATACTTCCAATTCATTCTCAAGTGTATTCAAGAGGCAGTGCCAAAAAGAAGTTGTCAAGTGTCAAAGCTCCACTCAATCCATCTTGGCAACCATATTCATTTCAATACAGTCTGGATCCATCAAGACCTGTATTTCATTTTCAATCATGGGAAATTCATTCAACCCAATTCAATTTCAATATTAGCCAGCTGTATCAATTCCCAAAAGAATCAATACAGCCTCAAGGATCAATACAGATCAGTTTTCAGCCTGAAGAACTCAAGCTCCCAACTTTTCACATATACCGGCTACCCTTTCCACCCTGGGGGGTTTTCCCCAGTTAATTAATATACTTTGATTTTATTTTATCTCTATTTTCTTTTCATTTTAGTTAAGCAAATACTGATATTATTAAGTCAGTCATTTAGCACATTTCTCTTTATCTTTCTTCGCCTGTCAATGGATATTTGGTGGTCATATCCTTACTAATTCCATTGTTCATTTTTGGCAGGTTGAAACAGTGATTAAGGACTTACTTGGTTGGCTCTTTGGCCATTTGGCTTCCTTTTCCTCTTTGCATCTCATCTTGTACCTGCATATCTTTAGAGGAATTCATTCTTATTATTTTATTCTTTATTTCTTTTGGAGTCTTCCAAGTGAGTTCCCTGATTGCTGAGTGCCAGGCCACTCTTGTATTTCCACTAGAGCCCCTGTGACAGAGTACAAGTACCAACCAAACAAGAAGGATTTTGGAAGAGAATGCAAGAATACTTAAGTACAATGAAAAAACCACAATCAAGCAAAGAAGAAGAATTTAGAAGGATCAAAAGAAGGTCACCCAACTTTTTCTTGGAAGATGGCCAGCTTAAAAGAAGAAATAACCCAAACCCTCAATTGGTGATATCAAGTCAAGAAGTTCAAAGCTACATTTTAAAGTCACTTCATGAAGACATGGGCCACAGAGGGGAAAATGAAACTTACAGAAGAATTAAAGCAAGATTTTGGTGGGAAGGAATGAAGAAATCAGTCAAGAAATGGGTTCAATCTTGCCTAGCCTGCCAAAAGAGAAGTCAAAACTTACAAAGAGAACAAGGAAAATCTACAGCAACATCAACAATCTTTGAAAGAGTCAGTATGGATGCAGTCCATATCAAATCTGGAAGATGGAAGTATATGGTTGTGGCCAGAGATGATTTTTCAGGATGGCCAGAAACAGTTGGACTAGTCAAATTAACAGCAAAAGTAGTTGCAGAATGGTTCACCTCAGAATGGATATGCAGGTATGGCTCACCAAAAGAAGTAACTGTTGATGGGGGGCCAGAGTTTGGAAAAGAACTTCGAGATGCAGTAAAGAAAGCAGGATCAAGGATCAGAGTCACCACACCTTATTACCCAGAGTCTCAAGGAATGGTTGAAAGGGGCCATAAGCAACTCAAAGATGCATTAATCAAGATGTGTGGAGAAAATGGAGGAAAATGGAAAAAATATCTACCTTTGGTTACATTGGCTGACAGAATCTCAACTAAAAGAACAACTGGTTTCTCACCATATGACCTCCAATTTGGACAACTACCAGTATTACCAATTGACATTGAAACAAAAACATTTTTAGCAGTAGAATGGCATACAATATCCACAACTGAGGAATTACTGGAAGCCAGAGCTAAACAATTAGAAGGGAAAGAAGAAATGAGAAGGAAAGCAGGAGAAAAACTCAAAAAATCAAGGGAAGACTCAATGAAATATTGGGATAGAAGAATGGCACACCAACTAAGGTCACCACTCAATCCAGGAGATTTGGTCCTGGTTTACAGCAAAGCAATAGAAACTAATTGGGGACTACTTTTCAAAAACAAATGGAATGGACCCTACAGAGTAATCAGACAAATAAACAATGGACCATATGAACTTGAGGAGCTGGATGGAACAGAATTAGCAAGAAGACTTGCAGCCTCTCAAGTAAAAAGGTTTTACCCAAGAGGAAAGTTGATAGACACAAAAGAAGACACAGAAGAAGAAGAAAGTGAAGAAGATGAATCAATAAATGAGGAGGAGGTATTGGAGGAAACCACAGAATCAGATGAAGAATAGAGAGCTCTCACCTGGAATGCTGGGGACAGCATTAAATGGAGAGGGGGATGTGGTATTCCATACCATTTTTTTTCACCAGGCTCAAACTCATAGTACCCCAAAACAGCAGTCAATCCAGCCTACAGGCAGACTTACACTCAAATTTTACACCAAAAGGTCAATTTTACAGCAAGAAGCTGGGTTTAACTCATAAAACCATGGCACAGGCACCAAAAGGCAGTGTATGTGTTTAAATAAATTATTCAATTTCATTATGCATATGTAAAAAATCAAGTTACATATAGTACACTAGTTACAACAAATAAGGTACCACCCTTTAAATTACACACCCCACCCAGCTTTACACCCCCTTACAGCCACAGGACTCATGCAGCAAGAAAATGACACATGCATTAGTTATACAGCCAACTTGCATTCAAAGTCACATGATGCAAAGCTCAACTCCATGGAATTCCTGCAATTCATTTACAACACAGCCCCAGGAGTATCTTATCTTATATCCACAGTAGCCCCACTTAAAACCTTAAAACATAATTATTTACACTACTCATCACCTCATGCAAACCAAAGCTAGTTACAACAGGCTGCATGCAGTACACAATTCCAATTAAATCTCAACCACATGACTATGCACAGCATGTGTCAAAATCAAAAATCACATCATCTCATAAAAAACAGTAAATTCACCAATGCAAGAAGTTATCACCTGACTTCATTTTAAAGTTCAAAAAGAAGAAAAACAAACATGACACCTGCATAAATTACACAGCCATTTCTACCCAACCTAAATTAGGACATATGCAAAGGAATTACAAGGTTATCATGTGATACTGCATCCACCAACAGAATATCATGTGACAGAAGAAAGGCTGTGCACAAGAAAAATCCTCATCCAAAATGAAATCACCTCATGCATGCAAGGAAAATCCAAGAAAATCACATCATAATTAGCTCACCAAAAGACCATCATGTGATGAAAGAAGGCTGTGCAGGGAAAAATTATCACCAAACCTTAAATCACCTGACCCATGCAAGAAAAGGCCTCACCAAAAATGGAGTCACATGATGAAATCAAGAGGAATTAAAGTGGAAGAAGACAGCTCCCATGGAGGGCCCCCTAGGCTCCCAAAAGGTATAAATAGAGGGGCTCTCTCCACCCAAATTTCAAAATCCCCCCCCATGAAAATTATATCCTATGCAAATTATATCCCATGCACATTATATCCACTGCACAGTAGGAGCATAGGAATAATTCATCCCTCACCTGGGAGGTAGTCCAGTATATTATAGTAAAATTTACTTGCCCAGTAGCTAAGCTCAGTGGAAGTATAGTGTTGAAGATTACCCAGTAGCTAAGCTCAGTGGAATCTTATTATTATTAAAAGAAAAATAAAAATTATCCAGTACCCAAAATTAGGGTTACTACTCTATTAAAATATTTTATCCAGTAAAATCAACACCATTTATCAAGATTTAAAATTAACTTACCCCTTTAAAAATCCAATATCAAAGAACCTTACCTCTTAAATTTAACAAATACAATTTTATCTTATTATTAACCCCTCTTAAAAAAAATAACAAACCTTTAAAAAGTTATTTTACTCTATTATAGCTATACCATAACAAAATTACCTTTATCAACACCAATCAAATTTTTCAGAAAACCTTAAATAACCCATCCTACCAAGGATTTATCACCAAGAAGAAACAACTCACCTCAGTTTAACCAAAAAATATTAAAATTAAACAGACAAGTATTTCATTAAAATCTCAAATTTAACCAAAATAACTGACATTATTTTTTATATTATTTATTGAATAGGTCTGATCTGAGACTGCTGAATTTTGTCTTCTGCAGTTGTAAAGCCACTTACTAATTTTATTTTGGTTTGTGAGCTCCAAGGAAGATTTTGTTCAGTATTTTAGGAGGGGCAGGCAATACACCCTTGCCACCCTTGGTTACAGGAGTTATTAGCAATTCAAAACTAGTTACCTGTGATTTCCCCCTCCAGGTACTGCCTCATTTTAATCCCACACAAGAGGAGTTCCCACACTGGTTGATATGGATTCTCCATAACTTGGCCTTGTGGTTGGGGCTTCAAGTTATGGTAGACATTAAGCAATTTGTTTATGTCTTGGTCCAGACAATCCCTGTCCCTTTTGCTATGGTGTTGTTCTTCAAAGACTATATTCAGTCTTTTGTTGGTTTCTTCAGAGGCTTTGCTCAGTTGAGCATATCCTTCTTGAAGATTCTTAGCTATCTGTTCCAAGGAGGCTGGAGTTTGTCTCATCCTCTCTTGGCCAGCTTTAATTTCTGCAAACTGCTTTGCAGATTGCTCAGCATATTGGGACATTTGTAACCACAGTGTATCACTGTTGATGTTACTCTCAGATGTGACAATGTTATTTTCAGTCTGAGTGGGGGTAATGTTTCTATTACTAGGACTACTGATTCTAGAGTGGTTTACAGCTACTTCTGGTTCTTGTGTACTTCTTTCACCAAATCTAACAGCTTCTGGATCATGGGGTATGACTCTTTCCTCCTCTGGTTGAAGGAGGCTTTGTTCTTGCCCTTGTTTCCTTGTCTTCTCCTGGAAACTTCCTGGAATTGTGAAGAATGGTGACTCTTGGCCACTGATCTGCTGGTTTCTGAATGGTGTGAAGCCACTGGAGAGCTGATTTGGCCTGCTCCTTGTGAGCCTGAAGGAATCTGAGTAGGCCCTGTCTGGGTTAACTGTTCTTCTATAGCTTGGATAGTGGCTTGATTCTCCCTTATCCACTGTGCCCTTGCCTCCAGGAGTCTGAACTGCCTGGTAGGATTCCAACCTTTGGTGATTACCATCAGGTCTTTGAATTCTATCTCTTTGAGACAGATCTTCTGGAAACTTGCTCCAAGTTCTGCCCAGTGACTTGCCAGGTTGAACCTCTTGTTGTCCATGCTCCATTGAAATAAGTCTTTGAGGAGTTGGTGGAGCTGAAGAACTTGATCCATATCCTTCCAGTCCTCTGGTTTGAGGTTCCTGTTGAATTGGAATGTGAATGGCAGGGTTGATATTATCTCCCTCATTTTTTTGCCATCCACCACTGTGTCCAAGGTGTCCTCTTCCAGGTCTTCTGGTTCTGGACAAGCCTTCTCTGTCCTCTGGCTGGTTCCTTTGGAAGCCAAGGTCTCTGAGGTATACAGGGGACATATCAGTGTTTGCAAGCAGTAAAAAAATTTATGTTCTTAGGGTATTTACCTTTGACTGTGCCTTGTACAAATTTGTTATCTGCTGATTTGGGCAGTTTGCCTTTTGAGGTTACAACTGGGTTAATAATTGTAATTTTTCCTGTAAAAGTGGTTAAGGTTGGTTTACCTTGTATTGCTGCAGAGTTTTGTGGTTTTCTACTCCTCTGAGTGGCTATTGGAGTCCACTTCTTGGCTGTGATGAGACCTTCACTGTGCCTCTTTCGTTTTCCCTTGCTGCCCTCTGGTTCTGAGGGTGTCACTGGTGTGTTGGCCTGTGACTGGGTCTCAAATGGGATGTAATTTTCTTCCACTGAATCAAGGAAGGAAAAAGAGGGCTTATGTCAGTTAAGACTTCTCAACAATGCTGGTTTTGCACGTCTAAGATTGGCCTCTGGGCTTGTATGTTCTTACAATGTGCCCTGTATAATGACAGTGTAATTGAATCAAAAATTCCACATCAGAATTACAGATTTTGGTACCCTGTCACACTGTTTGTGTGCCAGTATCCCACAGATACACTTGTGGTTTTCAAGTGTAATCTGAATAAGTGGCTCTGTATAGGTGTAATTGAGTCAACAATACACTTAACCACGCCTCAACTGATGGTTTTTCAGTCAGAGGTGTCCTTATTCAATCAAGAATACAGAACTTACTGATGGCTTATATGTTTTATATGTAAACACGCCAAAAATAAAGGTTTCAGTGGGTATTAACCATGTGGTAAGTACTCTTATAATATGAGTAATAAAGTAAAATATATATAAAAATATATATTTTAAAAGAAAATACGCCTAAAAAATATAAAACAATTGTCAGAAAATAGAAAATAAGAGAAAAAAACTTACTTATAAGGTCCAAAAAAGTTTAAAACACGGCCAGGCCCCCAAAATGTCAGGATGAAACTATGATAAAGGTGTAAATAGGCTAAATACAACTTAAACTATGTTTGTGACATGGTAAAAATAGTTTAAAAAGATTTATAAGGGTTTAAAGATAATTAAATTCAAGATTTTAAAAGGGCTTTACTATATATGATATAGTGGTGGTGAGCGCTGTTGAAAGCCCTGGGTGCAGCTTTATCTGTTGGGTTACAATAATAAAAGACTACAATAATTAAATTTATAATTATAGCTGACTATTAACCAAGAGCAAAACTGTTTTTGACAGTTTACTATGTAGGTTATTCAAGAGCAGGATGAGGAGACAATTCTGGCTGTGAAAAGCCTCCTTTTTATCCTGAAATGGGGTGGAAAGGGTGCTAGACCTTTCCACGTAGAGGAAGTGAAGATTTTTTCACTCTCTAGTACTGGCTTGTGGTTTGCAAACAGCCTTTATAACTTGTATTGGGCTCAGATGTGGTTTTGAAACCACATCTGGGCAGTTTTCACCAATACAGGGTGAAAACTTTCATCTGGGGACCTCACAGCCTTATTCTGACGTGTATGACATGTAGAATGCTGTACAGAGCCTGTATGGGACCCCAGTATTGACTGACATATGAGGTATTGAAGTGAAAACAAGCTTCTTCATCTATTTGACACCTCATATTCATGGTTACAGGATATTATCCCATGGTAAGGCTGTATATGACAGCAGGTGGGAATCTGACCGTAAAACAGCCATACCTTTGTCAATTCTTGAGATATCAACCTCAACATTGGTTCAGTGTGTAGCACTGTATGTGTTCTACACAATCGAACCTCATTTGATACGGGTATCTTTAAATATGGCAAAGTTATCCCATGTACAAGATTTTTGTACATTTGCGTGGTATAGGTAAAAAGCTGTATTGAGCTTGTTTGCCTAATACCTTTTGTTCTAATTGAGCTATGGGGAAATTGATGACACCATCAGATAGCCCTGATTGTGCTCTTTCCAAAAAGACCCCACTTCAAATATCTCACACTAAAGCTGTAGAAGTTAGATGAGAGGTGAATGTTTTGTTCACCCTTATTTGGCCTGGAATTGACCAAAACTCCAGTAATATTGGTGCTAGCTCAGTTTGGCTGGTACCATTGGATAGCCCTGGATTAGAGCTTTCTTTTGAGTACCCATTTGATGGGGTTAAGCCTCTCATTCTAGATTTTAGATGAGAGGTGAAAATTAAGGTTTATGCTCAGCAATAACTTTGTTATTTCTTGTCCTATGGTGATGGGACTTATGTTTTCAGAAAGAGGTGAGTTTCCTCTTTCGTTTGATACCTTTTGAGCTGATTTGGCTCAGCTCCATGTTCTGGTGGTATCTTGGCTATACCATTGGTTTATGGTATTTTGGCTGTCATGCTTGTGCTCTGGTTTTGAGTCACAGGCTGACATGCAAGTTACTCAATGGATGGCATCCATTTATGGAAATGAAGAACATGATGCTTTTGATAGCAGAATGGAGGAAAAACAACCCTCCACCACCCAAGCAAGTGCCAAAAACAGCCCCAATAGCCGGCAGAAGCAATTCCATTGTGAAAAAGCAGCCACAAGCTCAAAACAAGGGCAAAGGAAAGGCACCAGCCACAAAGCCTTACAGCCAGGGATACAGGATTCCAAGGATTCAGCAGGATGCCATGGAAAATGTATTTCAGATGGCCAGAACAGTGATGGAATTACAGAAAAAGGAGGAAGCCAGATTAAAATATCAGAAATAATTTCTGATATCTTTGATTCTATCCCAGAGTTGTATGAAGCTATAAATGATGTAAAAACTCATGTTTCTGATAAAAGTTAATCCATTTGTAACAATCTTAAAACAAACAGCTTAAGTCTGAGCCAAATAAATGAAACACTTATGTTTTTTGAGAAATTTTCAAGAACAATTAAAACTTCTAATAATGAAAATTATTTTGGAAATAAGATAAATGAACAATCTGCAATTATTAAAGAATTAACAGACAAATATTCTAAATTCAATATTTATGAAATAATTGAAACAAGAGTAAAACAAGCCATAAGTACCATCAAAAAGGAGAATAAAAGTGTTTTTGAAATTATTTCAAAATAATTTACTGAAGTAAAAACATATAAAATTGCCTTGAAAAAGTGTTTTGACACCTCACAAGAGGAAATATCAAAATTAACAATGAAGTTGAATCAGTTCACCTCTTATAATACTAGACAAACAGAACTATGGGAAGAATTAACACAAAAAGAAGAAAATCATAAAGCTACTGTAATGAATTAAATACAAAGTTTATAACATGAATTCAGATATTCCCAAAGGTGTAACAATAGTAAAATGAATGATATTGAACAATTACTGCATACCTTACATAGAATGTCTACACCTCTGAATCAAAATGAGGGTGCAGGAGTTCCCAATGCACAATTATTGGATGTTGAAAATTCACAGTTAAAAAAATAATTTTCCACTTCTTTTCATAACTTGGAACCATCAATGGGCCAAGCATTCTTGAAAGAAGTACCAAAACTTAAAGAATGACCTCACTTCAGTGGTGAAGGAGGGTATGACTATATGGAATTCATCAGAGGTATTGACATGATTAAAGAAGATTTCGAATTACCAGACAGATTGGTAACAGCAAGATTTAACACCTTGTTTACCAGATCAGCTCACAGATGGTATATCACATTAAGAAAAGTACATGGACACCAAAGTTGGACTTTGTGGAAAACCCAAATTATCAACAAATGGGCCAATGATGCTTGGAGGTTTAAAGTGGAAACAGCCTTTGAATCTCCCAAATTTAATGCTGATAATGAAAAAGCTTTACCATGGTTTTGCCAACAGAAAGACAGATTAACAGCATTTTATCCTGACTTGTCAGAATTTCCGATCCACAGAAAAATCCTGAGACAATGTGGAGATGACTTAGAGCATGCTGTCATAAGAAGGACTACTGAACAATCCTCAGCAGAAGATATTATTAATATATCAGAAGAAGTAACCACCAGAACCAGGATTGGTTCTAGTAGGGTGAATATCAAAATAAGGTTTAATACGCCTTGGAAAGATTCTGTGGACAAAAATACCAAAGAAAATTCTGATAATGTTAAATATAAATCTGCAGATATAATCAGAAAGTGCCATATTTGCCAAAGAACCACCCACTTAGCCAATAAATTTCCAAAGAAGGGGAAAACCAATGAAATTGACATTGAAAAAGAACCTGATGTTTAAAAAGATGATAATATAATTGAAGACAATTCAGATGATAAGTCATCAATATTTTTTGAATCTTCAAAAGATATAGAAAATATCAATGCCACTTTTTACATCATGGAATATTATTCCCACTTGCCACAATTAAGCAATGGTCAACTTGATTTGTCAAAATTTCAAGATGCACAACTTATGAAAACCAAACCAAACAGGGGAAAAGGTTATACAGCTGGTAACTCCTGTATAACATAAGTGGTAATTAAGAACAAACCCAATAAATAGTTACTTGACCCAGGAGCCTTCTACTCTTGTGTTGGCAAATCTTTTCTCAAGACTGGTGTACCAAATTTTGAAGACCAATTGTTACCAATTGATGACATCAAATTCAATAGTGCAAGTAATCCAATGAAAGCATTGGGAATCTTTGAGACCAATGTCATATTTCCACATATTAATGGAAACTTAATAATCACTGTTGAATCTTTTGTTATGTAAAATTGCTCTAGTACCCATTTTATATTGGGAAATGACTATTTAATCATGTATGGAATAGATTTACATAACAACAAGAACAGATACTTTAATATTGGAAACAATAAGAATCAAAAATTTGCCTTTTTACCATTTGAAAGACAAATTACAGTAAGTAAAGTAGCACCAGTCGACTTAGAATTGGAAAGATTCAAATCTGAACAGTTAAATGAAGCTGAAATAAGCCTTAATTTGACTGATAGTCAGGAAAATGAACTTTCTGCCCTTTTATATGACCACAGAGAAGCATTTTCATCAGGCAAAGAACCTTTGGGGGCAATTATTGGTCATGAAGTTGAAATCATCCTTAATATTGAGAGACCTTATTCACCACTCTTAAGAAGACCTGCATATCCAGCAAGTGCTAAATCAAGAGAAGATCTAGAAATTCATATTAAAGAACTTCTAGACCTTGGTGTAATAGGAAAGGTTGGCCATAATGAGGAAGTAGAAATAACTACACCAGTCATAGTGGCATGGAATAATGGAAAATATAGAATGGTTGGGGACTTTAGAGCTCTGAACACTTACACTGTTCCAGACAGATATTCAATACCAAAAATCCAAATTGCCCTTACCCAGATATCTCAAGCAGGGTATATAACCACTATGGATTCCCTTAAAGGATTTCATCAGAATGTAGTGACACCAAGGGCAAGAAAATACTTGAGAATTATTGTCCATTGTGGAGTATATGAATATTTGAGGATGCCTTTTTGTATCAATAATGCACATTCACACTTCCAAAGAATGATGAATGGAATATTCCCTGAAGAACTTTCAGAAGGATTGTGAGCCTTAGAGGTCATTTCATATACCCAAAAGACCACAAATACAAAATTAACATATAAATATAAATAAAATAAATTTATTTATATTATTAAAATAAAAATCAAAATATAAATATAAAATTATATTCAAAATAAAAAAAATTTAATTACAATTTAAAAATAAAATTACATTAAATTTTGGAATTATAAAATTACATTTATACTTGAAAAAATTAAGTAAAAATGAAATTTTAACAAAATTGTGAAAAATTAAATAAAAATTATTATAACTTTTTATCCAATAAATAAACATATAAAAATTATTTCACCATTATATTCCTCATAAAAAATCAGGTGGGGTCACCTCTGAGTGAAATTCTTGTAACTCAACTCCAAATAAGCTTAAATTAAGTTTTTAGTATTTTCAATAAAAAAGTTGAAAATCCTCAAAACATTAACTTAATTCACACCACATGTGGTGTTAACCATCAATTTTTGTGTTAAAATTGAGGTGTTGTGTTTAGTTTAGAAGTTATGAGGAATTGAAGTATTTTCAATTGAATTCAATTGAAATGTCAAAATTTGCGCGTGTATCACATAAGTGAACTTTGATTTACATATGAGGTATCAATTATTACTGTATTGTACTGTACAATTCAATTGAATTACATATGTAAATTATAAGTAAAATACATGATGAGGAATTAAAGGAAAAATAAATTGGAAAGATTAAATTTGGGGGGGAAAGGAACTCCAGCTCTAAGGGGGAGCTAGACCCCCAAAATCCTCGCTGACAGGCATGGGATGTCAAAATTCATGCAAAAGTTCATCACTTTTGGCCTGGAATTGAGTTACAGGGTCTGTGGACTCAATTGATGATGATGTTTTGATACCAACTGGGGTAGTTTTAGCTGTTGCCAAGAGGGTAAAACTACCCTTAAGATAAAACCATCATAGTAAAAACAGTTTTAACTGCTTTCTACGTCTCGTACAAAATTTCTGACGTGTTTTGAAGGCTCTAGACCAGGTTTTGCTATAGTAATGGCTGATTTAAGGGTCTAAAATGGCTAAAAAATGGCCAAAAATGGCTTAAACCAGCCCTTTTTGGTCTAAATCAGGGTTCAATGATGCCATAATTGGCTTTTCTGTTGTCAGACTTTTTTTCACGACTGACAAGAGTAAATTTCACTTTTGGAGTACGAGAATTGATGGCTATAAAAGAATGTCTTCTTTGTCCCACTTTTCTCTTCATGTTAGAATCTTTTCCTTTTATAGTTAGTTTAAACATTGTTAAACCAATCAATAAAATATTCCAACCACCTTTATTAAATCATTTTAAAACTTTTAAACCATGTGAAAAAATTATTATAATCATTGTTTGTAACTCTTATAATCATTTTTACCCCTGAACCAGCCCAAAAGTGAACTAAAGCATCTTTCATCACTGTAAACTTTGTCACTTTGTTTCCAAATTCACTCTGGTCACTTTTGGGCATGTTTTCTTTTTAATATTCTTTCTAAAGACTTTGTTCTTTAATTAATTGCTTGCAGTTCTTTGCTCAATTAATTCCAATTGAAATTGCTCTTGAAGAAATTTCTTTTGTAGCCTTAAAATATCTCTTGTAGAGTATTTTTTGGATAAATGTTTATTGTTGGTAAAACAAGAAATTTTTAGAAATATTATTTTTTTAAACTAATAAAGTTATAAAAATAAAATTTGTGTGTTTTCTTTTAAAAATAATATTTCTTACTATTTTTAATTGATTTTTACCTTATACAAATTTTGAGGACAGGAAAAGTACTTGATTTTTAATCAAAGTTTCATATTCACACCTTACATTTGGGGGCCCAGCCGTGCTATTTTACCTGTGACATACTTTTTTTTACTCTTTTTAAATCTTTTTTCTTATATTGAAAAATTTAAAAACATATAAAAAATACTTATAATCCAAAAAATCCATAAAAAATAATTTTTTTCATATTACAAGTGAGGCTTATATTTTATTTCTTTTTTGAAATATCCTTTTTTTACTTAATTAATTGGTTTTGTCATTAATTTTAGTGTCTGACAACGTGGTAAGACAAGAAAACATTGAAACAGCCTCAACAGTCACCAGCATTATTCCTGCCAGTACTATTAATTCAGACCATAATAGTACTGTTATTGTGACTCAAAATAACCAACCTGAACCAATATCTCCTGAATTGATTAACTTGGACATAAGTAATACCCTTCAGAAATCTAAGAATTTGGCCAATAGTAAGTTTTTTGATGTAAAAATACTATTTTAAGCCTTTTTAAACCATAATTATGCCTTCAACCAGGTCAGGAGCCAGCTATAGCCCCTCAAGAAGCTCCCAAAAAGGTAATAGACATGATTATGGCAGAGGCCAATCAGGTACAGAAGGAAAAGGGTCAGTTGATGACTTCCAAACAACTAAAATGGGTCATTCTGAAGCTGATAATACCATTTTACCTTCAAAAAGAGCTGACACCGCCACAACAAGCCTCTGTGGACATATACAAAGCCAGCCACAGGGCATACAACAATGCACTCCAGTTCAAGGAGTACCAAATCCTTGCAGACTTGCGGAAGAATTGCATGAATTCTTACCTGACAGTGAGAAAATTCCTGGGCCATCCCAACACTTGCAAATTGCTCAATGGATGGCATCCATTGATGGAGAAGAAAAACATGATGATTTTGACACTAGAATGGAGGAAAAACAACCCTCCACCGCCCAAACTAGTGCCAAAAACAGCCCCAGTGGCCAGCACCAGCAATTCCAATGTGAAAACGTAGCCACAAACTTCAAACAAGGGCAAAGGGAAGGCACCAGCCCCAAAACCTTACAGCCAGGGCTACAGAACACCAAAGAATCAGCAGGATGCCATGGAAAATGTATTTCAGATGGCCAGAACCATGATGGAATTACGGAAGAAGGAGGAAGCCAGATTAAGATTCCAGAAATGATTTCTGATATATTTGATTCCATCCCATAATTGTATGATGCTATAAATGACGTGAAAAAACATCTTTCTGATAAAAATGAAACCATTTGTAACAACATTAAAACAAAAACCTGAGTCTGTGCCAAATTAATGAAACACTTATTTTTTTTGAAAAAGTTTTAAGAACAATTAAGAATTCCAATAATGATAATCCTTCTGGCAATAAAATAAATGAACAATCTGCCATTATTAAAGAATTAACAGATAAATATTCTAAATTCAATATTGATGACATAATTGAAACAAGAATTAAACAAGCCATAAATATTATCACAAACAGATAACAAGAAAGTCCTTGATGACATTTCAAATTCATTTACTGAAGTAAAGACATATATCATTGCCTTGAAAAAGTGCTTTGATGCTTCACAAGAAAGGTATCAAAATTATCAATAAAATTGAATCAAGTCACTGCTGATAATACAAGACAGACAGAGTTATGGCAAGAACTGACACATAAGGAAGACATGTATAAAATTGAAGTAATAAATTTAATACAAAGCTTCCAACATGAATAAAGAAATTCCCAAAGGTGTAGCAACCGTAAAATGAATGACATTGAACAAATACTGAACACCTTACCAAGAATGTCTACACCTCTAAATCAAAATGAGGGCACAAGAATTCCAAATCCACAAGTATTGGATCCTGATAATTCACAATTAAAAAATGAATTATTCACTCCTTTTCATAACTTGGAACCATCAATGGGCCAAGCACTCTTGAAAGAAGTTCCAGAGCTTAAAGAATGGCCTCACTTCAGTGGTGAAGGAGAGTATGACCATATGGAATTCATTAGAGGTATTTACATGATCAAAGAGGATTTTGAATTACCAGACAGATTGGTAACAGCTAGGTTTAACACCTTGTTTACCAGATCAGCTCATAGATGGTACATCAAAATAAGACAAGCACATGGACACCAGAGTTGGACTTGGTGGAAAACCCAAATCATCAACAAATGGGCAAATGATGCTTGGAGGTTTAAAGTTGAAACAGCCTTTGAATCTGCCAAATTTAATGCTGATAAAGACAAAGCTTTACCATGGTTCTGCCAACAAAAGGACAGATTAACAGCATTATATCCTGACATGTCAGAATTTATGATCCATAGAAAAATTCTGAGACAATGTGGAGGTGACTTAGAGCATGCTGTCAAAAGCAGGACTACTGAACGATCTTCAGCAGAGGATATTATCAATATACTAGAAGAAGTAACCACCAGAACCAAAATTGGTTCTAGTAGGGTGAATCTCAAAGCAAGGTTTGATACACCTTAAAAAGATTCTGTGGACAAAAACCCCACAGAAAATTCTAGTAATATTAAGTATAAATCTGCAGATACAGTCAGAAAGTGCCATATTTGCCAAAGCACCACCCACTTAGCCAATACATGTCCAAAAAGGGGGAAAATCAATGAAATTGACATTGAAAAGGGACCAGATGTTGAAAAAGAAGACAATATTGAAGACAATTCAGATGATAAGTCATCCATATTTTCTGAATCTTCAAAAGATATAGAAAATATCAATGCCACTTTTGACATCATGAAATCTTATTCCCACTTGCCACAATTGAGCAATGGTGAAGTTGATTTATCAAAAGTTCAAGATGCACAACTTATGAAGACAAAACCAAACAGAGGGAAAGGTTATACAGCTGGTAACTCCTGTATAACAGAAGTGGTGATTGACAACAAGCCCAACAAACGTTTTCTTGACCCAGGAGCCTTCTGCTCTTGTGTTGGAAAATCTTTTCTTAAGACTTGTGTACCAAATTTTGAAGACCAATTGTTACCAATTGATGGTATAAAATTCAACAGTGCAAGTAACCCAATGAAAGCATTAGGAATCTTTAAAACCAATATCATATTCCCACACATAAATGGGAATTTAAGAACCACAGTTGAATTTGTTGTTATGGAAAATTGCTCTAGTTCACATTTTATATTGGGAAATGACTATTTAATCATGTATGGGATAGATTTACATAATAAAAAAGACAGATACTTTACTATTGGAGACAATAAGCACCAAAAATTTGCCTTTTTACCATTTAAAAGACAAGTTACAGTAAACAAAGTATCACAAGTCAACTTAGAGTTAGAGAAATTCAAGTCTGAACAGTTAAATGAAGCTGAAATAAGCCTTCATCTGACTGATAAACAAGAAAATGAACTTTCTTCCCTTTTGTATGACCACAAAGGAGCATTTGCTTCAGACAAAGAACCTCTAGGAGCAATTATTGGTCATGAAGTTGACATCATTCTTAACATTGAGAGACCTTATCCACCATTCTTAAGAAGACCTGCATATCCAGCAAGTCCAAAATCAAGAGAAGCTCTAGAAATTTATATCAAAGAACTTCTGGACCTTGATGTAATAAGAAAAGTAGGCCACAATGAAGAAGTAGAAATAACTACACCAGTCATAGTGGCGTGGCATGATGGAAAATCCAGAATGGTTGGGGACTTCAGAGCTCTGAACACTTACACTGTTCCAGACAGATACCCAATACCAAAAATCCAAATTTCCCTTACTCAAATATCTCAAGCAGTGTATATAACCACTATGGATGCCCTTAAAGGATTCCATCAAAATGTGGTGACACCAAGAGTAAGAAAATACTTGAGAATTATTGTTCATTGTGGAGTATTTGAATACTTGAGGATGCCCTTTGGTATCAAAAATGCACCTTCACACTTCCAAAGGATGATGAATGAAATCTTCCCTGAAGAACTCTCAGAGGGATGGTTAATAATTTACATTGATGACATTATTGTCTGGTCCAAGACTTAAGAGGAGCACATGTATAGATTTTCCAGAGGTTTGACAAAAATTCAATCATTCAACATGAAAATCTCCTTGAAGAAATGCCATTTTGGATTTAAAGAACTTAAGGCACGAGGACATGTTGTATCTGGTTTATCCCTTGGAATTGACAAAAACAAAGTTGCAGCAGTATTGCTAAAACCCATGCCTCAGAACAAGAAGGAAATTAAGTCATTCTTAGGTTTTGCAGGATATTACAGGCAAAACATTAAAGATTTTGCATCCATAGCAAGAACACTTTATAAATTGTGTGACCAAGACACAGTATTTGAAATGACTGTTGACAGAGTCAACGCTTTTGAGTCTCTAAGAGAAGCATTGACCACTGCTCCACTCTTACTGATTCCAGACTTTAAATTGCCTTTCAAACTGTACATTAATGCCTCAGGGGATGGACTAGGTGCTGCACTTCACCAAGTTCAGATCATAAATGATAAACCTGTAGAAGGACCCATATGTTTCATATCCAGGCAAATCAAACCAACTGAAGCCAGATATGGAGCAAGTCAGATGGAATGTCTATTCCTTGTCTGGGCCTTGGAGAAATTGAACTCCTTCTTAGAGGGATGTGTCTTTGAGGTGATGACAGATTGTACAGCTGTCAAATCACTTTTAAGCATGAAAACACCCAACAGACATATGCTCAGATGGCAAATAGCCATACAAGAATACAGAGGCAATATGGCTATTGTTCATAAGGATGGGAATATTCATAAGAATGCAGATGGACTAAGCAGATGGCCATTACCAAATAATATTGATAATCCTGCTTATGTGCCAGAAGAAGCTTCACCACAAATTCCAATAGAAGGAATAAGTGTTACAGACTTGAACACCACCTTCTTTGAAGAAGTCAGAAGTAGTTACACTCAAGATAAGAATTGTAGCATCTTATGCCAATGACTTAACAAAGACTGTAAAGACAACTCTCTAATACATGCCTTGGATGAAGTATGAAGAAAATCTTATGATGAAGGAAGATTTCACCGCCTGGATGGTATAATGTACCACAGAACCAAGCACACATGTGTCATGACAGTTGTAGACAGGTCATTAATCAATCTTGTGCTGAAAGAATTCCATGATAGTCCCTTTTCAGGAAATCTGTCTGAAGACAGAACAAGAGAGAAAGTAAAGACCTGCATATGGTGGCCAATGTGGCAGAAAGATGTTGCAGAGTATTGCAAAACCTGTGACAGATGCCAAAAGGCAAATAAATCCACTGGCAAGAGACTTGGAAATATGATAAAAATCCGGGAACCAAACAGACCTTGGGAAATTGTACATATGGATTGGGTAACTGGCCTACCACCAGGAGGTGACAGAAGCTACAATGCTTGCCTAGTAATTGTGGACAGATTCAGTAAAACTCCAATCTTTTTACCATGTCACAAAGATGATACAGCCATGGATACAGCTCTTCTGATATGGAATAGAGTAGTGTCATGGACTGGGATATTTACAAATATCATTAGTGATAGGGATCCGAAATTCACTTCAGCACTATGGACAAATCTTCACCAATTATTTGGCACTAAACTGTCTTTCTCTACAGCCTACCACCCACAAACTGATGGCCTGGCTGAAAGGATGATCCAAACCTTAGAGGACATGGTGAGAAGATTTTGTGCATATGGCCTTGAATTCAAAGATTGTGATGGATTTACCCATCATTGGTGTACTCTTTTGCCAGCACTGGAATTAGCATATAAAACATCAATCCATGCCAGTACCAATCAGACTCCTGCTATTCTAGAAAAAGGATGGAACCCCAAGTTACCCCAAGATTCCTTGAGGAAAGATTTAATTGAGATACATCCCACAGCTGCTAGCTTCAAAGGAATGCTAGACAAAGCTAGAAAGCATGCAGTAAGGTGCATGGAGGACTCTTTTGCATATGCTAAAGACAAATGGGATAAATCACCTGCAACTCCAGATTTCAAAGTGGGGGACCTAGTTCCTGTATCCACCACTAACTTCAATAACATCAAAGGATGTAAAAAAATGAAAGACTCCTTTGCAGGACCTTTTGTGATTAAGGCCCTCCATGGAGAAAATGCTGTTGAAGTAGAGTTATCTGAAGAACTTAGCAATAAGCATCCTACATTTCCAGTGAGCTTGATAAAGCCATATAAATCTAGTGATGCTGAGAAATTTCCCTTGAGGAATAAGATTCCCCAAGTTATACCTCCTATTGAGAAATCTGGTACTAAGAACATTACCAAAGTTCTTAAAGAAAGGAAATTAAGAACCTAGAAAGTGAGGGAATACCTTGTTAGGTACAGTGACCCAACTTGTGAAGATGAATGGTTAGAAGAAAAAGATATACCAGAAGCTACCAAACTCCTCAGGAGATTCAGACACACTAGAAACACCAATATTAGAAAGTAATATCCTTTTTTAGGGGGAGGGAATCTGAGCCTTAGAGGTAATTTCATACACCCAAAAGACCACAAATACAAAATTAACATATAAATATAAATAAAATAAATTTATTTATATTATTAAAATAAAAATCAAAATATAAACATAAAATTATATTAAAAATAAAAAAAATTAATTACAATTTAAAAATAAAATTACATTAAATTTTGGAATTATAAAATTACATTTATACTTGAAAAAATTAAGTAAAAGTGAAATTTTAACAAAATTGTGAAAAATTAAATAAATTTGGAAAAAAATTTAAATGAAAATTATTATAACCTTTTATCCAATAAATAAACATATAAAAATTATTTTACCATTGGATTCCTCATCAAAAATCAGGTGGGGTCACCTCTGAGTGAAATTCTTGTAACTCAACTCTAAATAAGCTTAAATTAAGTTTTTAGTATTTTCAATAAAAAAGTTGAAAATCCTCAAAACTTTAATTTAATTCACACCACATGTGGTGTTAACCATCAATTTTTGTGTTAAAATTGAGGTGTTGTGTTTAGTTTAGAAGTTATGAGGAATTGAAGTATTTTCAATTGAATTCAATTGAAATGTCAAAATTTGCGTGTGTATTACATAAGTGAACTTTGATTTAAATATGAGGTATCAATTATTACTGTATTGTACTGTAAAATTCAATTGAATTACATATGTAAATTATAAGTATAATACATGATGAGGAATTAAAGGAGAAATAAATTGGAAAGATTAAATTTGGGGGGGAAAAGCAACTCCAGCTCTAAGGGGGAGCTAGACCCCCAAATTCCTTGCTGGCAGGCGTGGGATGTCAAAATTCAGGCAAAAGTTCATCACTTTTGGCCTGGAATTGAGTTACAGGGTCTGTGGACTCAATTGATGATGAGGTTTTGATAACAACTGGGGTAGTTTTAGCTGTTGCCAAGAGGGTAAAACTACCCTTAAGATAAAACCATCATATTAAAAACAGTTTTAACTGCTTTCTATGTCTCGTACACACATTCTGATGTGTTTTGAAAGCTCTAGACCAGGTATTGCTATAGTAATGGCTGATTTAAGGGTCTAAAATGGCTTAAACCAGCCCTTTTTGGTCTAAATCAGGGTTCAATGATGCCATAATTGGCTTTTCTGTTGTCAGACTGTTTTCACGACTGACAAGAGTAAATTTTACTTTTGGAGTACAAGAATTGATGGCTATAAAAGAATGTCTTCTCTGTCCCACTTTTCTCTTCATGTTAGAATCTTTTCCTTTTATAATTAGTTTAAACATTGTTAAACCAATCAATAAAAGATTCCAACCACCTTTATTAAGTCATTTTAAACCTTTTAAACCATGTGAAAAAGTCATTATAACCATTGTTTGTAACTCTTATAATCATTTTTACCCCTGAACCACCCCAAAAGTGAATTAAAGCATCTTTCATCACTGTAAACTTTGTCACTTTGTTTCCAAATTCACTCTGGTCACTTTTGGGCATGTTTTCTCTTTAATATTCTTTTTGAAGAGTTTGTTCTTTAATTAATTGCTTGCAGTTCTTTGCTCAATTAATTCCAATTGAAATTGCTCTTGAAGAAATTTCTTTTGTAGCCTTAAAATATCTCTTGTAGAGTATTTTTTGGATAAATCTTTATTGTTGGTAAAACAAGAAATGTTTATAATATTATTGTTTTATACTAATAAAGTTATAAACAATAAAATTGGCGTGTTTCTCTTAAAAATCATATTTCTTACTATTTTTAATTGATTTTTACCTTATACAAATTTTGAGGACAGGAAAAGTACTTGATTTTTAATCAAAGTTTCATATCCACACCTTACAAGGATGGTTAATCATTTACATTGATGACATTATTGTCTGTTCCAAAACTTGGGAAGAACTTCTGAAAATATCATCCAGTCTTTTGAAAAAAATCCAATCTGTGAACATGAAAATTTCTTTAAAGAAATTCCATTTTTGATTTAAAGAACTTAAAGCACTGGCACATGTAGTATCTGGTTTATCCCTTGCAGTTGAAAAGAGCAATGTTGCAGCAGTATTTCTGAAGCCCATGCCTCAAAACAAGAAGTAAATACAGTAATTTTTAGGGTTTGCAGGATATTAAAGGCAACATATTAAAGATTTTGCATGCATAGCAAGACCTCTTTATAAATTATGTGACAAAGACACAGTGTTTGAAATGACTGTGGACAGAGTCAAGGCCTTTGAATATTTGAGACAAGCCTTGACCACTGCTCCACTCTTACTGATGCCAGACTTTAAGCTTCCTTTTAAGATTTATCTTGATGAATGAGGAGATGGGCTTGGTGCTGCACTTCATCAAGTCCAGATTATCAATGATAAACCTGTGGAAGGACCCATATTCTTCATATCCAGGAAAATCAAACCAGCTGAACCCAGATATGGAGCCAGTCAAATGGAATGCTTATGCCTTGTCTGGGCCTTGGAGAAGCTAAATTACTTTCTGGAAGGATGTGTCTTTGAATTAATAAAGGATTTTACTGCTGTTAAGTCACTTTTTAACATGAAGACTCCCAACAGGCATATGCTCAGATGGGAAATAGCCATACAAGATTAGAGGGGCAATATGACCATTGTTCATAAAGATGGGAATATTAATAAAAATTCAGATGGACTGAGAAGATGGCCATTACCAAATAATATTGATAATCCTGCTTATGTTCCAGGGGAAGCTTCCCCACAAATCCCCATAGAAGGAATCAGTGTTACAGACCTGAACAGCACTTTCTTTGAGGAGGTAAGAAACAGTTATACTCAGGATAAGAATTGTAGCATTTTATGCCAATTACTTACTAAGGACTTTAAAAACAATTCTTTCATACATGCCTTAGATGGGATATGGAAAAATCATATGATCAATGAAGATTCAATTTACTGGATGGTATAATTTACCACATAACTAAGCATACATGTGTCATGACAATTGTAGACAGGTCCTTAATCAATCTTGTACTTAAAGAATGCCATGAAAGCCCTTTCTCATGACATCTGTCTGAGGACAGAACAAGAGAAAAAATAAAAGCCTGCATATGGTGGCCAATGTTTCAGAAAGATGTTGCAGAGTTGTGAGCCTTTGAGATATGACCACATATCAAAAAAGGTCACAGCAAAATTTCTGTAATAATTTTACTTATGATAATTATCTCAAAAATTAGTAAAATACCATAAATAAGTACAAAATCTACATTAACTCAAAATATAATTAGTAAACATGTAAAAAAATTACAGAATTATATTCCTCATGGTAAAATACACATATGTCATTTTTATGGCATATCTGAAAAGTCAATAATTACTGAGGTATAAGTAATAATACCTTGAAAAACGTACAAAACCTCATTTATCCCAGAAACCAATGAAACAACATGTGAAATAAACTGTACCATTAGATTCTCCATAGGAATATACACATAAAACAATTATAAAGCTAATCTCTAAAGTCAATACTTAAGGAATTAAGCTGAATATATGCACTTTTTTTGGTCAACACATATATTCATGGCTTTAAGCTAATATCTCTTGAAATATAAAAGATAGAGAGCTGAACCAAAAGTAAAGTCACCATGTAATGACTGTAAAAATACAGATATAATCTTCATTTCACAAGCTATAAACAAGGTTAAAACTTGTAATGGATTATTGAATAAAATGAATAGAGCTGTTGACCACTTTGTTGTGAAAGTGGTTCAAACTTGAAAATAAGTAGACAGTTAGATTGTACTAGTTCATTTGTGAAGAATGATGTAGTTATTACTACAATATTCAAGGTATAACCCCTTGAAATCATGGTTTGAAGTTTAAAATATTAAATTTCAACAGAAAAGATGAGTTACAATAAAAATCATCAAAAATAGAGTTTTGATGATGTAATGAAATTCTCTGGGAGGTTTAATGAGGACATGCTAAGCTATCAGAATCCACTCTCAGAATATATTTAGCATGTATAACTTAAAAGTTATTAATGAACAAACTTTAAGCTTAAATTTGATCATTTATGTTCACTCACTGTAATCTTATTTTAGGTTTAACAGTCATATAAGTGATAAAACTGATTAATACTATTATATTATGATTAATAGTAATAAAATCCACAAAGTCTAGGCTTCTGACAAGCCTATGACATCATCAAACTTAGAGCTACAGTGATAACTCTAAATAATGGCGTAATAATGAGGTAAGATGGTTTGATCATGATGTAATAATCACTAAACCTTAAGATATTAATCGATTCTAGTAGAAAGCATCATTACACGTCTACTAGAAGCCTTCTGGACTCTAGAAGGGAGGTATTTACTATAAATAGAGCTCTTTTTACTCTATTTTCCCCTCAGACACTTACAAAACACTAAAAAATTGAAACAAAAAGGTAATTTCTTTATTCTTTATATATAAAGTTCTTATATTATTAAAGATCAAAGATCATTCTTATTATAATCATCATTCTTGATGTGATTACTTCAATTATTTAACTGTTTTGTTTAAATTTCTCTTAAAAACCTCAAAACCACATAAAATCAAGATAAATTGTAATTTCTCTTAATTTTTCTTGTAAATACAATTTAAATAAGTTTTATATATATTATTTGGAAAAGAAAATTCAAAATTATTATATTAGGTGTTAAAAGTAGGTTATTTCGTCTTATTATAATAATTTTCTCTCTATTATTACTTTAATAATTCTTTAATTAATATATATAGTATTTATATTATTTTATAGCTTTAATATTAGTAATATTATTGTTATTGATTGTTTTTTATTAATAAAAAACAATTTTATAGGCCTTTATTATTTGTTGGTAACAATAATAAAGTGCTTTTAAATATATTAATTATCTCATATTAATATATTATATTTATTTAATAATATAATTATTTTTACACCATAGTTATAAGAATTCCTTATTATTATAATTATTTTTCATCTTATTTATTTTATTTATAAGGACATTCATAGTAAAATAAGTAAAATATTAGTAATTTTTACTTATTGTTTCATAGTCAAACCTTACTAGAGTATTGCAAAACCTGTGACAGATGTCAAAAATCAAATAAATCCACTGGCAAAAGACTTGGAAATATCATCAAGATCCAAGAATCCAGAAGACTTTGGGAAATTGTCCATATGGATTGGGTAACTGGTCTGCCACCAGGTGGTGACAGAAGTTATAATGCTTGCCTAGTGATTGTTGACAGATTTAGTAAGACTCCAATCTTTCTACCATGTCACAAGGATGATACAGCCATGGATACAGCTCCTCTTATATGGAATAGAGTAGTATCATGGACTGGCATATTCACAAACATCATTAGTGACAGAAATCCCAAATTCACCTCAGCACTATGGACAAATCTTTACCAACTATTTGGGACAAAATTATCCTTCTCTACAGCCTACCACCCACAAACTGATGGTCTGGATGAAAGGATGATCCAAACGTTGGAAAATATGGTAAGAAGATTTTGTGCATATGGCCTTGAATTCAAATATTGTGATGGATTTAACCATGATTTGTGTACTCTTTTACCAGCACTAGAATTGGCATATAAGAAATCTATCCTTGCCAGTACCAATCAAACTCCTGCTATTCTAGAAAAAGGATGGAATCCCAAATTACCTCAAGATTCCTTGAGGAAATATTTGGCTGAGATACATCCTAAAGCTGCTAGCTTCAAAGGAATGCTAGAAAAAGCTGGAAATCCTGAAGTGAGGTGCATGGAACACTCTTTTGCATATGCTAAAGACAAATGGGACAAATAACATGCCACTCCAGATTTCAAAGTGGGGGATTTAGTACTTGTATCCACCACTAACCTCAATAACATCAAAGGATGTAAAAAGCTCAAAGATTCCTTTGAAGGAACTTTTGTCATTAAGGCCCTCCATGGAGAAAATTCTGTTGAAGTAGAACTATCTGAAGAGCTTAGCAATAAGAATCTTACATTTCCAGTGAGCTTGGTAAAGCCATACAAATATAGTTATTCTGAAGAAATTCCTTTGAGGAATAAAGCTCCCCAAGTTATACCTCCTATTGAATCATCTGGCATTGAGAAGATTACCAAAGTTCTCAAAGGAAGGAAGTTGAGAACCAATAAAATAAGGGAATACCTTGTTAGGTACAGTAACCCAACTTGTGAAGATGAATGGTTAGCAGAAAAGGACATACCTGAGGCTACTAAGCTTCTCAGAAGGTACAGAAACACTAGGAATAACAATATTACAAAGCAATATTCTTTTTTAGGGGGAGGGAATGTGAGCCTTAGAGGTATTTTCATATACCCAAAAGACCACCAATAACAAAATAAGATATAAATATAAATAAAATAAATTTATTTATATTATCAAAATAAAAATTAAATTATAGGTAAAAATTTATATATAAGAATAAAATCAATTCATTTTTTAAAATAAAGAATTACATTAAATTTTGAAATAGTGAAGATGCATTTTTACTTGAAAAAATTGAGTAAAATAAATTTTTGATAAAATCAATGAAATTAAAATATTTTTGGTAAAATGTGACATAACATATATTATAGCTTTTTATCCAATAAATAAACTTAAGAAAATTACTTCCCCATTGGATTCCTCATAAAAAATAAGGTGGGGTCACCTCTGGGTGAAATTTCTGTAACTCAACCCTAAATAAGCTTAAATTAAGTTTTTAGTATTTTATGTACAAAAGGTGAAAATACTCAAAACCTTAATTTAATTCACAACACATGTGGTGTTAACCATCAATTTTTGTGTTAAAATTGAGGTGTTTTGTGTAGTTTAGAAGCTATGAGGAATTCTGGTATTTTCAATTGAAATGTCAAAATGTGCGTGTGTATTACATAAGTGAACTGTAATTTAAATATAAGGTATCAATTATTACATTTGTGTAATGTAACAACTCAATCGAATTGTATTTGTAAATTACAAGTGTATTACATGATGAGGATTTAAAGAAAAAATAAATTGGAAAGATTAATTCTGGGGGGAAAGGAACTCTAGCTCCAAGGGGGAGCCAGACCCCCAAAATCCTTGGTGACAGGTTTGGGATGTCAAAATACATGCAAAAGTTCATCACTTTTGGCCTGGAATTGAGTCACATGGTCTGTGACTCAATTGATGATGAGGTTTTGATACCAACCAGGGCAGTTTTAACTGTTGCCAAGAGGGCAAAACTACCCTTAAGTTAAGACAATCTTAGTAAAAAAATGTTTTAACTGGTTTCTATGACTCCTAAACGCAATCCTATTTGTTTTGAAGGCTCTAGACCAGGTATCACTATAGTAATGGCTGATTTAAGGGGCTAAAATGGCTAAAACCAGCCCTTTTTTGGTCTAAACCAGGGTTCAATGATTCCATAATTGGCTTTTATGTTGTCAGAGTGTTTTACACAACTGAAAAGAGTGAATTTTACTTTTTGAGTAAGAAAAATGATGGCTATAAAAGAATGTGTTCTTTTCCCCACTTCTCTCTTCATGTTAGAAGCTTTTCCTTTTATAATTAGTTTAAAAACTGTTAAACCAATCAATAAAATATTTCAACCACCTTTTGTAAATCATTTTAAACTGTTTAACCACGTGAAGAAATCATTATAATCATTTTTTGTAACTCTTATAATCATTTTTACCCCTTGAACTACCCCAAAACTGAATTAAAGCAACTTGCATCACTGTTAACTTTGTTGCTTTGTTTCCAAATTCACTCTGGTCACTTTTGGGTGTGTTTTCTCTTTTAATATCTTTTTAAAGACTTTGGTATTTATTAAATCGCTTGAAGTTCTTTTCTCAATTAATTCCAATTGAAATTGCTGTTTAAGAAATTTATTTTGTAGCCTTAAATATCTCTTGTAGGGTATTTTTGGATAAATTTTCATTGTTGGTAAAACAATCAATCTTTATATTATTTTTTCTACTTATAAAGTTGAAAACAATAAATGTGGTGTGTTTTCCCTTAAAAATACTATTTCTTACTATTTTTAATTTTATTTTACCTTATACAAATTTTGAGGACAGGAAAAGTACTTGATTTGTAATCAAAGTTTCATATCCACACCTTACACAAAGCATGTTATCACAGGACCAGAAGAAGAAGTTGGCCCAAGGCAAGGAAAACAGCCCAGTGGAAGCTCCCCAAGCCTCCACAAGCAAAAATCTGCCTCAACAAGTGCCAAACAAGCCGAAGCAAACCCCAAAGACCAACCAGAAGGGCAAGCAAAAGGCGAAGGGTAAGGCAAAGCCCAAGTGGAACAAGCCTTACCTGCAGAATTACAGGATTCCCAAGAAAGAGAAGACAGCTATGGAAAATGTGCTCAATATGGCAAGAGCTCTGATGGAATTCAAAGACAAGGAAGTAGAAAGATTGAATCAATCTTTTCAAAAGAAGTAGATCTTGTACAGCTTGTAAACCAAATTGAAACTTGTAATAAAGGAATTGTAACAAAGTTTGAAACACTTGAGTATCTCCAACAAAAGTTGGGTAATGAGACACCACAAGTAAAAGTATCACAAGAGACCATTATTGGCCTTGAAAATGTTAATAAAGACAATATTTTGTCTTTGGCCCAAATTTTGCAAGAATTGAGTCTAAGGTTACCTTACTCAATCAACTAGATGAAAACTCTATTTCTTTCATAACTAGACAGTTAAAAGAATTAAGAATACAAGTTCAAAACTTTGAAAACTCAACTGGGCACAATGCAGCTCTTTTCCAAGAACAATTGAAAAAAGGTGAGAAAGCAAGACTTGTATTGAAAGAATATATTCAATCAAGTATTAACAATATATCACTGAATAATGATTTGCCAAGACAGTCTACACCAATTCTTGACAGAAATGTGCTAAACTTGAATAATGACTTACATAATACAATTTCAAGTAATGCAGAAGTAGAAACTGCTTGCAATTTTAAAGACATTCCAAGATTAGAGGAATAGCCAACCTTCAGTGGTGAAGGGGAATATAATCATACGGAATTTATGAAAACAATTGATATGTTTAAAGAGGACTTTAGCATACCAGATGAATACATAAGTGCCATATTACACTCATTGTTTACCAAATAAGCAAAGAAATGGTATTACAACATGAGACAAGACCAGGGTAAAATTTCTCGGCCTTGGTGGAAAGAACAAATTACTTCCAAATGGGCAGATGATTCCTGGAGATTTAAAATGGAGAATTCTTTTGAAGAATCCATTTTGAATATTGAGAGGGTATGAGCCTTGAGGTATATTTTACATACCCAAATAGGCCACAATCATCTTAAAAATAAATTCTGAACTATGAATAACCCATAAGTCATGCATACATTCAAAATGCATCATTTTTGATTTTAGAAAAGATGAATAACTTTTTATTGAGTAAGTAAATCAATGAATTTAAGGCCATATTTGGATTCTACACAAAAATTTACCTAGGGTAGCTTCATAGAGTGAATAAGCTCATATTAACTCTTTGAGGTGGTAATATGGAAAATATCTCAATACCACATAAAAGATCCGTGAAAATTTTTGTTTTTCTCTATTTCACACCAAAATAATGGGAATGTGAGAAATCCCATGTTACATACACACTAAGAATAGTGTTATGCATGTTTTGGGAACTTAATATTATGGTTTTCTTACATGCACTTTTGGTACCCCCATAGTGGATATCTCACTTTAAGATTAAAATTCTATTTTGATGTAAAAAATAGGCAAGGGGGACAAAAGACATCAAAGAGAGCCAGGGTACCCAACTTCTGAAGCCTCTGAGACATGGGCAGCTCCAAAGCTTGGATCCATGGCTGATCTTGGCCCAATTAGTAAACTAAAATCTTTTTAGGAACTTGGTTACCATGTTACAACTTCAGTAAATCATAAGAAAATAGCAAATAACCTGCTATTTTGATGTGCCAAGGAGGTAAAGAGCAACTTAGACTCCTGTAACCATGTAAATTCTTAATTACTTTCCATGGATAAACCCCAAAAGAGTTATCAAAACCCTTTTTGGACTAGTATCCATTTATTTACCTCATAACAACCAGCCATAGACTGCTATTTGCAATTCTATGTAGAAATGAGGTAAAACTTCAAAAATTCATTAAAAATACAATTATTAATGAATCTTTCTGAAATTTTCAGGACCAATTAAGAGCTGTATAATTCGTATAGAAACCAAAAAAAACTATCTTTTCATATGTAAAACTAAAAGTTTTACTTACAGTCCATTTTTGAGGATTCCATGTGAAACACAGAATCTTTAAAAAGTTACAGAAAATACATTCTGTGATGAAATTTCCAATAACATTGATAAATTTGGGAAATCAATGATTATTTTGGAATGAAAGAAGATTTACAGTTGTCACTCCTTTTATTCTTACCCATAAATGGGTTGGTGGTCATGTAAAAGCCTCAAGTAAGCAATTATGATAATCTTACGTGACAACTGATGATGCAATCAATAATCCAAAAGGGTGTATTGCTTTCTCACTCACTGGTTATTCAGTTTGCTCCATGGAATGCCTCTGCAAGCTGTCTTAGACTGAGAAGAGGCCTCCTCTTGCTGTTTTTTTCCAGAAAATCACATTATTATATTATACCTTTATTACTAACAAGTAAGTATTAGTCAAAACTATTTCTTAAGTGTTTTATTCTTTCATAAAGCAATGAGAAAAAAGTAAAATCATAGAAATCAACTATATGTTGTTGTAATCTTGTTATAAATCAATTTTGATCCATTAAAATCCTCAGTTCTATGTCAAATCTCTCTACTTTTATCTTTAATAAGTTCTTTGAACTATTAGTGAGTGATTTATCTTTAATTCTTAAATTTTTTCTCTAAAATTAGTTTTCTTCAAGAATTATCTCTATAATTATTCTTGTAAAAGAGAATTATATATTAAAATGGTTTTATTATTTCAATAAAAAGAAGTTTTTATCATTAAATTCTTCTTGTAATTGATTCTTGTAGACAATTACTGCTTACTATTATAATCACTAGTAGTGTATAACAAGTAAAAGAAATAATTCTTTAATTATTTAATTGAGGTTATAATAATTCTTATTATTATATTTCATAAGAACACTCATAGTACTGTTGATTAATAGTAATATTATCAACAGTTTCATAGACACATCTTACATTTGGGGGCCTGGCCGGGAATATATCCATAGACTTGGCTTTAATCATATTCTAGATTTCATTTTTGTGTTCTGAAAAAACCACCATACCTACCACATCTTACATTTGGGGGCATGGCTGTGTTTTTTGAACCTTGTACCCTTAATTAATATACTTTTAAGCTCTAAAATATATTAATTTAATATTTTTTGCTTTCAATTTGAAGTTAAAATTATTTTTATTTTTGAAATTGTCTCAAAATCTTTTTCATTGAGGAATTTGTTTGAATTTTATACTGATTTTACACATGGATTTTTCACATCCAAAAACTTATAAAATTATTTGTTTGGTTACTCTGAATTAATTTTGATTCAAAAATCTTGAATTTTATTTTATTTTTTAAAAAAAGAATAATTTTTGTTAAATATTAAAAAAAAACTTATAAAAAATCTTCAAAAATATTTTAAAAAGTATAAAAAAAAATAATTTTTTTCTTTTATAATTTTTCTAGTGTCTTTAATCAAATACTGTGCAGCTGGTAACAGACTCATCAAGAGATATATTACCAGTCCAGAATCTTCAGAAGCAGAATATGAGGACAGTATTGAGGTGCAAATTGCTAAAAAGAGGCACCTTATTCAACTCTGAAAAGACTAAATTATCACCAAAATGTGTGTTTTATCTTTATATTTTCACTCTTTATCTTAAGATTGACGTGAAACTGGTGCATACCAGAAATGGAAGCAACTATTCAGTCCAACAAGATGGATGTGGACAAGGAAGAGGCAAGACCAAATCCAGAAGTGTCAAGTCTTCCTCAAGAAAGACACATTTGGAGGATGCCAGAGTTGCCCCCCATTCTCCAAGGTCTTTACCCACAAGCTTTGATGTAAATTCTGATTCTGAACTGATTCATGATAATATTTTAAGGGCTGAACCACTTTCAAGTGGCAGAAATAGAAATTTATCAATGCCAATACAAAAATTGGTTCAGAGCAGCCAAAGAAGAGGAGTGGGAAATATGCCCAAGCCTTTGGCAGGGGGCCATGAACTCCTACTTACACATCAAGAGCTTTCTGGGTCAGGAGAAGACCATAGAACTCTTAGGAGGTTGGAGCCCATTGTCTTGCAAAGACAAGGTCAAAAAGATAAAGAATTGGTTGAAGAACCAAAGTCTTTTATCCATAGACCAGAAGAAGGAACTGGAAATGACTCCAGCTTTGGAGGCAGAGGGCCCAGTGGCATCTACCAGCTCCAGATGTGTCCAAAGACAAGCCCAAAGGACCTCAGAAGAAACAGAGAGGTCCCAAGAACCATCAAGGCAAGGTCAAAGGCAAAGCCAATTGGCACAGACCTTACCCACAAGGGTACACGATTCCCAAATTGGAGCCTTCAGCCGTGGACAGTGTGTTCAATATGGCCAGGACTCTCATGGAATTTACAGCCAAGGAGCAGGAAAGGATGAACAGAACATTTCCATGCAAATAATAGATGAAATACATATTGTTCAATCCAATATTGATGTAAAAATTGGTAAGCTTGATGAAAAGTTAACTAAAATAACATTGGACATCAATGACTTAAAAAAGAATGACAAAGAGTCTGCTGAAATTCATGAATCTGTAATTACCACATTAAAATTACTTACCAATACATGTGACAGAATTGAGAGTAAATATCAAGTTCAAAATGATGAAATAGAGGATCTTTACAATTTAAACATTAATTATAAACTTAAAATTCTCAAAGATCATGTCTTGGAAATATCTGAAAATACCAATCAGTTTGCTACACATTTGGCAAAAAGTGACAGTGAAAGGCAGAAATTAAAGAATGAAATCATTGCAAATGTAGAAAAAATTCATAAGAGTTATGAACCACATATGCCATGACATTCTACACCTTTGACTGAAGAAAACTTTCTGTTGAAGAAAGTTTGACCCCATTCTTAGGAGAAAATGTTATCTCTGCAAAAGATATTCCCAAATTAGAAGAATGGCCAACATTCTCTGGTGAAGGAGAATACAACCATATTGAGTTCATCAGAACTATTGATATGTTGCAAGAAGATTTTCACATACCTGATGAAATTATAGTGGGAAAATTACACTCTCTGTTTACCAGAACTGCAAAGAAATGGTATTACAAGATGAGGATAGATCATAGAAGTCATGATTGGTCTTGGTGGAAATCTAAAATGATTACCAAATGGGCCAATAATTCTTGGAGGTTTAAAATGGAAAATCATTTTGAAAGTTCCATTTTTAACTCAGAAAAAGATAAACCACTTACTTGGTTCTTCAAGCAAAAAGACAGATTATCTGCTTTACACCCAGATATGTCTGACACTATGATTAATATTAAAATATTAAGAAAATTTGGAGGAGAACTAGAACATGCTATCAAGTGCAGATGTGTAGAACCCTGTTCAACAGAGGACTACATTAATGCAATGGGAGATATCATTACTAGAACAAGAATTGGTAAAACTTGGATTAAAATCCCCATAGAGTCCAAGATGGTCCCAAAGATTTCCAGAGAGGACAGAAGACCTTAAAAACCTGTCTTTAAGTGTCATAAATGTGGAAGCACTTCACATTTAGCCAACACTTGCACCAAAAAGACAAACATCAATGAAGTTCAACTCATTGAAGAAGTTCAGTGTACTGAAGAGAAAGAAGAATCTGACCTAGATTCTGCGGTCTCTGAGGATACACCAGTAGAGGACTATACCATTAAAAACATTAAAGCTTTCTTTGAGGTCACAGAAGTCCATACTCACTTGCCACAGTACATTGAGGACTGTAATAACCTGATCAATATCCAAGATTCTAGAATGTGTAAGACCAAACCTGCTAGAGGAAAAGGTTATACTTCTGAAGCATCTTGTATCACATCAATTCTGATGAATAATATTGAAGCCAAAGTAAATTTGGATACAGGGGCATTTTGCACTTTTGTGGGCAAAGATTATCTCCAAGTTATACTTCCTGAATGGAAAAACCATCTATTACCAATAGAAGGTGTGCAATTTAGTAGTGCCAGTAACAATATGTACCCTTTGGGCATATTGGACACTGATATTGTGTTCCCACACCCTGAAGGAAGCATAAGAATTAAAACAGAGGTAGTAGTGATGGACAATTGCACATCTCAACATATCATCCTTGGAAATGATTACTTGAATATTTATGGTATTGACATCAATAACCATCAATAAATATATTTCACAATTGGAGAAAACAAAAGACAAAAATTTGCTTTTTCCAATATGCCAAAACAAATCTCAATAGTATCTTCTAAAAAAGATGCTTATAAAGAAGAATTTGTGGCTAATCAACTTGTTGAAGCACAAATTAACCCATCATTGTCACCAAAAATGAGACATGAACTTATTGATGTGTTATAAGCATATAATAATGAATTTGCCTCTTATAATGAACCATTAGGTGTGATAAAGAGAAATTAAGTTGATATTACTCTTAATATTGATAGACCATATCCTCCAGTACTTAGAAGACCAGCTTATCCAGCTAGTCCCAGAGCTAGAGAAGCCTTGGAAAAACATATCCAAGAGTTGAGCCAACTTGGTGTACTAAGCAAAGTAGGCCATAATGAAGAAGTTGAAGTGACAAAACCTGTTATCATTGCTTGGCATAATGATAAATCAAGGATGGTTGGAGATTTTAGAGCATTGAATACCTACACAGTTCCAGATAGGTATCCAATTCCTAGAATTCAAGAAACCTTGACCGAATTGTCTAAAGCCAAGTATATAAAATCAATGGATGCATTAAAAGTCTTTCACCAAATTTCTTTACACCTAAAGCTAAAACATTACTTAGAATTATCCCTCACTGTGGTATTTATGAGTATCTTAGAATGCCATTTGGTATTAAAAATGTACCATCTCATTATCAAAGAATTTGTGAGAACAATACCTTCCAAAATCCATAGTCATAAGCCCATATTTCTTTTGCACTCTTTTGTATCAAGCCTGTCATCAGCCATACCAATAAACCCATTACTGACATGGAAAATAAGAAATGCACAATTTAAAACATACTGTGACATAAATTTGATATTTATTTCAAATAATTTTGAACCTTCAACGAGGCCAGGAAACAAATCCAAGTAAAGGGTGGGGAAGTACAAACACTAAACAAAAATCTGGGAAATTGAGCTACCATATTCCCCACAGAGTTATCTGAAGGATGGCTTATCATTCATATTGATGATATCATCATATGTTCTGATTCATGGTATTTGCACCTTGAAAGACTTGCAAGAGTACTTCAAAAAGTTGCAGGAGTGAATATGAAGATTTCACTCAAGAAATGCAATTTTGGGTTTGAAGAGCTCAAAGCATTAGGACATATTGTTTCTGTTTTAAGCTTGGGTATTGACAAAAATAAAGTAGCAGCAGTGTTACTTAAGCCAATACCCCAGAATAAAAAGAAATGATGTCTTTTCTAGTATTTGCAAGTTATTATAGGAAAAACTTGAAAGACTTTGCAATTCTAGCCAAGTCACTCTATGGAATCTGTGGTCAACAAACAGTATTTGAGATGACACAAGAGACAATTAAAGCTTATGAGAAGATAGGGAAAGCTCTTACAGAAGCACCTTTACTCCTCATTCCTGACTGGAATATACCTTTTAAATTGTACATTGATGCATGTGGAGATGGATTAGGGGAAGCCCTACATCAAGTCCAAATTATTGATGACAAACCTATAGAAGGACCAGTTTGTTCCATCTCAAGACAAATCAAACCAACAGAAGCCAGATATGGTGCAAGCCAAATGGAGTGTTTATGTTTGGTATGGGCACTTGAGAAATTACACTATTATCTTGATGGCAGTGTTTTTGAAGTGATAACTGACTGTAATGCAGTAAAATCACTTCTTAACATGAAGACTCCCAACAGACACATGTTGAGATGGCAAATAGCCATTCAGGAATATAGAGGAAACATGAGTATAGTCCACAAAGCAGGAAACATTCACAAGAATTCTAATGGACTTAGCAGGTGGGAATTAGCCAACACTCCTGATAACCCAGCTGATGTACCCTTGGAAGCTGAACCACAGATTCCAATTGAAGGGATTAATATAGCTGATATTGGGACTGAATTCTTTGAAGAGGTCAGAAAATCTTATAAGCAAGACAAGAATTGCCATAGCTTGACTTCTTTACTAGATAAAGACTGCAAAGATACATCTTTGGTCAATGCACTAGATGAAGTTTGGATAAATTCATATTCTTAAGGGAGATTTCACTTGTTTGATGGGATTATTTACCACAGAACCAAACATTCTTGTGTAATGACATTATGCAGCAGATTTCTTATCAATACAATTCTT
This sequence comes from Austropuccinia psidii, assembly GCA_023105745.1. Classification (NCBI taxonomy): domain Eukaryota; kingdom Fungi; phylum Basidiomycota; class Pucciniomycetes; order Pucciniales; family Sphaerophragmiaceae; genus Austropuccinia; species Austropuccinia psidii. The sequence goes on along the minus strand of JALGQZ010000004.1, from coordinate 27,938,655 downwards.
CATGAATGCCATGATAGCATCTACTCTGGACACCTGTCAGAGGAGAGAACACTTGAAAAAGTGAAGAACTGTGCATGGTGGCCATCTTGGAGAAAAGAAACCATTGAATATTGCCATACCTGCAACAGATGCCAAAAAGCAAACAGGAGTACAGGAAAGAAATTTGGACTTATGATCCATATTCAAGAACCAAAATCCCCTTGGGAAGTTGTTCACATGGATTGGGTCACAGCACTTCCTCCAAGTGGTGACAAAAGTTATAATTCTTGTTTAGTCATTGTAGATAGATATAGCAAGACTCCCATATTCTTACCATGTCATAAAGATGACACTGCTATGGATACAGCTCTTCTTCTATGGAGTAGAGTTATTTCTCATACAGGATTATTTAAGAATATTATAAGTGACAGAGATCCCAAGTTCACATCTGCACTTTGGACCAATCTTCATAGATTGTTTGGGACTAAGTTATCATTCTCTACAGCATATCACCCTCAGACAGATGGGCTAGCAGAGAGGATGATTCAAACTTTTGAAGACATGATCAGGAGATTTTGTGCTTATGGGTTAGAATTCAAAGACTCAGATGGCTTTACCAATGACTGGTGCACTCTGATACCTGCATTAGAATTAGCATACAAGACATCAGTCCATTCTTCCACAGGACAAACTCCTGCTATGTTAGAAAAAGGATGGAATCCAAGACTCCCAGCAGACACACTGAGGAAAGACTTGATTGACATTCATCCTACAGCTTCCAGCTTCAAGATAATGCTTGATAAAGTAAAACATCATGCAAAACAAAGTATGGATGATGCTTTTGATTATGCAAAACAGAAGTGGGACAAGAGTCACAAAGTACCAGACTTCAAAGTAGGGGACTTAGTTTTAGTTTCAACCTTGAATTTTAATAATATCAAAGGCCCAAAGAAACTTAAAGACTCTTATGTAGGACCTTTTGCTATTGTTGCCTTACATGGAACCAATGCAATTAAAGTGGAATTAAGTGGTGAATTGAAAAATAAACACCCAACCTTTCCAGTCAGCTTGATAAAACCTTATCAACCAACTGACAAAGAATTGTTTCCTTTAAGGAACCCAGCTCCTTTGACTGTACCACCAGTGGAACAGAGTGAAGACAGAAAAATAAAGAAAGTCATAAAAGAAAGGAGACTTAGGGGTAAAAATCAGAGAGAATATATTGTAAGAGATAGAAATCCAGTACATGAAGATGAATGGCTGGCAGAATCAGAAAGACCTGACTCAGATAAACTCTTAAGAAGATTTAGACATGAAAGAAGGCCACAAGCCTGAATATGTCTATAAATTGTGCTTTAAACTACTTGATCTAAGTAATGTAAAGGAGTTAGACAGTGGTAATTAACCCACTTTGGGGCCTTTTTCTTCTTTTATACCATTGATAAAATTGTAGTACAATTCTGTTTTTTGGTGGGAGGGAATGTGAACCTTGAGGTATATTTTACATACCCAAATATGTCACAATTATCTTAAAAAGAAATTTTGAACTATGCATTACCCATAAGTCATGCATATATTCAAAATTCATCATTTTTGATTTCAGAAAAGAGGAATAACTTTTTATTGAGTACGTAAATCCATGGATTTAAGGCCAGATTTGGATTCTACACAAAAATTCACCTGGGGTAGCTTCATAGAATTAATAAGCTCAAATTAACTCTTTGAGGTGGTAATATGGAAATTACTTCAATACCACATAAAAGATCTGTGAAATTTTTTTCTCTATTTCACACCAAAATAATGGGAATATGAGAAATCCCATGTTACATATACACTAAGAATAGTGTTATTCATGTTTTGGGCACTTAATATTATGGTATTCTTACATGCAATTTTGGTACACCCATAGTAGATATCTCACTTGAAGCTTAAAATTCTATTTTGACATAAAAAATAGGCAAGGGGGACAAAAGACATCAAAGAGAGCCAGGGTACCCAGCTTCTGAGGCCTCTGAGGCATGGGCAGCTCCAAAGCTTGGATCCATGGCTGATCTTGGCCCAATTAGTAAACTAAAACCTTTTTGGGAACTTGGTTACCATGTTACAACTATGGTCAATCATAAGAAAATAGCAAATAACCTGCTACTTTGACGTTCCAAGGAGGTAAAGAACAACTTAGACTCCTGTAACCATGTCAATTCTTAATTAATTACCATGGATAAACCCTAAAAGAGTAATATAAACCCTTTTTAGACTAGTATACATTGATTTACCTCATAGCAACCAGCCATAGACTGCTATTTGCAATTGTATGTAGAAATGAGGTAAAACTTCAAAAATTCATTAAAAATACCATTCTTGATGAATCTTTCTGAAACTTTCAGGACCAATTGAGAGCTGTATGATTCATATACAAACCAAAAATTATTATACTTTTATATGTAAAATTGAAAGTTTTACTTACAGTCAATGTTTGAGGATTCCACGTGAAACACAGAATCTTTAAAAAGTTACAGAAAATACATTCTGTGATGAAATTTCCAATAGCATTCATAGCTTTGGGAAATAAATGATTATTTTGGAATGAAATAAGATTTACAGTTGTTGCTCCTTTTATTCTTAACCATAAATGGGTTGGTGGTCACATAAAAGCCTCAATTAAGCAATTATGATAATCTTACGTGACAACTGTTGATGCAATTAATAATCCAAAAGGGTTTATTGTTTTCTCACTCACTGGTTCTTCAGTTTGCTCCATTGCATGCCTCTGTGAGCTGTCTTAGACTTCAAAGAGGCCTCCTCTTGCTGTTTTTTCCAGAGAATCACATTATTATATTATACCTTTATTACCAACAAGTAAGTATTAGTTAAAACTATTTCTTAAGTGATTTATTCTTTCAGAAATCAATCAGAAAGACGTAAAATCATAGAAATCAACTATATATTGTTGTAATCTTGTTATAAATCAATTTTGATCCATTAAAATCCTCAATTCTATGTCAAATCTCTCTACTTCTATCTTTAATAAGTTCTTTGGAGTATTAGTGAGTGATTTATCTTTATTTGTTGAAGTTTTTCTCTAAAATTAGTTTTCTTCAAGAATCATCCGTATAATTATTCTTGTAAAAGATGATTATATATTCAAATTTTTTTATTATTTTAATAAAAAGTAGTTTTTATCATTAAATTCTTCTTGTAATTGATTCTTGTAGACAATTACTTATTACTGTTATAATCACTAGTAGTGTATAACAAGTAAAAGAAATAATTCTTTAATTATTTAATTGAGGTTATAATAACGTTTATTATTCTATTTCATAAGAACAGTCATAGTACTGTTGATTAATAGTAATATTATCAACAGTTTGATAGACACATCTTACAGAGGGACAGGCCCATGTCTTGGTTTCTTAAACAAAAGGACAGATTAACTTACCTTCATCCTGATATTTCTGAAAGAATGGTACATAAAAGGATATTAAGAAAATGTGGTGGTGACCTTGAGCATGCTAGAAGAAGCACATGTATTCAGCCTTGCTCTACAGAAGATTATATCAATGCTATGGAGGACATCACTACTCGAACAAAAATTGGTAGAAATTGGTATAAACCCCCAATGGACAACAAGACCAGTGGGAAACCAATTCCAAAACCCAATAAACCACATGAAAAACATTCTTTGAAATGTCATAAGTGTGGAAGTAAGTCTCATTTGGCTAATACTTGTCCCAAAAAGACAAGAATCAACAAGATAGAAATTGAAAAATATGACACAAAATACACAAATGATGTCCCTGTATATGAGAGTGATTTTGAGCATTCTGAAGAGGAGGAATTGCCCGATGAACTTAGTATAGAAAATATTAATGTTTCTTTGAGGTCACAGAAGTGCATACTCACTAACCACTGTACAGTGATGAATGTATGGATCTCATACATGTGCAAGATGCTAAAATGCAGAAATCCAAACCAGCCAGAGGTAAAGGTGATACAGCTGGATCATCTTGTATCACTAATATTGTGATAAACAACAGAGAAGCCAAGATACATCTTGACTCGGGTGCTTTTTGTACTTGTGTTGGAAAAGATTATCTTTATAAGATTTATACCAATTGGCAAGACCGGCTAATTCCAATTAGAGGTATAGAATTCAGCAGTGCCAGCCAAGATATGCACCCCTTGGGTATACTTGAAGCAGCAATGATATTTCCTCATCCTACAGGAAGTATCAGATTAAAAGTTGAATTTGTTGTTATGAAGAATTGTACTTCACAACACTTTATACTTGGAAATGATTATCTCAATATTTATGGTATTGATATTAATAATCATAAAGACAGGTATTTCACTATAGGCAAAAATAAAAGGCAAAAATTTGCTTCTCCTCCATAAAAAAGAGAAATAACTGTAATTAGATAAGTTAAAAATGTTAATAAAGAGAAATTTGTGTCAGATCAATTAATTTAAGCACGAATTAGTCCTGAATTAACACCAGAAATGAAGGAAGAACTTATTGAAATTTTAATTCAATACAGGGAAGCCTTTGCTTCTGATAATGAACCACTTGGGGCTATCAAAGGCCGTGAAGTGGAAATTATGCTTAATTTGGAAAGACCTTATCCTCCAATTTTAAGAAGACCAGCTTACCCAGCTAGCCCTAGGGCTAGAGAAGCATTAGAAAGTCATATTAATGAAATAATGAAACTGGGAGTTCTTAGAAAAGTTGGACACAATGATGAAGTAGAAGTCACAACTCCTGTAATCATTACTTGGCATAATGATAAATCAAGGATGGTTGGTGATTTTAGAGCATTGAATACCTACACTATTTCAGATAGGTATCCAATTCCTAGAATCCATGAGACTTTGACTCAATTATCCAAGGCAAAGTTTATCACTTCTATGGATTCTCTTGAAGGTTTCCATCAGAATTCTTCAACACCTCATGCTAGGAAATTATTGAGGATTATTGCTCATTGTGGTATTTATGAATACTGGAGGATGCCTTTTGGTATTAAAAATGCACCCTCTCATTACCAAATAATTATGAACACCATTTTCCCACTTGAATTATCAGAGGGATTGTTAATCATTTATATTGATGACATTATAATTTGCTCAGAAACCTGGCAATTGCATTTAGAGAGACTTTCATTAGTACTTGAGAAAATTCTTCAATTGAACATTAAAATATCTCTTAAAAGTATAATTTTGGGTTTCATGAGCTGAAGGCTCTAGGACATGTAATCTCAGGACTGAGCCTTGGTACTGATAAGAACAAAGTAGCTGCAGGTTTACTGAAACAAATTCCCCAGAACAAGAAAGAAATTATGTCTTTCTTAGGGTTTGCCAGTTATTACAGGCAACACCTTAAAGATTTTTCAATCCTTGCCAGATCATTGTACAGAATTTTTGATCAACAAACTGTCTTTGAAATGACACAGGAGAGGATTCAAGCATATGAAAATATCAGATATGCCTTGACCAATACACCATTATTACTGATTCCAGACTGGAAACTTCCTTTCAAACTGTATATTGATGCATGTGGTGAGGGCCTAGGTGCAGCTCTTCATCAATTTCACATTGTCAACTACAAACCTGATGAAGTTCCAATTTGTTTTATTTCATGAAAAATCAAACCTACTGACTCCAGATATGGAGCTAGCCAAATGGAGTGCCTTTTCCTTGTTTGGGCTCTGGAAAAACTTTATTAATATTGTGGGAACTCCTCTGCGTGTTGGATAAAATGAGGCAGTACCTGGAAGGGGAAATGACAAGAAAACAGTTTTGAATTTCTGTTTGAGACTTGTAACCCTTGCTCTGCTTGTGTGCTAGAATAATCTAGACTGCCCTTCCTAATATGCTAAGTTATCTTTACTGAGTTCACCAAATCAATTTTATTATTGATAGTGGCTTTATCAGAAGATATTAGACTCAACAATCTCTAATAAGACTTTGCTCTACTCAAAACAATTGTTATTTAAAACCTTAACAAATAAATTCTTTTTAAAGCTTTCAGCAGGCTGAGTGGATCCCACCAGATGATAGTACAGCAATATAAAAAATAATATAATAACTAAAATAAATAAAAAATAACAGGAAACACTATCTTCTAATACAAATCCACAAAATATTCTTTTCTTGATAATTCTTGGATAAATATAGAAGCTAATAGCTAGGATAACAGCAATCTTCAATTCTCTGAAATAATAAGCTTGAAAAGGATAAAAATATATTTCAAGCCCTTTGTGATGTGATGGTTAGGCTACTAATCCAATAATTGTTAATAATTTAGTATAATATGGGTAGTTTAATGTTATGTTTGGTGTTGTGATGTAATAATAGATTATATGATCTATTCTGGTTTTTTTTGATAATAATACTAGCTAATTGCTATAGGTTCAATATTAATCTTAAATAAACACTAAAGTATTTAATTTTATTTTGTTCCTTCATGATAATTTATTAGGTATTATCCAATAAATACAAATCCACTTTGATTTTAAAAGTAGTAAAATTACTTTGGTTGTGCAGGTTTTGTTTTAAAACAAGCAAAATTACTCTCTTTCAGGAAGTTTACAACAAAAACTACCCCAAAACTAATTATAATGGTTATGGTTTATTTTAAAGCCTACAACATTACTTTGGTTTGATGGTTTTCTTTTAAAACTCTCTAAGAATTACTTTTAAGGATTTAAACACTAAACTTCAGAGATGCCTTGCTCATGAGCTTCAAGCTTTAGAATCCTAATTAAATAAGGCACTAGTCTACCTGCTAGTAAGGGATTAATTAAAGTCTTTTCACACTATTGGTTCTCTTGATCTATGTCAACAACAAACCTCAGTTACTAGGCTTAATCTTTCAAAAATTTCTAGTATACCTCCTAGAAGAGGGATCAGAAAAAATAAATTCAATTTACAATTTCTAGATGGGGAAAAGGGAAAAAGTGGGAGAGAGGGCCTCTATTTATAGCCATGGGGCCCTCCATAGGAGTGCAAAAAAGAGGGGAGTTAGAAATTTTCAGCCTCTGGTGGCTGTGCAAAGCTGTGCAAACTATTCACATGATGTGTTTGTGACATGTGGTTGTGAAATACAGTCAAAACTTAATTTCTGGCCCTGGAACCCTTATTTCCATGTATTACTCAATTGATTACTAATCTGTCAGCTGATTTTACTGGATTATAGTTTTTGGGCCTTTGAGGGCTGACTTGTGGGTTAGGTTTCACCTTTTTATAAAAATTCACATAGGACTGATTACCTGTATTCCTCGTTGGCCTGTGTTCACTGTATTCTTCCTGAAAATTCCTAACACATATCCCTTCCAACATCCAGTCCCACTCTTCATTTCTGCAGCTTCAATGAGAAATTTGGGGGTTACATTAACAGAAAAGTTGATGTAATATGGCCTTTCCAATTCAGAAATAAAATATTTCAGTCTTAAATAATTAATCATTCAATTATCTAAAGGAACTAAATGATGCTTATCCCCTCTTTGAGTGGTTCATAACAGAAAAAATACATGAAATTTCCCAAAATTGATACTTCAAAAGTGTTTTGTTCCACACCTTGAGTCTTCTATGTCCCCTATGATTCCTACAACTCTGCTCTTTATTAATTGGCATCCTCATTGTGACTCTGATTATATTGATCACCCAATTGCTTATATTCAAGCATATTAAAAAGATTATATTAAAAAATTATTTACAGAGAAAATTGAAAAATGTCTTTGATTTGGGTACTGTCCATCACAATTATGTGTTGGATAGTGCAGTGGGGTGACACTGGAAGAGCAAACCTGTGGTCAATTTTCCTTAATGAATATATCATTTGTGTTATTCCATGTTTATTTTACTGTTATTTTCCCTCAAAGGTGATTTCATACTATTGGTATCCTCTTTCATATAAATAATTACCATAAAAATAAAAAAAATTGATTCAGCTGAACTGTCATGGTATACCACACTATCTTGATGGTAGTGTGTTTGAAGTAATTACTGATTGTACTGCAGTAAAATCACTTCTTAACATAAAAACTCCAAACAGACACATGTTAAGATGGCAGATTGCTATACAGGAGTATAGAGGCAATATGACCATAGTACATAAAGCCGGAAATATTCACAATAATGCTGATGGCTTAAGTAGATGGGAATTAGCCAATACACCTGACAATCCTGCCTATGCTCCCACAGGTGCAGAACCTCAAATTCCAATTGAAGGAATTAACATCACAGATGTTGGAACAGAATTCTTGGAAGAAGTTGGAGAGAGCTATAAGCTGGATAAGAATTGTCATACTCTTAATTCTCTACTTGACAAAGATTGCAAAGATTCAGCCTTGGCTAATTTTCAGGATGATATTTGGAAAACATCTTATGACAATGCAAGATTCCATTTATTTGATGGTATTTTATATCATAGATCTAAATACACATGTGTCATGGTCCTGTGTAGTAGAATGTTAATTAACGCAATACTGCTAGAATGTCATGATAACATTTATACTGGAAATCTGTCTGAAGACAGAACAATGAAAAGAATTAAGACATGTTCCTGGTGGTCATCTTGGAGAAAAGATGTCATTGAATACTGTCATAGTTGTGATAGATTCCAAAAAGCCAATAAAGCTACTGGTAAAAGATTTGGTTTGATGATTCATATCCAAGAGCCAAGTACCCCATGAGAAGTAGTTCATATGGATTGGGTAACTGCCTTAAAGCCTGGAGGTGATAAAAGCTACAATGCATTTCTTGTCATTGTAAGCAGATATAGCAAAACACCAATCTTTTTACCATTTCATAAAGATGACACAGGTATGGATACAGATCTTTTGATTTGGAATAGAGTCATATCCCATACTGGCCTCTTTAAAAATATTATTATTGATAGAGACACAAAATTTACATCAGCCTTATGGACTAATTTACATGAGCCTTTGGGTACAAAATTATCATTCTCAATAGCATACCATCCACAAACAGATGGGCTAGCAGAAAGAATGATTCAAACCCTTGAGGACATGATCAGAAGATTTTATGCTTATGGCCTGGAGTTTAAAGATTCTGATGGTTTTACCCATGATTGGTGCACTCTTATACCAGCATTGGAATTAGCCTATAAGACCTCCATCCATGCTTCCACAGGCAAGACTCCTGCAATGTTAGAAAAAGGATGGAACCCCAAACTTCCAGTTGATACATTGAAGAAAGATCTAGTTGATATTCATCCAGCTTCTTTGGGCTTTAAGTTATTTCTTGATAAAGTAAGACGTCATGCAAATCAAAGCATGAATGATGCCTTTGAATATGCTAAACAGAAATGGGATAAAAGTGATAAAACCCCAGAATTCAAAGTAGGGGACTTAATACTAGTTTCAACCTTGAACTTTAATAATATTAAAGGTCCAAAGATATTTAAAGATTCCTTTGAAGGACAATTTATTATTAAAGCCCTTCATGGGACAAATGAAGTACAGATAGAGCTTTCAGGAGAATTGGATAACAAACATCCAACTTTTCCTGTTAGTTTGGTAAAGCATTACACTTCAAGTGAGAAGGAATTATTTCCTTTGAGAAATGAAACACGTTTAAAAGTACTTCCACTTGATCAAAGTGAAGAGAAAAAGTACTAAAAGTCTTGAAAGAAAGAAGACTTAGGGGAAAAAATAAAAGAGAATACTTGGTCAGGTACTGAAATCCACAACATGAAAATGAATGGATTGTAGCAGAAAAGATACCTGATTACCAAATGTTTCTCAGAAGATTCAGACATGAGAGAAGACCAATTCCTTGATGAAAAATCTGTATTGTGTGCTTTACATACTTGAAAGTAGAAGTAAAGAGGTTGGACAGTGGATGATACCCCCCCAATTAACCTGGGGGTATACTACTAAAAGAAAATTGTGTTACAATTCTTTTTGGTGGTAGGGAATGTGAGCCTGTGAGGTATGTATAACATACCCATAAGGCCACAAATGATTTCATATACAGTTGATTTAGTCTTCAACAGAATTTTCAATTGAATTCAGAATAAAAAATAACAAAAACTAAGTTTAACTTTTTTTTGGATAAACAAAGTTATAAATATTATGTCATTTTGCGATTCTACACAAAAAATAACCTAAGGTACACCCATAGGGTGTTATACCCAAAAATACTTATTTCTTATGTTATTGGAAGATTTAAAAAACTCACAGTACTAATGTAGCTTTTTTTAACATTTTTTTAAATGGTTAAATTTAAGCTTAAATAAGCTTAAATTTAAGGTTGCATAAGAGTTATGCAAACTTACCAAAATTTTAGTTAAAATTGAGGTGTTATGTATATTTACTGAATTGGCTAAGGATTTGCCATACAGAATGTAAATCCTGCATGAGCTCAATTTAAAAGTGTTTAAGGCCATAGTATGGCTTTAAATAAATAAAAGGGCAAAATCCACACAAAAAGGTGGGACAAAGGAAAAAGACCAAACAGAGCTGGGGTACCCAGCTTTTTGGATCTGCAAGGATTCAATTAAGGTTGTCCACCTGTATTGGAGGATTTTCAACCTTATTTAAACTTTAAGATTAGACTTTGATCCAACCTTAAGGTTTAAACCGGTTTTAACCCAATTTGAACAGGAATTTCAAGCTGCCAAAGTGCAAATCCCAATATGCAGGCTTGAAATTGATGTTTTGAGACCTGTCAAAGCTTAAATAAGCTTAAAGCTTTAAGGTTAGAAGCATCAAAACCTTATCAAAAGTTATGGTTTAGTTTGTATTGCTATTTTACTTGGAAAAATAGCAATAACTTCAAAAATTCATTGAAAATCCATATCTTAATGGATTTGCTTGAAATTTCACACAGCTTACAATTTAATATTATCTATATATAAATCCAACTTTAAGTATCTTTTATAAACAGATTTCCTGGGTAATTAGCCTGGAAATTTACTCTTTTAATTATACTTAAAGAAAATTAAGATTTCTTTAAAAAATAATTAGAAATTGAGTTTAAGACATTTTTGCTTGAAAATCTATTTTTAAGTTGTTCATATGATGAATTTTAATATAAAGAAACTTATTTTATATTAAAATTTAAAATAATTAAGTTAAATGAGTATTAAAGTTACTTGGAGTTAAGGATAACACTGATAACTTTAAATTGGAATTAAAAATAAGTTACCTTAAGGTAAGAAACTTATTTTTAAGCAGTTTTTTTTCATTTTTACCTGAGCACACACTCTATATCCATTATTTATCATGAGAGCTACTCTGTATACATAAAAAGAGTCTATTCATCACTGTTTTTTGTCCATCATATATTATCAATCCAATCATATTAGAAATTTAAACAGGTAAAGCTTTATTATATATAAGATCTTATTATTAAAATATTTCTTAATTATTTTATTCTTTATAAATCTTAAATTAAAGAATTGAAATAATAGAAATTAGATTATTGTTGTAATTACTTATAATATATTTTATTTTACAAAATTATTGTCTTTAAAGTATCTTTTAAAATGCACAAATTCCTCTCAAAAACTCTTTAATAATATTTTTTTATTATGAAAAGTTGTTTTATCTTTAAAAATATTGATTTTTGGAATATTTTTAACTTATAATTATTCTTTAATATAATAACTGTCATTGTTTGACTTGTTGTATTAAATAAATATTATAAGTAAGTTTTCTCTAAAATTCTATATCTTTTTTTATCTATTATTAGTTTTTTTATATAAAATTTTTCTATAAGAATTATTTCTGAACAGTGTGTGTTTTAATTCCTACATAAATAATATTTATATATTATTCATAAGTGGTTAAATATTTATATTTTCCACGTGTAGTTGTCTCATTAAGAGCTTTACACTTTTTATTGTTATAATTGTCAGTGACTATAACAATAATAGAATAATTACAATTTATTATAATTATTTTTTTTTACTATTATTTTATATAATAATAATTCAATTTATTCTTTATATATAATTATTTTTAATAATTATATTTAAATTTGTGGTTATAATATTTTATTATATTATATTTTTCTACTGAGGACAGTCATAGTACTCTTGATATTGTTACTATTGTCAAGAATTTCATAGACAAAACTTACAAGCAATTAGCCATCACTTTGGAGCCCCTTGAGAGAAATGGAAATGGCACCTCACTAGGGCAATTTTCATGAACTTATCAAGTCAGTCAGGGGAGTATAGTGATGGCGTTTCAAAGGGTCATCAAGGTGCTATGTGATTTGGGTCCTCAATACGTTTTTTGGCCAAATGAAGAGCAACATGGTGAAATTTTGAGGCATCTAGCATGCAAGGGTTTCCTGGGGTGTGTTCTATTTTTGGATGGGACCACAATCCCATTGTTTCAAAGACCAGGAGTGGAGGGTGAGGTATTCTATGATTGCAAGAAGTGATATTCCTTAAATGTAAAGGTGGCTTGTGATCATTGTAAAATAATCACTGCCATACTAAGTGGTTGGCCAGGATCTTGTGGGGCTAGTAAAACGTACAAGCACATGGGCCTGTTTGAATGGCCACAAGAATTTTTTGGTTTGGTTGAGTAATAATTATTTTATTCTTTTTAGAGCTCATGTCTTTGATGCTATGTCACTTTAGGGCAGTATATCCTCACGAACTCTGCTTATCCCTTAGGGTTACATTGTATACCTCATTACAAAGGTTCAGCAACCAATAACAACCTAAATCAATCCTTTAATTACTATATTTCTCAGTCCTGACCCTGGATTGAACACTGCCTTGGGGTTTGGAAGGGGTGGTGGGTTCATTTCAGAATTTGTGATTGGTATGCAATAAGGCCAGGGATATGATCCACATCAACAACTGGATCTGTGTTTGTGCAGTACTACATAATATTTTGCTAGAGGATGAAGACAATTGAAACAAAGAAGATGTCAATGAAAATGTATTTGAAAGGCATGGTGTTGATAGGCTAGAGGGTAATGTGCCTTGAGCACATCATGCTCATGTTCAGGATCATTGCTTATGCTTTCATGGGAAAATCTAGCTATGCTTTGTGTCATAGCAAGTAAGCTGTGTTATTACTTTTATTTTTTGAAAGAAAAATTCATATTCTACTTACACATTGACATCAAACTTGTAAATGGTTAAGTCACCAATGAGCTCACTAATCCATATTAATGCATTTTGGCCCAGGTGAGTCTAAGCTGTAAAAAATTAGATCTTAAATCATTTTAACATAAATATGTGCGGATGATATTTCAGAAAGGCATTCTACAACTTTCTAGTGCTAAAAGGTAAGCTGTTCTCGCAGTGGTTCTTATTAAGGGCTTATGAAAAATTTCTATAAGGCCTTCAAGATTGCTGCAATTTGATCATTACTTTTACCTGATAATATCAATTCACATGCAATTCCTAGCCAAGCTTCCCTCTCCTTCACCATAGCCCCCCTATCAAATTTTTCCTTTTCCAATTGAAACTGACGTTCCATGCATTCTTTTTCTAATTCAAATTCATGCTTGTGCATATCCTTTTCTTCAGCATCAATGAAAAGTTGTCTGTAAAATTTCTCTCTCTCCAAATTATATTCCCTTTTTTTCTTCACCTTGTCCATCTTTTCCTGCTCTGCATCTATATGCCATTGTCACTCAAATTTTTCCTTCTCCAAATTAAATTGGTGTTTACTTTTTTCCTTCAGTATGGATTCTTCTGCCATCCACTTGTCTTGCTGCATTGTAATAAAATTTTCAAACAGTTTCATGTGAAAATGTTCCATGTCTCTGTCTTTTTGGTCATTGATATCTTTGAGATTTTTACACTGCCCCTTAGCCTCCCCTGACTGAATCTTTGGATCAGTGACACCACAACTTTTATCAATGCAACTCTTGGTGTTGTCACAGGGGCTCTTGGAAGAAGAGGGCCTGGCACTCAGGAATCAAGAACTCACTTGGAGGGCTCCAAAGATAAAAGAATAATAAGAATGAATTTCTTTGAGAAAGAATAAAGGGGAAAACAAGTATGCCAAAAGATGAGATAAGAAAAAGATGAAGCCAATGGCCAAAGATAATAAAGAAGCCAAAAGCCAAGAAGCCAACCAAGTGAATCCTCAATTCACTGTTTCAACCTACCAGAAAAGGAAATGGAATTAGTATAAGGATATGACCACCAATATCCACTGGACAGGCGAGGAAATAAAAGAAAAGGGTGCTGAATGACTGACTTAAGATTATCAGTATTAACTTTAATAAGGTAAAAGAAAATAAGGATAAAATAAATCCACTATATTAATTAACTGGGGAAAAAGTCCCCAGGTGCTGAAAGGTGGCCAGTATATGTGAAAAGCTGAAAGGTTGATCCTGGAAGGTGGATCAATGACTGTATTGTCCGAACCGGGAAATACAGTTCTGGCCATCTTGAAATTTGAACTGTGTGATGGAATTCACACAGTGGAATAAGAAATGGCCCAATTGGGCCAAGGCCATACAGGTTGATTGAATAAGGCCTGTACGGATGAATTGGGTTGTCCAAGGAGTATTGAATACTTGATGTCTTGACAACTGATTTGAATTATGTAATACCTCTTGAGAATTGACCTTAGAATAATCCTGAATGAATTGTACCAACCCAACTCCTGCAGATACAGGTGGTTGGGATCCTTGAATGATCTTCTGAATTACCGCCATGGATTGCCAGATTGATAAGCTGAAAAGTCCTCCTTCGAAAATGGGCGTTGGAATTATGGACCTTGAAATGGGAAGGTGGAATTGGGTCCTGAGAACGTCACCATTGGATTGCTGAGTAAAAATGGTGCATAATGGTATATAATACCATATATGCACCACACCTGCAATCTTGAGTACGGAGTGCATGAAGGAAAGGAAAGAATTCCCCTTAAGTTGAGGGAAATGCTTGTTGAGATGATTTGGTGGCCTCTGGTGGTTGCCAGAGGCCATGACGGTGAAGTTGGTCCATGGTGGTCCAGGGCCAAAAATGGGTCCTATGGGATTTGTGGCCAAAAATGGATCCAAGGTGTTTTTGGTCTAATTTGGGTCCAAGGGATTGGTGGCCAAAAATGGCTCAGGTGGGCCCAATTGTGGTTTGGGACCCACCTGGCCTTGGGGGCTAGGTGGCTGCCCCCTTTGGCCTCATTGGATTAGGCCAAAAGGGGCCTAATCCGCCTACGGACCGCGGACCGCGTATTACGGCCCACGGACCGTGGAAGCCGTGGGGGGCCTAAATGGCCCAAAAAGGCCATTTAGGCCAAAACCCCCCTAATGAAAAGGGTGGCCAGGAAACCCATGAAGGTGGCCATGGGGCCTGGAAGACAAAGGGACCCCCCAGGCCCAAAAACAGTGATGGAGGCCTGGGGGTTGGTGAGGTGGAAATTGGCCAAGAGGGCCAATGACGCAGGATATGGCCTGAGGCCATAAAGGATGATGGAGGCCATAAGTGGCCAATGGAATGGGTTATGGCGTAAGAGCCATGGAACACCCAAAAGGGGTCAATTGGCCATAAATGATATGACATGGCCAATTGGCCCCAACTTGGCTCCAGGTTGGATTGCCACCGCCATCAAGGAGGAGGGTCAAAATACGTGGTTGTGACAGTACCCCCCTACCTTGAATGGTGAGCTCCTGAGCACCAAGATAAGGTAGAGGCCTGTTGAGGCTAATGAGACGGATTTGACGTAAGGATTCCAGAGGTATTGAATCTTGAAAAGAAGAATTGAACTGATAAGCTTGTTGGCATATGAATTGAGGTTGACTTGATCTTCTCTTGACATTTGGCTTTGACAAAGTTGAAGACATGATTTGACATAAAGATTTTGGCGTTAAAGAGTTATAAGAAAAGGAATTTTGAAAGAATATAAAGAGTAAAATAGAAAAGGAAACAGATATAAAGAGAGAAACAGAAAAAATAAAGAAAATGAAATTTGAGGAGGAATCCAATCTTCATCACGGATTACGACAATTGATTTCGAAAGTGACCAAGGACCTGGATACAAGAATTTGATGCCAGGTGCTCACAGAGTGGCCACGGTGATGTTTTGACAGATTGTAGACCCCTCAGGGAAGTGCACACCAGGAGAGGAACTTACGTTTAGTAGTTGCCACTCCCGCCAGTGCCATAAATAAGAAAGATCTTGATAAATCAATGTGTTGAAGGAATAAAGTCTTGGGAAGGAGAATAAAAAAGGAATGGTCCATTTGCCCAAGTGTAAATGGCCATAAATTTGGAATTCCGATGTTGAAAGCCGGGCCAAAAGGTCTGTGTCCAAATTGAAAAGTGCTCACAGAGTGGCCAAGGTGATGCTTACAACAAAGAAGAGTAGGATACCCCTAAAGGTGCATACCAGGAGTGGGACTTACTTTTGGTAATTCCTCTCCCCACCAAGCACCATAAAAATTCAAGCCATTGAAGAATTGGGTCCTGGCTTGTCAGGATATAACGAATGAAAATCTTTGACAAGTTCAGGACAATTCTTGAGGTTTTCAGCTGGTTCCCATGTGGATCTTTCTGAATCTTGACTGAAACCTTTCAATTCCACCAGATACCATAATTTTCTTCTCTTGAGCTTTGAATCCAGTACTTGAGAGACTTCCCATTCCTCTTCTTCTTCAATAATGATTGGAGGAGGAGGCTCTTGATGCCGATTTGGGATTGTTGATGTCTTGACTGGTTCCAAGAGTGAGATATGGAAGACTGGGTGGATGGATTTCCATTGAGATGGAAGCTTGAGGTGGTAAGCATGAGTACTGACTTTCTTCAAGATTGGAAAGGGACCCAACCATCTTTCAGACAGTTTCTTGGTGGGTCTAGTTGATTTGATATTCTTGGAAGAAAGCCATACCATGTCACCAGGATTGAAAACAGGTGGACTTGCTCTACTTTTATCTGCATACCTCTTAAACTGGTTTATGGCGATTTCCAGTTCTCTCTTGACATCTTGCTGTACTGATTGGATTTTTGTTGATAACTTTCCAGCAGGAGTATCTTGAGTGATGTGAACTGAATCAAATTGTGGATCTCTTCCATAAACAGTGAAAAACGGTGATTGCTTGGTTGAAGAGTGGTCAGAGTTATTGTAGGCAAATTCAGCCAGAGGGAGCCAGGTGTTCCAATCATCTTGATGATAACTGACATACATCCAAAGATACTGTTCTAGTATCTGATTTACCCTCTCTGTCTGCCCATCAGTTTCTGGATGGTAAGCAGTTGACAAGTCTCTTGAAATCTTGAGCTGCTGACAAAGATTGGTCCAGAAGGAAGAAACAAAAAGGGGACCTCTATCACTGACAATGCTTGAAGGAAGGCCATGCTTTGAGAAGATATTCTTGATGAATAAATGGGCCAAAGCCAAAGAAGTTATTGAAGACATTGTTGGAATAAAACCCGCCATTTTTGAGAATCTGTCCACTATGACAAGGATTGAGTCAAAAGAATTGGACAGGGGCAGTTGAGTGATGAAATCCATTGAGAGACAAATCCAAGGACCATTTGGAATTGGAAGAGGTTTGAGGAGTCCAAACTTCTTATGGTGGATATTCTTGTTTCTTGAACACTGTTGACAGGATGATACATAATCCTTAATGAATTGAGTCATGCCGGACCAGTGGAAATCCCGCTTGACAAGTTTGAGAGTCTTCTCTTGGCCAGGGTGTCCAGCTAGAGGAGAATCGTGACGCTTTTGAAGAATGCTGAGTTGAATTGTGGAGTCATTTGGGACTACCACCCGATCTTTGAAGAGAAGAAGTTGGGAGGAGGAATCAAGAGAATAATCTTGGACAGATTTACCTTTACCCAAATCTTCAAGGATACTTCTGTACTGAGGATCTTGCCATAATTTCTTCTGAATTGAATCAATCAAATTTGAAAAAAAATCCACCTTGACTGCAAAAAACTTTGAGGGTTGAACTTCATCTTGCTTAATGAGTTGTTGCAAATTCATTGGATTCTTGCTGATGAAATCCTCCCCCCTCTCCGGATAGACGTTGTCCCGACGTGATAAGGCATCTGGAAGAGTTGCTAGGCGGCCAGGGCGGTAAGTGATTGAAAAATGAAATTCAGATAAGAATTCAGCCCAACGGGCTTGACGGCGAGTAAGGATCTTTGATGACATAAAGTACTGAAGAGAAGAATGATCGGTGAGAACTTCAAAAGGAGAGGACAGAGAAAGAAGAAAAGCCCTCCAGCGCTTGAGAGCCCAGACTATACCAAGGAGTTCCTTGTCATGAATTTCATAGTTGAGTTCTGCTGGAATAAGCTTGCGGCTGTCAAAGGCAATGTGATGTTTTCCTGAGTCAGAGACCTGACTCAGTACAGCACCCAAAGCATAATCGGATGCATTGGTCTCTACAATGGTGGGTAGAGAAGGATTGGAGCGGTAGTGAAGGCCTCTTTGAGTTGATGAAACTGGCTAAGAGCTTCCTCATTGAGGGGGAAACAGGAATCTTTCTTGAGGAAACTGGTGAGTGAACTGATTTTCTTTGAATAATTCTTGATGAAATGGCGGTAGAAGTTGGCAAAGCCAAGGAAGGATTGAAGAGCCTTGAGGTTTCTTGGAGGAGGCCAATTAAGGATCTGCTGGACTTTTGCTTGGTCCATCTTGAGGCCTTCAGAAGAAACAACATAACCAAGATATTCTACACTAGAAACATGAAAAAGGCATTTAGAAGCCTTGGCAAAAAGGTTATTGGCTCTGAGTCTGGAAAGAACAGTGGACACATGAGTGACATGTTCTTCCTCAGATTTGGAAAAGACCATAATGTCATCCAAATAAACCACAACAAAAACATCAAGAAGATCTTGGAATATATCATTGACAAGATTCTGAAAGGAGGCAGGAGCATTGGTGAGCCCAAATGGCATTACCAAGTACTCAAAACTGCCATATTTAGTTCTGAAGCATGTCAAATGTTCATCACCCTCCTTGATTCTGAGCAGGTTATATGCACCACGCAAATCAATCTTGGAGAAGATAGAAGAACCATTAAAGACATTAAGAAGCTGGTTCATATGAGGAACAGGATATTTGTTCTTCCTAGTGACAGCATTAAGTTTGCGGTAATCAACACACAAACGGAGGCCACCATCTTTCTTTTTAACAAAGAGGACAGGTGCTCCTGTTGAGGAGGAGCTTGGCCGGATGAAACCTTTCTCTACATTCTCTGAAATGTAGGCCCTGAGTGTATCTGACTCTTGTTTGGATAAAGAGTAGATCACCCCAACTGGAGGTAGAGACCCCTCCAGTTCGATATGATGATCACAGGCACGGTGAGGAGGAAGTTTCTCTGCCTTCACCTTGGAGAATACATCCAAGTATTGGTGATAAACAGAGGGAACAACCTTCATCACGGTTTCTACTTCTTCTGGCTCTTCCTCTTCATCCCACAACTCCTCCAGGTAGTCATGATAAGATGAAGGAGGAAGGTCCATATTCCCAAAGAAGAGATGAAGTGAAGATACAGAATTATCTTCCCCAACATCTTGAATCTCTTTGAAGACTTCATCTCCAGATGATGGTAATGACAGATGGGAATTAAGGGAAGGAATATGGACAGAAGATGGAACTGATGGTGTTCTAGAATCACCAACCAGAGCTGCACATGATTTGGCAGAAGAAGAGTCATTACGGAAGGAATTGGAAGGATCAGAATAGTCCTTTTGATCAGTATTAAAGGTGATCAGCCCTTGCCTCCAATCAATAGAAGGATTAAAATGATTGAGAAAGTCAAAGCCCAATATGAGGTCTTCTCCCTTGGGAGTATCAATGACTAAAAAATCCCATTCAAAGCTTGGGAAGGAAGGGAGCTCAACCATATATTTAGTATGGTGAGTCACAAATAAGGAAGGGGACTCAGAGGAGTCCAAAATGATAAGAGGAATCTTCTCTGGAAGTTCTGACGTAGTCAATGAGTACTTGTGAACAAACTGCTTTGCAATGAATGAGTGTGTAGCACCAGAATCAATGAGAATACTGTAAAAAACATCAGAAAGAGAAGAAAAAACAAAGAATTTGAGAGAATTCTTGACACCAGTATTCAGAATGCACAATTGTGCTCTGGAAGGAAAACTGTGAAGACCATTGAACACAACATGATCTTCACTCAGGCTTTTCCCTGGCTGGGAAAACTGCCTGACGGTTGGGTAAGCTTGTTTTGAGGCCTTTTGACACAGGACTCAAGACTATGCTTCCCACCACAATAGGTACACAAACCCTCCTTGATTCTTCTTTCCTTTTCAGAACCTTTCAACTTGAAGTCCTTATTCAACAATGAAGAATGGGGCTTGTCCCGCTTTTGAGAATGAAATTTCTTTTTTGGTCTTGAACTTGAAGAAACTTGATGATGAGAAGAGTGAGACTTTGAGGCTTCAGGCTTCTTCTCTTGATGATGATTCTTTTCCTTCTGCCTCTCATGGTACCTGGTATCAAGTTCCAGGCTGACGTCCATTAAGTCTTGAAGAGAATCAATGTTTGAAGGATGGGAGGCCAGTTGATCCAGAATCCTGGAGGCCAAGCCCTTCCTGAAATGATGAATAAGAGCCCTTTCACCCCAATCCCCAATTCTTGAAACCAGACTCCTGAAATCGGCAATATACAAAGCAACATGCCCACCTTCTTTCATCCTAAGGCCATCCAATTCAGCTTCTGCTTTTCTAACTTCATTTGGGTCTCCAAATAAAGTGAACAATTGGGATTCAAATAATGGCCAGGAATTGAGAAGATAATTTGAGTCTTGATTATTGAGGTTGGAAAGATAAGGCTCAATCCATTTTGCAGCCCTGCCAACTAAGAATGAAGTGGCATAAAGAACCTTCTTTCTGTCTTGAGAGAAGTTTGCCGGATCATTATGAAAGATGAGTTGACAAGATTGAATAAAGCTTCTGACTTTGAAGGGCTGAGTCCCATCAAAGCATTCTGGAGCCTTCATAGAGGGAGTCTTGAAGGCTGGTGGTCTTGATAATTCAGAAAAAGAAGCTGCTTGCAGATTGGCCATAATCTGAGTCATTTGCTGCATAATGGCCAATAAAGACGGTTCAGACTGATGAGAGGCAGGCTGATCAGACTGGGCTAGAGTTGGTCCTCTGGTGCCCTCAGATGCTCCCACAGGAGCAGGAGCAGCCTCAGTGCCATTAGACTCTTCCTCTTCCACAGAATTCTCCTCCTCCTCTTCACCATCTTCACCTTGAACCTTGGGACTGGTTCTTGAAAATCCTGGGAATCCGCCAACCACTCCTGATAAAGACATTGATCTTCTTGGCCCTCTTCCTTCCTTCCTGGATGGTGCTGCTCCTTCCATAATGGGTCCCCTGTCCAATCTGGCCCTCAGTTGAGAAACTGCTGGGGTACCGTCAAGAGGAGCCCTTGGAGTTGGAGTCAGAACAGCCTGAGCTCTGGCCTGATATCTGGTCTGTCTTGCTGGAGGTGAATGTTGAACTGGCATGATTTCAGGAATAATCAACCAAAATAAATGAAATAAAATCAAAATTTTCTTGAAGTACAAAATCACCAATCAAATCTTGAGGAAATTGGATAATCAATGAATCAAAATTCTTCAAATACGTCAATCAATCAAATCAAATGAGTCTTGAAGTAAAAATCAATATCAATGAGAATCTTGAGGTCAATAAATCAATCAATCAAACAATCAAAATCAAATCAAATCAAAATCTTGCAGAAAAAATCAATCAATCAAATGAATTCTTGAGTCAAAATCAATTTATGTCAAAAATCTTGATGTGAACAATCAGCAAAATCAATAAATCTTCAGGTAAATCAATTATCTTGAGGTCAATTTCAATTATGTCAAATTAGTCAATCAAATCAATTTTTCAAGTGAATTCTTCCAAAAAATCAAAAATTCTTGAGGAATAAATCAAAGTGAATCCTGATATGAAGAACGTGTCTGAATAACCTGATGAATAACTTGAGAACCAAAGATAAAAAATGCCTGAATTATGGATAAAAATAGATTGATTAAGATTGAGAATGAGATTGATAATATAGCAAAAAACAAAAAATGGGTCAGCTTTCAATTTTCAGAACGAAGAATGAATGAGAGAAAATTGAGAGGTGACAAAGAATCATAAGATCATAAAACGTTAAAGAATCATAATTTTGATGAAATGAATGAATGAATTTAAAATATAAGAATAAAAGAATGAATGAATGAAGAAGAATTATGAGTTAATTAATATAATGTCACATGGGCTCTTGGAAGAAGAGGGCCTGGCACTCAGGAATCAAGAACTCACTTGGAGGGCTCCAAAGATAAAAGAATAATAAGAATGAATTTCTTTGAGAAAGAATAAAGGGGAAAACAAGTATGCCAAAAGATGAGATAAGAAAAAGATGAAGCCAATGGCCAAAGATAATAAAGAAGCCAAAAGCCAAGAAGCCAACCAAGTGAATCCTCAATTCACTGTTTCAACCTACCAGAAAAGGAAATGGAATTAGTATAAGGATATGACCACCAATATCCACTGGACAGGCGAGGAAATAAAAGAAAAGGGTGCTGAATGACTGACTTAAGATTATCAGTATTAACTTTAATAAGGTAAAAGAAAATAAGGATAAAATAAATCCACTATATTAATTAACTGGGGAAAAAGTCCCCAGGTGCTGAAAGGTGGCCAGTATATGTGAAAAGCTGAAAGGTTGATCCTGGAAGGTGGATCAATGACTGTATTGTCCGAACCGGGAAATACAGTTCTGGCCATCTTGAAATTTGAACTGTGTGATGGAATTCACACAGTGGAATAAGAAATGGCCCAATTGGGCCAAGGCCATACAGGTTGATTGAATAAGGCCTGTACGGATGAATTGGGTTGTCCAAGGAGTATTGAATACTTGATGTCTTGACAACTGATTTGAATTATGTAATACCTCTTGAGAATTGACCTTAGAATAATCCTGAATGAATTGTACCAACCCAACTCCTGCAGATACAGGTGGTTGGGATCCTTGAATGATCTTCTGAATTACCGCCATGGATTGCCAGATTGATAAGCTGAAAAGTCCTCCTTCGAAAATGGGCGTTGGAATTATGGACCTTGAAATGGGAAGGTGGAATTGGGTCCTGAGAACGTCACCATTGGATTGCTGAGTAAAAATGGTGCATAATGGTATATTATACCATATATGCACCACACCTGCAATCTTGAGTACGGAGTGCATGAAGGAAAGGAAAGAATTCCCCTTAAGTTGAGGGAAATGCTTGTTGAGATGATTTGGTGGCCTCTGGTGGTTGCCAGAGGCCATGACGGTGAAGTTGGTCCATGGTGGTCCAGGGCCAAAAATGGGTCCTATGGGATTTGTGGCCAAAAATGGATCCAAGGTGTTTTTGGTCTAATTTGGGTCCAAGGGATTGGTGGCCAAAAATGGCTCAGGTGGGCCCAATTGTGGTTTGGGACCCACCTGGCCTTGGGGGCTAGGTGGCTGCCCCCTTTGGCCTCATTGGATTAGGCCAAAAGGGGCCTAATCCGCCTACGGACCGCGGCTTACGGACCGTATGGACCGTGGAAGCCGTGGGGGGCCTAAATGGCCCAAAAAGGCCATTTAGGCCAAAACCCCCCTAATGAAAAGGGTGGCCAGGAAACCCATGAAGGTGGCCATGGGGCCTGGAAGACAAAGGGACCCCCCAGGCCCAAAAACAGTGATGGAGGCCTGGGGGTTGGTGAGGTGGAAATTGGCCAAGAGGGCCAATGACGCAGGATATGGCCTGAGGCCATAAAGGATGATGGAGGCCATAAGTGGCCAATGGAATGGGTTATGGCGTAAGAGCCATGGAACACCCAAAAGGGGTCAATTGGCCATAAATGATATGACATGGCCAATTGGCCCCAACTTGGCTCCAGGTTGGATTGCCACCGCCATCAAGGAGGAGGGTCAAAATACGTGGTTGTGACAGGTGTCACTTACTGGTGTAATTGAGGTTGGGATGTTTTCCAAATTTGGATTTCTTGGGATGCAGAGCTTGTGCTTGGCCAATCTTTGTTGCAACTTGTATTCTGACAAACCTGAATCACTGTTACTAAAGGTCTCAATATCAGATTCACCTTTTCCCTCACTCATTACTGCCATTGATTTAGTTGAATCCCTCTTGTCTAGTGCTTCCACATTTGCTTTTTTCCCAGATATGTTGTGCATGCAATTGTAAAATGGACACATAGATTCTAGTTTTTGTTCCATTGCCATTCCCAAGTCAGTCTCAGTCGATCCCGCACCAGTGTTGTTAACCCAAAGCCAAGCAGTAAGGTATTTTTTTTATATCTACTAAACCATTGTGCACAGTGACAACCACTGATCTCAAGAGCTGGATTCAAAGCATTGAGATATCCCACAAATAGTTTATATGCTTCTTGTCTTGTCATAAGCTGCTTGCTGATATTTGTTTTAGTGCTTTTACCAAAGAGGCAATCATAATTTTCTTCCTCTTCAATGTAACAACAGATATTATTGTAATCCTTAAGAGTAAAGTTTGGTTTACTATCTCCAGCAGCCTTCTTTTTGCTTTTTTTGCGCCTTTTATTTTGCATTTCAGAACCATCACCACTAGCCTCAGTTGTGGCCAAACTGACTCCACTGAATGATCTAGATGGTGTGAGATGCATATTCTCCACTGATTGACTGAGCCCTAGCACACTGATTGCTGAAAGGTGGTTGATTGAGACCTAGTGCACTGACTGATTGATTGGAGTGTTCATTCAAATGTGGTTGATTATGGATTGTCCGGAGGGTAATTGGCCTCATGGAAATTTATTGTAATTGATCTTCAACATTATGAGATGATTGATGTGACCCATTAATCACCTCACCATTTCTAATGTGCCCAAATGAAGCATAGTGTGTTGAATGTGGTGGTGGCATCCAAATCAGCCATTGTGAAGGCATTAACATGGTCCCTTGGCCTGTCCAATTTGTTGCAGTACCTTCAAGATATCCATTTGACCAGTCGCTCATATTGGAACCTTGAGCCACTACTGAATTCCAGTGGTGTCGTAAGTGACCTAAATCTTGCCTATATTCCTCTGGTAGTCTTCCTGATGGTGACTGATGGGTGATATCCCTTTGAAATTGGTTCATGTAATTCAATTTGATGTTGGAGGTAATCTTATTGATTTGAAGAAATCATATTAATAACTGCTGCCCAGCTCTTCAGATATTAAATATAGGTTACCTCACCTTCAAAAAACAAAATAATAAAAGAAACCGTCTGTGTTAACCCCCCCCAAAAAAACACCCAGCCGGAAGGAAGTATGAAGCTTTTGGAATATCTGAGCATAGACAAAAATACATGAAATCAGGACTTAAGTTGATATCAAAGTTTTTGACGCGGAAAAAAAGTTAAGATCTACCAAATCACCAGGTGAAACAGGTTTGAAACCATTTGCTTTTTGGAATAAATTTTTAAAAACCAATTCAGCTTCTTGGAAAAAAATCATTTTTGGTTTTTTGGATGATTTTTTTAAAAAAAAGGCGCAAAAAGCAAATGCCAAAAAACAAACCTGAGACAACAGACTCTCCCATAAGCCTGCCCCCCGTGGGATTCTCCGGCCCCAAAGGCATTTCCGATCTCTGACTCTACAAATCTTCGACGGGGTTCTGGAAGATTCTTTGCCCACCGGCCAATTCTCCGCGGGGCGGGGAGACCAGTTAAAAAAAATTCTGCCTCCTCTTCTCTTCATTCCCCCACTTCATTTCGATCGTATGGGGTTTTTTTTCCACTCCATTCAACTTTTCTTACTG
Source organism: Austropuccinia psidii (assembly GCA_023105745.1). Taxonomy (NCBI): domain Eukaryota; kingdom Fungi; phylum Basidiomycota; class Pucciniomycetes; order Pucciniales; family Sphaerophragmiaceae; genus Austropuccinia; species Austropuccinia psidii. The sequence continues at coordinate 27,912,952 of JALGQZ010000004.1, read as the reverse complement.
CTTTCATCTGGTTTTTTTTCTCTTTTTTATTTTCCAAACGAATGTCTTCTGCTCCTCCATCACAAACATCAACCCCAAGTGAAACTGGCCATGCAACACAGCCATCCATCAGTGAACCTACCACCAATGGAAAGAGGTCCTGGGTCTGGGCCTTTTTCTCCGAAATCGATCCACAGCATGTTGAATGTAATGTAATCAACGCAACTGGAACAAGCTGTAGGAAGAAGCTAAAACGGGACAAGACAGGAAGTACTAAGTCAATGAGTGATCACCTGAATGCTCTGCACCGTTTAACTAACCCAAATAGCCCATCTGTTAGTGGGAAAGGTCACAATAACACCTTACTGGAGAAATTTGTATTGCGAACACAATCAAAAAAAGTAAGTGTTCAAATCTCATTAGTAATTTATAATTACTAACAACTTATTCTTTAGTCACTGTCAATTGAAACACTCAAAACAGCGCTCGTTTATTTTATATGTGAATGTGATCTACCACTCTCAATCACCGAGTCACCATCTTTTCGACGACTCTTAGAGCTCTGCAACCCATCCATATTGAACATATTAGTTAAACGCACTGCAATCACTGCCCACTTATCTCACCTTTTCTATCACCATCAAGAACACATCTGCAAAATCTTCTCCAAGGATGAGATGTTCATCTCTTTTACAACAGATGTTTGGACAAGCCCTAATGTGACTGCCTATATGGCAGTCACAGCACATTTTATAGACCAACAATACCAACTGAAATTGGTCTTGATTGGCTTAAATGAAATTCAAGGTAAGCAGAATTTTCTTTTTTTTTGATCGCTACTTAAGTTCCAATTTCTAGGCAATCACACAGGAACGTCTTTGGCAAGAATCTTCCTTGACTCTTTAAAGCGTTACACCCTTGAAGATCAAATGGTTTGTATCACGACTGATAATGCTTCAGTCAACTACCGAATGGTCCACGAGATCTCCAGCCAAACATCATCAACTTTCTCTGCTGAGGTAAATGCCATAGGATTTATGGCTCATGTACTACATTTAGTGGCCCGTGATGGACTCAAGGCCCTTGGCAATAGCTCACCAGTAGAATCATCACCAGCAAACGAGCCAAGGGGACCAATGGATTTAACAAGCCTCATCAATCCACCAGAAGGATTAAACCTCAATTACGATTCAATCATCTCACAGGTGGCATGCTTAGCTTCGTATCTCCACCAAAGTCCTCAGCGGCGCAAAAGATTTATCACCACTGTCAAGCTTGTGTACGATGACACCAGACCACCCTACTGTCACATGTTTCAACACGTTGGAATTCAACTTACGATATGCTCGAGAGGGACTTATCACTTAAGGATGCATACAACCAGTACTGCACCTTGGAAAACATGCAAGCCTATCAATTATCACCCCTCGAATGGGAGAAATTGAAGTTCATGGTCCAGTTCCTCCAGCCACTTTATCAAGCAACAACAATTATATGCGGATCAAAATATCCAACAATAAATCAAGCCTTACCCCTTTACATTCTCCTGATGAAGAGAATCAATCAGGTACGTATGTTCTATAACGTTTTTCATTTCATGCATTTGTCTAACTGACAGTAAGGCACTATTAGGCTTGCCTACAGTACAATGTTGCACCCATTGAACCAGCAGCAAGTGCCATGACCAACAAGCTGACCAAATATCTCAGATTGTTACTCAAAAAGATACCAGTAATATGTGCTTCAATCCTGGATCCTTGGCTGAAGATGAAATTTTTCATCACTCACAATTCAACATTGGAAGATTTTGGTACCTCGGCAAAGGAACTTGAATCAATATTTGAACAAGAAGCCCACTACCACCTGACTAGCGCAAATGAGCCATCACCACTTCCTCAACCATCTCATGAGCAGGGAAGTGCGTTGATTGATGAAATTTATCCAATGGCTCATCCTGAGGCCAGCACAGTCAAAAACAAAATACAGCGATACCTTGCTGAACCACCTGAGGTGAAGACCACTGATGTCCTGCTTTTTTGGAAGTCACGGGCCACCATGTTTCCTACCCTCAAGAAGATGGCCTGTAAATATCTAGCAATCCCAGCAACTAGTGCACCCTCAGAACGAGTATTTTCTTGTGGACGCAAGATACTCACTTATCAGCGTGCATCTTTGTCTTCAATGCATGTGGAGCAGCTTTCCTGCCTCAGAGATTGGGCACGACAGTTTGGCCCTATCTATTCTCAGACTTAGCTTTTATCTTTTTTGTATTATTGAATCTCTTTTTACTTCTTTTAACTATATTATTTGTTTGGCAATGAAAAATGCAGATGGTCAAATTTCTCCCATCGGGGAACCAAAATGGCTGGGGCCTTTCCCCGCCCACCGTTCCTGAGTCTACCCCGTAAGAAATTGTACCTAAATTTGGGCCCCGTCCCCTTTCCCCGAAGTTGACCTCGACGGAGAATCCTCGAGTTTCCGGGGTCGGGGGCCGGGCTTACTCTCCCATGCGAGGTCCAAATTCTCAGGGGCTTGCCTGATGTGGGATTTTCTTTGTCTGCTTTTGCGCTTTCTCAGGGTTTTGTGTCGTCGAGAATCAGCAAGCCAAAATTCATCATTTTCGGCAATGACTGAGCCCCACTATTTTAAGGATAATCGGGCAGCTCAATGATAAGTAATGTTACGCCACTTCGGCGGGTATTCTCCCATGCAGTCATCAACTCCCATTTGAGATCGCACGAGCACGATACTCAAGTTTGCAGCAAGATCTATCGCGTGGCTTCATCGGGTGATAAGCTCCGATTTTTCGTAGAGCTTCCCAGTCCAAGCAAAGCAGCTACTTTACTGGAGAAAACAGGAGCATTAGTAGGATTTCATAATGGACATGCCATCTCCAGGAAACTGTATCTCTTTGGGATATGCTCAACAACCAAGCATCGCCCACCCAGCCCAGCTGCACACGGCCAGCTACGTACGATACAGCTTTTGCAATACCCCTAAAATGGCAGTTTGGCCGATGTCAAGTTGCATCGCTTGAAAAAACTCCTCCTAAACACAAACCAGGACCCTCCCCGAGCAGACTGACGAAAAACAGCGCAGAGGTTTGATGGTAAACCGAGTCTTTTTTTGCTTATTTCAAGTTGCACCCAGGTGCGTGCGCGATCAATTTGATCTTCGCCCAGGCACCTCAGGAGCTTTGGCTCCCCTATAAGAAATTATGAGGCCATTAGGAAAGCACAATGGGGCTCAAGCCTCAGTCTGCCTGTGTAGTTATAAAATGATCCATGGATGGCAAGATACTTCGGCCCACCCTCAAATATTTGTTCAACAGTGTACATTCCACCTTTGTGTGAAAATCAATTCCATTCAATCACTTCAACACTCTAGGACAGAAACCACTCATTTTGGTCATAAAACACTGTTATCCATTTTCTCAATCGCACATTCAATCGATACAACATCAATAGCCTGGTAATAATTCTTGGACTATTCCTTTAACTCTGTTTTGGACTAAGAAATACTTTCTTTTGTTGTTTTTTATCCTCGCAAAGATAAGCAATACCATGCATTGTCGCAGTTTTCTTCAGTTACTCCTCTTGGCGTTTGCTTTTTCAATTGTTCTTCCAGCGAATTCCTTGCCTTTTTTTCCTCCTCAATACGAAAAAAAAATAGCGGAGCGCTCAGAAGAACCGGGTAAACCTGCAGTCAGATCAAAGATGGCGAAGGGCTTCGGCTGGTGAAGGACGTCGCGAAATCAAAGACAATACCCAGACGTATTCATTGAAACAACTATACCTACGCGAGGGACTCCCAATGAACTTCCTCCTGTGTTCTTGATTGGCTTGTTTGACTAAGCAGATTCAATAAAAAGCGCGAGATTAGTTGGAGTGTGATGACGTTTGATGTTTATATCTCATTGATACCCTAGAGACGACTTTTCTTTGTTATAATATTATCCTGTCTTCGTCAACTGCATGGCTCAGCTTAAGAGCTCTTTGTGATTTTTACAATATTTCTTTTTGTCCAATCATCTCTCTGACTTGGCTTCAAAAAAGTTATCCGTCAAATTATCTCATCAAGTTAATTTGAGTTCATCTCTTGCAACATGTTAAAAATTAGCGCCATCTTGGTCTCAAAACTTCCAAATATTGATTTCCAGAGTTTTTTTTGTAATTAAGAAAAACACGGGCATTCGTCTTCGGAAAAGCTGATGGGTATACAGCTTAAATGTCGAAGGTTTGTTCAATTTCTGTGAGGACTTTTTACACGCAGATTTTGCGTCAAAAAATAAGACAACGACGAGAGCACGGTAGTACTAGAGAAAACAGCTATGCATAACCATCACCAGGTAAAAAAATGCTGACCCTGAGGGCAGGTGCTGCAGGTTCAACACCAGTCCAAACATGAGTATCATTCTGAATGAAACATAGTTTCAACATGGGTCAAACAACAATGTTGTTTGGTATTTTCCTCAGCCACAATTAACTAGGTTTGGAATAATACAAATAAAAACAAATTATTGCCTTTCTTTGTTTGGAGAATATACAGCTTCCCAATAAATAAAGATATCTTATAAAACAAAATACAAATATGCATCTATTACTAATATATAATAGAATATCGTCTATATTCATTTTTATACAAAAAATTGATCTTAAATATTTGAAATCATGCCTCATTGATAAAGATTAATTGACATGAATTGCGATCTCCGTTCATCTCTCCAGCCTCCCATTGTTTTACTAATCTAGAAAGTATTTCGAGCCTTATATATAATAATATGAGCCTTGATCTTAATTCCTTTGTATATTTCATCCCCAAAAACAGTGAAGTTTTCTTTATATTGGTCCTACAATTGCTATCAGATATTGATTGATTTCTACACTTATCATTTCTTTGAACCTATTATTCTATGGATTTTATTCCAAAAGTGAGCCTATAAATGATATATATAAATGGAAATTTAATATTTTGTAGCATTAATACTTTTGGGAGCCTCATAGTAAAATTAGAGCATAGGAATTTTTATTAGTTCAAAATTTTATAACACAAAGTCAAAAATTATCGAAGTCTTTTATCATAATAAATATTAGAGATTGAGCCTTTCAATACTCAAACAGCCAGCCTCTTGACCAAAGTCCTATATCTTATCAGGATTAAGAATTTAAAAAATGAAAATTAACACCTGGTGAATTTTTACCAGTTTTTTAAAATGAAGAAAAGAGATGTTATATGCTAAATTTGTTTATTTACATGAATTTTTCAAAATAACTTTATTTTTTTAGCAGTAGCTACACCTAAAAGCTTTTAACTATAATATTTCATCCAAAATAATTTAATTTCTTTAAAACTTTTACTTAAAAATAAAAAAATTGAATTTTTCTAAGTTTTGAGAGTATTTTAAATGTCGAACCTGGTTCAATATTAAGCTGAATGTTGGGATAATATTTTGGAGCATGCTTGGATTTGTGGTCATTTCCGTTCTAAGTTTGAAGAACCTGTAAGTATTGGGTGACTTCAAGAGCTGAATTGGTGCTATCAAACGTCTTTCTCTTCACATTTTTTGTTAGATCTAGATGATTTCATGTATGATGAGTTTTTTTATGGAAGATATAAATTTTAATTCTCAAAAAATTCATAAAAATTCATAAACCTACAAAACACTTTAGAATCTGGAAGAATATGTCTTAATTCTTCTGAATATATTTAAAATGTTTTTCCAGGAGCTTTCTATGAAATTTTATTTTTGAAATTTTGTAATTCATTGTGAGTTGGATAGTTCTGGATAGCTATCCTCACTAAAGAGCTATATTGTAATCTAAGGCTCTATCAGTAAGGAGATCTCAGAAATATTAGTTTATTTGATGAATCAAAAGATAAAACCATGATATATATATATTCATGTGAGTGAAGAATATTTATAAATACTGTGATCTTCATGAATTTATCTTAGCTTAAAACACTTGAGGGTAAATAATTTCTCCATTAATATATTTAGAAAATTTCCCATTATAGGATCCAAAAAAACTTCATTATTTATAAAAAAAATTCATTAAAAAACATGTAATAAGCTATTTCATTCACAGATGGAACCATATTAAGCCATAATGGTATAACCATATAAAGATTAAAAGTAAAGGATCTTCAGTTTTGTTTTATTGGGAATTAGAGAAAGATCAATATTATCTTATCAGATTTTTTTTCTAGAGAAAAAAATGATAGGATTTGATAAAACCTTTTAAATATATCAATTTCAAAATTGAAATAAATTTTTATTGAGAACCTTACCTCAAGATATTTCAATGCAAAAAATTAAATTTTTATTAGAAATTTATATTTGATATTAACACACATTTGGATTTTAATATGGATTATCATTGTGAATTAATCAAAGGGTTTCAGGAATAAAAGAGCAATCAGAACCAGAAATGAGTATCTTCCATATTTTATATAGCTATATATAAGAATACATCCTGTGAGATATATTTTAACAAAAACTCTTTTATTTTCATAAATATTCTTATCAATTGATATATCTTGAAAGACTATCTGATACTTGAGAAACCTAGGAAATAGCAATTGAGTAGTTAACATAAATGAATGAGCTGTTAATCATAGCCAATTTTCTTCATAGTAAGAGATCCAAAAATCTCTTAAATAATTGATATCTTTCTCTTGTAGAAATAACTTGAATATTTAGGGTAGGCCCTGGCTGAATCTGTATATAATACTAAAAATAGGAATATGCACCTCCCCATATGTCATACTCTCATTTAGTCACTGTTGAATCTATGGTATCAGAAATTGAACAATACACTTTACTGTACCATATAGCTATTATTTTCTTATGAATTTCCACTAAATATTATCCTTTACATGAGCCTTTAAAATACATTTAATAGAAAATCATTTTACAATAATTGAAAGAATTATTATTGAAAAACTTCAAAGCCTCTGTAGAAAGAAGGCTTTGATATTAGTATTGTAAAATGATATATTTATACATGTTACTTTGAGTACGTGAAACATGATTTTTTTTTTCAAATATTTTTAAAATTTATCCAAATTTGTAGTGGGACAAGAAGCTCAATCCAAGATACTTTCATTGAATTTTCAATTCTGAGAGTTTCAAGACTCCATATTTGTTAATATATACATATCTAGCTCAAATCCTAATTAAATATACTCTAGAAATTCTGTGAGAAGAATTTTCAGAAAGGCTTTGGATTCTAAATTTTAAATTTACTTTTTAGAATGCTTGTTTATGTAATAATTTGTGTTATTTTGTGAATAAATATTTTTGAGCTTAACATGCTTTGTATATATTAACCAAAAGAATTTGGCTTATTACCATTGAACGAGAAGAAGGAAAGGATAATATTAATTGATTTACGGTAAATTTTCATTAAAAAACCCCTTTTTAAAGATTCAACCCACTATAAATATGTATTTAGTGAATAAATAATAAAAGAGACTCTCAAATCCATTTTTAGAGCACAAATGTTAGAGATTTGAAGTGAAAGTAACAAATGTGGAACCATTATTCATCACTTAGCCTATAAATTAAACTAAAGATAAATTAAAAAAACAATATAACCAGTAATCAAGATCACAAAAAATACTTCAATAATTTAGCCTTTGGTAGCCACATGTTTTCAATTTTTCTTCTTGAGAGATTCTCAAATCTATATAAAACAATGTGGTTTTCAAGAAATATGATCCAATAAAATTATTTGAAGGAAAAGAATGTCACAATTGTTAAATAAGGAGGAGTTGAGGAAATAATCATTGATTATCTGTTGAGTAAAAATTTATCATGTAATATTTATATTATACCCAGTCGCTTTGTTAATAAATATAAAATCTCTATATCGTGAAAATTGGATTTAAATGAAATCCTACATAAAAAAACCTGAATATCCACATTTTTTAATATATTAGCACCAAAAATGTGGGACTTGGAGGAATATTTCAAAAGCCCACAAGAATGAGAATAATTCAATTGAAAAAAAGTCTTTTAATTGAAAAAAACAGAAACTTTATTTTTTTGAAAATCACTTCCTAGAGCTCAATTGAAATTATGAAGGAGCCTCAAACATCAAAAAGAAAGATTTTAATGTATTGGTATTTTCTTTTATTAAAGAAATAGAGTTTGATAAGCTCCTTTTATCAAAAGCACTTTGTGAAAAAATTAAAATTAATTTCTGGGCTATATTTATTTCGACAACAATGCTTTTCTCACCATGAGAGGAGATCAAATTCTTATCAAAGCCATTATTCAATTTGATTCTCATCAGGAATATTGAATTTGAATTTTTATGGGTTTTTATCCTAGAATAATTAATATACCTACAGAAATAAGAGAGGGAGGTAATTTATTCCCTCATTCTTTGTTGACCACTCTCTTATTTTATTTTTTCAAGCTAAAAGAGAAAGAATCCTCAATAAGCATTGAGCATAACAAGATTTAAATCTCAGATATGCATAATATGTTATACTTCAGAATTTAGCTGGTAAATAAATGGCTGTGACACTCAAAGCTGCCTTAATTCTTTGCAAAAGCCATGACTAATATTCCTCAAATAGCCATCTACATTATTTCCTTGAATATATACGAATCTTTGTTCTCTGTATAATTAACGATACATGATTTCATTTACATTAAATATTTAAATTCCAAAAGGCCATTGTTTGTTAAATGTGTATTGTTTCTTGATCATCATGATGAGATAAAAAATAGATATAGAAAGAATTCATGGCCAGGAGAAAAGCTTAATAATAAAGGATCTAAATGGCTTAATGATTCTTTGATAAATTGAATTTATTATGAAACCATAAGGAGATCAGAGCTAGTCAGTGTATCAAGGAGGTCAAATCTGGAATGGAAAAATAAAATGAAAGCACTTTTATTTTTGAAAAGATTAATTCAAAATATTTTCATTCCAAATTTATTTTTAAGTTATTATCAATTAAAGAATGCTTTGCTGTTTGTTTCTTGAGTTTCTCTTCAGAATATGAACTTGACATTTTTTAAAATGATTTTTTCTAGTACTGGTGAATTAATAAGAGATATTTCTGAGAATATTTATCTTTAAGCATGAAATTTATTTAAAAAATAGTGAATAATTTGTGATTTCGTTTTTTTGTTTCAAATATTTCAATCTGGAAGGGACCTGGGTATTTTTTAACTCCTTAAAAATACATCTCTTAATTTTGAATTCAGTAGAGCAAAGTTTAAATTTACTTGTTTCTAACTTTGACTTATTTGAAATTATTTGAATTTGTTGGCTCTTTTCTCCCTTTCAAATGGAAGTTTGAATATATCTTTAAAGATTTATTCTAAGGTCTTTTATCAGCTTGCATGATAATTTTAGAAAATAAATGATATGCTATCTGTTTCTGTGGGAAGTTTTGAAGAGATTTGTAATCAAATTAGATGAAGAATCTGTAAAGGTTCATGTGATCAATATTTATCAATCAGAACTAGCTCTTTCAAATCTTACATTTTGTATATAGAAAAAATAAATCCTTGTTCAAAGATACTGTTATCATATGTGTAGATCTTATTTTCATGAGTTATGATGGAATTATTTTAAGAATTTCACCATTATTTTAGCTAATGAATCTGGAAAAATAATTTAGAACATTTAGAATACAACAAGACAAGATTTTAGGGGTCCATGAAGAATTCTCAGATAAAAGTTGTTCTATAAATGATGTGAAACTTCTCCCATATAATGTTCTTTACCAGTGTTAAAAGTCTTAATTTTGTATTTCAAAGAATGGTTTAAAGCATTTATACCAAAATTCTGTGGTATTTTAAATTATAACAGCTATTAGAATAATTATGAGCTTGTATACCCTGATGATTTAAATACAATGGCATATGATGTTATCTTCAATTGAGCTTATAAGATTGAAACAAGCATTTTGGAAATATTCTGGAAAAAACCCCAGCCTTAAGGTTTCCTCCAGATAGAGGCAAAAATATTTGATTTTACCCCGTCAAGGATGAGGGGAAATATTTTTTGGAAAAACGATGACAATAATTAAGACTATTTATACGTATTTTCAATTAATAAGCATTGAGTGAGGTCCATCTTTTTGGCTTTAAAAGAAAAACATGATATTCAATGATGAAAATGAACATTTATAGAATTTGATTTAAGAAATGGATCTCTTAAAGGGCTTTTGGAAATCTAATTGATTTTTTGATTTATTCCACCACTATGAGAAGAAAAAGGGGTAGGTAATGTTATTTTACCTTTCTTTGTAAAGAATATAGCCTATTTCTAATAATACATCCTTTCTCCTTTAATTCTGCTTTAAATGAGGTATTAAAAAGCAATAAACTTATTTGTCCAATGAATAATAGGGATATATATATATACTAGTATTTTTCATATTTTTCAGTTTTGGTCATTACACACTTTGAAGAAATATTCAAGAGGAGTTGAATTTATATTCATTATTGAGAGATCCAATAAGCAGGGAAATGAAAAAATTTAAAGGAATGAAGGAAGTTACATTAAGAGGATTTTACTTGAGAGAGAAGAAATTCCCAAAACTGAGTAGGAATATATAATCCTTACAAATACGTTTTGAGTCTAAACTCCATGAATTACTACATGAATAAGTGCATTAATGAAGTAATTATTTAACCTTATGGAAACTTGAATATTCTTCTTTACTCTCTTGGAACACATATTTTATCAGACTTCATCTATTAAGCCTCAGATGAGATAATCGAGCCATAGACTTAATTCTCAAGGTGTGAAATGGCATTGACTCAATATGTGACATATATTCTTTGAATACTCATAAAATAAATTTGATGGAGCCCTGAAGGAATTTGAAATTCTTTTGAAAAATGATTTGATTCAGCCTCAGCCATTAGATGAACCGTCTTTTGAATAATATTCGAATCATTTTGGTGGCAATTTTGGAAGAAAGTCAAATATTGAAGTGCACCTTTGCAAAACAGAAGGTAATTTCCATTAATAAACCTTAAATTAACAATAATTAATTCAATGATACTTGTATATTTTTTGTATTTTAAGCTAAAAAACCATAATATGTCTACTTAATGTGATCATCTTTTCTGTATGATGTGTAATTTCTTATTAATCAATATTAATCTTCAAATCTAGAAGCAGGATTATTACTTTTACTACAAGTATTTATAAATTGTGACTGTAAAGTTTTCCTGAATTCTTAGAGTTCTATGATGAATTTGAATAGTAAGATTATTCAAAAATCTCTATAAATTGTTAATTTACATATCACCCACAATTTTCACTACTTGCTTACGTATTTTATTATGATATTCTATATTCAGAAACAAAGAATTGGTCAATTTTGCAAACCTATGCTATCAGATATCAAATGAATTACAACCCAATCCTCAAGTATAATAAAACAGAAAAGAAAATAATGTAAAAAATCAGCATCAAAGCACTTGCTTTGATTTTAATCAGCCCAATGTTACACTATTAAAGTTCTCCTATATTTCTTCCATCAACTTGAATGTGTTTTTTCTTTATTTTAGTTACTGAAAATATGTTTTTAGTAATTATTCCTGTGATTTTTTTATCTCACTTTGGTTTTATTTTACATTAATACTCCTTCTATTTCCTTGAAGCACATGTTCTAACCTTTTCTTAATTTGATATCTGTTCAATTTCAATTCCAATTTTATTTATTTATTTGTCTGTTTCCCTTATTTGAAATATTTTCTCACATTTAATTTACTTTGATTTTGTTTTTGTATTTTGCAAATCTGATTAGTAGTTTGATATTTTGAATTTTATGGTATTTTTTGACATTTTGGAGATTTTTTTTAATTTTTCAAATTTTCATATCATTTTCAATCTTTTTAATTTCATTAATATTGATATCATTTATATCATTTTTTTCATTTTTTTTTATTTTATTTCATTTTTTTGGATTGATTTTCATTTTTTATCACTTTTATCAACTTTTCCAATTTTTTCAATTCTTTAGTCACTGTTTTTTTAATTGCCCTATTACATTTTCTGCAGTTCTTTCAAATTCATTCATCCCATAAATTTTATAGATTTTAACTTTTTTTTTTATTATTTTTTGACTTCTCTTCAGTTTCTTCCTGTACAGGAAGAAAATCAAGAAAAATTGAAAAAAAATTGAAGAATCAAACATGTTAAAAGATACTAAGAGAGCTGAATACAATCAAGAGGCATGTAAAAAATAATATAAGAGAATTGATAATTGAAACAAAATCAGCAGAAATGAAAACAAGAAAAATTAAAAAAATTAAAAAACCTAAAAAAGATAAGAAAACTACAAAACACAGAAAACAAATTGAAAAAAAACTCAGTACAAATTCAATTAATAATAGATAAAAAATGAGAAAAACGTAAAATGAAATAAGTAAAAAGAAATGAAAATAAAATGAAAATAGAAAATAGAACTCAAAATAAGAATGAAAAGAAACCCCAAATTTTGAAATTAGAAAAAATTAATAACATAAAAGATATAAGCTAAAAGGATTGAAGAAATAGAATAAATAAGACAAAATAAAACATATAGAAATTATTGTTAGATCAATGGATAAATCAAATGGAAAAAACATTGAATTACACAGATGAATGTTGGAGACTTAATCATCAAACATATCAAGTAAGTGAAAAGAACCATAAGAAATCTTGAAAATTGGAAAGTATGAGAATATAGCACCAGAAAAAAAATGAGAAATATAAGATGAACAATCAAGAGTTGATAAATTAATGGAAAGTGAAGAAAAAATGATTGAAAAACGTATTGAGTAATCTTCTAATAAAAACCAAAGACATTGATTTACAATTTTTAGAACAAGCGACATTTTTGTAATATGAAAAAACCAGAATAATGGTAAGTACTCATTCTTTCTAAAAAAACAAAAGACAAGGCTTGAAATTAGGTGTAAAACAAGCAAATTAAGAAAAATCCTACAGAGAGGTACCTCTAGTTTTAGCAAAAATGTCCATTAACAAGGAAATTGATGAAAATTAGCAACAAAATCTGTTTTTTGGAAGGGTAAAAAATGGACTTGAGGTATATATAGACTAATTGTAGGAGCTTTGGCTGAATTTGTGGTATTGGATGAGACAAGGGGATCTCTAAAAAGTTTTTTTCCTTTAAAATGAGCATTAATGTGGAATCAATTATTCTTTAAATATTCCTATGGATTTCATAAGCTGAGTAAAAAATAATGCGAGTCACTGCTGTATGTTTTAGAACAACAGAATTTGGAGCTCTTCATAAATGATGATTATTATAAAATAACTTTTAAAGATTTCTTTAAATTAAACCTCAAGGTTATTTTCAAAAAATATCACCACCTTTTTACGGGAAAATTTGCTCACTTTATGCTCTTATGTAATGAGTCAATGAACCCAGATTATGTATCTTTAAATTTAATCTCAAAAAATTACACATTAATATATTTCCACTGAAATATAATTGTGTAAGATCTTATCTTCAGAATCTCATTCTTTTTGAACCTGGCTCTTATAGCCATATTCAAATAGAAATGATGATGAATTATGAAAATTCTGAATGAAATATCACATTTAAAAAGGAGTGGAGAAAGTCAAATATGAGATTTAGACTTAAAATTATACAAGATAATTCTGCCAAGGAAGATTTTTTAAATCCCAGTATTTACTTTAACAGTTGTATTTCTATTCAAATATCCTTTAAGAAGAAAATAAAAACACGAAATCCTGAAATACTTTTCATAGGTGATTGTGCTATGTATTGATGGTTAATCTTCAAGCCATACTTTAATATTGGGATTTTCCACTAAAAATATATTTCACCACTTTTCAGGAGAGGTGGTAATAATATTTACGATAGAAAGAAGTAATAGTCATTTAAAACCTGAAAAGCACTTTGCAGCTCAGGATTTTGAAATTTCAATTATGCATAAGATCAGGATGGCTCACATGAATTAATATATTTTTAAAAATTATGATATCTACTCAAAATATGCTTCTTCGAAACCAAATTTTTTAGAAAATAGGATATATTCAAATATAATACTTCAGTAATAAGCTTTTCAAAATCTAATATCTCCATTTCTAATCTTCAACATGAAATATCTCAAATGAAACGAATCTTTTTTACATTCATTGGATTTAAGTAGTGTCACCTACTGGAGTGAAAGGGTTTTTAATCAAAATCATCAATTATTCAACCCAAATAGTAAGAATTACTTTCGCAAAGATTGAGAATATGAAGGTAAATTCAAATCTTGAATAATAAAAAAATGCATTTCAAAAATGTTTACTTTCTGGATTCTCCCAGTATTTTACATATTCCATAAGATAATTGTCTTTTTTAATAATTAAATTTAGATTTTTGTCTGATTTTAAATACTCAGGTTCAGGTATTTTCTAAAGAATTATGGTATGAATGCGGATATGTCCATTATCCTAGAAATTGGGATTTAGGAAGTGATCTATATAGATATGATTTAAGATCACAAGTTTCAAACCCAATTAAATTGTTAGTGAATGGTTTTGCAAGCTGAATTAGAAAACGAAAATGCTTCTAAATTCAATTTTTTTGGGAATATTTCATCAAATATTATTACCTGCATAGTATGAAGCAACGTTTCTTCATAAGCAGAAATTGAATGAATTGCATTTTTATTTTTCCCAAAATGTCATTTTTCAAACTTTCCCTTATTTTATGGAATGTTTCCCAAAAAAAAATTTTATTTAAAAGGGAAAACGTATGCTAATTATATGAAAGAATTTTTTTCATTAATATTCCAAATAATCTCTCTTCAAAAGATACAATGGCCTCATGAGTTTAACATTTATTTGATACTTAAATGACTATCTTTTTCCCTTTTTGAATGACACATATTTTCGCAAAGAAAGATTGATCAATCAATGACAACTATTTGATTTATAATGAAAAACCTATTTTCAAGTGCTTCAAGAATTGTGCACATACTCAAAATTAAACTATAACCTTTTTAACAAAACATTATTGAGCTTAGCAGAGATTTTTGAGATATCAACATCCAAAATTATTTTCAAGAGGAGAATTTTGGTAATTGAACAATTATGCAAAGATTATATCAAGTGAAATTTACTTTCTTGAGAAACTCAATATTTTGTTCTTTTCATAAGTTCTCTCATGAATAATTGAAGATTTTTTTAAAAATGATGGAAGTTATATTGGGGATATAAGCTCTCAAGAGAATTTCCGAGAATTTTTGGGTCAAAAATGAAGCTCCCCATTTTTTTCAATTAAGGACATAATTCATAGAAATAAACTCGACTTGGGGAACTTTAAAAATATTATTTCAAAAAGAAAGTTATTGTGTGAAAAAGAAGATGATTTTTCATGATATGAGGTTCATTATAGCAAGGCTTATGAAGAGTGGTAGTTTTTTTTGGTACTTCAAGAACCCGCATCTACCCATAATATTAATTGAAAAAGAAACTTGCAACCAAGCTAATAGCACTTCTTGCTTCATAATAATGAAGATGTTTCTTTTTGTAAAGATTTCAAAATCAAAATTGAATAAGATGAGTATTACACCAAAGAGGTTCTCTTTCAGATCTATTGACATTAAAAAAGAATGAAAATATCAAAAAACACAAAATTGTAGAAGAAAGAAGTTTTTGAAATGAATGAAGGATTTATTCTAGAAATATTACCTATTATTTTATTTAATTCTCATTATAATTCAAGTATTACATTTCCTGGCCAAAAATATGAAAATAACCTTCTCATAGAAATTGAAACCTTTTTTTCACAAATATTAAGGAGGTTTTATTTTTTTTCTGTTAAGTGTAAATAAATTATTGTTTCTCAAAAAAATTGAATTGAAAACTTAAAATGAAATTGATTCTTAGGGGAATCAGAATTATCGTTATTCAGTAAGGTTACTATGGAATGAAAACTTCCCTTGAGAATTTCTAATTGCTTCAATTATAGAATCTCTATATTGTGAGAAAAAGAATTTGCAGTTCCATTATATTTTGTTCTCAAAAAGTAAGGATAGTAAGGTTCTCCCAAAGGGTATTTTTCTTCCAATTCCTTTCAGTAAGAAAATGTTTCATCAAAATAGGAAAGGAACTCCTATTGAAAAAGATAAAATGATTTAAATCTTATTATAATCTAGAAAACACTTATTTTTGATTCTTAAATTAATAAAATAATACCATTCAAAACATTTTCAGAAAGAACTTTTGAAATTTGACAAATCATAATTACAAAGAATATTTGAGCTTACCTCAAGGATATCAATTTTATTGAAGGAATATTCTGAATAAATCTCTTATAGGTTAAAATAATTTTTGTGGAATTAATTTTGACTGTAAAAATATATTATTAAATTTGGTTTCAAATACTGTAAGTGAGAAATATTGAATCAAAGCAATAGGATACAAGCCAATTTTTGAGAATTAACACTTCTATTCACTTGATGTACTATGGTATTCCCATTTCAAAATAATTTTGAAACAGAACTCCTGAGTGAAAATTTGTGAAATAAATCCTATTGATGAATATTTCTATATATATTCTATATCAACAGAGAAGAAGTGATAATAAGCTTCTTCTTGATAAAACCTTTTATAATAACCAAATATTTTGAGATATCTTGTATAATAAGAATATTGACACATTATATTGATTGAAAAATCCCTCAAAACAGTCAGGTATCTTCATGTACAATATTTCAGAAATCAACCATTTTATTTTTCGGATTACAGCCACTTTCAAAAAATGTATTATTATTTTGAAAATGAATTTTTATCAGTATTTTATATTTGGAAGAAACCCAATTTAATTGACATGAATCTAATGATTTTTTAAGCTCTATGGTGTAGGACCATAAGCACAGATATTTAGGCTGAGTATTAATTAGTGAATAACTTTCATTTTTAACAAAATCAAGTTTTACTTCTTGATTGAGCTTAGTGATTGTCTTTGAAAGAAGTAATTACAGTAATTTTATCCTAGATAGTTGAAAATATATTATTTAGTCAACAATATATATCGCTTCAGAACTCATATTCATGTGAGCTATAGTTTGAAATTTCCTTCAGAATGTTTTCATATTATACAGTTTTTTACTCAAAATAAATATCTTGAAAGTAGTAAATACAAACCTCTTAGTTCTTCTAGATATTCTTAATGCTATTGATGAAGCTTGGTTCTTACACAAAGTAAGAAGAACATTAATCTTTATAAACAAATCCATATTGGGCTTCATGTCTGAGTCAGGTTTTTTACAGGTTAAAGCCGTGTTTGACCTGCTGATCCTTCTCCCAGGGTCTGCTATTTTTTCATGGTGAATGGTAATAGCTTTCTTTTGCGAAAGAAAAAAACATCACGGATCCCAGTGAAAGTAATAATAAATACCTTTGCCCCCTGGCCCGATTGTCTTCCTAAAAGCCCACGGGAAACTCTCTGGGGACCCGGGATGCGGGGCTCACTCTTTCAATAATCTCAACTTCGGGACCTGCTAGCGGGATATGGGGTGCGAGACCCCGATAGGCATTCAAGCTTTTCATTGCAAGCTATCATTAAACAAGGCAGGATAGAATAAGGAAAAAGAACACAAAAATGAAAAGAAAACTCATTTTGAGTACACTTGCTAAGGATTAGAATAAAAAACAATCATGAGCTTATAAAGGCCCAATCCTTGACACATTCTAATTGTTCTACAAGAATTATTGAAAGGGTATGTGATAATTTTCCTACCACATAGAAAACTCCTTTCCAATGGGGCACTTATTGCTGGGATGAAAAGATACTTCCATGCCATATAAGTGAGGGTAGGAAACATGGTAACTCTTGACTTTCAAAAGAATATGATTTCACTATCTCTTTTTTCTGCTGGTTCAGAAAAGAATTGTTTTATTTTCCTTTCCAAAGTTCTTCCCTCAGATGATTGAAATGAATTCATGTATTTTAAAAAAAGGATTATCCCAGCCCTGATAGGGAATGGATTGTTGGCTGGATCAGTAATTTTAGTTTTGGTCTTGATTTCTGTAGCTTTCACATGTTTGCTTGCATTGGATTCAAAAATTGTGGAAAGCTTTGTGTAAGAGGTTCCAAAGCAAGCTAGGGTTGTTTGATGATTAGCAAAGAAGTTAAGTTTGAATTGAGGGTCCAAGATTTAGGCACATATGACAGGGGTTTAAGAGATAACTTCCTGAGATATTTTGTTACTTTATTGGTCATGGCTTTGGCTGCAGGCTCAATTGGTTTGAAATCATATTGATCTTATGCCTTTTGAAAACTCAATATCAAGATATTCTCATTTAAATAAGTACAAGGAGGTGAGAATGAAATATCTGGTGTACTTTCTTGATTAGAAATATATATAAAAGGAAGGTCTCATGGATTGTGGTGTAAGTAGAGCCAAAAACAAGATGTATTGCTCCATAAAGGGGCGGTAAGAAATGAATCATTACCCAGACCTTTTTCCATTTAAGTTGGGTTAGGAAATACACACACATAATATCAGTGCTGCAATATTGTATTAATGAATCTTTAATGGCTAGACATTGTGCCAACAGGTTGAAAAAGCTTACAACAGCATATTTTGTTTTTCATATACAAGGTTAATGGTAACAATAGATGTTTCTTCCCTCTGAGGGCTTTGTTGTATGTGGGATGCAAGCCTACTGATTTAGTTGATCATTTAATTGTAAAAAGTATTTGAACCATTGGGGAGGTCTATAATGTGAGAAATGGAGATTGGTCCATTAATAGTACTCTCTTTCTCATTGGTAGCCACAGGTTGTCCTTGAGAAAGAGCATTCAAATTCAAAATTATGGATCTCAAATTGAAATCCACCTCCACAAAGGCTTTAAGATTAGGACCAGTAAAAATATCAGTGGTGAAAGATGTAAAGTTTTTGGCTTTTGTAATCACCTTTTGGATGTGTTCTTGATGAAAATAGAAAATTTTGGATAGGTGAATTGGAAGTGAAGATCATCAAACAAAGATATTTGGCACCAATGGAGTGCACATCTCAAGAAGTTTTCAAACCTTTTTTGACTTGGTGATGGATAAGGGGAGATCACAGTTGGAAATGAATTATACAAGTGAAGTATTGAGGGATCCAATAATAATATCTGAAAAGTGGAAAACCATCAGGATATTAGCATCATGATCTATATAAACAAATAAAAAATACCTTTTTGGTATCAAAATTTTGTACAAACTAATCAGGACTTGTATTTTATTTTATTTTTAAAAATGAAGGTAGTTGAGATGCTGGCTCATGGACTTTGCACTTCCAGTTCATTAATTATACAGCTTTTTATGGAAGAATTTTGAAAATTGATTCATCACATTGCATTAAAAAGAATTATTGTCAACCTCCGAGAAGTATAACCTACCCCACCCATGAGTTTTTAGAAGTGGTAATGGATTCACTGGAGGATTGGGTGGTATGTTCAGTCTGTTTGAGCTTTCTGGGTGTGGAAAAACAAGAAGGAGTAGCTGATAGGTAGGTAAATAGATTGACAGATGATATCTAGTATTGAAACTTGGGAGAAGACAAGATTCAAAGAAAAAACTCAAAATAAATCATGAATGAAGAATGAAAACTGGAAGTATAATAATGGTTCAAAAGTTAGTAGAGGTAAATATGGAAAAAAGGAAGAAAATAAACAATGAGGGAGAGAAAGAATGAAAATATAATTAGAGAATAGGAGTGTAAAAGTAAGATTCTGAAGAATATGGAGCAAGGATGGTGCATTTTTTGAGGTTAGGGTAGAAAGATGGAAAAAATGGAATTGGGGAACAGGAAAGTGAATTTTTCAGGGTCCTGAAAGACCCTCCTTGTTCTGAACATAGGAATTTGTACCAAGAAAAGATATTTAGATTTTCCTGTGTCTGGGACTTGATTGAGGTGCAGGAAAGGTTGTTTTTGAGGAAAAATTGACAGGAGGAAGGCTTAATATACATGCTCAGGGTGCCTCCCAATCCCTGTTTTTCCCATACTTCCTATGGAAAATTCCATTTGGACCGGAGCACAGGAGCTCAATTTTTCACAAAGATTTTGAAGATTCCTGAAGGGAACAGGGTACAGGAATTTCATCAGAATGCATTGAGTCCCAAAAAGGAAGATAAGCCATATTACATGTGAGCCTTAGAGGTATTGCCATATACTCAAAAGACCACAAATAATAAAATAAAATATAAATATAAATAAAATAAATTTATTTATATTATCAAAATAAAAATAAAATATAAATATAAATGGATATATAAAAATGAAAATTCAATTATAATTAAAAAATAAACTTACATTGAATTTTAAATTTGTGAAAACACATTATTACTTGAAAAAATTAAGTAAAAATGAATTTTCAACAAAAATACCAAAATTAAATAAAAGTTATCTTAAATTTTTATCCTACAAAATAAACATATGAAGATTGTTTTACTGTTGGCATCCTCATAAAAATCAAGGTGGGGTCACCTCTGGGTAAAATTTCTGTAATGCAACTCTAAAGAAGCTTAAATTAAGTTTTTAGTATTTTCTGTACAAAAGTTGAAAATACTTAAAACCTTAATTTGATTCACATTGCATGTGGTGTTAACTATCAAATTTTATGTTAAAATTAAGGTGTTATGTGTAGTTTAGAAGCTATGAGGAATTGAAGTATTTTTGATTGGAATGTAAAATGTGTGCATGTATTACATAAGTGAACTTTAATTTAAATATGAGTGTCAATTATTACAGTAAGTGTCTTGTAAAACTCAATTTAATTACATATGTAAATTAGAAGTATAATACATGATGAGGAATTAAAGGGAAAATAAATTGGAAAGATTAATTTGGGGGGGAAGGAACTCTAGCTCTAAGGGGGAGCTAGACCCCCAAAATCCTTGCCGACAGGTGTGAGATGTCAAAATACATGCAAATTTTCATCACTTTTGGCCTGGAATTGAGTCACGGGGTCTGTGACTCAATTGATGATGAGGTTTCCATACCAACCAGGGCAGTTTTAACTGTTGCAAAGAGGGTAAAACTACCCTTAAGTGGAAAAAATATTGGTAAAAACAGTTTTAACTGAATTCTATGTCCCTTACACACATTATTACGTGTTTTGAAGGCTTGAGACCAGGCATTACTATAGTAATGGCTGATTTAAGGATCTAAAATGGCTGAAACCAGCCCTTTTTTGGTCTAAACCAGGGTTCAATGATGCCATAATTGGCTTTTATGTTGTAAGAGTGTTTTCCACAACTGACAGGAGTAAAATTTACTTTTTGGAGTAAGAAAATTGATGGCTATAAAAGAATGTCTTCTTTGCCCCACTTTTCTTTTCATGTTAGAATCTTTTCCTTTTATAATTAGTTCAAACACTGCTAAAACTAATCAATAAAAGATTCCAACCACCTTTTTTCATTGTTTTAAGTCTTTTAACCACATGAAAAAATTATTATAATCAGTGTTTGTAACTCTTATAATACCTTTTACCCCTGAACCACCCCATAAGTGAATTAAAGCATCTTTCATCACTGTAAACTTTGTCACTTTGTTTCCAAATTCACTCTGGTCACTTTTGGGTGTGTTTTCTGTTTAATAATATTTTTAAAGACTTTGTCCTTTAATTAATTGCTTTCAGGTCTTTGCTCAATTAATTCCAATTGAAATTGCTCTTGAAGAAATTTCTTTTGTAGCCTTACATATCTCTTGTAGAGTATTTTTGGATAAATTTTTATTGTTGGTAAAACAATAAATCTTTATAATATTATTTTTTTATAATTATAAAGTTAAAAAGAATAGATTTTGCATTTTGTATCTTAAAAATACTATTTCATACTATTTCTAATCAAATTTTTACCTTATAAACATTTTGAGGACAGGAAAAGTACTTGATTTTCAATCAAAGCTTCATATCCACATGTTACATTACAAGTTTCTTTCATAGTAGCTAGCTAATTCAAAAATGAAAAAACCAATCATTAAGATGAATGGAGTGGGCCAAACTAACAGGCCCAGTCTTTGAAACATGCTCTTTTTTCAACTGTACTGTGAATTTGGGGTAAAAATTCACACTTCAATGACTGTGAGGTATCCTAACCCTTTTTCAAGAAATACCAAGTGATTTCATTTTCTCTGTGGCACTCTTGAAGTCTCTAACTTCTGTAGGTAGAAATCCTGAATGCCACATAGGAAGGTGTTTGTTTAAGTATTTCTTGGCCACCATTGGGAGGGTAGCTCCTGTGTCAATGATCATCGTATTATTTTTATGTTCAATTTATACCTCCATATTTGTGGTTCTTCCATTGGTATAACCCTGTCCTATTTTTGGTTTTTCCAAAATTATTTCAACATCTGTGGTTTCCTCACATTGTGGCTCATCGGGGTTGCTTTTTGTTACAGTTTTTTAAGTGTACTTATCCAATACTCTTTGTTTCATGTTCCTTAGATTTTACTTTATTTTTCTCAATTCTATTTACCTTACTATATTAATGATCTTCATAGCCATTCCTCAAAATATTATAGTAAGATTTATAAACCTCTTGGTGGTTTCTTGACTCTTCCTCTATTTCAAACACCTCTTCCCTGTCTTTAAGACACCTTTTTGCATAATGATTGGGTGATACACATTTGTGAAATGCTTTTGTTATTTCAGCTTCTGAATAATGAGCTTCTTTGGCTTTCAGGGTTGTATTCTCTCTTTTATCACCAGCTCAATGGGTATAATATCTTCCAATTGATGTTTTGATCCTCACTTCTTGCAAGGTATTTGATGTTTCATTAAAGTGAATTCTTTGGAGCATCTGAATTTTATTACATGCTCTAAGTATCCTGGTAGTTTGTTCAACAGTTTTAGATTTCTCATTTCTGTTGTTATATGAGAGTAAATGTCTTTCAGAAATTTTGACTTTTTCAGAAACCAATCATATGTATCACTGTCTTCTGTGTATCTTTCATTTTCAAATGACATAGTTTTATGCCACATCCATGTACCATTACTATACTTTGGATTATTTGTCCTCTCAACCATGGCAAATTCCTTCTACCATGGATTTCTTTTATCTCAGTAAACCATATTCTATAATGTTCTCTGAATGCTTTATCTATTCTATCTTTTATCCAGAAGTATGGTATACTTGGTACATCAAGAAAGAGTCCATCAATATAGTCAATGAGCTCCATGTGATCATATTCCCCTAAACCAGAGAATTTGGGCCAACTTTTAGCTTCTGGAAGCTGTTTCAATGCTTCCTTCTCTAAAGAATTTATGTTATCCCCATCTTGTTATTGTGATGGTGATATTTTCTTATTCTAAAGTTGGGAATCTGGTTTCATGTCCTCTTGGTGGTATGGAGTGTTGCCATAAATATGGTCCTGTGTTTTTGGGTTTATGTTTTGAAAGACATTGAAAAATTTGTTAATGAGTTGATCCAGGTATTCCATTCCCTTCTTCCAGTGCTGTTGCTAATCCAAGGATTTATTTAGTCTTTTGTTGGTATCTTTGGTGGTTTTACTTAATTTGGTGTAGTCCTCTTGAAGAGTGTGAATTCTTTTGGTTTTTAAGGCATTAACCTCTTGTAACCTTGAAATTCTTTCATCAAGAATTTAAAACTTCTTTTTAGTTTGTTCTAAAAATTGGGACATTTCTAGCCACAGTTCATTTCCATTGTTGCTATTCTCAGGTGTAAAACCACTATGTTCATTCTGAGGGGGATTTAATTCCTAATTTTAAGGCTTCTAGCTTCATCAAAAGTATTTATAGCTATTTTTGTTTTTTGTACTTCTTTCACTGGGTGAAAATATTTCTGGATAATAGGGTCCAACTATTTCTCCCTCTTATTGAAAGAAGTCTGGTTCTTTCCCTATGATCCTCTCACTCTCCTGGATACTGCCTGGGATTGGGAAGAATGGTGACTCTTGGTCATTGATCTGCTGGTGCCTGAGTGGTGTGAAGTCACTGGGGAGTTTGGCTGGCTTACCACTCCTTGTGAGCCTGAAGAATTCAGAGTATGATCTCTGTTTCTATTTCTCCTCTATAGCTCAGATAGTAGCTTGATTGTCTGTAATTTTGGATTCCCTTTTTTTAAAAATTTGAAATTCCAGTTGAAATTTCAACCTTTGGTGATTTCTGTGACTTTTTTGAAGAATATCTCTTTGTGGGGAATCTTCTGAATAATTTCTAAAAGTTCTTTCCAGTGGATCTATAGGTTTAATTTCCTGTCTGCCATTATCTATTGGAGAAGCTCTTTGAGGATTTGATGGGTCAGGAACAACTGTTCTGATTCTATGCAAGCCTCTCCTGAATGGTTGCTGTTAAAAGCCATCTTAAAAGGTGAAGGAAAGTTCATTTTTACATATTCTATGACCCTGATCAGCTTAAAATTCTTTCCCTTGCAGGTCTCTATTCCTCCTGATAGCTGATGCTCTTTGTAAGCAATAATCTCCCAGAAATCCAAATTCATCAAAATAAGGTGGTGTAATCTCTGATTTGCAGAAGGAGAGTCTTATCTAGCTGACTTAAATCTTGGTTCTGCTAAGAATCTGTAAGTTGGTTTTGACAGGTTATTATGTAAACTATCAATAATGAAATTTCTAGTAAACCTTCCACCCCAATCTGGCTGAAAAAATGAATTATAAGGTTTTTCTTAAAGAAAAATTCAAACAATATATATTTGAAAAATTCTAGTAAAAGAAATACTCCTATATTTCTTTTTGAATAAGTATTATTATAAGTTTCTCACATCAATTTAAGTGAAAATAAGATTATTTTTAAATTTGTGCTTATGTCACAGGGGCTCTTCTAAATGAAGGGGGCCTGGCACTCAGTGAACAGACTTACTTATGGAGGGCTCAACAAAAGAACTCAAAGGATAAGAGTAATAAGATAAAGCTTAAAATTCCTACTGATAAAGAATGACCATTAAAAGAAATGAAATAAAAAACAAAAGTAATAACAAAGAGCCAACCACAAATAATCCTGAATCACTGTTTCAACCTGTTCAGAAAAGAGAAAAGGATTAATAAGGATATGACCACCAGGACTCTACTGAACAGGTGAGGGAAGGCTAAGACTAACTTAATAATTAACAAAATAATACTTCTGAGTAAGAAATAAAATAATATCAATAAATATATCAAAATTTTTTACTTAACTGGGGAAAAACCCCCAATTGGGTGAAAGGGGGCTGGTATATGTGAAAAAAATGCCAGCCTGGAGTTTGAGTGTTGAGAAACCATGATTATATGATTGAAGAACCTGTATTTGAGATGTGAAACTGTATTGGTGTATCCAATACAGTTATTTGAATCAATACAGGTGTTTGCACTTGTATTGAGGACAGGCCTGTATTTGTTGAATCCTGTATTTGGGTTTTTCCTGTTTTGAGCTGTATTGCAGTTTGAAGATGTATTTGGTGAATCTTCCATGAACCTCCTTGCTGATTAGGTGTTGGAAGATCTTCATTTAGTAATGAATGGTAATTCCCTGTCTGTCTCCATGGCTGTGACATTATCTCCCTCTTGAAAGTGGTGAGCTCTGAGCAACATAAGAGTAAGTGAGTCTTGATGAGTTCAAATGAAACTTTCTCCCCCTAAATTACCCAATTTTCATCTGTCATAATTCCTCTTCATCAATCATAATTTCAAACTCTGTCATCTTCACAGCTTGTAGGTCCTTCTGCTTTGACTTGATTCTGATTAATCTTCCCTTGTTTGAAATTTCTTTTCATTTTCTTCTGTTCCTTCTATTTTTGTGATCTTCTTCTCATTCCAGTGTTCTTCACCCAATTTGTCTTGAGTCCTCATGGCTCATGATAAATGGTGATTTCAGGTTTATGTCATAAGAACTTACTTCCATGGCATAAAATTGTCCTCATTGTGATATTGCGCAAAATTTTCCCTTTCTTCCTTTTGGGCCATTGCAGGATCCATTGAGAAATTTCCCCAAATTTGTTGTTTTCTGGAGTTTTTGGCTAATTTGGCCAAAAATGTACAAAATGTGCAAATGTGTCATTATGCAAGATATTCAAGATTTTGATGAATTCTTGATTGAAATGACGGAATTGGCAGTTTTTATGGTTTGAAAGAAGTAATAGCCAGAAATGTGAAAAATGTGCAAATTTGCGCAAATATTCCAATATGACTGAAATGGCATATTTTGATGAATTTTTGAATGAAATGAAGTTTTGGAAGGTTTTGGAAGTGAAGTAGCCAAAAATCCACAAAATGCAAAAATGCACCAATTTGACTATTTTCTTTCGTTTCTGGGGTTTTGAAGGCTT
Organism: Austropuccinia psidii; assembly: GCA_023105745.1. NCBI lineage: Eukaryota > Fungi > Basidiomycota > Pucciniomycetes > Pucciniales > Sphaerophragmiaceae > Austropuccinia > Austropuccinia psidii. The sequence continues at coordinate 27,886,695 of JALGQZ010000004.1, read as the reverse complement.
TTCATATGATTTGAAGATGATTTGATGGCATTGTGCACAAAATGCACAAATGCATAAAAATGGCCAATTTGGCCAATGAAACAGCTGTTAATGATAATTTTTTCTATTTTCTTGTGCTTAACTCCATTCTTGAAGTTCAAATTGCCATATTTGACTTGCTGACTTGTATTTTTTCCATGATTTGCTTGGTCTTGGCTTTTAATATTGACTTGGAGATGAGCTCAAAGCTGACTTCCATTTGTGACTCCAATAACTCTGATTCTCCACCCTCTGTAATTTATGATTCTGGTGTCTTTGATAACTTGAGGGAGCTTTCTGAAGATATTATGGACCCTACAGAGATTTATGTATGAAATCAATAAAACCTATGATGGTTTTAAATCTGTTAGAGTTATTGAACCACCCTGCATCAATTGTCAGAAGAAGGGGGCTCCTTGTGTTGAATCTGCTACTGCTAGGTCCACCAGGTGCTAATTCTGAAACCTTGGGAAAAGAAATTGCTCTCAGGCCAACCATAGATTCTCAGACAATCCCAGAATATTATGGAGCAGCATCAAGAAGGGTGAGTGAAGATTTGTGTTGGAAGCTCCTGTTGATGAACCTCCAACTTCTGATGCCACCTCTGGCCAATCCAATTGTGAGCTGAATTATCAAGGAATTTCTGAGTTACTGACTTCTATGGTTTCTTTTCCTCTGATTCAGTGACTGGATCCAGAATGAGAGGTGTTCAACAATGGACTAATACCAGCAGTTCCTTGGCCAACACTGGAGGACCCACCCGCCCCAAGGAAACCCCATTTGAGTAGCCCCAGAAGTTCCTATTTTTGTCACCAGAAAGGATGGAAGACTTTGAAAATTGAAAAGAAATGTGGTGGTTCAAGATGAATATGATACTGATGCTGAAGGCAGTGATGAGCATGATGGAGAAGAACTTGAAATTACTATCCAAAAAATAAGAATCCAATCCACTTCACTATCCCCAGTCCCAGTCAGTACCACCATCCATGAAGTGACCAGGTCCCCCCAGCCACCTAAACCTCTAATTAGATCCCCAACCAGGCCATCCACACTTGCCTCTACCTCCACCAATATTCAACAACCCATGGCCAGCACTTCTAGAGACCCAATGTCTCCAGAACCTGAATCAATCTTTGACAACCGCTGATGCTGGAATATCACCAGAAACTGTATTGATCAGAAGAAGGTGAATAAGAAGGTGGTTACATCCCTATTTGCAGAGGTGGATGCCTTGGCTGACGTTTTTGTAGATAAAGCTATGAAGAGTGCTGTTCCAGGTGAACCCACTAGGGCTTTGGCCAGAGAGGCAATTTCTTATGAAGATGCCTTGGTTGTTAAATTTAGAGAAGCCTTGAAGAAATTTTGATGAGGATTATCTGTAGTTGGTCTTTATCATTACTAGTGTTTTTCTCTTTGATCATTAAATAAATTGACTCCCCAAACAAGATATGGGAGTGATGAGTGCTGCTTTTGAAAACAAGAAATAAAAAAAAAAATCATACAAGTAAAAGAAATGAAATAAAATTAAAAGAAAGAATTGAGAGAAAAAGGGAGTAAAGAAAAGAAAATAAGTAAAACTTCTGAGGATTGATCTTCTTGTGGTGAGTTGCTTGATTTTGGCTATAATTTTCCTGAAAAGATACAACCAAAAATTTTATGCTCACAGAGTGGCCAAGGTGTTGTTTTACAAGTAGAACCCTCAGAGATGCATACCAGGAGATGGAACTTACTTTCATAACTTCCACTCCCCACCAAGCAACATAAAAAAATAGAAAACTTTTCCATAAATTAAGTTGAGCTAAGGAATGTCTTTAATAATAATGAATGGCATAATTTGTAATAATAAAATAGTAAATAAAAGAGAGAATTTGGCCATATCTTTATCAAAAGTCCAAATTCAAGGGTATTGATGTTGCAAGGCCTTCTAAACCTGTCCAAAGAAATTGACAAGTGCTTGCAAAATGGCCAAAGTGATTCTTACAACATATTTTGGTAGAATACCCCCTTAAAAAGTGCATGCCAGGAGAGGAACTTACTTTGATAAACTTCAATCCCCACCAAGAACCATAAATCAAACTCTTGAGGTATTTGGGCCATACTTGTCAAGATACAAAGTGTGGAAATACTTGAAAAGATCTGGGGATCTGGTAAGGTGGGAAGCTTGTTACCAAGCTGTTCTTTCTGGGTCTTCATTTCATCCTTTCCACTCCACAAGGTACCATAATATACCTCAATTGATTTTTGAGTCCAGAACCTGAGTCACTTCCCATTCTTCTTTCTCTTCCACTATGACTGGTGGTGGAAATTGATGTGAATTTGGGATAGTTGATTGCTTCACTGGTTCTAATAAAGACACATGAAAGACAGGGTGAACTTAATTCCATTGTTGAGGCAACTTGAGGTGATATGCATGGCTGCTAATCTTCTTCATAACTTCAAAGGGTCCCAACCATCTTTCTGAGAGTTTCTTGGTGGGTCTTGTTGTCTTGATTTTCTTGGAAGCTAGCCATAATTTTTCACCAGGTTGGAAATGAGATGGAATTGCTCTATTTCTATCTAAATACTTCTTAAAATGCTTTATTGCTGATTATAATTCTTCCTTGACAACTTGCTGTACTGATTGGAGCTTTGTTCATAACTTTCCAGAAGGTGTATCTTGAGAGATGTGAATTTAGTCAAAGCTGGGTTTTCTTCCATAAATGGTGAAAAAGGTGACTGTTTTTTATGAAGGTTCTGCATTATTATAGGCAAATTCATCCAGAGGGAGCCAGGTGTTCCAGTCATCTTTATGGTAACTGACATACATCCAAATTTACTGTTCTAGAATCTGATTTACCCTCTCTGTCTGTCCATCTGCTTCAGGGTGAAATGCAGTTGAATGATCTCTTGATATCTTGAGCTGCTGACATAATTGAGTCCAAAATGATGAAACAAATGAAGAACCTCTATCACTATCAATGATGACTGGAAGACCATGTTTGGAAAGGAAATTACTAATAAAGATTTGAGCCAAGTCCAAAGCAGTGATTGTTGAATATTTTGGAATAAAGATTTCCATTTTTGAGAATCTGTCTACAACTACTAAAATTGAATCAAAGTTTCTTGACAGAGGCAATTGAGTGATAAAGTTCATTGATAATGAATTCCAAGGACCAGATGGAATTTTAAGAGGATTGAGTAATCCAAACCTCTTATATTGAATGTTCTTGTTTCTTGAACATTGCTGACATGAGGACACATAGTCCTTGACAATTTTATTCATGCCAGCCCAATAAAAATGCCTCTTGATGAGCTTGAGGATCTTCTCCTGGTCAGGGTGGCCAGCCAATGGTGAGTCATGATGCTTTTGAAGAATATCCAATTGAAGCTCATGATTACTTGGGATGACTACTCTATCTTTGAATAATAACAATTTGGCTTGAGTTTCAAGAGAATAATCTGAGACTGATTCACCTATTGCTAGTTTCTTGAGAATTTTCTTATAATATTTGTCTTGCCACACTGCCTTCTGAGTTTGATCAACTAAATCTGAGAAAAACCTTGACTCCTTAATTTCATTTTGCTTGAGAACTTGATGAAAGTTTTGAGGATTCTTGCTGATGAAGTCCACCCCCTCTCTGGGTACACACCTTCCTGACATGACAAGGCATCTGGTAAAGTGCCCATCCTGCCTGGGTGGTAAGTGATAGAAAAGTGAAATTCAGAGAGAAACTCTGCCCAATGGGCTTGATGACAAGTGAGGACTTTGGAAGACATAAAATATTGAAGGGAAGAGTGGTCTGTAAAGACTTAAAAAGAATAAGAAAGAGAGAGAAGAAAGGCACTCCAGCACTTGAGAGCCCAAACTATGCCAAGGAGTTCCTTTTCATGAATTTCATAGTTGAGCTCATCTGGGAGGAGCTTGCAACTATCAAATTCCATGAGATGCTTTCCTGAGTCATTAACCTGACTCAGTACAGAACCCAAGGCATAATCAGAAGCATCAGTCTCTACAATAGTTGGTAGAGAAGGATTGAAATGGGATAGGATAGGAGCAGTGGTGAAAGCTTCTTTGAGTATTTAAAACTGACTAAGAGCTTCCTCATTGAAGATGAATGGAGAATTTTTTTTAAGAAGGGAAGTGAGAGCAGAGATTTTTTTGGAATAATTTTTAATGAAAGAAAGATAGAAGTTGGCAAAGCCAAGGAAAGATTGAAGTGCTTTGATGTTCTTTGGCTGAGGCCAATTGAGGATTTGATGAACTTTGGAAGAATCCATCTTGAGGCCTTCACTTGAAACAACATAGCCCAAGTATTCTACACCTGAGGCATGAAATACACACTTTGAGGCTTTAGCAAAAAAATTATTATCCCTCAGTCTTTGGAGGACAGAGGCCACATGTTTGACATGTTCATCCTCAGAACTAGAGAAGACCATAATATTATCTAAGTAGACTTCAACAAAAATATCCAAGAAATATGCAAAGATATCATTCACAAGATTCTTGAATGAATCAGGAGCATTGGTCAAGCCAAATTGAATAACCAAATATTCATAACTACCATATTCCTTTCTAAAGGCAGTTAAGTGCTCATCCCCCTCTTTAATTCTCAAGGGATTATAAGCACAACACAAATCTATCTTGGAGAAGATAGTAGAAAAGTTAAAGATGGTAAGGGGCTTATTCATGGGAGGAACAGGATACCTGTTCTTCCTAGTGACAGAATTAAGTTTGCCATAGTCAACACACAAAGAAAGGCCACCATTCTTTTTCTTAAGAAAAAGGACAGGTGATCCTGTTGAAGAAGAGCTTAGCCTGATGAAACACTTCTCTACATTCTCTGAAATGTAGGCCCATAGTATTTCTGACTCATGCTTTGATAAAGAATAGATAACACCACCTGGAGGTAAAAGACCCTCCAGTTAAATATGATGATCACAGGCATGGTTTGGAGGAAGTTTCTCTGCTTTCATGTTGTAGAATACATCCAAATATGGGTGATAAGCAGGAGGAACTACCTTCAGCACAGTTTCAATCTCTTCTGGCTCTTCCTCCTCATCCCACTGCTCCTCCAGGGAGGCATGAAAAGATAAAGGAGGAAGGTCCATATACCCTTGAAAGAGATTAAGTGAAAATATAGCAACATCTTCTCCAACATCTTTTATCTCTTTGGAGACTTCATCTATTGATGGAAGTAACAAATGAGAGGGAATGATGGAAGGGATATGGACAGAAGGAGGAAGGGGAGGTGTCTTAAGTTCACCAACCAGATCAACCCTGTTGAAAGAGGTGGAAAAGTCATTACTAGTAGAAGAAATAATACCACTAGAATCCTTACAACTAGAATAATAGGTGATCAATCCATTTTTCCAATCAATAATGGGATTAAAATGGTAAAGAAAATCATAGCCCAATATTAGGTCTTATGCCTTGGGGGAATCTATGACAAAGAAATCTCATTCAAAGCTTGGGAATGAAGGCAAGTCAACAACCCACTTGGTATAATGGGTGATGAACAGGGAAGTGGATCAATTGGAATCCAAAATGAAAAGAGGAATCTTTTCAGGGAGCTTTGACATGGTCAATTAGTACTTGAGAACAAAATTCTTTGCAATAAAAGATTTTGTAGCACCAGAATCAATGAGAATACTATAAACAATATCAGAGAGAGAAGAGAAAAGAAGAAATTTTATAGATTTCTTGACACTAGGAGTGCATTATTGTGCTCTTGAAAGAAATAAGTGAGAGCCATTGAGCACATCATGATACCCATTCAGGCTTTCCCCTGCTTGCTAGAGAAGCCTCTTGATGAACCTTGCCTATTTTCAGGCCTCTTGAAGCATTTTTCAATTGGGTTCTTGCCACCACAATAAGTGCATAAACCCTCTTTAATCCTCCTATCCTTTTCAGAACCAATTAATTTGCTGTCCTTAGTGAGGAGAGCAGCATGAGGCTTGTCTTTGGACACTTGAAAATTCTTCCCCTTCTTGTTCTTCCTGTGATAAGGCTTTTTTGAAGATGAACCTTGGGGAGGCTTGAAGGGATTGGATCCAGTGATTGGAGGCTTCCTCTCTTGATGAATACCCTTTTCCTTCTGCCTCTCATGGTACCTGGTATCTAATTCCAAAGTGATGTCCATGAGTTCTTGAAGGCTATCAAAGTTTCCAGGGAAAGAAGCCAATTGATCCAACAATCTTGATGCCAAGCCTCTTCTATACACATGAATATATGCCCTTTCCACCCAGTATCCAATTCCTGACATTAAGATTCTGAAATATGCTATGTACAAGGAAGCCTGACCACTTTTTTTCATGCTGAGATTGTCCAACTCTTGTTCTGTAAGGTTTGTCTATGAAACTCTTGATAATAGTAACAATATCAAGATTACTATGACTATCCTCAGTAGAAAAATATAATATAATAAAATATTATAACCACAAATTTAAATATAATTATCAGAAATAATTATATAAAAAAGAAATCTAATTATTATTATAAAATATAATGATAAAAAAAATATAATAATTATAAGGAATTATAATGATTCTATCATTGTTATAGTCACTGACAATTATAACAATAAGAAGTATAAAGCTCTTAATGAAACAATTACACATGGAAAATATAAATATTTAACCAATTATAAATAATATAAATATTATTTTTAAAGGAATTGAAACACACACTGTGAAGAAATAATTCTTATAGAAAAATTCTATATAAAAAAACTAATAATAGATAAAAAAATATAGAATTCTAGAGAAAACTTACTTATAATATTTATTTTAGACAACAAGTCAAACAACAACAGTTATTATATCAAATAATAATTATAAGTTAAAAACACACCAAAAATTAATATTTTAAGAGATAAAACAATTTTTTATAATAAAAAATATGATTAAAGAGTTTTTGAGAGGAATTTGTGGATTTTAAAAGATATTTCAAAGACAATAATTTTATAAATCAAGATATATTATAGATGATTACAAAAATAATCTAATTTCTATGATTTCAATTCTTTAATGCAAGATTTATAAATAATAAAGTGCTTAAGAAATATTTTAATAATAAGATTTTATATATAATAAAACTTTACCTGTTTAAATGTCTATTATAATTGGATTGATAATGATGATGGACAAAAACAGTGATGAAAAGACTCGTTTTATGTCTACAGAGCAACTCTAATGATTAATAATGAATATAGAGGGCGTTCTCAGGTCAAAACTGAAAAACCATGCTTAAAAATAAATTTCTTAGCTTAAGGCAACTCATTTTTAATTCCGATTTGAGGTTACCAGTGTTATTCTTAACTCCAAGTAGCTTTAATCCTCATCTAAACTAATTATTTGAAGTTTTAATATAAAATAATTTTATTTATATTGAATTTGATCCCATGAGCAACTTAAAAATAGAGTTTCAAGCAGAAATCTCTTAAAATCAATTTTTAATTAATTTTTAAAGAAATCATAATTTTATTTGAGCTTAATTAAAAGAGTAAATTTCCAGGCTATTTATCCAGGAAATTTATGTATAAAAGATACTTTAAATTTAATTTATACATAGATAATATTAAATTTTAAGATGTGTGGAATGTTCAAGCAAATCCATTCAGAATTGGATTTTTAATGAATTTTTGAAGTTACTGCTATTTTTCCATGTAAAATAGCAATACACACTAAACCTTAACTTTTGATAAGGTTTTAATGCTTGTAACCTTAAAGTTTTGAGCTTGTTCAAGATTTCTGAGCCTGATTAAGTTTTGACAGTTCTTAAAAACTTAATTCCAAGCCTGCATATAGGGATTTACCCTGTGGCAGCTTGAAATTCCTGTCCAATTTGGGATAAAACCAGTTTAAACATTAAGGTTGGATCAAAGTCTAATCTTAAAGTTTAAATAAGGTTGAAAATCTTCTAATACAGGTGGACAACCTTAATTGAATCCTTCCAGATCCAAAAAGTTGGGTACCCCAGCTCTATTTGGTCTTTTTCCTTTGTCCCACCTTTTTGCGTGGATTTTGCCCTTTTATTTATTTAAAGCCATACTATGGCCTTAAACCCTTTTAAATTGATCCCATGCAGGATTTACATCCTGTATGTCAAAGCCTTAGCAAATCTAGTAAATATACACAACACCTCAATTTTAACTAAAATTTTGGTAAGTTTGCATAAACCTTATGCAACTTTAAATTTAAGCTTATTTAAGCTTAAATTTAACAATTTAAAAAAATGTGAAAAAAGTTACATTAGTACTGTCAGTTTCTCAAATCTTCCAATAACATAAGAAATAAGTATTTTTGGGTATAACACCCTATGGGTGTACCCTAGGTTATTTTTGGTATAGAATCCAAAAATGACATAATATTTATAACTTTGTATATCCAAAAAAAAGCTATACTTATTTTTAATTATTTTTTATTTTGAATTCAATTATGTAGTCTGTTAAAGACAAATTTAACTGTGTATAAAGTCATTTGTGGCCTTATGGGTATGTTGTATATACCTCACAGGCTCACATTCCCTACCACCAAAAAGAATTGTACTCCAATTTTCTTTTGCAGTATACCCCCACGCTATTTGGGGGGGTATATTCCACTGTCCAACCTCTCTACTTATACTTCTTAAGTATGTAAAGCAAACAATTCAAACTTTTTACTGAGCAATTGGTCTTCTCTCATGTCTGAATCTTCTGAGAAACCTTTGGGAATCAGGTATTTTAATCTCTTCAATCCATTCATCTGCATGTTGTGGATTTCTGTACCTGACTAAGTATTCTTTTTCATTTTTTCCCCTAAGTCTTTTTTCTTTTAAGACTTTTAGTACCTTTTTATCCTCACTTTGATCTAGTGGGGGTACTGCTAAGGGTGTTTCATTTCTTAAACAAAATAATTCCTTATCACTTGAAGTGTAATGCTTTACCAGACTGACAGGGAAAGTTGGATTTTTTTTCCAATTCTCCTGACAGTTCTACTTGTACTGCATTTATCCCATGAAGGGCTTTAATAATGAATGGTCCTGCAAAGGAATCTTTCAATTTCTTTGGACCTTTAATATTATCAAAACTCAAGGTTGAAACTAGTATTAAGTCCCCTACTTTGAATTCTGGGGTTTTATGACTTTTATCCCATTTCTGTTTAGAATATTCAAATGCATCATTCATGCTTTGATTTTCATGATGTCTTACTGTATCAAGAAATAACTTGAAGCTTGAAACAGTTGGATGGATATCAACAAGATCTTTTTTCAAAGTATCAACTGGAAGTTTGTGGTTCCATCCTTTCTCCAACATTGCAGGAGTTAATCCTGTTAAAGCATGGATGGAGGTCTTGTAGGCTAATTCCAATGCTGGTATAAGAGTACACCAATAATTAATAAATCCGTCAGATTCTTTTAACTCCAGGCCATAAGCACAAAATCTTCTTATCATGTACTCAAGGGTTTGAATCATTCTTTCTGCTAACCCATCTGTTTGTGGATGGTATGCTGTTGAGAATGATAGTTTTGTACCCAAAAGCTTATGTAAATTAGTCCATAAGGCTGATGTGAACTTGGGGTCTCTATCACCAATAATATTTTTAAAGAGACCAGTATGGGATATGACTCTATTCCAGATAAGAAGAGCTGTACCCATAGCTGTGTCATCTTTATGACATGGTAAAAAGATTGGTGTTTTGCTATATCTGTCTACAATAACAAGACATGCAATGTAATGTTTATCACCCCCAGGTGGTAAGGAAGTTACTCAATCCATGTGAACCACTTCTCATGGGGTATTTGGTTCTTGGATATGGATCATTAAACCAAATCTTTTACCAGTAGGGTTATTGGCTTTCTGGCATCTATCACAACTATGGCAATAGTCAATGACATCTTTTCTCCAAGATGGCCACCAGGCATATGTATTAATTTTTTCCATAGTTCTGTCTTCAAACAGATGTCCAGAATAAATGTTATCATGAGATTCCAGTAGTATTGTGTTAATTAACATTCTACTACATAGGACCATGACACATGTGTGTTTAGATCTATGATATAATATACCATCAAATAAATGGAATCGTCCATTGTCATAAGATGATTTCCAAATATCATCTGAAGAATTAGCTAATGCTGCATCTTTGCAATCTTTGTCAAGTAGAGCAGTAAGGATATGACAATTCTTATCTTGCCTATAGCTTTCTCTAACTTCTTCAAAGAATTCTGTTCCAACATCTGTGATGTTAATTCCTTCAATTGGAATTTGAAGTTCTGCACTTTTAGGAACATAGGCAGGATTGTCAGGTGTATTGGGTAATTCCCATCTACTTAAGCCATCAGCATGCTTATGAATATTTCCAGCTTTATGTACTATGGTCAGATTGCCTCTATACTCCTGTATAGCAATCTGCCATCTTAACATGTGTCTGTTTGGGGTTTTCATGTTAAGAAGTCACTTAACTGCATTACAATCAGTAATTACTTCAAAAACACTACCATCAAGATAGTAATGAAGTTTTTCCAGAGCCAAAACAAGGCAAAGGCACTCCATTTGGCTAGCTCCATATCTGGCCTCATTAGGCTTGATTTGTCTTGAAATAAAACAAATTGGACCTTCATAGGGTTTGTCATTGACAATTTGATCTTGATGAAGAGCAGCTCCTAATTCTTCACCACATGCATCAATATACAGCTTGAAAGGAAGTTTCCAGTCTGGAATCAATAATAATGGTGCATTGGTCAAGGTATACTTGATTTTATCATATGATTGAATCCTCTCCTGTGTCATTTCAAAAACAGTTTGTTGATCACCACTTCTGTATAATGATCTGGCATGGATTGCAAAATCCTTAAGGTGCTGCCTGTAATAACTGGCAAACCCCAAGAAAGACATCATCTCTTTTTTGTCTTGGGTAATTTGTTTCAGTAAAACTGCAGCCAATTTGTTCTTATCAATACAAAGGCTCAGTCCTGAGACTACATGTCCTAGAGCCTTCAGCTCATGAAGCCCAAAATTACATTTCTTAAGAGATATTTTCATGTTCACTTAAAGAATTTTCTTAAGTACTAATTAGAGTCTCTCTAAATTTAATTTTCAGGTTTCTGAACAAATGATAATGTCATCAATATCAATGATTAACCATCCCTCTGATAATTCATGTGGGAAAATGGTATTCATAGTTCTCTGATAATGAGAGGGTGCATTTTTAATACCAAAACTCATCCTCAAATATTCATAAGTACCACAATGAGCAATTATTCTCAATAATTTCTTAGCATGAGGTGTCAAAAAATCCTGATGGAAGCCTTTAAGAGCATCCATAGAAGTAATTAATCTTGCTTTTGATAATTGAGTCAAAGTCTCATGGATTCTAGGGATTGGATACCTGTCTAAAATAGTACAGGTATTCAGTGCTCTAAAATCACCAATCATCCTTGACTTATCATTATGCCAAGTGATGATTACTTGACTTGTGACTTCTACTTCCTCATTGTGTCCAACCTTTCTAAGAACTCCCAGTTTAATCAGGTCATCAATATGATTTTCTAATGCTTCTCTAGCCCTAGGGCTATATGGGTAAGCTGGTCTTCTTAATAGTGGAGGATAAGGTCTTTCCACATTAAGTATAATGTCCACTTCATGGCCTTTTATAGCTCCAAGTGGTTCATCATCTGAAGCAAAGGCTTCCCTGTATTGGAATAAAAGTTTAATAAGTTCTTCCTTCATTCCTAGTGTTAATTCAGGACTTATTTGTGCTTCAATTAATTGATCTGACACAAATTTTATTTTATTAACATTTTTCACTTGTCTAATGACAGTGATTTCTCTTTTTTCCAGAGGAAAAGCAAACTTTTGTCTTTTATTTTCCCCTATAGTGAAATACCTGTCTTTATTATTATTAATATCAATACCATAAATATTGAGGTAATCATTTCCAAGTATAAATTGTTGTGAAGTACAATTACTCATAACAACAAATTCAACTTTTAATCCAATACTTCCTGCAGGATGAGGAAATATCATTTCTGCTTCAAATATACCCAAGGGGTGCATATTTTGGCTAGCACTTCTGAATTTTATACCTCCAATTGGCATTATCTTGTCTTGCCAGTTTGTATAAATTTTGTCAAGATAATTCTTCCCAACACAAGTGCAAAAAGCACCTGAGTCAATATGTATCTTGGCTTCTGTGTTGTTTATTACAATATTAGTGATACAAGATGATCCAGCTGTATACCCTTTACCTCTGGCAGGTTTGGCTTTTTGCATTTTAGCATCTTGTACATGTATGAGGTCCATAAATTCATCACTGTACTGTGGCAAGTGAATATGCACTTCTGTGACTTCAAAGGAAACATTAATATTTTCTATAATAAGTTCATCTGGTAATTCCTCCCCTTCTGAAGGCTCATAATCAATTTCATGTAGAGATACATCTTTTGTTTCTTTAGTGTCTTCCACATTTTCAAGTTCTATCTCATTGATTTTTGTCTTTTTGGGAAAATTATTAGCCAAATGAGATGTACTTCCACACTTATGACATTTCAAAGGAATTCTGTCTTGTGGTTTATTTGGTTTTTAAATTGGTTTCCCACTAGTCTTGTTGTCTATTGGGGATTTATACCAATTTCTTCCAATTTTGTTCTAGTAGTTATGTCCTCCATAGCATTGATATAAGCTTCTGTAGAGCAAGGCTCAACATATCTGCTTCTTATAGCATGCTCAAGGTCACCTCCACACTTTCTTAATATGCTTTTATGTACCATTGTTTCAGACATATCAGGATGAAGGGCAGTCAATCTGTCCTTCTGTTCAAGAAACCAAGACATGGGCCTGTCCCTCTCAATATTAAAAATGGCTTCTTCAAAAGAATTTTCCATCTTAAATCTCCAGGAATCATTTGCCCATTTGGAAATAATTTGTTCTTTAAACCAAGGCCATGAATGTTTACTATGGTCTTGTTGCATTTTATAATACCATATCTTTGCTTATTTGGTAAATAATGAGTGTAATCTGGCACTTACGTATTCATCTGGCATGTTAAAGTCTTCTTTGAGCATATCAATTTTTTTCATAAATTCCATATGATTATATTCTCCTTAACCACTGAAGGTTGGCCAGTCCTCTAATCTTGGAATGTCTTTAAAATTACAAGCAGTCTCCACTTCTGCATTGCTTGAAATTGAATGATGTAAATCATTATTCAAGTTACGCACATTTCTATCAAGAATTGGTGTGGATTGCCTTGGAAATTCATTTTTTGGTGATATATTCTTAATAATTGATTTAGGGTGTTGGTAAACACACGTAAGCCCTTACGTGTTTTTACCAATTTATGGTAAAAACACGTAAGTGACCTTAATTTTCAAAAAAAATTCCTCAGGCTCAGTTTTGAGGTTTTTTTTAATTTTTTTTTGCCATATTCTTCCCGACTTGGCATGTCAATAAGCACAAATTTTTTCAAAATTTTTTTTTTGCCAAATTTCACAAATTTGGCCAATATGCCAAAATGGCATATTTTTTTCAAAAATTCATTTAAAATCTTCCCACTTATGAATTTCCTTCATTTTTTTTTAAAAAATAAAGGGTTCAATGTGAAGAATAAAGAACCAGAATCCCATAATTTTGGGATTTTTTTTGGGTGGGACAAGTGAAGGCGCAAAAAGAGTTTTTTTTTCAAATGTTTTTTCCCGTCATTGTAATATGCCTATTTTTAAAAAGTGAATTTAATAACTTCCCACTTATGAATTTCCTTAATTTTTTTTTCAAATTAAAGGGTTCAATCTGGACAATAAAGAACCAGAAGCTCATGAATTGGGAAAAATTTTTGGGTGGGACCACAAGTGAAGGCGCAATGAGTGTTTTTTTTAACTGTTTTTTTTCTTGTGTGTAATATGACTATTTTCAAGTACAAAAGTTCCACATGTTTGATAAAAAAGGAGACTGAGGTGGGATTTAAGAAATAAAAATGACTGAGGGGGGGGATAATTGGCATAAATTGTATATAAAAAAATCATTCAATCAGAATCAACCTCCAAAATAGTGGGTTTTTTCTGAGAGGGGGGAGGAAGATTGGACAAATACAACATTCTGTGTTTTTTAAATTTATCAGCCCACCCCAGGGCTTGTTTTTGTGCATGAATCTCCCAGTTCACAGTAATGGGGGGGACTGGATAAACTTTAGAAATGATGATGTCCAATGGAACAAAATGAGCACAACTATTCAAGAAGCAGATGAAAATGGGGGGATTATCATTTGGAGGACAGAAATAAGGGAAAAAGGAAAAAGATTGGGCTGTGGAATAAAAGAAAACTGGTCTTTTATACTTATTTGCAATTGGATCCCCCATGTCAGGCATGGACATCCACTTGCTTTTTGGAGCCTGGCCAACATCTTCATACCATTCAATTCTTTCCAAATAAGAGGATACTGAGGGAATTAAGGTGTTCATGGCTTCATAAAGGTCTTGATTTTGGTGAATTTCTTCAGCCAAGTCACCTCTGACATCAGCCCATTGATCTTGAGTCTTGTAAATGAAGTGGGATACTGTTCTGTAGCCACAGTTTCCATCACCCTGGACATTGATGGCCTTGAAGGTGTATTTCAATATAAACTTGGGCAAGTCTTCTGAGCCAGTTATCTGATAACATAAGTTCAAAAAATGAATAAATATCAAAATAAACAGCATAAAATTACATTAAAAAGAATCAGAAACTCACAAACAGCTTGGAGCATTCATCACTTATGTGATAGTTGCTTTGACAATGCTCACAGGTCAGGTCAATTGCATCATAGATATTCAAACTGGTGGCAGGCTTGTGTGATTTTCTTTGTGATGTTTTGCTTCCAATTGCCAATCTTCTGGACCTTCTAAGGGTTACTTCTGATTTATTTAATTCAGTTGCTGAGGGTAGTGAATCTGATGAACTGATGGATTTAGATAATGAGTCCTCAGAATCTTCAGAATCTTCAGATGAGTCCACTTCCATAATTGGAGAGGGGACATTTGCCTGGGATCTTGAAGTTGTTGTGCTGGTCACTTTTGATGGGGGTCTTCCTCTTCTCTTGGTTTGACTCTCAATGATTTCAAATCTTGAAGGTTCTCTTTTGTTTTTATTCTTGGCTCCTTGGGGTCTTCCATGGATATTCTTGCATTCTAGAGGGTCTTCATAATTTTGATCATCCTCTTGACTCTTGGGAATTTGATCAAATGGGACTTTTCCAGTCAAAACATCTTGAAAATGTTGGAGTATTGGGGTGATTTCTGCCATTGGTCTTTGAAACAGGTCTTCCCCAATGTCTTCAAATATTTTCTTGGCTTCATTCTTTCTTTCTTTTTCAACACTTTGATCATCACCTTGAAAACCAGTCTGAGAAGAATATGACAAGTAAAATCAGTTAATAAGACAAAAATAATAAGAAGAAATTAAAAAACCCTCACAGGCAAATTCAAATGCCACTGAGGATGGAAGTCTGATAATTCAAGCCTTTGGCGCTTGGCAAATGCCTTTTGGGTCTTATGCTTGTAAGGAATGCCTTCATAATTGTTGTATTTGTTGGTGCATTTTTCATTTGGAGGAAATTTTGTTTTGAAATTTTCAAAGGCAATCTGAAGAGCATAATGAGACACCTTGCCATTGAGGGCACAGATGTGTGGAGGAAAATTCTTGACATGGACAATCATTTCTTTGGAGATTCTGTTGATTATTTCAATAAATTGTTTTCTGAATGCCATGTGGAGTGCCCTACTACCTCCAGGAGAGTACCAGTGGACTTTTGTAGCCAAAGTTTAACCATGGCATGGGCACCTTCAACTCTGGAGGTGGAGCCCACACCCAGGTGGCAATGGTGGTTTGTCCAGGCTGGCACATAATACTCCTTTAGAGGAAGCCAAGTATTTTCCAAATACTGAAAGACCTCAGCATTTTTAACTTGCTTTTGAAGCTTCTTCCAGTTGTCTTTGAAAGACTTTTCAGTGGGTGAATACATAAGCTGAGAAAAGAATCCTAAAGTCATTAATAAAGACAATAATAAGAAAAAAAGTGAAATAAAATGAAGAAGTATATTACTTGATTCCAAAGGCCCATAAAATTTTCAAAATCAGTTCCATGACCAATTTTCTTCATGCAATGAGCAGATACATCCTTGTTGATGTGCCAAATGCATAGCATAACTTTGGAGTCTGGGAAGAGCTTCTTAATAGAGTTTTTCAAGGCCAGATCCCTGTCAATAACAATAACTGGGGGGGGAACAAGATTGGTGTTGTTGAGGACCTTTTCAATGTATTGATTTAATGCCCAAGTATATGAAGTTTCATTTTCATTCTTCATCAAACAAAAAGCCACAGAAAAGGTCTTATTTGTTGAGCTGAATCCAACAATATGAAAAAGAGGCATTTTGTACTTATTGGTTTTATAAGTACAATCCATAAGAATGACATGAGGAAAGCCATGAAGAAGTTTTATGGCCAGGGGGTGAGTAAAAAACAACGAGGTAATGTGTCCCTCAGAATCCCTTGCAGAGGACTAAACAAAATTTTCTTCTTTGAGAGTGTCAATAAGAGCATCAATGGGCCTTCTGCCTTGCAGTTTGTCTTTCTTTATTTTCTTGACTTAGTTATAAATGTCTTGAAGGATTACAAGCCTGTCAGACTCCCTCTGGCTGCATAATTGGGCCTGAATTTGCCTTGGCATGAGGAGTGATTCAGACATTTGAGCAATTTGGGATGTTTCTTGCTCATTGAATTTCCTGAAAGCAGGATGTGCCATGATATTTTCAGTGGCATCATGGCTATGTTCAGGATTTTTGACTTTAAGAGTCCAAGTGGTACTCTTGGCATATTTCCTGGCATAAAGTCTAAAAGGACAGTCAAGCTTTCTTGAGGTGACTGTTTTGGAGGGGTTTTTGTTGGGATTTGGGGTGCCAGACCTATCACAACATATTTCAATTTGGTTGTGGGTCATATTGGACCTCAAGGTGGACACAGCATACCCATGAGCCCTGGCAGCATTATGCACATGTTGCCAAAGAAGCTCAAGGGTCTGAAATTCACCTTCAGTGGGGGGTTGGAGCATTTTTGAATGAAAAATATGTGTAAAAGTGAAAAAAGGGGGATTTGGGGATTTGGAATGGGGTAAGAACCTTTCGAAGTGTGAAAAAGAGGTGAAAAAAGGTGTGAAAAATGAACAGAAGGGGTTAAGAGTGAAAGAAAGTGGTTTAAATATGGGATTAATGGATGAGGGAAGGTAAAAAATTGCAAATTTGGAGGCTTGAAAGCAGGTTGTTGTGGTGGAAAATGCAGTCTTTGGGTGAAAAAAAGAAAAAAAAGTGTAAAAAGCTTTGCAAAATGGCTTTGGTAATGCTGTTTTTCCAAAAAAAAAAACAATGGTTTGGGGTGGGGATAATGTGGATTGTTGGGGTGTTTGGGCTTTTTTTATTGGGGGGGGGGCTGGGCAAAAAAATCTGAAACAATTTGGAGTTAGAGAGGTTTTGTGGGGAAAAAACCTCTTTTGGGCATGTTTTGGCCCAATACAGGCATTGTTGTGTTTCATTTTTAATTAAAAATGGGCCCAGGGCACCCCTTACGTGTTTTTACCAAATTATGGCCAAAACACGTAAGTTTTTAGTAAAAACACGTAAGCTCTTACGTGTTTTTACCAATTTGCTTACGTGTTTTTAACAATACCCTTGATTTAATATCTTCTTTTAATTCAAGTCTTGCTTGATCACTTTTTTCCAATTGTTCTTGGAGAAGAGCTGCATTGTGACCAGTTGAGTTTTCCAAGTTTTGAACTTGTATTCTTAATTCTTTTAACTGTTTAGTTATAAAAGAAATTGAATTTTCATCTGGTTGATTGAGTAAGGTAGCTTTAGGCTCAATTCTTGCACAAATTTGTGTCAAAGACAGAATATTGTCTTTATTAACATTTTCAAGGCCAACAATGGTCTTTTGTGTTTCTTTCACTTGTAATATCTTATTACCCAACTTCTTCTGGATATACTCAAATGTTTTAAGCTTTGTCATAATTTCTTTATTACAAGATTCAAATTGAGTTACAAGCTTTACAATATCTATTTCTTTGGGAAAGATTGGTTCAATCTTTCCTCTTCCTTGTTTTTGAATTCCATCAGAGCTCTTGCTATAGTGAACACATTGTCCATGGCTGTCTTCTCTTTCTTGGGAATTCTGTAATTCTGAGGGTAAGGCTTGTTCCACTTGGGCTTTGACTTTCCCTTTGCCTTTTGCTTGCCCTTCTGATTGGTCTTTGGGGTTTGCTTGGGCTTGTTTGGCACTGGTTAAGAGGAAGATTTGCTGGTGGATGCTTGGGGAGCTTCCACCGGGGTGTTGTCCTTGCCTTGGGCCAACTTCTTCTTCTGATCCTCTGATAACATGCTTTGGTTTTTCAACCAAGATTTTATCTGTTGGACTTGTCCTTTGCATGAAATGGGTGTCCAACCCTTCAAAGGTTCCTCTGTCTTTTCTGGCCCCATGAGCACCTTCACTTGAAGATATGAGTTCATGGTGCCTATTCAAAGACTTGGGAGAAGTTCCCACTCATGCTTTTTTGCTGCCATAAATCAGTTTTTTTAACTGACACTGGTATATCTCTACTTCTGCCTGTTGGAAGTGATTCAGGTCTAACAGCAATAGCAGTTATTTCAGCTTCTGGACTCTCAATAAGAGTGTCAAAGGTTCTGGCTAACCTTTGGGAACTGGTGGAAGCTCTGGCATCCTCCATTTATGCCTCTCCTCTGGGCTGACATTCTTGTCTTTTGGATTTGTGACTGGAATTTCTTGGTCCAGATCCATTAGATTGGATGGAGTAATTGCTTCCACTTCTAGTAGGAGTCATTTCAAGTCAATTTTAAGAATAAAACAGACTAAGAATGAATTAAATTCACCTTCTTGACCTTTGAAGGGTTCTTTGGTTATCAAGCCTCTTGGTGTTGGGCTAGTTTGAATTTCAATACTAGATTCTGAGGCTTCATAGTCTGAAGAACTTTCTCTGATGGATGACACTAGAGAAAAATAAAAAAATAAGTTATTTATTCAAATAATAAAAATAACTTATAAACTCAACTTATTGAATAAAGCTGTTTTAATATAATCTATGGCAAGTTACGTTAAAAATAAAGAAAATGTCTAATATTAAAGAAAAAATGGTTTTAGTAAAGATTTTTAATTTTTGAATTTTTTATGTGATTTAATATTTTCTTTAAAGAAAGAATAATTATGAAATTAATAAGTTATTAATTAAAATTATATTATTATCCACTTTATACTAGAATAACTCAAAGAGTAAATTTCAAGTCTGTGATGTGAAAAAGCCACTAGCTGGAAAAAACAATTCTATTTAAAGTCACTCAATAGTCTATTGTTTCAAAAAATATTCTTAAGAAAAAATAGCTTTATTAAGATTATAAAGATTATTTATATGGGATAAGTCCCAAAAAAGCCAATAGAAAAGTAAATAAGGCAATTTTACATCAAAAAACAGTAAAATAAGGTCTAGAATATGATTTATGTCGCAAAAATTGGTTAAAATCATGGCCAGGCCCCCAAATGTAAGGTTTGTCTATGAAACTCTTGATAATAGTAACAATATCAAGAGCACTATGACTGTCCTCAGTAGAAAAATATAATATAATAAAATATTATAACCACAAATTTAAATACAATTATCAGAAATAATTATATAAAAAATAAATTTGATTATTATCATGAAATATAATAATTATGAGGAATTATAGTTATTCTATTATTCTTATAGTCACTGACAATTATAACAGTAAGAATTGTAAAGCTCTTAATGAGACAATTACACATGGAAAATATAAATATTTAACCAATTATAAACAATATAAATATTATTCATAAAAGAATTAAAACACACCCTGTGCAGAAATAATTCTTATAGAAAAATTCTATATAAAAAAACTAATAATAGATAAGAAATATAGAATTCTAGAGAAAAGTTACTTATAACATTTATTCAATAAAACAAGTCAAACAACAGCAGTTATTATATCAAATAATAATTATAAGTTAAAAACACGCCAAAACTCAATATTTCAAAAGATAAAACAATTATTTATAATAAAAAATATGATTAAAGAGTTTTTGAGAGGAATTTGTGGATTTTAAAAGATATTTCAAAGACAATGATTTTCTAAAATAAGATATATTATAGATGATTACAAAAATAATCTAATTCCTATGATTTAAATTCTTTAATTGAAGATTTATAAAGAATAAAATGCTTAAGAAATATTCCAATAATAAGATTTAAGATATAATAAAACTTTACCTGTTTAAATGTCTAATATAATTGGATTGATAATGATTATGGAAAAAACAGTGATAAAAAGACTCTTTTTATGTCTACAGAGCAACTCTCATGATTCATAATGAATAAAGAGGGCGTCCTCAGGTCAAAACTGAAAAACCATGCTTAAAAATAAATTTCTTAACATAACGCAACTTATTTTTAATTCTGATTGAAAGTTACCAGTGTTATTCTTAACTCCAAGTAACTTTAATCCTCATTTAAACTAATTATTTTAAGTTTTAATATAAAATAAGTCTTTTTATATTAAATTTAATCACATTAGCAACTTAAGAATAGAGTTTCAAGCGGAAATCTCTTAAACTCAATTTTTAATTATTTTTTAAAGAAATTATAATTTTCTTTGAGCTTAATTAAAAGAGTAAATTTCCAGGCAAATTACTCAGGAAATCTATTTATAAGAAATACTTAAAATTTAATTTATACATAGATAATATTAAATTCTAAGCTGTGTGAAATCTTCAAGCAAATCAATTAAGAATTGGATTTTTGATGAATTTTTGAGGTTATTGCTATTTTTCCACATAAAATATCAATACACACTAAACCTTAACTTTTGATAAGGTTTTAATGCTTGTAACCTTAAAGTTTTAAGTTTATTTCAGCTTTTTGAGCTTAATTAAGTTTTGAAAGTTCTTAAAACCTTAATTCCAAGCCTGCATATAGGGATTTACCCTGTGGCAGCTTGAAATTCCTGTCAAATTTGGGATAAAACCAGTTTAAACTTTAAGGTTGGATCAAAGTCTAATCTTAAAGCTTAAATAAGGTTTAAAATCCTCCAATACAGGTGGACAACCTTAACTGAATCATTCCAGATCCAAAAAGTTGGGTATCCCAGCTCTATTTGGTCTTTTTTTGCATGGATTTTGCCCTTTTATTTATTTAAAGCCATACTATGGCCTTAAACCCTTTTAAATTGAGCCCACGCAGGATTTACATCCTGTATGGAAAATAACCAAAATTTTGGTAAGTTTGCATAAACCTTATTCAACTTTAAATTTGGGCTTGTTTAAGCCTGAATTTAACAATTTAAAAAAAATGTTAAAAGTTATATTAGTACTGTGAGTTTCTTAAATCTTCCAATAACATAAGAAATAAGTATTTTTGGTTATATGTCCCTCTGGGTGTACACTAGGTTATTTTTGGTGTAGAATTCAAAAATGACGTAATATTTATAACTTTGTTTATCCAAAAAAAGGTTATACTTATTTTCATTTATTTTTTATTTTGAATTCAATTAGAAAGTCTGTTGAAGACAAATTTAACTGTGTATAAAGTCCTTTGTGGCCTTATGGGTATGTTGTATATACCTCACAGGCTCACATGTTCAGCCTTCCTGACTTAATTGGGATAACCAAAAAGAGTTAATAACTGGATTTCAAATAACTTCCAGCTATTGAAGAGATAATATTGGTATTCATTGGAGATATTTGAGAGGTATGGTTCAATCCATTTTCCAGCTCTACCAGTGAAAAAAGTAGCTGAGTACAAAACCTTCTTCCTTTCATAGAAGAAGTTTGCTGGGTCATTATGGAAAATTAATTGAAAAGATTAAATAAATCCTCTCAATTTATAAGCTTTAGTACCATAAAAGAAATCAGGTGCCTTCATTGATGGAGTCTTGAATTCTGGGGCTCTTGAAGTGTCCCTTGGGGAAACTGCTTGAGTGAGTTGTCCCATAAATATAGTCATCTGCTCCATCATTTTAAGAAAAATTGGTTCAGCTTGAGATACAAGAGGTTTATTATAAGGGGCTAGATTTTCAACTTCAGAAGCCTCAGAGGCACTTGCAAAGGAAGCTGCTACTTCAGCTTCTTCCGACTCCCCCTCTTCCACAGACTTCTCCCCCTCTTCATCTGCTTCTAAGCACTTTATAAATGCTTAGATAGCCACCCAAAAAGCCAGATAATGATCTTTATCATCTTGAACTCACACCTCCTCTTCTTGAGGGTGCTGCTCCTTCCATTGGTGGTCCTCAGTCCAAATTTTCACCCAGTTGATTAACTGATGGTGTGCAGTCAAGTGGAGCCCTTGCTGTAGGATTGAGAACAGCTTGATGTCTTTGAGATCTTGTATTCTTGGCTGGAGGGCTATTCTGAACTGGCATTATTGCAGAAAGAAAGTAGAATGTTATGATACTTGAGCATAAAGCAATACTTGACCAAATAAATCAAATGAAAATCTTGATTAACTTGAGAAATCAATCAATAGTCTTGAAGTGAATCAATATGAATAAATCTTGAAGGATGAATATGAAAAATTCAAATTCTTTTTAATAATCAATTTCAATCAATAAGTCAAATCAAGTCAATCAATAAATCAAATCAAATTAATAAAGTCAATTCAAAATCAAATGAATTAGGTCTTGAGGAATTTAATCAATATCTTCAAAAATCAATTCAATTTCTTGAGGAATGAACTTCAAATCAATGAATTAGATCAAATCTTGAGGATAAATCAGCTATATTGAGGAATCAAATCAGATAAATTGATTAAGTCAAATCAGAATCTTGAGGTAAAGTCAATTTCTTCAATAATCAAATCAATCAATCAATAATTCTTGAGAAATTTCAAAATCAACAAATGGTAACCCCAATTCAATGAAAACTCCTGAAATGATGAATAAATTAAGCCTGATAAAAGAACCTGAATTCAGAGAGAAAATGAAAATAAAATTTGATTAAGAATTAATAAGAAAGTGAAATTTTCAGCAAAATTTGAGAAATAAGAAAGAGGATCAATTTTCATTCAATCAAAATTAATGAGATGAAACTTGATGAGAGATAATGAAATCATAAAGATCATAAGATTATAAAAAATCATAATTGAGGATGAGAGAAATGAATAAGAATGAATGAACAAAAATAAGCAATTATGATTTAATTGAAATAATGACACAGGGGCTCTTCTAAATGAAGAGGGCCTGGCACTCAGTGAGCAGACTTACTTATTGAAGGCTCAAGGAAAGAACTCAAAGGATAAGAGCAATAAGATAAAGTGCAAAATTGCTACTGATAAATAATGAGCATCAAAAGAAATGAAATTAAAAACAAAAGCAATAACAAAGAGCCAACCAAAAATAATCCTGAATCACTGTTTCAACCTGTTCAGAAAAGAGAAAAGGATTAATAAGGATATGACCAACAGCACTCTACTGAAAAGGTGAGGGAAGGCTAAGACTAACTTAATAATTAACAAAATACTACTTCTGAGTAAGAAATAAAATAATATCAATAAACAAATCAAATATTTTAATTCACTGGAGGAAAAACCCCCACTTGGGTGAAAGGGGGCTGATATGTGTGAAAAAATGCCATCCTGGAGTTTGAGTGTTGAGAAACCATGACTGTATGATTGAAGAGCCTGTATTTGAGATGTGAAACTGGATTGGTGTATCCAATACAGTTATTTGAATTAATACAGGTGTTTGCACCTGTATTGAGGACAGGCCTGTATTTTTTGAATCCTGTTTTGGGGTTTTGCCTGTATTGAGCTGTATTGAGGTTCAAAACTGTATTTGGTGAATTTTCCATGAACCCCCTTGCTTATTAGGTGTTGGAAGATCTTCAATTAGTAATGAATGATAATCCCCTGCCTGTCTCCATGGCTGTGAATGCTTACAGGAAAATGCAAAAAATACATACTCTGTATATAATAAAAAAATCAGTAAAAAAATTAGTTTGTCTTTTTTTTAAAAAAAGTATTATTATTGAAACTATCAATAACAATGATAAGAATCAATTTTAAACCCCAATTTGGGTGACAAGATGAATTATAAGGGTTTTTCTCCAAGGAAAATCCAAGCAATATATACTTTGTATAAATTATTGAAAAAAAATTGGTAAAAAAATCAGATTATATATTTTTTTGAATTGAAGTATTATTATTGAGACTATCAATAATAATGACAATAAGCGGAAATTTCCATTCCAATTTGGGTGAAAAATTTAATTATAAGAGTTTTTCTTGAAGAAAAATGCAGACAATATATACTCTGTATATATTATTATGAAAAATATTAAAAAATATATTTCTGAATATTTTTTTAAGATTATTGTTAAGCTTATCAAAAGTGATAATTAAAGTCAATTTTTAATGCCAATTTGAGTGAAAAAATGGACTATAGAAGCTTTTCTGAAATAAAAACTCAAATATATATCCTCTGTATATATTATTATGAAAAGAAATGTATATATTAGTATATATTTCTTGAAAATTCAATCATTATTGAGATTATCAATAATAATGATTATAATTAATTTTTCACACCCATTTGGGTGAAATGATTAACTATAAAATCTTTTTCAAAGAATATATACTTTTGGAAATTGCATGAAAATAAAGCTCAAAATAAAAAAATTATAACTATATTTTCTTAATGAAGGGTGTTATAGATATAAATTATATATTTATGACTCTTCAAAATCAGGAAGAGAGGAAGAAAAATTATTTTTACTGTATTTTTAATAACTTCCATTATTATTTTTTGTGATAAAGGATAAAAATAGAGAAAAAACAAAATTTTAATCCCCTTGAGGACTTCTGATGCCTTAAAAAGGCTCAGAATAGCAAGAAAACAAGTCTAAAAACCTTAAAAAGCGTACAAATAGACTGAAAGTAGTGGAAATAAGCTAAAAAATTGTCTACAATAGGTCAAAAGCCAGGCCAAGACCCTAAAATGTCAAGGTGACTCTATGATGTAGCTTCAACATGATAATAAAAACCCTATAACTCTGAGTGTGACACAAAAATAATTCTGATAAATTAATGATAAGATGGTTAAAAGGGATATACTTGTGATTTTGGTAATGGTGAGTATTACTGATAGCCCTGGGTGTAGTGTCTACCTGTTGGTATGCAATAAGAAACCATAAAATAATTAAATATTATAATTATACCTGTTATATTATAAGGTTACCACTTTTTTAATAAGATATACCATGTAAGAATACTAGAAGAAGACAATTAATTTTCCTTTTGGTAAGGAAAAGGCTCCTTTTATTTTGTTGTGGGATAGTGGGAGGTTGCTTACCTCTGAGAACAACTGAAGAGTGAAATTTCTCATTATTTTGAGCTTTTTTTGTGGCTCTATACACTCAATACAGACTGGTATTGGGTGGAAATGTGGTTTTAGAACCACAAGCTGTCAATTATACCCTATACAGTGTGAATGATTTAGCCAATGGAGCTTACAGTGGTGTTCTGGAGATTTGGACATGTCAGAAACTGTACAGAACTTTCCTATATGACTCTTATTTGTCAGTTTGTGGGAAATTAAAGAAGAAATAGAATTCAATTCAAGTGATTAGCTGTGAGTTCAATTATATGTACAGCTGTTCCAAAGTAAGATCCCATACTGGCTATTGTGGGATTACAATCTTAAATCCTGAATATCTTTGTCAGTTTTCACAAGAGAGAGCTCAAAAGTGGATCATTTTGTAGCGCTTGATGAGTTTCACACAACTCTTACTCATTTGGTATAGCTAGTATTCAATATGGCAAAGCTATACCAATTCTAAATTCCATCATCAATCTTTGGATTTTGCAAATCCTTTATTGAGCTTGTTTTATCAATAAAATTTGTTCTGGATGGGCTATTAGGAAATCAATGACACCATCATAAAGCCTTCATTTTTCTCTTTCCAAAGGGACCCCACTTGAGGTATCTCACACTGAAACTGTAGAAGTTATATGAGAGGTGAATGTTTTCTTCACCCTTATTTGTCTTATTTTTGGCCATAACTTCTGTAGTTTTGATGCTTGTATCATGAGATAGCCTTGACTGAGGGCCTTAATCTTTACACCCATTTTATGGGGTAATGTCTCTTTCTCTGGATTTATGATGAGAGGTGAAAATGAAGGTTTATGCTCAGTTCTTTCTCTGAGAAAGAATAACTTTTTTGTTCTTTGTCTTATGTTTATGGGTCTTGAGTATTTCGAAAGAGGATGCTTTCCTCTTTTTTTGATATCATTTCTGAGATATTTTGGCTTATTTCCATTGTTGGTGAAAGTTTGCTCTACCATTGGTTTATGGTATTTTGGCTGTCATGCTTCTCTGGTTCTGAGTCACAGGCTGACAATTTCCTACAAGCTTCTCAGAAAAATAAAGTATTTAATATCTAATGAAGAAGCAAATTCTCCCACAAATTCTTTTCCTTCTTTCATTTCAGCAATTTTGGAAATTAAGCTTGGATTTAAGAGAATAGGAAGTCATTGATTTAAATGTTTCACCAAAAACAAACTACTTATAATTGATTTAACAATTCAATACAAACTGGGTAATCTCTTAATGTTAGAAAATTCAGATTGTGCTTATGGTTTGATGAATAATTTCTTTTTTCTTTGAAATTAATCTCATTAAATGGAGATTCTTGGAACAATTACTTTTGATTCAGAATGGGGAAATAAAAAAGGCTAGTTCCAGATGGGTGGGATATGTTTTTAAATGGCTAGAAATTTATTTTTTAATATATCATATTTGACTAAAAATCCTGTTATTTTGTTCTATATAATATTTCTGAGGCTTATTTTAAATTTCCTTGTCATTAATATTTAATTTTGATACATATTTAATATCTTTTGGGAATTCATAAAATCAATCTCCTTTAAAGAAAGGAGTTAACTGAGAATCCTGAAGAGTTTTTTTTATTATATTTACCTTTATTCTTGAATAATTTACTTATTGTATGATTAATAAGCTTATAATTCTCCTTCATATTAATCAAATGGTTATTATCATACAAAATGTAATTTGTCCAAAAGGCAACCTTCTTTGAATGTACTACCAAATAGCTGGAAGTAGTAGATATACCCATTAATGGATATAAGTCAATGGAAACTATTCATATTCAAACTGACAATTCTCAGAGTATTTAAAAAACCCAATAAATTCCCTAATAACTTTTAATAATTCCTTTTTTTATGGGATCTTCTGTCTCTTCTCAGAAGTTTCATCCAAAATTATAATGGGATTATTAATCTCAAGGAAATTTGGAGTTGAATTCTCAAACGTATTCCCAATGAGAACTCCCCCACTTAAGTTTGACAAGTGAAAAAAACAATTATGAGTAAATTATCCTTCTAATTCAAGAAACTCATAATGAGTCAATGATCAATAATATTATTCAAAAAACCATGAAAGTAGTTTTTTTTATTTTATAAAATGGAATTATCCCGAAGATTATTTGAGAAAAGGATGGTATTATTGATATATTTATTGAAAATTGATCTAAAAAATGATTTTAATTTGTTTCAAATGAGCTTATACTAATAATATCATTATGAGATCAATTGATAAATAAAGCTAAGAAATTATAAGATTATATTTCCCAGGATAAAATTATTTTGGAAAAATTTCAAATGGTATAGTTTATCATTATGAATATATAAATTAGGATTGAAGAAAAACATCAAACTAAAATGATCCTGATTGATTATATATTATAATTGGAAAATGATGATTATGATTTTGAATAAGAAAGGAAAATAAGTAATTTTTATTTCTAATAAAAGGATAAATTATGAAGCCAAATTTTTTATCAATATCTTTTTTTCAAAAACTAACTCTGAAGGGCACAAAATTTTCATGTTTTTCCTTTACAATAAATAAAAAGATGAAAATAACAACAAAATTTGAATGTAGCTAAGTATTTGTTTAAATTTATTGAATTTACTTGAAAAAGATTGGAAATTTGGGTGAAACATAAAAGAATAAAATTAAAAGCAATGATAATTTAAGATTTCTGTTTCTTTATTTGATGGAATTCAAATTTCATTTTGACTTCCCCCAAAAAACAAAATTCATATATCTTTTTTGTAACTCTTCAACATTCAAGAAGTTGAAGTTCAAATTCCAAAACTTCAACTAAGCTTAAATTTTTAAAGGTACTCTCTTTCACAAAAAATGCCAATTTTTTTTAAATTTTATATTAGAATTGGTAGTTTTAGTAATTGAAAAACTTCATATTTAAGTAAAATCTTTTAAAAGTAAAAAGGAGTTTTCCAATTCATAATTATTCTCAAACTTTTCTTCTTAAGAGTAAAATTACTCTTTTTTGATTGCTTTAAGATAAATTTGATTCAAATAATTCAAAATTATTGAAATTATCAAATTACTCACCTCATTGATAAGTATATATTTCCCACATTTCCTTCATTATTTCATCACTATCACTTAGATGATATCAAGTAAGAATAACCTGTTTTATATTAAATAATTCTTATTATTCTTATTAATTTTAATATTTGCCAAAAATAAACTGGAAAATGTATGACAAACCTGGGTTTATGCAACATAAAAATATATTGATTCAGAATTAATCTATTTTTTGATTGAATATCAAGGTTATGTAATATTTATTTCAAATTATGATTAATTTATTTCATATCATGACTAATTGATTCCATATGGTGGGGAATTGATTTCCAGTGATGAGCAATTAACTCTACATGATGAGAATTTTCTTTCACATTATGTGGACTTAATTTAAACCAGGGGTAATTTTAAGATAGAATTTGGTTTATTTTATATTACATTTTGTTTTACTTTGAAGAAAGCAAGTTTTAATATTCAATCAACCTACTTTATCAAAGATTTTCCATTTTACTTCAGATAAACATTTCAATTGATAGAAATCACTAGCTTTATTCAAAAAGAAACCAGGTTAGTGTAGCTTGATATCACATATGTTATTGTGATGCAATAATTCACACAGTGATCCTTATTGAGGTAATTATATTTCTGAAAATCATAAGCTAAAAGTAGTAAAAAATGGGTTTTCAAAGAAATAGAAACTCTACTTTTTGGTATACACCCTTTTTTCACTAAGCTTATTCAGTAACGCCAGAAGCAATTATAGTTTTGAAATTTTTTCAAAAATGGTATTTATTAATTGTTCATAGTGGCTCTTGGGAATTAAGACTGGCCTGAAACTCATTTAATAAAGACCTACTTGTAGCAACTAAAATTAAATATAGGGAGAAGAGATATATTTATTTAATATGTATGTATTGAAAACTCAACTCAGAAGGGAAATCTTATCGAAATATTCCAACCAATTAGATAATTAAATCGCCGTTCTAACCTTCCCAGAAGGAATAAGGTAAGGAGAAAAAATATGACTGCTAATATCCACTAAAAATCTGCAGGAAAGCTGAGAGAAAGGTGCCAATTACTAACTTAGAAATTTCTGTCTTTACTATTAAAAGATTTAATGAAGTAAATTATAATATAAATACTGTTAATTAATGATCTGGGGGAAAATTGTGAGCCCTGAGGAATATTTTACATTGCCAAAGGACTCACAAATTTCTTCACTGAAAATTATAAATTATTAGCTCAAAATTGTATTTTAATATCATAAAATTCATCTGAATTCTCAAGTAATAAATATATAAGCAAATTTTATCACACCATTTGATTATCCATCAAATTTCATCTAGGGTCATACCATAGGGTATTATACCATAAACTCAATATTTTGGCCTACAAAGACCAAAATAGAATTTTTAAGGATTTTTTCTTTTAATTGAGCTTTATTAAGGTTAAAATGAAATAAAGTTACACCATGTATAACTTAAACTACCAAAAAAGTGGTAATATTAATTTCTGGCGTGTAGGTTTAAAGTTAGCCTTAGATTTACCATAAAGGTGGTGAATCTTGTGAGCTCTTTTTCCACACTAATCTAAAAATACCATGGTATAGCTTTGAATAAATAAAAAGGGAAGAACCCCACAAAAAAGTGGGAAAAGGGATTCTGGAAAAAGTGAAAGGGTACCCAAATTTTTGTGTTTCAAATGAGGGTTTAGCTTTATTAGAAGTTAAAAGCTCATAAATAAGCTGAAATTGGATTTCACCCAAGCTGATTGTAGTTTAAATTAAGATCTGAACTTAAGAAAATAAGAAGGTGTAAGATTTGAGTAAAAACTCAAATTATCCTTGTAAGTAAACCCTTTTTGTTTACTTATGGATTTTCATTCAATATCATTATATAACAGTTTACCTTCCAAAAGTTAATAAAACCAGTTTTCAAGTGCTCATATTTTGAATTTCAGAAGTTTCACTGATAGTTAAAATAACTTTATTTCTTCATTATTTTGAAAATTACATTCAAATCAGCTCATAGGTAAAACCCTTTTATTTACTTATGAAATTATTCCAAATTCTCAATATTTGTAGTTGAAGTAAAAATTCAAATACAAAACATTTAGGGCTGTTTGAAATTATACTGTATAAATCTTTCTCATTGTGAAAAATTGGGCAGAATTCCAAAATAGCACGGATTCTTGAGAAATAGTATTATAACTCTAAAATAAATGGACTCAAAAAATTAAATTAAGCTTAGATAAGAAATAAAAATGTTTATCAAAAATTATTTATAAGCTTGTTTTGTCACAGAAATGTTTCATGGCTTTGTAACCCTTGATAATACCACTACATCCTTGTTGAAAGATTACAATTAGTGTTTAAGCTCTATATTAAGCATATTGAGAGAATTCTGGACGTGCAAATCATTATTAGTACTATTGATAAATTCTGGATACTTTATTTAGTAAAAAAAGACCCCCAACGCTTTCAAGATTCCCCAGAATTCAACCCAGCTTTATATAATATAATAGATTAAATAGATATTTATAATAATAATATTTATATATTTCTTTTATTGTAATCAGATAAAGCTAATATTGTATTTTTCTCAAAAAATAAAAATATCTCATTACAAATTGATAAATTCATTCATATTATAAAATTTGTGTTTCTTTTCAATCAAATCCACTCTTATTTATACTTATGAAGGCTTCACTTATTAATATCTTTAGAACACTTTTTTTATGTATTTTTTCAATAATAATAGTTTTTTCTTAACCAGTAGGTATTTTTCTATTATTATTCTTCATTAAGTTTTATAATATTGTAGTTATTTATTTATAAATAGCTTATTTCAATGTGATTTTACCTCTGGTAGAATATTTTTACTATTATTATTTCTATATTGGCAATAAATAACATTTATAGTTCATAATAAAAGATATTGGTAATATTATTATTATTAGATAACTATATAATTATTGTTTTATATAATTATATATTATTTCAAATTTCATTGTGAGAAATTTATTTATTTATTTATTAATTTATATATTGAATACTTAATATTATTAGATTGATTTGATGCTTAAAAATAAGAACAGACATAGCACAATAATTAAATTGAGATTAATTCAACTATTCATTTAATAGTCAAATATTACAAAACTCCCTGAAGGGTGAAGGAGAGGAAAGTATATTTTATTAATTGAGAGCTCTATTCCTTCAGGTTGGGAGCTAATCTGGTTAAATCTAGGTGGTTATATTGGTAACCTTCTGGAATGGTATACCTAGCCCTTTAATATATACTGACTACATTTAATGAAATTATATTAATTTATTTGTGGGTTGTTACATTAAATAGGTTTGCTTCTTGAATCTTGAAATTAATTATCAATTACAATAAATTTTAAAAAAGTGATAGTATTCTCCTTGGGTCTACCATACTGGATACTCTTTCTTCTTGATTAAGTGCATTTCCTTTGAGGGTATGAGTTTAATCTCAGGGAAATTTAATTTAATGCTTTAGGAGACTTATTTATTAAGGTTAAAACTTTAAGTTTTGACCCCAGAAATGGACCCAGTGAAAAATTTGATACATTTTGACAGCTTGGGGATCTTGGCCAATGAAGGTGGCTAAGCTCCCCTTTGATGGTGAATCCACTGAAGCTCTTGAGGCCTTTAAGGTAATCCCAGCTTCTTCCTGTGATTTTGGGTCTCTTGCAAGAGTTTTGTCACTCAGGCAATTTGGGTCAAAATTTTGGTGTTGAAACAACCCATAGCCCTTTGAGGATGGACTGACCAATTTGAGGTGGGCAGGACCTTTGGAGTGATTCCTTTCCCAAAAGGAAGGAAGCACCTATTTATCACTGAGCAAGAGTTACAGTGCACTTGTTCATACATTGGCGCATAAGTGCACCAAAATCCCAAATAGCGTATAGGGACATTTTGGCTGATCAGACTTCCCAAAAGGGGCAAAAGCCAAATGTACTCTGATACCTGGCAAGGTTTGAAGGCCTTGAAATTCCAGTGGGGGGAAATAAGGAGTTTTTCACTGATGGCCAGGGTATTTGAAACATTATTCTTGTATTTACACCATTGGTATTAAATAATAGTATCACAAAGATTAAACTGATTTAATGAGTTTTCATTTGTTTCAATGGCCATGGTTTTAAAGCCATTTTACTTTGCTAATGATGGAGTTCTGATTTATGATAAACCCTTGATACAAAAAGAATCTCAAGCTTGGTTTTCATAAAAATGAATTTTATTATTTTTGGATTCTCAGGGAAAATAAAATGACCTTAAGTACATGGAAGACCAGATCTTGTGTTTGTTTTCACTTTGTTGAGATGCATTTTAGGTGGGAAATGTTGATGAAATGAGTGGCACAGATTGAAAATTCCAGGTTATATCTATGTATATATTTAGATAATATCATGATCCAAATTTTTAAACACATGTTTTTTCTTATTAACAGTATTTGGTTTCAATATGGAATCCCTTGAGCTAGTTTTTGCAGTTGACCATCAAAAATTGAAAACTGAATAAAGTACCTTGATTTTTAGTTAAACGACCAAGGAATTGATGATTAGAAATCCCAGCTATTTCATGTGGTCTCTTGTGGCCAAATCCCATATTATTTCAAGGTGGGAATTTGTAACATATCCAAAAGCGTGAAAGAAAAATTTCTCCAAAAGAGTTAAAAAGACAATATGAAGTATTGTAGGTATATTATCACTGGCTCCATATAAATCTTTGTAGAAATATTTTGACTAGTTCCCCATGAGTCCCATATTCCCATTAATAAAAATAATATTATCCTGCAAAAATTTACCAGATATAACGCTTGGTTGTTGTACTTGAATGAAAAAACTATACTTCAAATATTTAAGCGTTCTCAGAAAAATTACATGTGTATTTCAACTTTTATGTCTTTTTTTGGATTTTTCTCACTTATCAATTCATTTTTTCACAGAAACTATGTTGTGAAACATAGCTTAAATGGATGAAGCTATCTTATTGGATTACATTGGCTCTTTTCAAAATTTGCATATTCTCTCAAGATTTTTGAAATCCAATTATACAAATTTGATATTCTATTTTTTTAACATCAATCCCTATGGCAGGCTCAAGTTGTTTACATTCTCCAAAGGGTGAACAAAATATTTAAATCAATTCATTTACAAAATATTTGAATCAACAATCAAATTTTATAACACTGGGTCAGAATATATTAATTATCTTCCACTTTATATCAATAATAGTTGCTTTTTTTCAAAAGAAAAAAACTTCTAAGAAGTATTAAAGATTTTCGATTCTCTATTTTTCTTGAATGAAGAGAAGTGAGCTAATGTATTTTCATTAAAAAGGCTTTGTTTCTTTTTCATTAGTTAAAACAATATCTAAGTTCACAATTTCTTGAATCTGGTCTTCTTCTCATTGTATCTCTACATCAAGATCTTATTGATTTCCAAGTCAAGTTATTTAAAACAACTTAGCTTCAAAATTCTTAATTGAAACTTTTGCTTGTTGAGTAAATTCATAAGATTAAGAAGTAAATTAAGCAAAAGCTATAGATAAACAATTTTACTCAAGGAAAACTTCTCATTTATGGATTTACAAAGGCCTATGAAAAAGACATACCATGGCGTCTGGTGTTGATATTTTTCTACGGGAAAGTTCATTCATAGTGTTGGTTTTCTTGCTGAGGAATCCAAAAGTAGTCTAATTCTTTCTGTCCTTCCCTTGGCTATCTATTACACTTAAAACAGAAACATTGGCGCAAATATTTAAAAGAAACAAATGACACCACAATATATGAAGCCTTTCAATAAACAAAGCCAAAAAGAAATGACAACATTCCCCCACTCAAAATAGAACGGAAAACAGTAATGGATAAAGAAGAAAAAGTTAAGACTCTTTTTGAGAGAATATGAGTATTAGAAACACTATATTACTTCTTAGACATAACAAATAAAACTCTCTTCCAAGCCCCTGAGTTTTCCCCTATCACACCCCAAGAAATGAAAAATACCTTTAACAATCTGAAAAGAAATAAAGCACCAGGGGCAGATAATATACCAAATGGACTATTCAGCTTAGTGTCTCTATCCCTAAAAAGATACTTGCAATATTATTCAATAATATTTTAGCTGAATCAATTTTCCCAACAGAGTGGAAGACAGCCAAAAAACTCAATAATCAGGAAGCCAGGGAAAGATGACTATTCCCTCCCAAATTATTATTGATCGACTTCTTTACTAAACACGAAAATTAAATCATTAGAAGTTATTTTTGAAGAAAGGTTAACTAACTTGGAATAGACTAACAAAATATTAGCAGAAGGCCATTTTAGAGGAAGGAAAAATATTGGTAATGAAGAAAACTTGCTTTGATTAATAGCTTGGATCAAGGAGAAATGGTCAGAAGGTAAAATAGTGGTGGCTCTTTTTCTTTAAATAAAGTCCTAATTCCCTTTAGTTCATGAAAAAAATACTAACACATTCCTTACAGAAAATGAACTTCCCCCAATACCTCCAACAAATAATCAGTAACTTTTTCTAAAATATAGTCGTAAAACTAAAGAAAATTATATTTCAATAAATTAATAAAAACAAGTGGTAAGAGATAAATAAAAGACAATTAATCAATTTGAGTCAGAAATAGAGTGCTAATTTACACGTGCATAATGGAATAATGAGTACTCAATTGAAAGAATCAGTATTTAGTAGAGATAGAAGATATGAGAAACTTGTCTAACGTTAATGGGAAAGTGGAGTTATGAAGATAAATAAAGATAGTATGATAATTTAAATAAGTTAATGATTCTAGTAGAGAAAAAATATTAACATAGAATTAAGAATGTTTTGTCTGAAAGAAGAAAGGATAATTGACATAAGGAATAGGATTAAGTAGTGGTGAGTGAAAGAGAGAGAGTATGTGTGAGTGAGTGAAGTAAGAGAAAGTTGTGCGAAAAAAGGGGATAACCGGGAGCAGTGGTTTTTATTGTAGTTGAAGGTTGATTTAAGCTTTTAGTTTAAGAATCACTTGTTGGTGAAATCAGATGATGGAGGTTGACGAAAGTGGTTAGTTTAAGAATTTCTGGGTGGTGAAATTGGACGATGGAGTATGATGTAAGTGGTTAGGTTAAGAATATTTGGATCGGGTTGTTTTGTGGAAGGTTCTAGTGTGTTGTTGAAATCAACAGCCTCCTTTTTAAAGAACAGTAGAGGTTTATTAATGAATTTGATCTTATCAAAATTTATTTTCTTATGGATTTAGTAAGGAAAGCTGCTGCCATGAGGTGAGTAGAGACATAGAAGAAGTCTAGCTTGTGTTTTTTGATTATATCACGGATGAAATGGAATTTTATGTCCATATGTTTGGTTTTGAAGCCATTGTGGTTGATATTGGAATGAGCCAGGTTGATGGCACCTTTATTGTTTTTTTAGAGTGTTGGGATATTTCCTGGGACTTCTATGCTAATTTTTTCTAGTAGTTGTTGGAACCATAGTATTTCTTTTGAGGCATTGGTAAGGGATCTTTATTCAGCTTCTGTAGTTGAGTGTGATAGGTTTTTTTGTTTCTTTTTTCTCAAAGATATAAGTTCATGGTTTAAGAAAAGCTTATAGCCTCCTACCAATCTTCTGTCTATTGAAAAATTACCCCAGTCGGCATCAGCAGAGGTGATAATGTTGCTTTTTACCTTTTTATAGTAATTGAGAGTTGTTTTTCTAGTGTGATATAAGTAGAGAAGAGCTTTCAGACTGGCTAAGCAGTGGTTGAGGCTGAGATGTTCTAGAAATTTTAAATGTGATGTCTGGTGTAGTGTTTATGCTCATGTAGTTAAGTGCACCTATTATACTCCTTTAGTTCAGTCCCAACTCTTCAAAAGCACTTACTTCATCTTTGGAGGCTTTCGTTAGTTGCAGGCCTGGCTTGAGAGGGGTGTTAGCTGGAGCTAGGTTTATAATGTTGAAATTTTCGGAAATATTTTCTATGTAGTGTTCTTGAGAGAGAG
Source organism: Austropuccinia psidii (assembly GCA_023105745.1). Taxonomy (NCBI): domain Eukaryota; kingdom Fungi; phylum Basidiomycota; class Pucciniomycetes; order Pucciniales; family Sphaerophragmiaceae; genus Austropuccinia; species Austropuccinia psidii. The sequence continues at coordinate 27,850,258 of JALGQZ010000004.1, read as the reverse complement.
AGAATCTGGCTTTGTTATGAAATATTTTTATTCCGAGTAGCAGATCTGCCTTACCTAGATCTTCAATGTCAAAATCTTTCTGTATTTCCTCTTTGAAGGGCTCTAGGTGGAGTCCAAAGAGTGCCAAGCTGTCTATATGTATATAAATTTAGATGAAGTAGGACCCATTTCTGTAGAAGACACATGAGTCCAACAAGGAACATACAAAGCCTACCAAGATCAGCCATTTCTCTAGATGGTTGTACCAGGCCAGTGGTGTCTTTTTTAGCTCATATATTTCCTTGTTGAGATGTGGAACCTTATTTTTCCAGATTTTGACTCCCTCAGGTATGGAAAGGCAGGTATTTTCAAGGGGAGCATTGAGGAAGGCGCTTTTCATGTCCATTTGGTGGAATTGGTAATTTTTGACTGCATAATTAGAAATTAGTGCTTGTAGTGAGCTGACTTTACCAGTTGGGGAGAATGTTTTTAAGTAGTCTAACCCTTGTGTGCATAGTCTTGCTTTGTTCTTGATGATATTTTTTTGGTTGTCTTTTTTGATTTTGAAAACCCAAGTGCAGGTGATGGGATGATCTTTGGTTTTCGTGTCTCTGATCATCCAGACTTTTAATTTCTCCATGATTTCTAGTTCTTTAGAAATTTCTTTCTCCCATTCCTCAAAATGGCTGCTATTGATGGCGTGTTAGTAATTATTTGGTACTGTTACCTCAATGGTTTGGTGTGCTCTTCTTCTTTAGGGTAGTATATTATCTGAAGATATGTTTCCAGATATCAAAGCTTGGTGTCTTGGGCTGATTAACCTGATCCTTTTAGGGGATTGTTTTTCCAGATCATTGTGGAATTTTTCCTCAAATACACTACAGATTTCATCTTCATCAGTAGAGGTTTTGTTAGTATTGGAGTTGGTTAGGTTCAGAATGGGGTTTAGATGTTGTTCTTGTGTGTTATTTAAAGTAAGAGATGGAGTGAGAGCAGGAAAACAGGTTTCATCAAACTTAACATGCCTGCTGATAACCACCTGTCTGGCCTTAATCCTCAAAATTCTGTAAGCTTAGGAATGATTTTTTATACCCTAAAATTATTCATTCCCATGTGATGGAATTGAATTTTTACTGTTTCTTGGTTGGGGGAATTTTTATCCATGCTTTACATCCAAAGATTCTTAGGTTTGCCACTGGTGGTTTAGTGCTAACCCATCTTTTGTATGGTGAGGAGTGTTTCTTTTGGAGCTTCATTGATAAGGAAAGTTGTGGTAAACATTGCTTCAGCCCAGAAGTGATCAGTCAGTCTTGCCTGTTGAAGCAGACATCTAGCTTTTTACAAAATTGACCTGTTACCCCTCTCTGCAAACCCATTGTGTTCTGGTGGATAAGGGGGGCTGATAAAGTATTTGAATCCCTCTTCTTCAAAAAGTTTTTTGAATAAGTTATTGAAAAATCACCACCTCCATCAGACATTTTTTTTACAATTTTTTACCCTGGAGGTTCTCTGTTCAATTTTTGTATCTTTTGGAAGCAGAAAAGTATTTTCTTTTTGCCTTAAGAACTTGGTTGTGGTGTATCCTGTGAATTGATCAATTAGTATTGGGAAATATCTTGCACCAGATAAGGATGGGGTATGCATAGGTCCACATAGGTCCATGTGAAGAACTTCAAGAGTGTGAGCCTGTGAGGTACGTGTGACATACCCATAAGGCCACAAATAACATTATACACAGTTGATTTAGTCTGGAACAGACTTATCAACTGAATTTAAAATAAAGAATAACATAAAATAAGTGTAAATTTTTTTGGATAAACAAAGTTATAGTTATTATGTCATTTTTGGATTCTACTCCAAAAATAACCTAGGGTAGACCCATAGGGTGTTATACCCAAAAATGAATATTTCTTAATTTATTAGAAGATTTAAGAATCTTAAATTACAATTGCAATTTTTTTAACATTTTTTTAAAATTGTTAAATTGAAGCTTGAATGAGCTTAAATCTAAAGTGGCATAGAGTTAATGCAAACATACCAAAATTTTAGTTAAAAGTAAGGTGTTGTGTATCTTTACTGAATTGGCTAAGTATTTTCCATACAGAATGTAAATCTTACGTGAGCTCAATTTAAAGGTGTTTAAGGCCATTGTATGGCTTTAAATAAATAATAGGGCCCACACAAAAAGGTGGGACAAAGGAGAAAGACCAAACAGAGCTGGGGTACCCAGCTTTTTGGGTCTGAAAGGATTCAATTAAGGTTGTACACCTGTATTGGAGGATTTCCAACCTTATTCAAATTTGACAATTAGACATTGATCCAATATTAAAGTTCAAACGGCTTTTATCCTGATTTGGACAGGAATTTCAAGCTGCCAAAGGGTAAATCCCAATATGCACACTTGACATCAAGGTTTTAAGAACTGTAAAAGCTTAAATAAGATTAAAATTTTAAAGCTATCAGCATTAAAACATTAGCAAAAGTTATGTTTTTGTGTGTATTGCTATTTTACATGGAAAAATAGCAATAACTTCATGAATTCATTAAAAATCTAATTCTTAATGGATTTGCTTGAAATTCTCACACAGCTTACAAACTAATGTTATCTGGGTATAAATCAAATTTTAAGTATCTTTTATAAGCAGGTTTTATTGGTAATTATACTGGAAATTTACTCTTTTAATTATACTTAAAGAAAATTAAGATTTCTTTGAAAATTGATTAAAAATTGAGCTTGAGAGTTTTTTTTCTTAAAACTCTATCTTTAAGTTTTCCATGTGGAAAAATTTAATATAAATAAGCCCAATTTATATTAAAACTTAAAGTAATTAATCCAAAAGAGGATTAAAGCTACTTGGATTTAAGAATAACACTGGTAACTTTAAATTGGAATTGAAAATAAGTTACCTTAAGTTAAGAGCCTTATTTTTAAGTATTGTTTTGCAGTTTTGACCTGAGAACGCCCTCTATATCCATTATTAATTGTGAGATCTTCTCTGTAGAAATAAACAGAGTCTATTGATCACTGTTTTTGTCTATCATTCATCATCATTCCAATTATATCAGACATATAAACAGGTAAAGTTTTATTGAATAGAAAATTTTATTATTGAAGTAATTCTTAAGTTATTTTATTCTTTATTGAATTCAAATTTAAAGAGTTGAAACCATAGAGCTCAGATTATTGTTTTAATAACCAATAATATATTTTATTATATAAAATTATTCTCTTAAATATCTTTCAAAATCCACAAATTCCTCTTCAAAACTCTTTAATCATATCTTTTATTATAGAAAGCTGTTTTATCTTTTAAATATTGGTTTTTGGAATTCTTTTAACTTATAATAATTATTTAATATAATAACTGCTGTTGTTTGACTTGTTGCATTAAATAAATATTAGAAGTAAGTTTTCTTTAAAGCTCTATATTTTTTATCTAGTATTAGTTTTTTTTATAGAATTTTTCTATAAGAAATATCTCTACACAGTTTTTGTGATAATTCCTTTTAAAAATAATATTCTTATATTACTTAAAAGCAGATAAATATTAATATTTGCCACATGTAATTGTCTCATTAAGAGCTTTACACTTCTTATTGTTATAACTGTCAGTGACTATAACAATAATAGAATAATTATCATTTATTATAATAATTAATAATTTTTTTATTATTAAATTATTTAATAATGATTAAATTTCTTTTTTTAAACATATAATTATCTGAATAATTATATTAATTTGTTTTTATAATATTCAATTATACTATATTTTCTACTGAGGACAGTCACAGTACTCTTGATAATTGTTACTATTATCAAAAGTTTCATAGGCAACCCTTACAAAGAGCATGCAAGGTAGGTTGAGATGAGTGGAAGAAAGGAAGACCAGTCAGCTTACCCTCAAAACACTCATTGCAGCCCTTCCTTGCATCTGAGTAGGTTGGTATTACTGTCTTTGTTTCTTTGTTGTTGAGGTGGCCCAACCTTTGATGCCATAGGTGATCCCTTGCTGTTGAGAGACATCTTGGGCCAAGTTTTACCCTTGTTTCCAGAACCTTGCTTTTAATTTGGAATGTGAAAATGGTTTCATTATTTCATTCAAGAATAAATTCAAATTTCCACTTAAGGACTTTATGGTTATTTGAGAAGCAATCTGAGACAATGAAACAAGATGAGTGTTGACTTTTGGTACATAGGGGGAGTTTTTTAGGGTCCAGAATTTCCCATTTCATTCCATAATTCTGGCAGTCCCCTTTCTGATGTCCATAAGGGATGAGGAATCATAGCACGTATAGATGGTAGAGTCACTTATTTTAATGAGTGAAGAAAAGCATATTTTTGCATTGAACATTTGATAAGAGGCACCTGTATCTAGAACTATGTTCAAAATATTATTTTGGGGTTTGTACTCATCTACAGTCAGCAGAGCTTGGGAAAAGGTATAGTTTGTTTTTGCTTATTTCTTATATATGTCAGGATAATTTTCAGAATTAAATTCCCAGCATTTTTTAGGTGGATGGTTTGCTGAGGGATTGTGTCTACCATTGCTGCAGTAGTGAATGGTTTTTGATCTGAATGCTTCTCTGTTTGAAGCCATCCTACTGGCCATATTGATTTTGTTAGATATTTTCAAACCATTTTCTTTTAGGGACACAATATGTAGGATATTTACAATTGCATCAGGATTCCCTTGGGTTTTGGTATTGAGAGTTATCTTTTCTATTAGACTATTGAGCTCATCTGGTAGTTTGGTGAAGATAGTGAATGCAAGTGTTTTTGTACCAACTTCAATTCCCACAGTGTTCTATTTTGTTCAGACTCTTTCTAAGTTCAAAGATGAAGGATCATAGATTACCATTGTAGGTGAGATTGGAGAACCTACTACAGACTCTTGCCTGGCTATTGAAAGTGGATTTTGTGAAGCAATTGGTTAGTTTATTCCATAAGAGGTAAGCATTTTCCATTTCCTAATCGCCAAAAACAATCTCAGAAAATGTGCTAGAGTCAAGACTGTTGGTGATGATGTTGCAAACTTCAATTTTGAAATAGATTACTTCATTATTGGAAGCTGAGGGTCAAGTATCTGCGGATAACAAGGGTACAGTTTCCTCGACACAGTGGATGTATATTTTATTTTGCCATAGTAGGCTGATAGTCCATCTCCCCGATTCTGGGAAGTTTTTTTCAGTCAGAAGGGGAAGAGGTTGTTTATTTTCAGTATCTGTATCATTAGCCATGATGAGAGTAGTATTACTTTTCCTTTGTCAGGGTGAAAGATATTGAGAGTGTAAATATGTTAAAACATAGGTGTAAAACTAAAGAAACGTATATTTCAGTAAATGAATAAAAATAAACAGTAAGAGATAACTAAGGAGATTAGTACCTAAATTACAAGTAATCAATATTAATTAGAAATAGAGGGCTAAGATACACATGAATAATGGAATAAAGAGTACTAAATGGAAATAATCAGTAATTATTGGAGATACAAGATATGAGAAACTTGTCTCACATTAATGGAAAGTGGAGTTATGAATATAAATAAAGATAGTATGATAATTTAGATAAGTAAAGTATTTTATTAGAGAAAAAAGATTGAAATAGAAGTAAGAATGTTTTTTTGAGAGAAGCAAGAATAATTGCAATAAGGAAGAGTATTAAGTAGTGGTTATTTAAGCAAGAGAAATTTCTTTAAAAAAAGGGGGTAACATAGAGTAGTGGTTTTCATCATAGTTGAAGGTTGACGTAAGTGGTTAGGTTAAGAATAGTTTTATCAGTTTTTTTCGTGGAAGGTTCTGGACAGTTGTGGAAATCAACAACTGTCTGCAAAAGCAACACACATCCGTCACTTTAAACTACTACTCATCACCCATCTTCAGAATAGAACAAGGATTGCCACAGGGCTCCCCACTTTAGGTGAAATTTCACATCCTATATAACACTGAACTACTTACCCCATTTTTTAACTTAACAGTGAACACAACAGAACTAGGATATATTTTACAATGATGTTGTACAACTTATAACCCACAAACATCTACCCAACTGTATGATGAAAATACATGAAGCAGGCAAGAAAGCACTCAGGTGGGGGGAATCACATGGTGCTATTTTTGATAAAAAGAAAGCCCATTTCATGATATTCACTCACTTTCAAATCACAAAACCATCTCTCTTTTTGGAAAAGAGTGCTTATACCCAGTACCTTCAACAACATGGTTAGGGATAACAATTGACAGTAAACTGATGTTTGGTGAACACATCAGCCAAATCAAAGCAAAAGATTAAGCCACAATAACACAACTGAAATCAATAGGAAACACAAGAAGAGGAATAAAAGCACCACAAAGAAGACTGCTAATGGTCTCAATCTTAGCCTCAAGAATACTATATGAAAGCCCAATTTGGTGTACCAACCAAAACTGTGGAAAGACTAATAAAACTCTACTTTATCTAAATAATCAAGAAGCTAGGTTTATACTGGGGGTCTTCAAAACAACCCCAGTAAGCTATATCAACAAAAATAAAGGAACAATATCCTTAATAGAACATCTGAAGAAAAAACTAATCAAGTTTATAATATGAAAGATGACAATGTATTGACTTTCCTGGGATGAGTACCCATCCTTCTTTGTAAAACAATTCCAATGTCCCCACACTAGCCACAAAAATTCCATATATAACCCAATATTCAGAGATGAATTTTTAACTCCGCTTGCTAACCCAACAGATAAAATCATTTCTATCCACCCACAATACCCACCATGGACAAAACTACCTTTCCAAAACATACCAATTCCCAAAAAAAGCAAAGACGAACAAACTAATCATATTCAAAACTTAACTTTGAAATCAGAAGAAAAATTTACAACATGAATTTTCACAGATGGATCAGCAGAGTAAAAGGGAGGACTAGGGGCTGAAGCAACAACAGCCCATGGAAAATGGCAAAAAAGACACCACCTGGACCAGAAATGGCTGTGAGTATAGCAGAATTACAGAGTATGGGAATCTCACTAGCTATTTACATAATTGAAGAAATAAAAAACAACATCATAGGTACAGACATTTTCATCTTCACAGATAACACAGGCATCCTCCACCAACTCAGAAATCACTGGGCAGCGAAAACAGGACAAAAACTGTTATTAGAAATCACAGATAAGTGGAATTCTATCTCTAATCACTTTAATCTCTATCTAAATTGGTTCCCAGGACACCAAAACATAATAGGCAAGGAACGAGAAGACACTCCAGCTAGCCAAGCACAAATGAACAACAGAAATTCAGACCCTAAAATACGCATACCACTCCTATTCTCAACATTAAAAACACTGGCAATTCTAAAAAGACCCTTAAACATTATACCCATCCCAAAGCTAAAGGCAAATGATTACAAAACTCAAGCTCCTGAAATTATTCATCAACTCCTTTCAGAGCACTGCCCACTAAATGTTCATCTATATAAATTCAAGAGAAGTAACACACCAATTTGTGCTTGTTTTAACAAAGAAGAGACGACAATGAATCTCTTGTTAAAAGGTTTTCATTGAAAAGATCAGCGCAAGGAATTAAAAAAATAAACTTCTGAAAAACAAAATTAGAATAAACTATTTAGGCCTGGTTTATGATTTGTTTTTGACTCAAAATTTGAATTTATTTTGAAATTGATTTTAAATTTATTTAAAATAAATTTTGAAACCTTTGAAGCTTTATTCAAAACATATTGTAAGTTTACGATCTATAGTATCAAATTAAGTTTCTCACTTTCTGTCATCCATTATTGTGCAATAATTCCCAAATGTCTTATTATTTTAATTAGGCCCATTTGACTTTTATAGCTTTTTTACTTCTTCTTAGAATTCAAGAGCCATGGACAATCCAGATATATTTTATGTCATGACCAGCTTAACTTTAGCAATCAGTTTTCATATAACATGCTATGAGGAATCAAGGAATTGTCAGCGTCACTCACTACAACAAGAGAGAAGATTAAACCCATGGTATTATGTAGGGTTGTACAACAAAGCACAATTTGTTGGGCTATTTCAAATGGGACGTGAAGATTTCTTCATCCTGATTAATTTGTTATTGAATCATATACCCAATGCCTATCAGCATAATACACGTGTATTAACGATTGAGGAGAAGTTAGGGATTACATTTTATAGGTTGGTTCATGGCAGCTCTTATGAGACAGTTGGGAACATCTTTAATGTGGGTATCTCTACTGCTTATCAAGTGACCAAAGTGGGTTTTTATGCCATTAAGGTGTCATTGCATGATTCAACTATATTGTAAGCAATTCCAACTTGTAATAGCTTACATTATTTGAATATGACTAATTGAATTGTGCTTCAATAGGTTCCAAGGAATTGATGATGCACAAAAATGGCAAGAAATAGAGGAGAAATTCAGACAAAGGCAAGGAATCACCAATGTAATTGGGGCCATCAATGGCACCCACATTCCTATGATTCCCCCACCAAGTTATGAGTGGAATTCTAATGTCAATCGTAAAGCTTGGCATTCTATTGTGTTTCAGTGTATTTTTAATGCACAGGGAAACTTTTGCAATGTGAATGAGTAATATGAATTCACACATTTCCATTGTATTGATTCCTCTGAGTTATATAGGTATATGATGGCCTCCCTGGTTCAGTACACAACATTCAAGTGTTTAGAAAATCACAAATTAGGAAAGATCTAATCAACAGCATCCCACAATTTCCACCAAATTGTTTCCTCATTGGCAATTAAGGCTATTCAGGTCCCTTACCAATCCTCAGACCATTGCGGAACATAGCTGAGGAGGGTGCAGTGAGATTTAATCACATGAATTCATCTGCAAGGTGAGTCCTAAATGGTTATTCATATAACCAAACAAATTAATTCAGTATAATTTGAATAATGGTTTTAGAACAAGCATTTGGACATTTAAAAGATAGTTTTTGATGCTTTCTGTCACCTCAGGCAATTGTTCCCATACACACAGGCCAAATGGCGATTGCATGCATGATTTTGCATAATATTCTAAGTTACAATCATAGGAATTTCTTTAACACATGGAATAATCAAACAGTAACCAAGAATTAGTTAGGATGAAATATGGGAGCTTCTCACAAGTAATTACACATCAAATGAACTAATGCTTGTGAAACGACAGGTAATTGCAATGCAAAAGATAAAACGGCACATGAGTATATGACAATAAAGCTCAAGATAACGCGGCATACATAATATCAGTGGAGTAGACAAACTTTTCATTGAAAAAACCAAATAACAACATCTATTTTGAATTTTTTAAAATATTGGATCATGCTGCTGGGTTGCTTAACAATTTCAGCCTCATTGAAAGGGAATACAACAGTTTTGAAACATAAAAAGATCAATCAAATTTTGTTTGAAAAAATGTTAATACTAAAGTAAATACTTACCAATCTTGTAAGATTTTCTCAATCTCTTCCAGATCCTGCAAATACCTTTGTTTCAAGTGAGCCAGAATTGCATCTTTAGATTTTATTGCTTTGTTCAAATCTAAAATATCTTTTTTTTGTAAACTTGAATGAACTTTTTCATTTGTGAGATCCTTGAGCATATTGGTTTTCTCTTGAGTGAGGTATTCCATCTTCTCCTGAGGTGATTGCAGAAGTGGACCATTTGCTTCTAAGGGAGATTCTTCCAAAAGATGGGTGGCTCCATCTGGAGAGGGCACCATTATGAGTAATTTTTGCACAATTTCAGTATGATGCCTTCGCCCAATTTTTAGAAAGGGGGACTGGCAATTTATAAGATTAAACAGAAAGGAAAAATGTGCCACTTTCTTAATTAGAATTAAACAAGGCAGTTAAATGCCTCTTTAAATGCAGTCCATGGTTTAAAACTATTGATATTACAAAGCAAAATGACAGAGAAAATCACATGAGTACAGTTTTATAAAAGTTTAATTAAAACTTTTCCTTCATTTTTCTTTGTGTTGATCAAGATCCAATGGAAAAGAAGGGAAAAATTGCCGAGAAATTACAAAGCATATAATCCAAAGAAATTTATCTATTTGACCCATTTTCAACAATCCATATGTTTTTGGTTTATTTTTTTAAAAGGAATCTAAAATTTAGGATATCTTAAGAATGAAGGTTACACCTTTAGCCTGTGTTTGATCCTCTAGAAAGTTGATGCAGAGTTAGCTGATTAAAATTCAATTATTTAGTAATTTCACTTACCACTCCCTGATCCATTCTGAAAATGCACAGGTGGCTCATCCAAGGGAATTCCCATCATTTATAGATACATCTGATCATTTCTTCATTGATCTTCTGCTTGTATTTGTACTTCCTGTAATTTCCTTTCTTCTTCACACTCTCTCTGTAGCATTTCTCTTTCCTCATCTCTTGCTTGTTGAATTCTGTCTCATTCTTATGCTTGATCTTGTCCTTGTTGTAGGATCATCATTGATGGTGTCAACACTCCTTGCATATTTTAATTCATGTTATTCATGAATTTTTGGTCCCACCTTGTAGTTTCAAATGTGTTTGATGAGGTTTGACTCAATGAATTGCAGCGGCCTCTTCTTTAAGATTCCAGGAAATTCAGCAATGTATCTAATACCTCCCTTTCCTGAGTTTCAGTTCCTGGTTTGTAATCATTTCTGTCATTTTCCATTCTAATTATCATCTCATCATTTTCACTATTCCCATTTGTATTTCTATTGGCCAAATTTGTTTTGTCCACTTGAGCATTTGTCCCTTTGCCTCCTTGTTATATATCTTGTTGATTTGTTGAAACCCAAAATTCCCCCAATTCTAATCCAATTGCATTAATGCCTCAATTGTTTGTATTCAATAATCTCAATAAATTGCATGTCTATAGTAATCAAGTACATTTCAGTAGAGCTCCTTTCAAGCTTGGATTGTCACTTACTGAACTCCATTGTCATATGATGAGGTTGTAGCTCAACATATAAACCCCCACCTCCAGTTGCATCGCATGCATTCTTAATAATCTAAACAGTAACAAAAGTTAGTATTTATTATTGACAATAAATTACCACAACCCACCTAATACACAGAGATCAAAGCCTTATATCTCCTCTCAAGGGTATCAAAGGAGAGATTTTTTGCGTAGATCATAATTATTTTTTTGATTTTCAGGCCTCTTGAAAAAGCAACTCCAAGGTATAAACCCACTGGTGGTTGTGGCATTCATATTGAGGTAATTCATTTGCAATTCCCTCATCATTTCCAACAATTCTTTTGTACTGGCCTCATTCCAAAAAAAATGTGATTTACAATTCCTCTCTTGCTTATGTTGAGCTTGTTGATGTTCTGCTTTCTGTAACCTCTGTGCTTCTGCATTGACTGGATCATTGTTTCTTATCTGTCTTTTTGCTATTCAATCTTGCTCTAATTGCTGACAATGCAAGTGTTCTTCTTCATGGGTCCTCCTCTTTCATCTTTGAGTGCAAGTTTGCTTGGGTGTTTCTTCAACATTGGTTGGATTTTCCATTCTTCCACTTATGAGTTCACCAATTGTGTGTATCAGGTGACTTGAAGGCCCTTCTGGTACACTTTCCATGTAATGCCCAAGTGCCCTATGAATACGGTCATATGTTGACAATTGTGATTCTGGGGTTGTGTGAGCCTGTGAGGTATATACAACATACCCATAAGGCCACAAAGGACTTTATACACAGTTAAATTTGTCTTCAACAGACTTTCTAATTGAATTTAGAATAAAAAATAACAAAAAATAAGTATAACTTTTTTTGGATAAACAAAGTTATGAATATCATATCATTTTTGGATTCTACACCAAAAAAAACCTAGGGTACATCCATAAGGTTTTATACCCAAAAACACTTATTTCTTATGTTATTGGAAGCTTTAAGAATCTCACAGTACTAATGTAGCTTTTTTAACATTTTTTTAAAATTGTTAAATTTAAGCTTAAATAAGCTTAAATTTGAAGTTGCCTAAAGCTTATGCAAAGTTACCAAAATTTTAGTTAAAATTGAGGTGTTGTGTATATTTACTGAATTGGCTAAGGCTTTGCCATACAGGATGTAAATCCTGCATGGGATCAATTTAAAAGGGTTTAAGGCCATAGTATGGCTTTAAATAAATAAAAGGGCAAAATCCATGCAGAAAGGTGGGACAAAGGAAAAAGACCAAATAGAGCTGGGGTACCCAACTTTTTAGATCTTCAAGGATTCAATTAAGGTTGTCCACCTGTATTGGAGGATTTTCAACTTTATTTAAACTTTAAGATTAGACCCTGATCCAACATTAAAGTTTAAACTGGTTTTATCCCAATTTAGACAGGAATTTCAAGCTGCCAAAGGGTAAATCCCAATATGCAGGCTTGAATTTAAGGTTTTAAAAACTGTCAAAGCTTAAATAAGCTTAAAAATCTAAGGTTACAAGCATTAAAACCTTATCAAAAGTTAAGGTTTGGTGTGTATTGCTATTTTACGTGGAAAAATAGCAACAACTTTAAAAATTCATTAAAAATCCAATTCTTAATGTATTTGCTTGAAACTTTCACACAGCTTAAAACTTAATACTATACAAATACTAATTAAATTTCAAGTATCTTTTATAAATAAATTTTCTGGGTAATTAGCCTGGAAATTTACTCTTTTAATTAAGTTCAAAGAAAATTAAAATTTCTTTAAAAATTAATTAAAAATTGAGTTTAAGAGATTTCTGCTTGAAACTTTATTTTTAAGTTACTCATGTGATGAACTTTAATATAAACAAGTTTTTTTTCTATTAAAACTTAAAATAATTGGTTTAAATGAGGATTAAAGTTACTTGGAGTTAAGAATAACACTGGGAACTTTAAATTGGAATTAAAAATAAGCTACCTTAAGTTAAGAGCTTTATTTTTAAGCATGGTCTTTCAGTTTTGGTTTGAGCACGCCATCTATATTCATTAAGAATCATGAGAGCTGCTCTGAAGACATAAAAAGAGTCTTTTCATCACTGTTTTTGTCCATCATTCATTATAAATCCAATCATATTAGAAATTTAAACAGTTGAAGTTTTATTAAATATAAAATCTTATTATTAAAGTAATTCTTAAGTTATTTTATTCTTTATTAATTAAAATTAAAGAACTGAAATCATAGAATTCATATTATTGTTTTAATCACCAATAATACATTTTATTATATAAAATTATCATCTTATATCTCTTTTAAAGAATCCACAAATTCCTCTTAAAAACTCTTTAATCATAATTTTTATTATAAAAAGTTGTTTTATCTTTAAAAAATATTGATTTTTTGCATGTTTTTAACTTATAATTATTATTTAATATAATAACTGTTGTTGTTTGACTTGTTGTATTGAATAAATATTATAAGTAAATTTTCCCTGAAGTTCTATATCTTTTTTATCTAGTATTAGTTTTTTTATATAGAATTTTATTCTATAAGAATTATTTCTGCACAGTGTGTGTCTTAATTCTTTCATAAATAATATCTATATTATTTATAAGTGGTTAATATTCATATTTTCCACGTGTAATTGTCTCATTAAGAGCTTTACACCTCTTATTGTGATAATTGTCAGTGACTATAACAATAATAGAATAATTATAGTTTATTATAATTATTATATTTTTATAATAATGATTAAATTTATTTTTTTTATATGATTTTTTTTAATAATTATATTTGAATTTGTGGTTATAATATTTTAATATATCATATATTTCTACTGATGACAGTCATAGTACTCTTGATATTGCTACTACTATCAAGAGTTTCATAGACAAACCTTACAATTTGACAATAAAGCTCAAGATAACGCGGCATACATTATATCAGTGGAGTAGACACAGTTTTCATTGAAAAAATCAAATGGAAACATCTATTTTGAATTTTATAAATGATTTATTTTTGTAAAATATTGGATCATTCTGCTGGGTTGCTTAACAATTTCAGCCTCATGGAAATGTAATACACCAGTTTTGAAACATAAAAAAATCAATCAAATTTTGTTTGAAAAAATGTTAAGACTAAAGTAAATACTTACCAATCTTCTAAGATTTTCTCAATCTCTTCCAGATCCTGCAAATACCTTTGTTTCAAGTGAGCCAGAATTGCATCTTTAGATTTTATTTCTTTGGTCAAATCTAAAATCTCTTTTTTTTTGTAAACTTGAATGCAATTTTGCATTTGTCAGATCCTTGAGCATATTGGTTTTCTCTTTAGTGAGGTATTTCATCTGCTCCTGAAGTGATTGCAGAAGTGGACCATTTGTTTATAAGGGAGATTCTTTCAAAAGATGGGTGGCTTCATCTGGAGAGGGAACCATTATTAGTAATTTTTGCGCAATTTCAGTATGATGTCTTTGCCCAATTTTTAGGAAGGGGGACTGGCAATGTATAAGATTAAACAGACAGGACAAATGTGCCACTGTCTTAATTAGAATTGAACAAGGAAGTTAAATGCCTCTTTAAATGCATAGTCCATGGTCTAAAACTATTGATATTACCAAGCAAAATGACAGAGAAAATAACATGAGTACATTTTTATAAAAGGTTAATTAAAACTCTTCCTGCATTGTTCTTTGTGTTGATCAAGATCCAATGGAAAGAAAAAAGGAAAAATTGCTGAGAAATTAAAAAGGTTATAATCCAAAGCAATTTATCTATTTGTCCTATTTTCAACAATCCCTATGTTTTTGGTTTATTTTTTTAAAAGGAAGCTAAAATTTAGGATATCTTAATAATGAAGGTTACACCTTTCACCTGTGTTTGATCCTTTAGAAAGTTGATGCAGAGTTATCTAATTAAAATTCAATTATTTAGTGATTTCACTTACCACTCCCTGATCCATTCTTAAAATGCGCAGGTGGCTCATCCAAGGGAATTCCCATCATTTATAGATACATCTGATCATTTCTTCATTGATCTTCTGCTTGTGTTTGTACTTCCCGTAATTTCCTTTCTTCTTCACACTCTCTCTGTAGCATTTCTCTTTCCTCATCTCTTGCTTGTTGAATTCTGTCTCATTCTTATGCTTGATCTTGTCCTTGTTGTAGGATCATCATTGATGGTGTCAACACTCCTTGCATATTGTAATTCATGTTATTAATGAATGTTTGGTCCCACCTTGTAGTTTCAAATGTGTTTGATGAGGTTTGACTAAATGAATTGCAGTGGCCTCTTCTTGAAGATTCCAGGAAATTCAGAAATGTATCTAATACCTCCCTTTCCTGAGTTTCAGTTCCTGGTTTGTAATCATTTCTGTCATTTTCCATTCTAATTATTGTCTCATCATTTTCACTATTCCAATTTGTATTTCTATTGGCCAAATTTGTTTTGTCCACCTGAGCATTTGTCCCTTTGCCTCCTTGTTATATATCTTGTTGATTTGTTGAAAGCCAAAATTCTTTCAATTCTAATCCAATTGCATTCATGCCTCAATTGTTTGTATTCAATAATCTCAATAAATTGCATGTCTATAGTAATCAAGTACATGTCAGTAGAGCTCCTTTCAAGCTTGGATTGTCACTTACTGACCTCCATTGTCATATGATGATGTTGTAGCTGAACATATAAACCACCACCTCCAGTTGCATCGCATGCATCTTTAATAAGAGTTAGTATTTATTATTGACAATAGATTACCACAACCCACCTTATACACAGAGATCAAAGCTGTAAGGTTTGTCTATGAAACTCTTGATAATAGTAGCAATATCAATAGTACTATGACTGTCCTCAGTAGAAAAATATAATATTATAACCACAAATTTGAATATAATTATTAAAAATAATTATATAAAAAAAAATATAAATTGGATTATTATTATAATAATATAATAATAAGAAAATATAATATAATATATAATAATTATAATAAATTATAATTATTCTATTATTGTTATAGTCACTGACAGTTATAACAATAAGAAGTGTAAAGCTCTTAATGAGACAATTACATGTGGAAAATATGAATATTAACCACTTATAAATAATATAAATATTATTTATAAAAAGAATTAAACACACACTGTGCAGAAATAATTCTTTAAGAATAAAACTTTATATAAAAAAACTAATACTAGATAAAAAAGATATAGAACTTTTTAGAGAAAACATACTTATAATATTTATTTAATACAACAAGTCAAACAACAACAGTTAATATATTAAATAATGATTATAAGTTAAAAACACGCAAAAAATCAATATTTTTAAAGATAAAACAACTTTTTATGATAAAAATAATGATTAAAGAATTTTTAAGAGGAATTTGTGGATTTCTAAAAGATATTCAAAATGATAATTTTATATAATAAAATTTATTATAGATGATTACAACAATAATCTGAATTCTATGACTTCAATTCTTTAATTTAATAAATAAAGAATAAAAATAACTTAAGAATTACTTTTAATAATAAGATTTTATATTTAATAAAACTTTACCTGTTTAAATTTCTAATATGCTTGGATTGATTAATTAATTGATAAAAACAGTGATGAAAAGACTCTTTTTATGTCTTAAGAGCAGCTCTCATGATTCATAATGATCATAGAGGGCGTGCTCAATTCAAAACTGAAAAGCCATACTTAAAAATAAGGTTCTTAACTTAAGGTAACTTATTTTTAATTCCAATTTAAAGTTACTAGTGTTATTCTTAACTCCATGTAACTTTAATCCTCATTTAAACTAATTATTTTAAGTTTTTAATATAAATAAACTTATTTATATTAAAGTTCATCACATGAATAACTTGAAAGTAGAGTTTCAAGCAGAAATCTTTCAAACTCAAATTTTAATTAATTTTTAAAGAAATCATAATCTTCTTTGGACTTAATTAAAAGAGTAAATTTCCAGGCTAATTACCCAGGAAATTTATTTATAAAAGATACTTAAAATTTGATTTATATATTGATAATATTAAATTCTAACTTGTGTGAGATTTTCAAGCAAATCCATTAAGAATTGGATTTTTAATGAATTTTTGAAGTTATTGCTATTTTTCCACGTAAAATAGCAATACACACCAAACCTTAAGTTTTGATAAGGTTTTAATGCTTGAAACTTTAAAGTTTTAAGCTTAATTAAGCTTTGACAGTTCTTAAAACCTTGATTTCAAGCCTGCATATTGGGATTTACCCTTTGGCAGCTTGAAATTCCAGTCCAAATTGGGTTAAAAGCAGTTTAAACCTTAAGGTTGGATCAAAGTCTAATCTTAAAGTTTAAATAATGTTGAAAATCCTTCAATACAGGTGGACAACTTCAATTGAATCATTGCAGATCCAAAAAGTTGGGTACCCCAGCTCTATTTGGTCTTTTTCCTTTGTCCCACCTTTTTGTGTGGATTTTCCCTTTATTTATTTAAAGCCATACCATGGCTTTAAACCCTTTTAAATTGAGCTCACACAGGATTTACATTCTGTATGGCAAATCCTTAGCCAATTCAGTAAATATACACCACACCTCAATTTTAACTAGAATTTTGGTAAGTTTGCATTAACCTTATGCAACTTTAAATTTAAGCTTATTTATGCTTAAATTTAACAATTTTTAAAAAAATGTTAAAAAGTTACATTAGTACCATGAGATTCTTAAATCTTCCAATAACACAAGAAATAAGTGTTTTTGGGTATAACACCCTATGGGTGTACCCTAGGTTATTTTTGGTGTAGAATCCAAAAATGATATAATAATTATAACTTTGTTTATCAAAAAAAAAGTTATACTTATTTTTTATTATTTTTTATTTTGAATTCAACTAAAAAGTCTGTTTAAGACAAAATTAATTGTTTATAAAATCATTTGTGGCCTTGTGGGTATGTTATACATACCTCACAGGCTCACAAAAGCCTTATATCTCCTCTCAAGGGTATCAAAGCAGAGATTTTTGAGTAGATCATAATTATTTTTTCGATTTTCATGCCTCTTGAAAAAGCAACTCCAAGGTATAAACCCACTCATTATTTCATCCATGTTGAGGTAATCCATTTGCAATTCCCTCATCATTTCCAACAATTCTTTTGTACTGGCCTCATTCCAAAAAAAACATGATTTACAATTCCTCTCTTGATTATGTTGAGCTTGTTGATGTTCTGCTTGCTGTAAACTCTGTGCTTCTGCATTGACTGGATCATTGTTTCTTCTCTGTCTTTTTGCTATTTGATCTTGCTCTGATTGCTGACAATGCAAGTGTGCTTCTTCATGGGTCCTCCTCTTTCCTCTTTCAGTGGAAGTTTGGTTGGGTGTTTCTTCAACATTGGATGGATTTTCAATTCTTCCACTTACAACTTCACCAATTGTGTGTATCAGGTGACTTGAAGGCCTTTCTGGTACACTTTCCGTGTAATGCCCAAGCGCCCTATGAATACGGTCATATGTTGACAATTGTGATTCTGGGGTTGGGTTAGCCATAAGAAAGAAATAAGTGATCCATTAAAAGAATTTTTAAAAAAAAATTAAACCCTGGTGAACAAAAAAGTAAAATAAAAATAAATTCAAATTGCGGGTCAAACCCAATCATAAACTGGGCCTTACATAAAATTTCTGCAAGACACTAAAAAACAAGAAACCTACACTCAGCCCTATGCTCTTCTTCTTTATCTTTCCTTTTATTCTCAAGTTATGACTTCTACACCAAAAAATAAATAAATACAAATGTACAGTGGGCTACAGGAAACACCCAAATGCTGTAGATAAATTCTCAACCTCTGAGCCCATGCGCCCCAGGCTTTTCTCAATTCATGCAAGTATTGAAATACTTGGTTTTTTTCATTTTATTGATTCATTGCCATTTCAAGCCTCAAACAACTTTCTGAATCACAGAAATGATTATTGCTTCTGTTTCTAATCATGCTACTCATCTCTTCAACATCTTTTCCATCATTTTGACTTCTATTCAATCGGAAATTATTATTTCAACCTTGAAATCAACTCCATTTGTTTCGCTTATCTTCTATGATGATGATTATCACTCAAGGTGAGTTATTTCCTCTTTTTCAAAGTCTTGGCTTACATTTCACTGAAATGTTGACCATCATTTTTTTAAAGGCATAGGAATTTCTTAGATAACATTGGCAATGATGTTTTCAAAGATCAACACCATTTGCTGCTCAAGATACTGTATAATTTATCTCGATCATTGTAAGTTTTTTATATTTAAAATAGTCAATCGAACTGATTTCTTTAATTGATAATTACTAGGATGCCTCATCTAGATGAAGGCACTCATGCACGGATTGTGGGGTTATGTGAAGCAGGCTTATGAATTTGTGCAATTAGTCAAAAGCTCAACAGTGCTACAACAACAATACACAATACAATTAAAAAATATAAAGAACAACAAACTTTTAAAACCTTAACTATACCTGGATGACCTCAAAAACTCAATGACCAAGACAAACGCCAGCTTTTGAGAGTCGTAAACCAACACCCCCACAAAAAGCTTGCAAACATCAAAGAGATGATTACAGCTGAGGTCAGCATTGGAACGGTTTGTAAAGCCATACATGAACTAGGAAAACATTCATGTATAGCAGTGAAGAAACCTTACCTTACTGAAAACCACATGGCTTGTCGACTCCGATTCGCCAGGGACCATCAACATTGGACGGTCAATGATTGGCGAGCAGTTATTTGGACTGATGAATCGGTTTTTGAATTGGGAAAGAAATCAATGCAAACAAGAGTGTGGTGATTACCAAACAAGAAATATAATACTGCTTTCATGCAGATTAACCATTGCTTGGGTCATCAGAGCGTTATGATATGGGGTGTGTTTTGTGGACAATTCCAATCTAACTTGATAATACTGCCAACACAACAATGAACAGCGCAAAATTTTGTTGATAATGTTTACATACCAGGATTGATACCTTTCATTGAAGAACTTGAAGAACTTGGGCTTTACAAACGAGAAAACCTCATCCTCATGGAGGATGGAGCACCAATCCATTCAGCTCAAATCAGCACTGAATGGCAAGCAAACAATAACATTCAAAAGCTCGTTTGGCCGGCCAACTCACCCGATCTCAACCCCATCAAGAACCTCTGGTTCAAGATGAAGTATACCATTACTACTCTTTACAATCCAAGAAGCAATTCATATGGCCTGGGATTCAATCCCAGTGTCTCATCTGGATGCACTGCTTGCATCCATGCCACATAGGATGCAAGCAGTCATCCACAACAATGGTGCTCCAGTGCGATGGTAGGAGCAACCAAATTTCTTATTTTTCATATAAAAAAAGTTATTATTAAATTAAACAAGATTATTATTATTTTGTTATGAATTATCTAGCCTATTATTAACATGAAATACAGATTTATTATTGCAATGCTACTTAAACATTAAGAAACTGTGAGAAAAAAACTGAGAGCAAAAAATTGTGCGAAAAAAAATAAACACAAAAAAACAGTGCCCCAAGAAAGTCTTCGGATCTTTCTTGTAGGGCACTGTACAGTAAATAGTAAACAGGATTATCATAACCTGTCACAAAAGAAAGAAAAGTGTACATACTTTTATATGAATATGCATATGCATAGTGCACAATGTAAAATCCAAATTGCACTTCAAAAAAAAAATCCGGTCCGCCTTCGCTCGGCCGCGTAGAGAATGCAAGATTGATCGGCTCCCAGCCTCCCGCCCACCGTCACCCCTTGGAGTGATCAGTCGACAGAACGATCCAATCCAAAGAATGAAACGATCTCGCTCAATGTCCGATGCGCCCTCCGAAGAGCAGGCCTCAAAGCGAACCAGGATGACCCAGTTCAACCGTGCTCAAAGTACTCCACTTCAGTCTGAGTCTCTTGCGACATCACCCGAGCTAGTGCAGCAGCCAAAAGAAGGTGAAAACCCACCTCAAGCAGAGACCGCTCAAGAGCCTGAGGATCTCTTGGAAAAGCGCATTGCCGCTGCATTGCGTCGCTATAATGGTCCGATAGAGAGAGAACTGTTGGAAACGCTGTATTATTTAAGCTACCAGGAGTCACAGGATCTTTCAAAATCATTAGTTCATTGGGATCGGCGTGGCGGGTTGCGCGAAACTAGACATTCTTACGGACCAACAGCAAATGACCTCCGAAATCAAGATGAGACTGCCTTTGATGATCAAAAGGACTCATCGGACCCAAACAAGGTCTTCGATCCCACCGTCAAGTCATTTACCTTATGGCCACTTCCCGAAGTACTCTGCCCGAAACCAAATTGGGACCTTCATGACGAGCTCTTGTCACTGGTGATTCGTCATCGGCGTGCCCTCAAAGGTAATGATAATGTGAACTCTGATGAAAATATCTCCCAAGATGAATCAAGCTTTGAAGAAACGCCGAACGCCGGCTTGTCCTGCCAAATTGAAACTAAGCTATTTCAGCTTTTGACCGACTTATATGAATTTTGCCCACCGCCCTCTTCAGTTCCAATGTTCACAACATACAAGAGGAAAAAAAGAAATAAGGAAAAACAGCCACCTGATTCGTTTGACAAAGAGGCTGTTGTGGTACAATCACCTCAACAGATAACGAACTTAGCCAGCCAAGAACCTCAGAAGAGTGAAATTCACTTCGGACTGGACTGGGAATTTGTGATAAAAGTTGCTGCCAAAACATTGCATCTCAAACCCCAGTAGGTTACCTGAGTTCTCGTTTATCTTACATCCAAGAACAAATATCTTTTGAATGATTGATCAAAAAGGACAACGTTTGCTTATTCGAATGCCTTTGTTCCTGGAGTGTGATCGAACGAATACGAGCAAGGTTGATGGAAATGTATCGCATTGATACCCCTTCAATAAATCAGGAGGACTTAACAACAGTGGCTAAGGATCTTACGCCTTCAAGTTCGAATTCGCCATTAAACCAAGGGCTTCAACGATGGCGAAAACTTCCCCAAAAACTTTAAGCATATAATCTATCAATCAGCTTTCAATACCACACTGCGTCAACAGGAAAAACAGTAGTGTATCGCCATCGCTCGAGCTCGAATGCAAGCTGGGTATCTTCGCCGAACTCATGCTTACAGATACTCATAATACCATATCCAATCAGGCAAAGTCAGTTTTCAATAACCAATGAATTATTCGTTCCAAGTATCTGAATCCTTTTTGTTTTGAATTTATTTATAGCAATTAATCCCCTTGAATAATTTTATTGCAAACTTCCTTCAAAATATATACTATTGTAAAATTAAGCCATTTAACCCATGCTGGTTCTGCTATCAGTTAACATGTAAGCTTTAAAATTCTGTGATGTCGGATACTGACTCCTGATAAATTTACCCTTCCTGATAGTATTAGCTCAGTCGCATAAGGCCTCTGTCATATTTCGTCGGCTTTTACAGCACAATGAACGTGGATTTCAATCTGAGATTTTTTTTCATTTGTATTACAGCACATCTCCGTAGAAGCTCTTTAAACCCATCTTGGTTTTAAAGTTTTGCGATGATAATACAGGTTTGTTATTTTTTATTTTTTATTTTGCTGTGTGTGATAATTGAAAATATAGCGGAAAAAACTCGAGATACTCCCATATCAAGGATGGCATATAATAACAATTGTAATTATCTCTGGTCTATATGAATTGGCAATATGCTATTTATTTGAAGAAAAAAAAGACAACGACTTGAATGTAATTCAGGACTGAAATGGATGCTTCTCACAAAACCAATTATTATAGCCAAGAATGGAACACTGAAGCACAAAGAACAGAAATATAGGCTTATTGAGGCCAACATTTTCAAGAGATTCCTCTATTAGAGACTATTACTATATGAAAGTGAATTAAGAAGTGTTAATAAGTCAGCTGGACCAAAGAATACCTTTGAAGATTTATTTTGATCAAAATACACTTATGTATAACCAATTCTATAATGAAATTAATAAAATAATTCATTAATAAATAGCTTTTTCAAAATTTAAAAAAAGTCATTGCTAAGTTGAAAGACACAAAAGTATTTTTTTCATAATTAATTATTGATTGAACATTGAAATTAGCAAGAAAAGGACCTAATAAAAGAGTTTTAACAAAAACTTTTACAAAAGAAAGTGCCTCTTCTTTTATAATAACAAGAACATTTGTTTTATCTTATTTTATCATAACACTTGAGCTTTTTGATTTTGATAAAAAATTCAAAATGGATTTATTTAGAGTAATGGTAAATACATGTAAGCTCTTACATGCTTTTACTAATTTATGGTCAAAACACACAATTTTCTTTCTTTTTTTTTTTTAGAAGAAATACCCAGATAAACAAAATTAAGAATTTTCATCAAATAAATGAATAAAATTGGGCTTCATTCAATTTTTAAAATCTTATGCAATTCTTTTTTCTGTTAGAAAAAAAAATAATATTTTTTTTAGGGAATTCTTTGATTCAGATTCAAAACAATTTCTTGAGAAAAAAATTTTTTTATAACTATTTTTGATAATAAAATTTCATTATTAATTTTTTTTTTTTCATTTAACTATAATATTAGGAACTTTCCCCCTCCTCTCAAAAAAAAAAAAAAAAAAAAAAATTTGAATGAAGTTTCATTAGTAAAGAAATTTAAGAATAAAATAAATTATTTTAATTCTCAACCTCATTTAATAAATAAATATTTTTTTTTGAAGTAATTGAATTCATAACATATTTAATTTTTTATTATTTTATTTTATTTTATTTTTTTTAAAAAAAAATTATTTTCTTAAATCTTATTAACTTTGAAAAAAAAAAAAGTTTTTTAGTAAATGATTAAAATTTGATTTAATTTAATCCTTTTTTTTTTTTTTTTTTTTTTATGAAAAGTTTTATGAATAATTTTAGAAATTGTATTTATTTTATTTATGTTTTGGAAAAAATTTCAATATCATATATCTAGTTAATAAAATGAATAAATTAAGAAATAAAATTAAAAGTATTTTTAAAATTCAGAAATAGTTTATTAAAGTTTTTATTAAAGTTTTTTTTAAACTCATTTAAGAAATATTTGATAAAAAACACTTAAACCTTTTTTATATTTTTTTTCCTAAAAACTTATATGTTTTTTTTTTGTTTTGCCATAAATTAGTAAAAACACATAAGGGGTGTTGTTTTTTAAAATTAAATTTTAGATATTTATGGGATTTTTTAATTCCATCTATGAAATTTCTGATGCCATTTATGGAATTGTTAAGGCCATCTATGGAATTTGTGATGCAATTTATGGCATTTATAATTCCATAAATGGTATTTTTAAGACCATTTATGGCATTGTTGAGGACATAAATGGCATTTTTAATTCCATAAATGGCAGCTATATGTCATTTGTGATGTCATTTATGGAACTTTTAATGAAATAAATGGAATTTTTAACTTTAAAGAATTCCATAAATTAAATTTTCAATTAAATTGATTTCATAAATAAAATTTTCAATTTAATTAAAAATATGAACACAAAAAGCATAAAAAAAAGAAAAACTTTTTTTGGGAATAAAATTGTCCAAGAAAAAAGAAGAATCCCAAAATTTTGAGCTTATGGTTTTTTATTCTAAATATTCTTCCCTTTATTATTTTTTTTCAAAAAAAAAAAAATGTTGGAAATTAATAAGTGGGAAGATTTTTAATGAATTTTTCTTAAAAAAAAGGGCCATTTTGACAAATTGGTCCAAATAGAGAAATTGGGAAAAAATCTTTTGAGGATCTTTAAATCCCATGTCAGAAAAAATAAAGCAAAAAAAATAGATAAATGCTCAAAACTAAGCCTGAGGAATTTTATTTTAAGAAAATAGGCTACTCATGTGTTTTGGAAATAAATTGTTAAAAACACATAAGGGCTTACATGTTTTTTTACTAAAATCTTACATGTGTTTTTCAACAACCTCTATGAAAGCATGTATGAATAAGAAAAATTTCAGGAACAGTAATTAAATCAAACCTTTAAGCAATTGGTGGGTTTTTTGAGGGTTCCAGAATGCCAGATAAATACAAAGAAAGGCTATTAACTGAATGTATGAGCCCACCCAAGAGCTATTGGTAACAAAAAAACTCTCAATGAGTATTAATTTTTTTTTTGGGAATTTTCTTAGATATAATTAAATCAAAGGGGAGAAAAGCAAAAAATATTATTGAGTAAAAAAATAAAAAGGGGTATGATATTTTGATGCCTCCACCTATGTATGAAGATTTTGTCTCAGATATTCCTTCATGCTTTGGGATGAAATAAAGCAGTACCTTTAGGGGGAAATTATTTGTAAGTCTGTTTTGAATTTCAGAATTGTCCAACAATCATGGTTATTAAGGTGTATTAGCTACCCCTTTAAATAATACTGAATAATCAGGCTATGGAAAATCACAAAATAAAATAAGATTTGTGGTTTTAACAGATAGAGAAGACTCATTAGTAATCTCTAAATCAGACCCATAAATGATTTTATAGCCAAAAATCTGATTTAATACTATAATAAACTAAAAACTACTACTTGATTTTATATTGATAAGCCTAATGAAGATTTTTTTTGATTATAATGATTTATTTGATATGAATACTAATAATAGGACTATGGGATTTCATAATAATAAAGATTCTTTAATGAATGCTTTTTAATATATGTTTATATCACTACCGCTATGCTTCTGAGATTTTAACTATGGTTAAACTACTATTATTCACTAATGCTGAGCTTATGAGAAAGGCTACTGAGCTTTTCACAATGGTAATACTACCATTCTTCACTAATAATAAGCTCCTGAGAAAGGCTACTGAGCTTTTAACAACTAAAACATTACTTTCACTCTAGATATCCTGATAGTTCAGGGATGGTTGAGATCCTCAAGAGTGGGATCTTGTTTGATTGATTTTTTTTGTGAAATGAGGGAGAGAAGACCTCTATTTATACCTTTTGGGCCTTTATAGAGATTCTCAAAACAGGTTAATTAGAAAAATCATAGTTAAGATGTTTTATCTGGTGAGATATTTAGTTTTAGTGTCTTTGTTACATGTTTTCTAAGAGAATTTTTCTGGTGTTTTTTTTTATTAAAATAATGTGATGTTATTAAGATGATTTGGCTGGTGAGATTTTCTTTTTTGCCAAAAAAAGAGGAGAAAATATAGCTTCTGATAATTGAAATTTCTTTTATTCATATTATCTCTTTAAGAGAATTTAGCTGGTGAGATTATTTTTTTTGATTACTTTGTTACATGTTTTCTGAGAGAATTTTGCTGGTGGTGTTTTTTCTCATCAAAATAATGTGATGTATTTGAGATAATTTTTCTGGTGAGAGTTTATTTATGCCTAGAAATTGGGGAATATACAGCTTCTGATAATTGAAATTTCTTCTAGTTATATGATATCTTTGAGAGAATTAAGCTAGTAACATTCTTCTTTTTGGTGACTTTATTATGTTTTTTCTGAGAGAATTTTTCTGGTGATGTTTTTGTTATCAAAATAATGTGATGTATTTGAGATAATTTGGATGGTGAGTTTTTTGTTCCAAGAAAGTGGGGAATTTAAAGCTTCTGATAATTGAAATTTCTTCTAGTAATATGATATATTTGATAGAATTTAGTTGGTAACATTCTTCCTTTTGGTGACTTTGTTACATGTTTGCTGAGAGAATTTCTCTGGTGATGTTTTTCTTATCAAAATCATGCTATTTATTTAAGATAATTTGGCTGGTGAGAATTCATTTTTGCCAAGAAAATGGGGAAAGTTTCTTCTAGTAATATAATATTTTTGATATAATTTAGCTGGTGAGATTTCTCTTGGAAGTGAAGAAAGTGGGGAAAATACAATTTTCTTTGTTATTGTGTGCACTGCCATTAGAGTTGAAAAAGGTGGGTAAATTGGTATTTTCTATTGTAATTGTAATTCTTCTGGTTGAAACTTTAATATTATTGATTATGCCCTAGGACTACTTTACAGTTTGATTTACCTAGTTCCAGAGTTCTGAAATTTGATTTCTTTCTCAGGAGTTATTTCCTGATTCCTATTTCCATCTCTCAAGTTATTCCCTAATTCCTATTTTCCATCTTCAGAGTTATTCCATAATTCCTATGTTCATTTCCAGAGTTGTTCCGCAATTTTATTTTCTTCTTGGGAGTTATTCCTCAATTTTCCCCTTCATTATTCCCTAATTCCTATTTAAACCTTTGGAGTTATTCCCTAATTCCTCAGCCCACCTCAGGAGTTATTCCCTAATTCCTATTCCCTTCTCCAAAGTTATTCCCTAATCTTATTCCCATTTCTTATTCAAGAATTCTATAGTTTTATTGCATTTCAGAAATTATTACACAGTTTTATTTTAATCTCTGGAATAATTCTGCAATTGTATTTCCATATCTGAAATTATTCTGCAATTTTATTTTTATTCCTCAGAGCTATTCAGGGATTTTTCTATAATTGTGCAATCTCCTTCCATAATTTCTCCCAAGTTCCTCAATGTTATTCCAATTACTTCTCCAAAATCACACAATTCAATTCCCATTTATTCCCCAAAATTCTCAATTTTATTCCTGTCTCCAGATTTATTCCCTAATTCCTATTTCCATTTTTGGAGCTATTCCCTAATTCCTATTTCCATTTCTGGAGTTATTCCCTGATTCCTATTTTCTGAAATTATTCTACATTTTCATTTTCTTGCCTCTGAATTGTTCCCCAATTGTTATTATTATTATATTTGGTAAGCTTGAAACTGGTGTTCTTGGTATGGAATACCAAAAGGCCTTCCATGGACATCTTTTAATAAATCAAATCATCCTTGTGACTACTAAACACACACCAAATGGGTGGTTGATCTCAGAAATGTTTCCAAGAATTGCACAATGAAAACACAAAATTCATTTTTTCCATGCAAGTAATCTGTCTAAATTTTAAGAATAATCTTATTGATAAGGAATATACTCTTCTCCACTTTGATTCTAATTTATGTGAATGTGCCAAGGCCACTGTGGTGGAAATGCAGAAAGAGTTACCTTTCCTATCTCATATTCATTAAAAATCATAACTATCCAATGAGCCCTATTTATACAACCTAGGGTTATTGGGTTTAGAATTCAGTCTTCACATGGGATGCAGAGAGTTGCAAGGGATGTTTTTGGTGGGTATTTCTTCCAATCTGGATTGAAAAATATGAATGGGTGCTTATATTTATTTGTCAATATTGGTCCATTATCCCATTTCCTTACCCAATTGTCCACTGCTGTAATTCTTCTAGCCATGAGATTATCTCTTATCTTATAACTTTCTACCTTTCCTATCAATATTTCTTTTTAATAATTACAATTACTATAAATTTCTTATATCAGTTATTGTATCACATCTCTCCAACCCTTTTCCTCTTGTGGGCTTGAAAGTGACAATCCCTTTTCCACTGCATGAAACACACAATTCCAATCTGCAGGAGGATTGAAAATCTTATCAATAATCTTGTGCATTAATGATGGCTGTTGTAAGGTGTGGATATGAAACTTTGATTAAAAATCAAGTCCTTTTCCTGTCCTCAAAATATTTATAAGGTAAAATATAATTAAAAAATAGTATGAAATAGTATTTTTAAGAGAGAACATGCCAATTTTATTGTTTTGAACTTTATAAGTATGAAAAAAGAATATTATAAAGATTTATTGTTTTACCAACAATAAAAACCTATCTAAAATTACTCTACAAGAGATGTTTAAGGCTACAAAAGGAATTTCTTCAAGAGAAATTTCAATTGGAATTAATTGAGAAAAGAACTGCAAGAAATTAATTGAAGAAAAAAGTCTTTAAAAAGGTATTTAAAGAGAAAAAACACTCAAAAGTGACCAGAGTAAATTTGGAAACAAAGTGACAAAGTTAACCATGATGAAAGATGCTTTAATTCACTTAAGGGGTGGTTCAAGGGATAAAAATGATTATAAGAGTTACAAACAATGATTATAATTATTTTTTCACATGCTTAAAAGGTTTAAAACAATATAAAAAGGGTGTTTTGAATCTTTTATTGATTGGTTTAATAGTGTTTAAGCTAATTGTAAAAGGAAATGATTCTAAAATGAAGAGAAAAGTGCGGCAAAGAAGACATTCTTTTATAGCCATCAATTTTCTTGCTCCAAAAGTAAAATTTACTCTTTTCAGTCTTGAAAAACACTCTTACAACATAAAAGCCAATTATGGCATCATTGAATCCTGGTTTAGCCAAAAAAGGCTGGTTTTAGCCATTTTAGACCCTTAAATCAGCCATTACTATAGTAATACCTGGCCTAGAGCCTTCAAAACATGTCAGAATGTGTGTAAGAGACGTAGAAACCAGTTGAAACTGTTTTGACTAAGGTTTTGTAACATAAGGGTAGTTTTACCCTCTTGGCAACAGTTAAAACTACCCTGGTTGGTATCAAAACCTCATCATCAATTGAGTCACAGACCCTGTGACTCAATTCCAGGCCAAAAGTGATGAGCTTTTGCATGGATTTCGACATCCCACGCCTGTCAGCAAGGATTTTGGCGGTCTGGCTCCCCCTTTGAGCTAGAGTTCCTTCCCCCCCAGATTTAATCTTTCCAATTTATTTTTTCTTTAATTCCTCATCATGTAATACAATTGTAATTTACAACTGCAATAATTGTCACCTCATATGTAAATTACAGTTCACTCATGTAATACATGTGCAAATTTTGACATTTCAATTGAAAATACTTCAGTTTCTCATAACTTCTATACTACACACAACACCTCAATTTTAACACAAAAATTGATGGTTAGCACCACATGTGGTGTAAATTAAATTAAGGCTTAGAGGATTTTCAACCTTTTGCACAGAAAATACTAAAAACTTAACTTAAGCTTATTTAAAGTTGAGTTACAGAAATTTTATCCAGAGGTGGCCCCACATTATTTTTTGTGAGGAATCCAATGGTGAAGTAATTTTATTAAGTTTACTTATTTTATAAAAAGTTATAATATATTTTATGTAATGTTTTACCAAAAATATTTTAATAAAAATTAATTTTTACTCAATTTTTTCAAGCAAAAATGCTTTTTCATAATTTTAAAATTGAGTGTGATTTTTATTTTAAATTATAATTAAGTTTTTATTTTTGTATATAAATTTTTATTTATATTTTAATTTTTTGTTTTGATAATATAAATAAAGTTATTTTATTTATATTTGTATCTTATTTTGTTATTTGTGGTCTTTTGGGTATATGAAAATAACTCTAAGGCTCACATTTCCTCCCCCTAAAAAACAAGATTACTTTGTAATATTGCTATTTCTAGTGTGTCTGAACCTTCTGAGACGTTTAGCAGCTTCAGGTATCTCCTTTTCTGCTAACCATTCATCTTCACAAGCTGGGTCACTGTACCTAACAAGGTATTCCCTTACTTTATTGGTTCTCAACTTTCTTTCTGTGAGAAATTTGGTAATCTTCTTAATACCAGATGATTCAATAGGAGGTATAACTTGGGGAGCTTTATTCCTCAAAGGAAAGTTTTCAGAATCACTAGATTTATATGGCTTTATCAAGCTCACTGGAAATGTAGGATGCTTATTGCTAAGTTCTTCAGATAATTCTACTTCAACAGCATTTTTTCCATGGAGGGCCTTAATAACAAAAGGTCCTGCAAAAGAGTCTTTGAGCTTTTTACATCCTTTTATGTTATTGAAGTTAGTGATGGATACAAGTATTAAATCCCCCATTTTAAAATCTGGAGTGGCATGTGACTTGTCCCATTTTTTCTTAGCATATGCAAAAGAGTATTCCATGCACCTCACTTCATGCTTCCTAGCTTTGTCTAGCATTCCTTTGAAGCTAGCAGCTTTAGGATTTATCTCAACCAATTCTTTCCTCAAGGAATCTTGAGGTAATTTGGGATTCCATCCTTGTTCTAGTATAGCAGGAGTTTGATTGGTACTGGCATGAATGGATGTCTTATATGTCAATTCTAGTGCTGGTAAAAGAGTACACCAATCATGGGTAAATCCATCACAACATTTAAATTCAAGGCCATATGCACAAAGTCTTACCACATCTTCCAAGGTTTGAATCATCCTTTCAGCCAGACCATCAGTTTGTGGGTGGTAGGCTGTAGAGAAGGATTATTTTGTCCCAAATAGTTGGTGAGGATTTGTCCATAGTGCTGAGCTGAATCTTGGGTCTCTGTCAAAAATGATGTTTGTGAATATGCTAGTCAAAGATACTACTCTGTTCCATATCAGAAGAGCTGTATCCATGGCTGTATCATCCTTGTGACATGGTAGAAATATTGGAGTCTTACTAAATATGTCAACAATCACTAGGCAAGAATGATAACTTCTGTCACCCCCTTGTGGCAGGCTAGTTACCAAATCCATATGGACAATTTCCAAAGGTCTGATGGGTTCTTGGATCTTGATCATATTTCCAAGTCTTTTGCCAGTGGATTTATTTGCTTTTTGACATCTGTCACAGGTTTTGCAATACTCTGAAACATCTTTCTGTCACATTGGCTACCATATGCAGGTTTTTATTTTTCCCCTTGTTCTGTCCTCAGACAGATGTCCTTAGAAAGGGCTGTCATGGCATTCTTTAAGTACAAGATTGATTAAGGACCTGTCCACAACTGTCATTACACATGTATGCTTAGTTCTGTGGTAAATTATACCATCCAGTAGATGGAATCTTCCTTCATCATATGATTTTCTCCATATATCATCTAAGTCAGGTATCAAATAATTGTCTTTACAGTCCTTAGTAAGTAATTGGCATAAAATGCTACATTTTTTATCCTGAGTATAACTGTTTCTTACCTCCTTGAAGAAAGTGGTATTCAGGTATGTAATACTGATTCCTTCTATGGGGATTTGTGGGGATGCTTCTTCTGGCACATAAGCAGGATTATCAATATTATTTGGTAGTGGCCATATGCTCAGTCCATCTGCATTTTTATGAATATTCCCATCTTTGTGAACAATAGTCATATTACCCCTATATTCTTGTATGACTATTTGCCATCTGAGCATATTTCTATTAGGTATCTTCATGTTTAAAAGTGATTTAACAGAGGTACAATCTGTTATTACTTCAAAAACACATCCTCCCGGGAAGTGATTTAGCTTCTCCAAGGCCCAGACAAGGCATAAGCACTCCATTTGACTGGCTTCAGTAGGTTTGATTTGCCTGGATATGAAGCATATGGGACCTTCCACAGGTTTATCATTGATAATCTGGACTTGATGAAGTGCAGCACCAAGCCCATCTCCTGATGCATCAAGATAAAGTTTAAAAGTCAGCTTAAAGTCTGGCATCAGTAAGAGTGGAGCAGTGGTCAAGGCTTTTCTCAAAGATTCAAAGGCCTTGACTCTGTCAACAGTCATTTCAAATACTGTGTCTTTGTCACATAATTTATAAGGAGGCCTTGCTATGGATGCAAAATCTTTAATATGTTTCCTGTAATGTCCTGCAAACCCCAAAAATGACTGAATTTCTTTCTTGTTCTGAGGCATGGGTTTCAGAAATACTGCTGCAACCTTGTTCTTATCAGCTCCAAGGGATAAACCAGATAATACATGTCCCAGTGCTTTAAGTTCTTTAAATCCAAAATGGAATTTCTTTAAAGAAATTTTTATTTTCACAGATTGGACTCTTGTCAAAACTCTGAATAATCTGTTCATATGTTCTTCCCAAGTTTTGGAACAGACAATAATGTCATCAATGTAAATGATTAACCATCCTTCTGAAAGCTCTTCAGGGAAAATTTAATTCACCATTCTTTGGAAGTCAGAAGGTTCATTCTTGATACCAAAAGGCATCCTCAAATATTCATATACTCCACAATGAACAATAAATCTCAAGTATTTCCTTTCCCTTGGTGTCACCACATTCTGATTAAATCCTTCAAGGGCAGCCATAGTGGTTATATAAACTGCTTGAGATATCTGGGGAAAGGAAATTTGGATTTTTGGTATTGGGTACCTGCCTGGAAGAGTGTAAGTGTTCGGAGCTCTAAAGCCCCC
The DNA here is from genome assembly GCA_023105745.1 of Austropuccinia psidii. NCBI lineage: Eukaryota > Fungi > Basidiomycota > Pucciniomycetes > Pucciniales > Sphaerophragmiaceae > Austropuccinia > Austropuccinia psidii. The sequence goes on along the minus strand of JALGQZ010000004.1, from coordinate 27,817,359 downwards.
AACCATTCAAGATTTTCCATTATTCCATGCCACTACAACTGGTGTAGTTATTTCTAATTCCTCATTATGGCCAACCTTTCTTATTACACCAAGGTCTAGAATTTCTTTAATATAAATTTCCAGAGCTTCTCTTGATTTAGGACTTGCTGGATATGCAGGTCTTCTTAAGAGTGGTGTATAAGGTCTCTCAATATTAAGGATGATGTCAACTTCATGACCAATAATTGCCCCCAAAGGTTCTTTGTCTTATGAAAATGCTTCTCTGTGGTCATATAAAAGGGCAGAAAGTTCATTTTCCTGCTTATTAGTCGGATTAAGGCTTATTTCAGCTTCTCTTAACTGTTCAGATTTGAATCTTTCAAACTCTAAGTTGACTGATGCTATCCTGCTTACTGTAATTTGTCTTTTAAATGGTAAAAAGGCAAATTTATTATGCTTATTATTTCCAATAGTAAAGTATCTGTCTTTGTTGTTATGTAAGTCTATGCCATACATGATCAAATAGTCATTTCCCAATATAAATTGGGTACTAGAGCAATTTTCCATAACAAATTCAACAGTGATTCTTAAATTGCCATTAATTTGTGGAAATATTACAGTGGTCTCAATTATTCCCAATGCTTTCATTGGATTACTTGCACTATTGAATTTTAGGCCCTCAATTGGTAACAATTGGTCTTCAAAATTTGGTGCACAAGTTTTAAGAAAAGATTTTCCAGCACAAGAGAAGAAGGCTCCTGGGTCAAGTAAAAGTGTAGTGGGTTTATTGTCAATTACCAGTTCTGTTATACAGGAGTTACCAGCTGTATAACCTTTTCCCCTATTTGGTTTGGTCTTCATAAGTTGTGCATCTTGAATTTTTTACAAATCAAGTTGACCATTGCTTAATTGTGGCAAGTGGGAATAAGCTTCCATGATGTCAAAGGTGGAATTTATATTTTCTATATCTTTTGAAGATTCAGAAAATATTGATGACTTATCATCTGAATTTTCCTCAATAATATTATCATCTTTTTCAACATCAGGTTTTTTTTCAATGTAAATTTCATTGATTTTTCCCCTTTTTGGACATGCATTGTCTAAGTGGGTGGTGCTTTGGCAAACATGGCACTTTCTGATTATATCTGTGGATTTATATTTCATATTACTAGAATTTTCTTTGGGAGTTTTGTCCACAGACTCTTTCCAAGGTGTATTAAACCTTGCTTTGAGATACACCCTACTAGAACCAATTCTTGTTCTGGTGGTTACTTCTTCTAATATATTAATAATATCCTCTGCTGAAGATTGTTCAGTAGTACTGCTTTTGACAGAATGCTCTAAGTCACCTCCAAATTGTCTCAGAATCTTTCTGTGGATCATAAATTCTGACATCTCAGGATACAATTCTGTTAATCTGTCTTTTTTTGGCAAAACCATGGTAAAGCTTTGTCTTTATCAGCATTAAATTTGGCAGATTCAAAGTCTGTTTCCACTTTAAACCTCCAAGAATCATTGGCCCATCTGTTGATAATTTGGGTTTTCCACCAAGTCCAACTTTGGTGTCCATGTGCTTGTCTTAATTTGATATACCATCTGTGGGCTGATTTGGTAAACAAAGTGTTAAATCTTGCTGTTACCAATCTGTCTGGTAATTCAAAATCTTCTTTAATCATGTCAATACCTCTGATGAATTCCATATGGTCATATTCTCCTTCGCCAATGAAGTGAGGCCATTCTTTAAGTTTTGGTACTTCTTTCAAGAGTGCTTGGCCCATTGATGGTGCCAAGTTATGAAAAGAAGTGGAAAATTCATTTTTTAACTGTGAGTTTTCAACCTCTAATACTTGTGGCTTGGAATTCTTGTGCCCTCATTCTGATTCAAAGGTGTAGAAATTCTTGGTAAGGTGTGAAGTACTTGTTCAATATCATTCATTTTACTGTTGTTACACCTTTGGGAATTTCTGAATTTTTGTTGTAAACTTTGTATTCAATTTATTAAATTAGTTTTATGATTATCTTCTGTTTGTGTTAAATCTTGCCATATTTATTTTTGTCTAGTATTATCAGAAGTGATCTGATCCAACTTTACTTTTAATTTTGATATTTCCTCTTGTGAGATGTCAAAACAATTTTTTAAGGGAATTGTATATGTCTTTACTTCAGTAAATGATTTTGAGATATTCTCAAGAACATTTTTATTCTCTTATTTGATAGTACTTATGGCTTTTTTAATTCTTATTTCAATTATGTCATCAATATTAAATTTAGAATATCTGTCTTTCAATTCTTTAATAATGGCAGATTGTTCATTTAATTTATTCCCAAATTAATTGTTATTATTGGAGGTTTTAATTTCTCCTGAAAATTTTCAAAACACATAAGTGTCTCATTTATTTGGCTCATAATTAAGTTGTTTGTTTTAAGATCTTTACAAATGGATGAATTTTTATCAGAAACATGAGTTTTTACGTCATTTATAGCTCCATACAACTCTGGGATAGAATCAAAAATGTCAGAAATAATTTCTGATATTTTAATCTGGCTTCCTCCTTTTTCTGTAATTCCATCATTGTTCTGGCCATCTGAAATACATTCTCCATGGTATCCTGCTAAATTTTTGGGATTCTGTAGCTCTGGCTGTGCCTTGCCTTTGCGCTTGTTTTGAGCTTGTGGCTGCTTTTTCACGTTGGAATTGCTCTTCTGGATACTGGGGCTGTTTTTGGAACTTGCTTGGGTGGTGGAGGGTTTCTTTTGCTCCATTCTTCTGTTAAAAGCATCATGTTCTTCTTTTCCATCAATGGATTCCATCCATTGAGTAACTTGCAAGTGTTGGGATGTCCCAGGAATTTTCTCACAGTCAAGTAAGAATTCATGCAGTTTTTCCACAGATCTACAAGGATCTGGTACTCTTTGTGCTGCAATGAATTGTTTTAAGCCTTTTGGCTGGTGTTTTATATGTCCACTGAGGCTTCTTGTGGTGGTGTCAGCTCTGTTTGAAGGTAAAATGGTATTATCAGCTTCAGAATGACATAATTTATTAATTTGGAGGTCATCAACTGACCCTTGTCCTTCTGTAACTGATTGGCTTCTGCATAATCACGTCTATGACATTTTTGGGAGCTTCTTGAGGGGTTATAGCTGGCTCCTGATTTGGTTGAAGGCATATTTTATGGTTAAAAAGCTTAAAAATAGTATTTTTACGTAAAAAAACTTACTATTGGCCAAATTATTTGCCTTCTGAAGGGTTTTACTTATATCCAAGCTAATTAATTCATAAGAAATTGGTTCAGGTTGATTATTCTGAGTTAGAATAATTGTACTATTATGGTCAGAATTCACAGTACTTGCAGGAATATTTGCTTGTTACTGTTAAGGCTGTTTCAATATTTTCTTGTCTTACTACATTTTAAGACACTAAAATTAATGAAAAAGCCAATTAATTAAGTAAAAAATAAATTTCAAAAGAGAAATGAAAAAATAAAGCCTCACTTATAATATGAAAAAAGGTTATTTTTTATGGATTTTTGAATTATAAGTATTTTTTATATTTTTTTTGATTTTTCAATATAAGAAAGAAAGATTTAAAAAGAGTCAACAATTATGTCACAGGTAAAATATCATGGCTGGGCCCCCAAATGTAAGGTGTGGATATGAAACTTTGATTAAAAATTAAGTACTTTTCCTGTCCTCAACATTTGAATAAGGTAAAATATAATTAAAAAATAGCATAAAATAGTATTTTTAAGAGAAAACACAAAAATTCTATTTTTTTTCATCTTGATAAGTATAGAAAAATAATATCATAAAGATTTATTGTTTTACCAACAATAAAAATTTAGCCAAAAATACTGTACAACAGATATTTAAGGCTACAAAAGAAATTTCTTCAAGAGCAATGTCAATTGGAATTAATCAAGAAAAGAACTGCAAGAAATTAATTAAAGAACAAAGTCTTAACAAGGTATTTAAAGAGAAAACATTCTCAAAAGTGACCAGAGTGAATTTGGAAACAAAGTGACCAAGTTAACAGTGATGAAAGATGCTTTAATTCACTTAAGGGGTGGTTCGAGGGGTAAAAATGATTATAACTTTTTTTTCACGTGGTTAAAAGTTTTAAATTAATAAAAAGGGTAATTGGAATCTTGTATTGATTGGTTTAATAGTGTTTAAACCAATTATAAAAGGAAAAGATTCTAACATGAAGAGAAAAGTAGAGCAAAGGAGACATTCTTTTATAGCTATGAATTTTCTTGCTCCAACAGCAAAATTTACTCTTGTAAGTCGTAAAAAACACTCTGACAATAGAAAACCCAATTATGGCATCATTGAACCCTTGAGAATGGCATAATTTGTCAGTTTGGCATTCATTTACTGACCCTTTTCCTTCTGAAACTGATTATCTTCTGCCATAATCACATCTATAACCTTTTTGGAGCTGCTTGTGGGTTTATAGCTTGCTCCTGAACTGGTTAAAGGAATAATTATAAGTATAAAAGCTTAAAAATAGTAATTTTACATCAAAAACTTACCATTTGCCAAATTTATTGCTTTTGGGGGAGTATTTCTAACATTTAAATTTATTAATTAAGAAGAAATTGGCTCTGTTTGATTATTCTGAGCTATAATGACTGTGCTATTATGCTCAGAATTAATAGTACTGGGTGGGATAATTCTAGTGGCTGTTGAGGCTGTTTCCATTTTTTCTTTTCTTACCAATGTGTCAGACACTAAAATAAATGAAAAAAGCAATTATTTGAGTAAAAAAAAAGGGTTTTTCAAAAGGGAAATGAAAAATAAATCCTTACTTATAATATGAAAAAGATCATTTTTTTATGAGTTTTTTTTGAAATTATAAGTATTTTTTATGGATTTTTGGGTTTTTCAATATGAAAAAAGGATTCAAAAAAGTAAAAGATATATACTTCAAAGGTAAAATATCATGTCTGGGCCCTCAAATTTAAGTTGTGGATATGAAAGTTTGATAAAAAATAAAGTACCCCTCTTATCCTCAAAACTTATATAAGGCAAAGTTTAATTAGAAATAGTAAATTTTAGGAGTTTTAAGGGAAAATATGCCAAATTTATTACTTTTAACTTTTCTAGTATAAAAAAATAATATTATAAAGATTTATTTTTTTACCAATAATTAAACATTTATCCAAAAGTATACTATAAGAGATATTTATGGCTACAAAAAAGATTTCTTCAAGAGAAATTTCAATTGGTATGAATTAAGAAAAGGACTTTAGGAAATTAATATGAGAAAAGAGTCTCTAAAAGGAATATTAAAGGGAAAAAATTCCCAAAAGTGACCAGAGTGAATTTGGAAACAAAGTGACAAAGCTAACAGTAATGAAAGATGAATTAATTCACTTTTGAGGTAGTTCTAGATTGAAAATGATTATAATTCTTTTTTCACATGGTTAAAAGGTTTAAGATGATATGAAAATGCTTGTTGGAATCTTTTATTCATTTTTTGACAGTATTCAAACTAATTATAACAGGAAAAAATACTAACATGGAGAGAAAAGTGGGGCAAAGAAGAAATTCTTTTATAGCCATCAATTTTCTTACTCCAAAAGTAAAATTTACTCTAATCACGCATTAGAAACACACTTACAAAATAAAATCCAATTATGGCATCATTGAACCCTGGTTTAAACCAAAAAAGGACTGGTTTCAGCCATTTTAGTCCCTTAAATCAACCATTACTATAGTAATACTTGGTTTTAAGCCTTGAAGACACATCATAATGTGTCCCAGAGACCTTAGAGATAGTTAAAAATTCTTTATTGAGATTGTTTTGACTTAAGGGTTGTTTCACCCTCTTGGCAACAGTCAAATCTGCCCTGGTTGGTATCAAAGCCCCATCATCATTTGAGTCACAGACCCTGTGACTCAATTCCAGGCCAAAAGTGCTTAAATTTTGCATGAATTTTGAAATCTCACACCTGTAAGAAAGTAATTTGGGGGATTCTGGAACCTTTTTAGCCAAGATTCCTTCCCCCCCCCCTCCAAAATTAATCTTTCCAATTTATGTGTTCTTTAATTCCTCATAATGCATTATACTAAAATTTACATATGTAATTCAATTGAAAATTTAAAGTAAACAACTATAACTATTAATTCCACATATTTAAATCCAAGTTAACTTATTTAATACACATTCAAATTTTGAAATTTCAATTTAAAATACTTCAATTCCTAATAGTTTCTAAATTACATATCACACCTCAATTTTTTTAAAACAAAAAATTAATAATTAAAACCACATTTGATATTAATTTAATTAAATTTTTTTTTTGAGGATTTTTCATAATTTCATACAAAAAAAAAATTAAAAACAAACTTAATTTAAAATTATTTGTAATTTAGTTATAAAATTTTCATTAAGAGGTTACTTCACTTAATTTTTTATTAATAATATAATTTTGAAATAATTTCCATAACTTTATTTATTATAAAAAAAAAAACTTTAAAACAATTTTTTACTAAATCATTTTTTTTCTCAAAAAATTGATTTAAATTTAAACATTTTTAATAAAAATTCTTTTTTTTTTATCTTGAAATTTTTTTTATTTCAAGTAAAAAAAAATTTTCTTTTCAAAAAAAATTCTTAAATTTTAATTTAATTTTAATCTTAAATTATAATTAAAAATTTGTTTTTATTTTTTTATTTAAATTTTAATTTTAAATTACAATTTTTTTTTTGAGTTAATAAAAATAAATTGATTTAGGGTGTTAGTAAAAACATGTAAGCAATTTGGTAAAAACACATAAACCCTTACATGTTTTTTCCAGAAATTGGTAAAAACACATAAGCCCTTACATGTTTTTGCCAGAAATTGGTAAAAACACCTAAGGGGTGTTTTCTTAATTAAATATAGCTATTTATGGCATTGTTGATGCCATTTATAGAATTTTTAAGCCCATTAATCCCATTTTTAAGGCCATTCACACCATTCTTAAAGCCATTCACACCATTATTCAGGCCATTTATGGCATTAACAATGCCATAAATGACATTTTTAAGGCCATAAATAGAATTTTTAATTCCATAAGTGTCCTTAACAATTTCATTTTTAATGCCATTTATGCCAATTTTATAGCCATAAATGGCATCTATATTTCATTCTTGATTACATTTATTGCACTTTTGATGCCATTTATAGCATTATTATGTCATTTCTGATGTCATTTATGGCACTTTTAATTCAAAAAATGTAATTTTTAACTTCCACTAATTTCATAAATGGCAATTTCCATGAAATTTATTTTAGAAATAGCATTTTCAATTTACTTACAAAAATGAACAAAAAAACATGAAAAAAAGGACTTTTTTGGGCCTACAATTGTCCTGGAAAAAATATTGCAAGATTTTGAGCTGCTTATTTTTTATTCTCAAGGTTTCTCCCTTCATTTTTTAAGAAAATTGGAAATCTATAATTGAGAACATTTTTAATGAATATTTTCTTTTGAAAAAAATCATAGGCCATTTTGCCAAATTGACCAAAATAGAGGAATTTAGCAAAAAGAAAAATTGAAAAAATTTGGGGACCTTCACATCCCATGTTGAAAAAAAAAATTGCAAAAAAAAAATGATCAAAATCCTTCAAACTGGGCCTGAGGAATTTTTTTAAAAAAAATGAAGTCACTTATGTGTTTTGGCCATAAATTGTTAAAAACAAATAAGGGCTTACATGTGTTTTTACCAACACCCTTTATTTATTTTTAATTATAGCTTAATTGTATGATTTTTATTTTACCTTTTAGGTGTATAAAAATATAACTAAAAAGTTTTATAAAAAAAATTAAATTAATTTTTTTTGGAATTTTTTTTATAATAAATTAAAAAAAAGAAAAAAAAAGAATTTTTAGTAATTTATTTTTTTTAAATTTTCTTTTAAATATATAAGTTTATTAAATATTTAGCTTATAATTAAAAAAAATTATTAAACCTTAAAACCATTTAAAAAAAATTAATTTGATTTTAATTATCTCAATTTTTAATATAATGAATTAATTCATAATTTAATCAATAAATTAAAATTTAAAGAAAGAAAACAATTATTAATTTAAAAATCTTATTTAGTTATTTAAAGATATTAAATGAAAAATCCTTTGTTAAATTATTAAATAAATTAATGTATTTATTGATTAATCAAGCTATATTGCCATTACATACAGGAAAATTTATTATCATTTGAATGATTTTTCTTAAAATATTGAATAAATAGGTAAGGAAATTTTTTTTTTGCTAACTTTAATAAAATAAGTATATTCAAATTGAATGATTATTAAGCTAAGAATTTTTATTTTTGTGAGCCTTGGAGGTATTTTCATATACCCAAAAGACCACAAACAAAAAATTAATATACAAACATAAATAAAATAAATTTATTTACATTATTAAAATAAAAATTAAAGTATAAAATATTAAGTTATATACATAATCAAAAATTTAATTATAATTTAAAAATAAAAATACATTAAATTTGAAAATTGTAAAAACACATCTTTACTTGAAAAAATTAAGTAAACATGAATTTTTAACAAAATTAACCAAACTGAAATAATTTTAGAAAAAAGTTAAATAAATTTTATCATAACTTTTTATCTAACAAATACACATATAAAATTTATTTTACCATTGGATTCCTTATAAAAAAATTAGGTGGGGTCACCTCTGAGTGAAATATTTGTAACTCAACTCTAAATAAGATTAAATTAAGTTTTTTATATTTTCTGTATAAAAGTTGAAAATACTCAAAATCTCACTTTAATTCACATCACATGTGTTGTTAATCATCAATTTTTGTGTTAAAATTGAGGTGTTGTGTGTAGTTTAAAAGCTATGAGGAATTGAAGTATTTTCACTTGAAATGTCAAAATGTGTGCATGTATTACATAAGTGAACTTTGATTGACATATGAGTTGTCAATTATTACAGTAGCTTACTGTAAAACTCAATTGAATTACATATGTAAATTTTAAGTATAATACATGATGAGGAATTAAAGGAAAAAATAAATTGGAAAGATTAAATTTGGGAGGGAAAAGGAACTCTAGCTCCAAGGGGGAGCCAGACCCCCAAAATCCTTGATGACAGGCCTGAGATGTCAAAATCCACGCAAAATTTCATCACTTTTGGCCTGGAATTGATTCACAGGGTCTGTGACTCAATTGATGATGAGGTTTTGATACCAACCAGGGTAGCTTTAACTGTTGCCAAGAGGGTAAAGCTACCCTTAAGATAAAACAATTTTAGTAAAAACAGTTTTAACTGGTTTCTACGTCTCTTACACTCATTCTGACGTGTTTTGAAGGCTCTAGGCCAGGTATTACTATAGTAATGGCTGATTTAAAGGTCTAAAATGGCTAAAACCAGCCCTTTTTGGTCTAAACCAGGGTTCAATGATGCCATAATTGGCTTTTCTGTTGTCAGACTGTTTTTCACGACTGAAAAGAGTAAATTTTACTTTTGGAGTAAGAAAATTGATGGCTATAAAAGAATGTCTTCTTTGCCCCACTTTTCTCTTCATGTTAGAATCTTTTCCTTTTATAATTAGTTTAAATACTGTTAAGCCAATCAATAAAAGATTCCAACCACCCTTTTCATATCATTTTGAACCTTTCAACCACGTGAAAAAATTATTATAATCATTTTTACCCCTGAACCACACCCAAAAGTGAATTAAAGCATCTTTCATCACTGTTAGATTTGTCACTTTGTTTTCAAATTCAATCTGGTCACTTTTGGGAGTGTTTTCTCTTTAAGTATCTTTTTAAGGACTTTTTTCTTTAATTAATTTCTTGCACTTATTTTCTCAATTAATTCCAATTGAAATTTCTCTTGAAGAAATTCCTTTTGTAGCCTTAAATATCTCTTGTAGAGTATTTTTGGATAAGTCTTGATTATAGGTAAAACAATAAATTTGTATTATATTATGGTTTTATACTTACAAAGTTAAAAATAATAAAATTGGTGTGTTTTATCTTCAAAAATACTATTTCTTACTATTTTCAAATAATTTTACCTTATACAAATTTTGAGGACAGGAAAAGTACTTGATATTTTATCAAAGTTTCATATCCACACCTTACATTTGGGGGCCCAGCCATGATATTTTACCTGTGACATATTTTTTACTTTTTTTTAATCCTTTTTCTTATATTGGAAAAATTAAAAAACATATAAAAAATACTTATAATTCAAAAAATCCATAAAAGAATAATTTTTTCATATTATAAGTGAGGCTTATATTTTTATTTCTTTTTTGGAATACCTTTTTTATACTTAATTAATTGGCTTTTTCATTAATTTTAGTGTCTGAAAACATGTTAAGGCAAGAAAAACTTAAAACAGCCTCAACAGTTACCAGCATTATTCCTGCCAGTACTGTTAATTCTGAACATAATAGTACTCTTATTGTGACTCAGAATAATCAACCTGAAACAATTTCTTGTTAATTAATCAGCTTGGATATAAGTAATACTCTTCAGAAAGCTAAGAATTTTCCCAATAGTAAGTTTTTTGACACAAAATTACTATTTTAAAGCTTTTTAACCATAAAATATGCCTTCAACCAGATTAGGAGCAAGCTATAACCCCTTAAGCAGCTCCCAAAAATGTCATAGACGTGATTATGCAGAAGCCAATCAGTTACAGAAGGACAAGGGTCAGTTGATGACCTCCAAATTAATAAATTATGTCATTCTGAATCTTATAATACCATTTTACCTTCAAACAGAGCTGATACCACCACAAGAAGCCTCAGTGGACATATAAAAAGCCAGCCGAAAGGCTTACAGCAATGCATTGCAGCACAAAGAGTACCAGATCCTTGCAGATCTGTGGAAAAACTGCATGAATTCTTACTTGACTGTGAGAAATTTTCTGGGCCATCCCAACACTTGCAAGTTACTCAATGGATGGCATCCATTGATGGAAAAGAAGAACATGATGCTTTTAACAACAGAATGGAGGAAAAGAAACCCTCCACCACCCAAGAAAGTGCCAAAAACAGCCCCAGTAGCCAGAAGCAGCAATTCCAACGTGAAAAAGAAACCACAAGCCCAGAACAAGGGCAAAGAAAAGGCACCAGCCACAAAACCTTGCAGCCAGGGCTACAGGATGCCATGGAAAATGTATTTCAGATGGCCAGAACAATAATGGAATTACAAAAGGAGGAAGCCAGCTTAAAATATCAGAAATGATTTCTGATATTTTTGATTCTATCCCAGACTTGTATGAAGCTATAACTGACGTAAAAAGTCATATTTCTGATAACTATTCATCAATTTGTAACAATCTTGAAGCAAATAACTTGAGTCTGAGCCAAATCAATGAACCACTTACGTGTTTTGAAAAATTTTCAAGAACAATTAAAACATCCAATAATGATAATTATTTTGGCAATAAGATAAATGAACAATCTGCCATTATTAAAGAATTAACAGACAAATATTCCAAATTCAATATTGATGACATAATTGAAACAAGAATTAAGCAAGCCATAAATATTATCAAGACAGATAACAAGAAAGTCCTTGATGACATTTCAAATTCATTTACTGAAGTAAAGACATATACCATTGCCTTGAAAAAGTGTTTTGATGCTTCACAAGAAGAAGTATCAAAATTATCAATGAAATTGAATCAAGTCACTGCTGATAATACAAGACCAACAGAGGTATGGCAAGAGCTGACACATAAAGAAGACATGTATAAAATTTAAGTAATAAATTCAATACGAGCCTTCCAACATGAATACAGAAATTCCCAAAGGTGTAGCAACAGTAAAATGAATGATATTGAACAAATACTGAACACCTTACCAAGAATGTCTACACCTCTGAATCAAAATGAGGGCACAAGAATTCCAAATCCACAAGTATTGGATTCTGATAATTCACAGTTAAAAAATTAATTGTCCACTTCTTTTCATAACTTGGAGCCATCAATGGGCCAAGCACTTTTGAAAGAAGTACCAAAACTTAAAGAATGGCCTCAATTCAGTGGTGAAGGAGAATATGACCATATAGAATTCATCAGAGGAATTAAAATGAATAAGGAGTATTTTGAATTACCATACAGATTGGTAACAGCAATATTTAACACCTGGTTTACCAGATAAGCTTACAGATGGTATATTGAATTAAGACAAGCACATGGACACCAAAGTTGGACTTGGTGGAAAACCCAAATCATCAACAAATGGGCCAATGATTCTTGGAGGTTTAAAGTGGAAAAAGCCTTTGAATCTGCCAAATTTAATGCTGATAAAGAAAAAGCTTTACCATGGTTTTGCCAAAAAAAAGACAGATTAGCAGCATTGTATCCTGACATGTCAGAATTTATGATCCACAGAAAGATTCTGAGACAATGTGGAGGTGACTTAGAGCATGCTTTCAAAAGCAGGACTACTGAGCAATATTCAGCAGAAGATATTATTAATATATTAGAAGAAGTAACCACCAGAACCAAGATTGGTTCTAGTAGGGTGAATCTCAAAGCAAGGTTTAATACACCTTGGAAAGATTCTGTGGACAAAAATCCCAAAGCAAATTCTAATAATGTTAAATATAAACCTTCAGATATAATCAGAAAGTGCCATATTTGCCAAAGAACCACCCACTTAGCCAATACATGTCCAAAAAGGGGAAAAATCAATGAAATTGACATTGAAAAAGACAATAATATTGAAGAAAATTCAGATGATAAGTCATCAATATTTTCTGAATCTTTAAAGGATATAAAAAATAGCAATGCCACCTTTGACATCATGGAATCTTATTCCTACTTTCCACAATTGAGCAATGGTCAACTTGATTTGTCAAAAATTCAAGATGCACAACTTATTAAAACCAAACCAAACAGGGGAAAAGGTTATACATCTTGTAGCTCCTGTATAACAGAAGTGGTAATTAATAACAAACCCACTAAACTTCTACTTGACCCAGGAGCCTTCTGCTCTTGTGTTGGCAAATCTTTTCTTCAGACTTGTGTACCAAATTTTGAAGACCACTTGTTACCAATTGATGGCATAAAATTCGATAGTGCAAGTAATCCAATGAAAGCATTATGAATCTTTGAGACCAATATCATATTCCCACATATTAATGGAAATTTAAGAATCACTGTTAAATTTGTTGTTATGGAAAATTGCTGTAGTACCCATTTTATATTGGGAAATGACTATTTGATCATGTATGGAATAGACTTACACAACAACAAAGATAGATACTTTACTATTGGAGACAATAAGCATCAAAAATTTGCCTTTTTACCATTTAAATGACAAATTACAGTAAGTAAAGTAGCAGCAGTCCACTTAGAGATGGAAAGCTTCAAATCTGAACAGTTAAATGAAGCTGAAATAAGCCTTCATCTGACTAATAATCAGGAAAATGAACTTTCTTCCCTTTTATATGACCACAGAGGAGCATTTGCATCAGACAAAGAACCTTTGGGAGCAATTATTGGTCATGAAGTTGACATCATCCTTAATATTAAGAGACCTTATCCACCACTCTTAAGAAGACCTTCATATCCAGCAAGTCCTAAATCAAGAGGAGCTCTAGAAATTCATATTAAAGAACTCTTAGATATTGGTGTAATAAGAAAGGTTGGCCACAATGAAGAAGTAGAAATAACTACACCAGTCATAGTTGCATTGCATAATGGAAAATCTATAATGGTTGGGGACTTTAGAGCTCTGAACACTTACACTGTTCCAGACAGGTACCCAATACCAAAAATCCAAGTGTCCCTCACCCAAATATCTCAAGCAGTGTGTATAAGCCCTATGGATGCCCTTAAAGGATTTGATCAAAATTTAGTGACACCAAGAGCAAGGAAATACTTAAGAATTATTGTTCATTATGGATTTTATGAATATTTGGGGATGCCTTTTGGAATCAAAAATGCACCTTCACAATCCCAAAGAATGATGAATAAAATTTTCCCTGAAGAGCTTTCAGAAGGATGGTTAATTATTTACATTGATTACATTGTTGTCTGTTCCAAAACTTGGGAAGAAAATATTCACAGATTATCCAGAGTTTTGACAAAAATCCAATCTGTCAAAATGAAAATTTCCTTAAAGAAATGCCATTTTGGATTTAAAGAGCTTAAAGCACTGGGACATGTAGTATCTTGTTTGTCCCTTGGAATTGACAAAAACAAAGTTGCAGCAGTATTGCTGAAACCTATGCCTCAGAATAAGAAAGAAATTCAGTCATTTTTGGGGTTTTCAGGATATTACAGGCAGCATACTAAAGATTTTGCATCCATAGCAAGACCTCTTTATAAATTATGTGAGAAAGACACAGTATTTGGAATGATTGCTGAAAGAGTCAAAACCTTTGAATCTCTGGGAAAAGCCTTGACCACCACTCCACTCTTACTGATGCCAGACTTTAAGCTGCCTTTTGAGCTTTATGTTGATGCATTGGGAGATGGACTTGGTGCTGCACTTCATAAAGTCCAGATTATCAATGATAAACCTGTGGAAGAACCCATATGTTTCATATCCAGGCAAATCAAACCAACTGAAGCCAGATATGGAGAAAGTCAGATGGAGTGTTTATGCCTTGTTTGGGCTTTAGAAAAACTCAATTACTTTCTGGAAGGATGTGTTTTTGAAGTAATGACAGATTATACCACTGTTAAATCACTTTTAAACATGAAAACACCCAACAGAAATATGCTCAGTTGGCAAATAGCCATACAATAGTATAGGGGAAATATGACTATTTATCATAAGGATGGGAATATTCATCAAAATGCAGATGTACTAAGCAGATGGCCATTACCAGATAATATTGATAAGCCTGCTTATGTGCCGGAAGAATCTTCCCCACAGATCCCAATAGAAGGAATAAGTGTTACAGACTTGATCACCACCTTCTTTGAAGAAGTAAGAAACAGTTACACTCAAGATAAGAATTGTAGCATCTTATGCCAATTACTTAACAAAGACTGTAAAGACATCTCTCTAATACATGCCTTGGATGAAGTATTGAAGAAATCTTATGAAGAAGGAAGATTTCACCTACTGGATGGTATAATTTACCACAGGACCAAGCACACATGTGTCATGACAGTTGTGGACAGGTCATTAATCAATCTTGTACTGAAAGAATGCCATGAAAGCCCCTTTTCAGGACATCTGTCTGAAGACAGAACAAGAAAAAAAGTAAATACCTGCATATGGTTGCCAATGTGGCAGAAAGATGTTGCAGAGTATTGAAAAACCTGTGACAGATGTCAAAAGGCAAATAAATCCACAGGCAAAAGACTTGGAAATATGATCAAAATCCAAGAACCCAGCAGACCTTGGGAAATTGTCCATATGAATTGGGTAACTGGCCTACCACCAGGAGGTGACAGAAGTTATAATGCTTGCCTAGTGATTGTAGACAGATTCAGTAAAACTCCAATCTTTTTACCATGTCACAAAGATGATACAGCCATGGATACAGCTCTTCTAATATTTAATATGGTAGTATCATGGACTGGCATATGCACAAATATCATTAGTGACAGGTATCACAAATTCACTTCAGCACTGTGGACAAATCTTCACCAATTATTTGGCACTAAATTGTCTTTCTCTACAGCCTACCACCCACAAACTGATGGTCTAGCTGAAAGGATGATACAAACCTTGGAAGACATGATGAGAAGAGTTTGTGCATATGGCCTTTAATTCAAAGATTGTGATGGATTCACTCATGATTGGTGTACTCTTCTACAAGCATTAGAATTTTCATATAAGACATCAATTCATGCCAGTACCAATCAAACTCCTGCTATTCTAGAAAAGGGACGTAATCCCAAGTTACCCCAAGCTTTTTTAAGAAAAGATTTGGTTGAGCTACATTCTACAGCTTCCAGCTTCAAAGGAGTGCTAAACAAAGCTAGAGAGCATGTATTAAGATGCATGGAAGACTCATTTGCATATGCTAAATATAAATGGGACAAATCACATGCCACTCCAAATTTCAGAGTGGGGGATTTAGTACTAGTATCCACCACCAACTTCAATAACATAAAAGGATGTAAAAAGCTCAAAGACTCTTTTGCAAGACCTTTTGTTATTAAGGCCCTCCATGGAAAAAATGCTGTTGAAGTAGAATTATCTGAAGAACTTAGCAATAAGCATCCTACATTTCCAGTGAGCTTGATAAAGCCATATAAATCTAGTGATTCTGAAAACTTTCCTTTGAGGAATAAAGCTCCCCAATTTATACCTCCTATTGAGACATCTGTTATTAAGAAGATTACCAAAGCTCTTAAAGAGAGAAAATTAAGAATCAAAAAAGTAAGGGAATACATTGTTAGGTACAGTGACACAACTTGTGAAGATGAATGGTTAGAAGAAAAGGACATACCTGAAGCTACCAAACTTCTGATCAGGAGATTCATACATACTAGAAATAACAATATTACACATTAATATTCTTTTTTAGGGGGAGGGAATGTGAGCCTTAGAGGTATTTTCATATACCCAAAAGACCACAAACAAAAAATTAATATAAAAACATAAATGAAATAAATTTATTTAAATTATTAAAATAAAAAATTAAAATATAAAATATGAATTTATATAAATAATCAGAAATTTAATTCTAATTTAAAAATAAAAATATATTAAATTTGAAAATTTTAAAAACAAATTTTTACTCCAAAAAATTAATTAAAAATGAATTTTTAATAAAAATTAACCAAAATAAAATAATTTTAGAAAAAAAATTTAAATAAATTTTATCATAACTTTTTATCTAACAAATAAAAATAAAAAATTTATTTCACCATTGGATTCCTTATAAAAAAAAATTAGGTGGGGTCACCTCTGAGTGAAATATTTGTAACTCAACTCTAAATAAGATTAAATTAAGTTTTTTTATATTTTCTGTATAAAAGTTGAAAATCCTCAAAATCTCACTTTAATTCACATCAAATGTGTTGTTAATCATCAATTTTTCTGTTAAAATTGAGGTGTTGTGTGTAGTTTAAAAGCTATGAGGAATTGAAGTATTTTCACTTGAAATGTCAAAATGTGTGCATGTATTACATAAGTGAACTTTGATTGACATATGAGTTGTCAATTATTACAGTAGCTTACTGTAAAACTCAATTGGATTACATATGTAAATTGTAAGTATAATACATGATGAGGAATTAAAGGAAAAAATAAATTGGAAAAATTAATTTGGGGGGAAGGAACTCTAGCTCTAAGAGGGAGCCAGACCCCCAAAATCCTTGCTGACAGGCGTGAGATGTCAAAATCCACACAAATTTTCATCACTTTTGGCCTGGAATTGAGTCACAGGGTCTGTGACTCAATTGATGATGAGGTTTTGATACCAACTGGGGTAGTTTTAACTGTTTCCAAGAGGGTAAAACTACCCTTAAGATAAAACAATTTTAGTAAAAACAGTTTTAACTGGTTTCTACGTCTCTTACACTCATTCTGACCTGTTTTGAAGGCTCTAGGCCAGGTATTACTATAGTAATGGCTGATTTAAAGGTCTAAAATGGCTAAAACCAGCCTTTTTTGGTCTAAACCAGGTTTCAATGATGCCATAATTGGCTTTTCTGTTGTCAGAGTGTTTTCCACGACTGAAAAGAGTAAATTTTACTTTTGGAGTAAGAAAATTGATGGCTATAAAAGAATGTCTTCTTTGCCCCACTTTTCTCTTCATGTTAAAATCTTTTCCTTTTATAATTAGTTTAAATACTGTTAAACCAATCAATAAAAGATTCCAACCACCCTTTTCATATCATTTGAAACCTTTTAACCACTTGAAAGAATCATTATGATCATTTTTTTTAACTCTTATAATCATTTTTATCCCTGAACCACCCCAAAAGTGAATTAAAGCATCTTTCATCACTGTTAGCTTTGTCACTTTGTGTCCAAATTCACTCTGGTCACTTTTGGGTGTGTTTTCTCTTTAAATATCTTTTTAATGACTTTTTTCTTTAATCAATTGCTTGCAGCTCTTTGCTTAATTAATTCCAATTGAAATTTCTCTTGAAGAAATTTCTTTTGTAGGCTTAAATATCTCTTGTAGAGTATTTTTGAATAAATCTTTATTATTGGTAAAACAATAAATTTTTATTGTATTATTGTTTTATACTTACAAAGTTAAAAACAATAAAATTGGTGTGTTTTCTATTCAAAAATACTATTTCTTACTATTTTTGAATAATTTTAACTTATACAAATTTTGAGGACAGGAAAAGTACTTGATATTTTATCAAAGTTTCATATTCACACCTTAAAATTTTATTAATTTATAATTTCAATTTGAAAATAATCAAAGATGAACCAAAAAAAAAAAAAAAAAAATTAAAGAATTTTTTTTTTCTTTTTTTGTAATTAAAATCAAATCTTTTATAAAATAAATTTGATATTAATTTAATTAATTTAAATATTTTTATATTATTTTTTTTTTTAAATTTTTTGAAAATACCTTTTTTAATTAAAAATAAATCAATTTGATAATGTTTTAAATATATATATATATATATATTTATATTTATATGTAA